>OY744519.1:21201996-21236928 GCA_963556195.1 Sepiola atlantica | reverse complement strand
TAAATCCTTTTTCATTTTCCGTTTCTGGAACCCGGGTTTAATTTTGTGTGGTCTCCTTTCGGCTGTTATCGTAACACGTTGCCGGATTTTACCGAGCCAATATCGGCAGTCATGGGTAATGATCTATAAGCACTTTATATTTGTTTAACTATAAATTAAGCTTTAAAGTCTTTACTTTAATAAAACGAAAAGTGAAACTTTATCCATTTTGTTTTTGTTGTTGTTGTGTTACATTAATTGAAACGCGCGCACGCCGCGCCATGTCATGGACGTAAAGAAGGAAGAAACAAATGTCGACAATGTCGGGTTTATATTGAATTAAATATTAAACGGAGGAAAACTACGAACCTTGCACAGGAATTGATGGACTTTGCCGGCAGATAGGTGAACACTTTTTTGGTGATCAAAGGGATTTTCGTCAGCACGTAAGATGCCGTACATGATGTTTCGACGGCATCGACCATTTTCGGAACTCTTCGGTTAAGGAAGGAAAGATTTTTGAAATTCACTCCGCAAACCCACGAAACAGAAATCAAAATTATAAAAATGTGTTTATTTTTTATATTTAAATATTTTAATTTATTTTAACTTTATAATAACGAACATCGATACTTGTACAAGTAGATGTCGTTAATATTATTAAACACGAACAGGAAGACCCAATGTTGCCCGGGATTGAATTAGGAACTTTGCGCTCAGATGATAACATCATATTACTTGTTTTGGCACTTGTACAGTTTAACATCGACCGGCAAATTTAGAAAGCCATTCTTAACATGGGAATGGGAGGGGGTTGTTAACTCTTCCCTTGCCGAACAGAACTTTCCTAAAATGAAAACAATTAGTTTGCAGGGGGTGCTAAACTGTACAAGCGCCCTTTTTTATTCGAAATAATATTTTTTTAAAGAAAAAAAGAAATTACAAACATTTGGGGGGGGGGGGGGAATTTAGTCGTTTCGCGGCCAAAATGGCGGACAATGAACCGTCTCCTAATTTCTTATTTTTTTTCGACCTCACAAATGTGTTAGTAAACCCAAATAAATTGTTTGGGACTAATTTTTCCAAACTGTATTTCCTTTAAAATAATTTAAGGTAAATTTGAAATTAGTCCCACACAATTTATTTGGGTTTACTTACTCATTTGTGAATTCGGAAATTAGCAGACGGTTCATTGTACGCCATTTTGTCTGCGAAACGACTAAATCGCAACAAAAAAAATGTTTGTAATTTCTTTTAGTGCTAATATTTGGGGCTTCTGTATAATTGGGGACAGATGAATTTTTATATTTAGAAGAGTCAGTTAAAAGGGGAGATGATTCAAACTTTTTTTGTTGTAACCATAACTCATAAGGAAAATCCAGACAATTAGTAAGAAAATGAATTTTTAAAAAGGGTACTTATGCAGTTTACGGACCGGGCTGAAATAATAACGCTATAATTTAGAAAGCCATTCTTAACATGGGGAGGTAGGGGGTTGATTAACTATTCTGTACTTTCACCTAACAATTTAATAAACATAATAGTTAATCAACCCTTCACCTCCCCATGTTAAGAATTTCAGCCCAATCCGTAAACTGCATAAGTTTTGTTCCAAAAGCTGTCGCTCCCAATTCAAATTTTAACACTTACCTATGAGTGTTGAAATGACTCACTATAGTCAGTACTTGTTATTAAACACATTCGAATTTATTGTAAGTAAATTATGAGTCAGAGTTGTCTGCCCTTTTTCTTTTCTTTGTTCTGTGGTTGTTATCTAGTAGTAAAATAAACTCGCGTGGAAGCTTACGAAAATGTGTTTATCTTATTAACTGGAATTCGTCCTGCTATGAAGAATATCAGAATGTTGCCGAGAACAAAAGGTACGTCTCACAATCATGTGAAGTTGGCGTTATATCGATAATAATTGTTCACAATGAGGATTATTAATACTTTCTCACATGCATGATTTCATCATCATCATCATCATCATATTCGGTTTAATGTCTGTTTTACATACTGGCATGTGTTGGACGGCTTTAAGAAATTGGCTGCGAAACTAACCTATCTCTGTCAGGTCTTTATTTATCCATCGTTCTCAAATCGATTTTTATCACGTTTTCCCAGGTTTTCCTTGGCCTTCCCCTGTCAACTGGACCTGCTACCTTAACTGTTCTACATCTACTAACCTAATAACTCTCATCCATTCTTTCACCGTGGCCATACCATCAAAGTCTCCTGTTCTGCACACATCTCTCAATACTGTCTAAATTTGATCTTCCTCTGAGGTCACCAGAACTAAGCCTGTCTTCAAGACTCACATTACACATCTATCGTATCTTTCTCTTATCATTTCTCAACATGCAACGCATGCCCTCAAACCTCACTGGCCAGGTTTGACTTACATACATCATCACACTGCGTACACATGCCTGATAGGCTCTTCCCTTGATCGACAGTGGTAACGCTCTGCTGGTTAGTAAAACTTGCAATCAGACTGGCACCTGCTCCGCCCTGTGCTCGAATGGTATCACCAAGATAACAAAACTTCTTGATAACCTAAATAGTTTCATCATCCAAATATATTTTGTCGACATCTAAGTTCTCATCCATCTCCATTGTTTTACAGTTTTTGCACACAAATTGGTTATCATCTCTCAACCTACCAGTAATTCCACTGCACTTCTTGTGTACCCAATGCTTACAAGTACCACAAAAGATTGAAATTCACCCGTTTCTATTGTTCAGAGGCGAGGGCTTGTCGGTGACTAAGACAAAAAGACCAGAGATAAGATATTTAGAAGTGATAGGGTTTTACGACAATTTTGACGACAATAAGTTTGCGACAAAAAGTTGATGAGTTGGGACTCAGAAAAAAAAGATTACATTTAAAGTCAACTTCTTTCGAGAGCAGGTCGCAGACAGAGCTCGGCAAAGATTTAGCAAGTGATGAGATGAGCTGACGATTTGAGTAACGACAATGGGGGTATCGACAGTCCGCGACGATGTCACACACACTCATAGTTTCAACTAACTTATACACAAGGTATATGAGTTTGTGTTCTTTCTTGTGAGTTGCGTTGTTTTTATTTGTTTTGTAAACTTGTAATCCAGTGCTGTGCTCTCAACGATTTGTCAGTGGATAGACTTGGCTAGAACGATGATGAAGGCAAGAAGAAGGTCACGGACACACAACATTGGGGTTGACCGTCGTCGACAGGGGCAGCATGGTTCTACACCATCACTTTGGTTTCGGTAACATTCATTCTCAGACCTTTACTTTCCATAGCATTCCTCAAAGTCTTCAACTTAACAAGTAGGTCTTCCATTGTTTCATAAGCAAATTAAAAGCAACAGACTCAGTAAAGATCCCTGATATTTAACATTATAGCTGTCAGTAAAAGTGCTGTTAATTCTAATGCATTTGATTTGTTAATGGACACTGTTGTAAACCATGTAATTTAGGTTATAATAATTAATAACTCGTAAAACAAAATCGATGACTTTTCAACAGAAAGGTTTAACAGATTTATTAAAAGTGTAATTAAAATGAAATGAGTTATTTAGCCGCTGTAACGCGAGATGAAATATGAGAAGTCTGATCCGTGGTCAATGTTTACTTTTTCACTCGGGCAAGCCACTCGACAAGGGGCGATAACTCTGAAATGGTCCAAGGGACATAATTGCGTTTTCTTTAGTTATCCTAACATCTCCCCGTTTTAGTCTTTAACTGTATCAAGCGCACCTGGGGTTAACTTGGAGGTGCTTTACTCTAGTGCGACTGCGCTTTGGCCAAGTCCTGGGAGATCTTTGATAATTCTCATCTGAATTTGTCTGCATGAGGTGGTGGAGATGGCAGTTCAAATGTGTCCATTAACAAATCAAATGCATTTGTTTGAGCATTTCTGGAACAGTCTTCACTAATCACGTACTTGCCACTAATTTAAACAAAACTCACCAGACAAGATATCTTGGATCTCAGTCAAAAGCTTTATCCAAATCCACAAAAGCAAAATACAGGTTCTTCTTCTTACCAAGATACTTCTCTTGCATTTGTCTCAGGATAAATATAGCATCATTCGCACCAAACTGCATTTCATCTATGTTTATCTGACTATGTTTTGCTGTCAAATTATTCTCTCAACAACTTTCATGTCCTGATATATCAATTTTAAGTACTTTTAATTATATCTATTCAGTGCTCCTCCTTTACACTTATAAGAGTTTACAATTTTACTAAGATCCCAGTCTTCAGGAACAACACCTTCTTTGATCTGATTTGTCAAGTCTGTAAACATGCAATGGGCGGTTGCATGCTTAGTATTGCATGCGAATAGAAGACTTGCTGCATGTGAGTAATATTTTATAAGGAGAAAAGAGGTCACACAAAGATTTTTAAATATCTCTGATTGTGAGTTTGGCTACCCAAGAAATGTGTTTTTTTGTTTGAAATAAAATAAACACCTCATTAAACAGGGGTTCATACTGAGAGCAACCTTCTTGAGAAAAGTAATGTCCTAGATTGTCTGGAGATAGGCCCCTTTGAGTGGACACTGGCTGGCCGTTATCTCCAGTAGATATTTCGACGGGTCAGTTTCTGGGTCGTCGAATGGGGATGACTGGGTAAGACCGAAATCTAAGATTTCCAGTCAAAAGTACATATATTCCAGCCTATGAGCAGGGGAGAGCAGAGCAGTTAGAGCTCTGGGGTGTGTGGCAGTCAGTTAGAATTGGACTCCTGAGAATCAATTGGATCGGTGTGCCTCTCAGAGAAAAAAACTAAGGGACTTATGTTTTGATTTGGTTGGGCAAAAATCTCATTTTGCAAGTTTGCTATTCAACATAAGAAACGAGTGCCATCGTGACATTCAAAGAAAAATAATCCTTATTAATTGTTTTTAAACTGGAGTTATGGTTTTATTTGGAGGGAGAATTCTTTGTAGCAAGACTGACTAAATCGAACAACAACTTTGGAATGGCACAGCGAGCAGGACAATCATGGCCTATGCAGTGGGCGCATACATGCATATTCATATATGTTTCTAGTGACCAGGATTGACGCTGAAAAATATAGCGAACGCCAGGACACACTCAGGAATTCACATCTAGTGCCTAAATGACCAGGATCTACTCTGCAAAATGCAACAAGCACGAGATTCACAGTTCCAGAATAAACCAAGGAAGATAACAACATGAGGTAACCTTTCAAACAAAACAGAAGAGGAACAGCTGAGACGTTGCCGAGGAGAACGACAGAATGGTAAGTCTAAAACAATTCATTATTTCTCTGCTCATCTTTCTCTCGCTTTTCTTGTGTCGCTCTGGGTTCTTTTCAGGTTTTAGTTTCATAAAGGCTTCTTTGTAAATTATTGTTTTAGGGTAGGATTTAAATGTGGACACACACATATGTTCATAAGTCTGTGATCATCTCAATGTCTGAGTCTTGCAGCCTTATCCTTTTTTTTTAAATCTTAATCACAACTTTCTGTGCAATTTCTTTCTCAATTCTTATAGCTGGACCAAATACTGCATTTGCAACTTTTAGATTTTCACTGTTTCATAAAAACCTCTCTCATAATGGCATTTCCCTTTTTGTACTATTCATTTGTTGCTAACACTTCATTGTCATTTCAAATGCGCTTCTCTCCAACAATATCCATATTTGTTTTTGCCATCTGAATACTTCATTCGTTTTATTATCCCTTTGTATTAGGTTGCTACAAAAATAATGGCCGATTTCAGAAACATACATTTATTCATGAAACACTTTTCACATTTCCAATACTCTGTAAATGATTTGAAACTGTTGCAGTGCTGATAGCAAATGTCTAAAGAATTTCTTGTTCATTGTCAAGATTACACATCCGTCCTCTACCTTCTTCACGTTCAAGGCTCTCATGTCCTCTGCGGAATTTATGGAACCACTTTTGTAGTCCGATCGCCTGTGGATCCGTCTTCCCACCTAAGTTTTTGATGCTCATGAGGAACCCATTAATCAAGCTTTTTCACCTTTCCAATATTCTGTAAATGACGTGAAACTGTCGCAATGCTAACAGCAAGTGTCTGCAACATTTCTTTGACATGCATTCTGCTCAAAAGTGTTTGCAATTGTTCATTGTCCTCTACCTTCTTCATCTTCAAAGCTCTCATCTCCATTACAGAATTTCTTCATACTATCCAATCGCTTGTGGATCCATCTTTCCGTGCTCTATTGATAGAAGTTTCGGAGGAATTGTGCCCAAGTTTGAACTCATGCAACATAAGAAGGCAAAGGTCATGTTTTGGTATGTTCATCATTGAGGGTCTTCTATGCTTCAAAAATACTTTCTATCTGAAAAAAAGTTACAAATTATTATTGAGAACACATTAATTATTATATATGTTACAATTTAGCAGAAATAAACTACAAATTGTGTGTTAAAATTACTTTTTAAAACCCAGCGCTTCAGGCAGCCATTATTTTTGTAACGACCTAATAGTACAGGGTGGGCCAAAATAAGGGTCCTATTTTTAAAAATTCATAACTTTTTTATTTATTGATTTTTTTTTTAGAATAAGTAAAGGACCCCTTCCGAAGCAAGCATGAGCCGTATTAGCCCTAAGGAACGTACCCTCATAATAGAGTGGTACTGGAAACCTAACTTGCCACCTGTTAAACTATCCTGAATACTTTATTTTTCTTGTCTTTTTTTTACATTAAAGGTCACCGCTTATCAAGGCCCAAATCCCATTCGAGGATAAGGGTTAAAGAGTTTGACTTGAGGATAGGGGCTTAAGAGTTTGACTGATGGATGGTGAGGCAACATCGTGGTCACCGACACGATGGTTGTAGCAGGGCAGAAACTGATTATTTACATGAACGATTCAACAAGAACTTGTTTACATTGGACTTGAAGACAACATATTGTAGTTGGTAGGAAAGCAGGCTCGCAGCACTGTGTTCCACACACAGGCAGTTCTTGAAAAGTAGCTCTGCCCATGGAAGTTTCGTTTCATCTTAGACATGCAGAGCGTGAAAGGGAAATCATTGACAGTGGTAGGAGGTAGGCAGGTTCTTATTGTGAATGTTTTACAAGGGGGGGGGGCATAAATTTGAGCTAAGTTGAGCACCTATCATGTAAATAACGGTAGAAAAAAAAACTAGCAATATCTCTTATGTGAGAGAGTGACTGTAGGGAAGAGAAGAGGGTATTCCCGGCTAGATTTTGAAATCGGTTGTTATTCCTTTGCAGTATACCTAGCTTGCTCAACCTCCATCTTGGCTTTGTAGATTGCATCAGAGTTAGCTGTGGTTTGACGCATCTGATTGGAATTGAATATTGAATAAGAAAGGCGTCACCATCTTCCATGAAAAATATAAATCAACTTTATTCAAAGAGAACACTGGAATATAAAGAGAGTTACTACGTCGGTAGAGAAGTAATATAGTTTCAGGTTTTTCGATTCACTTTCTGCCGAAATTACGACAAGAGGTTGATTATATCTGTTCCCGTTAATGTCTCGATTCGAACTTGTTTGTATTTGCCCGCAAAATAACTGGACAGAAATTAACAGGTTACGAGTGTGCATGTCAGTGGTGTGCTAATCGCCTGTGTATTAATACGCCTGTATACGTAGACCGAACTACAACTCAACATAATGCTAGATATTGCGCGTAGATATAAACAAAATAGATCTGTCATGCAACTGCTACACACTAAACCTTTTCTCCATTCATTTCCACTTTTCTTCTTAGTGTGACAATATTTTTTACCTTGTTTTTGCTTTTGGGGAATTCCAGATTATTTTTTAAATTCTTAACTAGAGAAAAAGACGATCTCCGATAAAAGAGAAAAGAATTGTTTTCTTCTTGGAAGTTGGTGGGTGAGAAATAACTTATGGTAGAGATACAAAAAGGATATCATCCATCACTGCCAGATGGGGTTTCTCTTGTTGATATTTTGAGGAGGTTAAAAGTTCCCCATAGTGCAATGACAACAAGTAATGGCGACTCGGGAAGATATAATCAGCTCAACAAGAGATAGCATAAGAACGAAATGTTTTTCTTAAATCGTTAATGCCAAAAGAATTAAAGGGATGTTTCTTGGAATGTTATCATTGTCCTTGCCGAAGAGAATTGGGATGGGAATGGGCCATGTGATCACTGTGACAGGAAAGTGGGCATTGTGTTTTTGACATTCCCGACATTTGAATAGACGTAGGTTAAGATAACGAGCATCCGGGAATGGACACATTTTTCAAACATAAGAATTGAATTGTTCAACGGGGACACGCACATTGCCAGCAAGTGTGGCCGTATAGGATGATGGGGAAGGTGAGGTGTCTACAGAATGATATTCACTGTATTTGCAGGTTAATGAAAATATATTTTCTTCTCTGTGAATGAGTTTCAAAGGAGGGTGGATCTCCCCCCCCCCTACACACACACACTTGGGTAACGGTGTGAGATGGAAACAGATGAAGAAGAAGTGTTTTTTTTTCTGTGAATGAGTTTCAAAGGAGGGGGGATCTTCTCCCTCTCACTCAGGTAACAGTGAGAGATGGAGATGGATGAAGAGGAAGACCGGGGGCGGGAGTTAAACATCCATTTGGTCATTTCTGAGTTATGGAAGTGAATTGGAAAATCTCTAATATGGAAAGTAATGCTAATGAGAATATATTTTTTTCGTTGTTGAATTGAATTCTGTTGGAGGAGGGGGGAACGAGGTCCCGCCCAGTCTCAACACACCTAATTCCCAATAAAAGGAAAGTGTAACAGACATTCAAAGCCTCCACTTTGCTCGCCCATCCAATATTCTGTAAAAGGAAAGTGTAACAGACATTTAAAGACTCCACACATAGAATCCACGTCATTCAGAGATGCACCCTGGACTTAGGGTAAAAATCGGCCAAAACCAACATCACCCAAACTTAGTAATATTGCCAGTCTAAAACACAGACTTTAGAAGTTAAAAGTTAGAAGTTTTTGAGCAAACACAGTCTTGTTGTATCTTTTACCCTAATAATTATTCTTTTATACAAAAACACACATCCGAATTTGTCTTATTTCTTTTTGCTTGAAATTTGCCTTCTCCCCTCAGAGGTACAAACTTTGGAGACTTCACCAGCCGTTTACCCTCTTGATCTAATCACAACGTGGGGAGAGTGGTAATTGAAAGACCTTTCAATACCGAAGGTCTTCATCAGTAGAGCAATCTTTTCTGCAAACAGGTACCGAATGACCAACTGAAAACCAAGACGGCCAACTTCAGGGACGTCACGAAAGGTGGAGTAAATTTTAATGTCGCCACGACCAGGAGTGCTGCATTTTAATGGTGCCCCACAGAAGGAGGTACAGTTTAGGGATGGGGTACATTAAGTTCCTGATTCCACCTTCATGTTACCCATGTTGTCTTGGAAGTCTTTTCATCTGTAGAATAGAAAGACGATGTCTCATTCCAACATTACAATAACTTTACTGAGTTGTCTTTGTTGTGATGTAAGTAAAAGGAAATATGAAAGAGAAATGTGTTAGTTAATGAATACGGCACATTTCCACCATCAGCACATCCGCTAAGTGTGAGTACGTATTAGTATGATGTTGCATCAGCACACCTGCTAAATAGGTAATCAGTATCTTTGATGTGAAACCAATATAAAAAATAAAGCATTTAAGGGTTAAAAAACAATCGGATAATTAAAAAATCGAAATAAAAAGACTCCCGGGCAACGTCGGTGAGCTAAGCTAGTTCATTTATAAAAATTGCACTTTATTTTTGTTACAGGACCTAATATTCTTGTGTGTTTCTCAAACCTTTTTAACAGTATGTAAATGTAAACAAACAAACAGATTTTAAAAGTTCTTGTAGTTTGCCTGAAGCATTGCATGTAATATGTATATAGAAAGTTCATAGTAGCCTATCACAATGCAAGAAGTGCAAATATGCTGGTGTTGAGATGGAAGACAAAAACGAAGTGTTTTTTTTAGTAAATCTTACTTTATTCAGTCTTAATTTTTACAGTTATCTAATTGTGTAACCGTCTTCCATAATATATTTCGAGGTAAGACCTCTTTATCAAATTCTAAGTGTTTCAAATCTCCTAAAACTCGTGTGATACTAAGCGTTGCAGATATTGTTTTCCTTAATCGCTGGTGATATTGTCTTCTTTCTCAACAATGGCATATATCCACATTCCTTCTATGACCCTCCTATATAAACATATATCTATTTCACTAAGTAACAGATGTCAGTTATCTGTACCATTTCGACTTTCGATTTACCGTTCATCTGTGTGGCGAGTTATAAAACCGACACCAGCTACAAATGATCCCTTTTTTGTAGACATGTCGAATTCTGTACAAATTTCATTCTTCTCTCTAAATTATATGTTCCCAGCCCCATAGATATACTGTTTCATTACATAACGGTACTAGCTACGTGAACACGTGCGTCTGTTGAATAGGAAGACAAAGTCTCTTTCTAACATAAAATAAAACTTTATTGAGTCGTCTTCGTTAACATGTGAATAAAAGAGGAATGAAAGAGAAGGGTGTCAGTAAATGAATACATCCATCAGTATGGACGAAGACAAAGGGTTAGAACATCCACGTGGGGTTAAAGAAATGTCCCGTTAGTATGGAAGAAGAAAAAGTTCATATATGAAAAGTAGGATGAATTGTCCTGTTTGTAAGGAAATAGAAAAAGAGTTCATATATGAAGAATGTGCATCCATACATATGTGCTTAAGTCAAGCCGTGTGTAAGTAGTTGTGTGTGTTATGTTAATTCCATGCGTGTGTGGCAGAAGTGGCCATGTTGAATCCTTGGAGCTTCTTGTCGAATACCAGAGAAGTTTGTGGTTAGTCTCAGCAATGTGAAGTTGTTGAAACACCCGGCACGTGGGAAAGAAAGAAGTAAACAGAGAGCTATCCGTTTCATAATCTCTCATAACGTGCTAAGCCTGCATGAGAGATGGCCCTCAATTGGGCAAGCCGAAAAGGCAATTAAATGCTTGCACCAATCAGCGCCGAGTTTAGAAATTAAGCACAGATCCAAAATCATATTAAACAATAACTCTTTAACTAAATATTCAGAATTTTTAAAAAGAATCAGAATCGGTAATTGTATCAGAATCAGGAAAATATTGGAATCACTAGTTTTGACTGCTTTTTTGCTGGACATAGTCCGTGTTTATCGTTTTATGTCTAATGTTAAATCATGTAATTTTTGATTTAATATTTTTTATTCTAAGTTTTATTCTAAATATTGAGACAAGTAGACAGAAGTACTTGCTGTGACAGGATATTTGGCATAAAAACCTATGCAATGTGTGTGTATATTATCGCAGAAGTAAAAATCCACTTGTGGGTGAGGGCGTATATTACACGAGTAGATCTCTATTTTTTTCACAAAATGTTTACCTCGTAATTGAGTGAAAATAGTGAAGCAACTTAATAAAAAGCTGACTTGCAGTCGGAAGTTGACAAAATGTTATTTGAATTTTTTTAATAAACAGAATCGACCATGACCTTTTTTAATTTAAAAAAATAAATATTAGTTTTTAGTACTTTCCGAATGTTTACGTAAACTGCCAGAAAGTACTGAAGCGGTTAGCAAACCAAATTTCGCGAAAATAAGCAGACAGGTCAACATTTCAACTGATTGAAACACCATTGCAACTGATTGAAACGCGAAAGTACTGCAAAGAATTTTCACAAGCTATTATCGGATTGACATCCAAATAACTAAGGGGAGACAAGTACGACCTCCCTTTCAAAACATAACTACACCGGTTGGCCGTTAGGTGTCACCTTTTCACCAACAGGTGGCGCTGGAAAGCGACACCAGAGTTATCGGCCCTTCGGACTATAAAAACCGTTGCAAACGGAAATCATCCTCTTGCCTCCAGAATTTCTTCAGACACAGCAGGGAGAATTGTTTCGCTCCATCAGCCAATCGCAAGACGATGCGACGACTACCTGTCGCGTAAAATCATTCCTTCTCCCCTTTTCTGACTGCTGGACACACATAGTAAGCTTGGTATTTTCTTTCTCTCTTTTCAATTACACATGCACACACGTACACACACGTGCGTCTTTCTTCATACAAAACTTATTTAAAGAGACATTGCTTTAAATAACAAAAAGACACTATTTCTTTCAAGCCGTCAAAGAGACATTTATCCAAAAGACGCTAAAAGACTTTCGTCAAATATGGAATATAATTTTTATGTGTAAAAATGCAAAATAAATTGTTGTTGTTAATATAAATGTTTGAGTATTGGATATTTTATTTGCCCTTCATTTGTGTTGAATGTTTTTCTTCAATATTTAAGAGGAATAGAATGTGTTAGCATCCCCCACACTATCACTCACTGTCAGGAAAAAAAATGTTCAGGCAAAAAAAGACAAAATACTTTAATACTTAACCCTAACGAAACTAAAAATAATTATCAGTAAAAAAACAAAAAAAAAACTCTTAACCCTAATGACGCCATTTTTACCTGATTTACAAACCAAAATTAATTTAAAATAAAAAAAACAACAAAAAAAAAAACACTTAAAAAATATAATTTATCACCTGTTTATTTTTCTTTTCTCATTAAAAAAAATAAATATTTCTTTCATACAATTTGACTAAATGTATTGTTTGATTTTTTTTGCTTTAAATCTTGGTTAATATTCACCCCCCCCCCCCAATTGTAAATCCAGCCGCGTTTTTGATTTTTTGGACGCAGATAGGTCAACCGATTTGGCTTAGTGCTTTCCGGCGGTTTATGTAAACATCCAGAAAGTACCGATGTCAATTCGATTTTCGCGTGGGTCCTAATCTAAGAAGCACCAAAATAATTTATGGCAACTTATTATTTTTGTACTCATGAATGATCACTTATCAAAATCCAGGGCCACTTGAGAATAAGGGTTTATATAAAATACACTTGAGAATAAGGGTTTATATAAAATACACTTGAGAATAAGGGTTTATATAAAATACACTTGAGAATAAGGGTTTATATAAAATACACTCGAGAATAAGGGTTTATATAAAATACACTCGAGAATAAGGGTTTATATAAAATACACTCGAGAATAAGGGTTTATATAAAATACACTCGAGAATAAGGGTTTATATAAAATACACTTGAGAATAAGGGTTTATATAAAATACACTTTGTGCTCATGCGTGGAGTGCTAGAGTTGTTCCTTTTTTTTTTTTTTAATATCCATGACCGGATAGAATTTACTAGTGTTCAGGTATTTAAGAGCGAGCATGTCTTTTGGTTCAAACGGGTTTTGTTTTGAGTATTCAGTCAAGTTTGCCTGTATTAGTGTGTGCGTAATCACATGGTGTGTTTTGTTTTTCGGCCTCGTTTCTTTCTTTCGAAGTTACAGCACTTTGTAATTTATTGTTAGATATTGGGCGAGTAAACCAACTAGTATATAATTTGGTTAGTTGAAAATAACATTTTCCTTGTCAAATTCAAACTAGCGTAGCCGCGCTAATACAGACATGATGTGATTTTCTGACCCAAAAGTCCATTGCCATCGGACGATAAGAAAAAAAAAACAACATAAAAAACACTGCTTTGACAAAGAAAACGTTATTTTTCAAAAGCTCAGATTAAAATAAATTTTATTTATTCTAACAATACACATTGTTATGAATTTTTCAAAATATATATATATATATATATATATATATATATATATCGTCACAGACGATTTGAGGGAGCTTGGGGTTGGGCGGTTGGAAGGAGACTTAGACAGGTTGACCCTGTTTAGGATACGTTAACTTCCTTTTCAATTCCCTACATACCGTCCATGGTAAATCATACAATTTCCCCCCTCTCTCTCTCTATATATATATATTGTTCTCTTTCCCCCTTACTGTAATGCCTTCCATTATAAATCGTGCAATCTCTCCCTCTCTCTCTCTCTATATATATATATATATATATTAAATATATTGTCACTCTCCTCCCCCTCAATATACGTCTTAAATAGTTCATTTGCTCCTCTCTCAAGATATATATAAATATGTTGTCGCTCTCTCTATATGTATATTGAAATAGTCAGTGTGAGTTTCTCTTTTTTCATTTTCAAAAATGTAATCATCTCGCTTGGATGCTTGACAAGACCATAGGGTTGAAATAAATTATTGCACCGGTGATTATGTGATTACGTGTTACTTTATTTTAATTTTATACTTGCTCTGTTTATTACATTGAGCTCTCATACCCGGATTTCTTTCTGGAATTTATTTCACTTTAACACATACGCACATTATATATATATATATATATATATATATATATATACACACACGTATTATTAAAAATAACCGACAATTTTTGTCTGGTTATTTTAGTATTGATCCCTTCAATTTTCCAGATTAAAATCTTAATCTCGGAAGAAAATTGGCTGATGAAACTGCCGTAATGTACATGTTGGTCCAGAGTACTCTCTGACCCGTCTGGGTCCATCGTCAGTGGAATAATGACAAACAGGTAAAGACCTGGAGTGAGATGTATAATTAATTATGGCGGGAAAATTAAAATATGAAACTATATTTATTAGGTATTATAAGCATTTAAGTATATTAGTACTAGTGTTAAAATTAATCTTGTTAATAGCAGGGTTTTTTTGTTTTAATGAGTAAAGCTTCTAGTATGTGGAGTTTTTGTGTATTAGTATTATGTTCTAAGATTTTAGTATTGTCTATGAGAAGTTTTCGGATTTGCGAGCGGGGACAGGAATGTTCATTAGTAAGGTGTCTAGCTATAGCACTATTATCGGATAGATGCATGGTCAACCTCCTGGACAGAGTCGTGGTGGTCGAGCCAATATATACGTGTTTTCCTTGGTTTTCCTAGTATACGAGTTTAAATGTCCATTGGGAGACTGTGTCTCCGACAACCAAGGAAAACACGTATATATTGGCTCGACCACCACGACTCTGTCCAGGTGGTTGACCATGCATCTATCCGATAATAGTGCTATAGCTATACATATATATATATATATATATATATATATATATATAATAATAGACCCTTCTCAAACAAAGTGCTTGGGAATAATAGCCCGAGAGAGAGAGTAATAAAACCAACGAATCTGATTATAGTCGTACACATCCTTTCTCCGCCATCTTACTTCCTGCCTGTCTTCCTCTCTCAAGGAGGGTGTGGGTGGGCGCCTCACTCTTTTTTTCTTAAAATAAATGGGATTTTCTCCTAACCCACCGTTAGTTCCTTAGAGTAAACATTATTTAGATATAAAAAAAAAAAATAATCAAAAAAATTTGCAAACCATGAATCCACACATTTAGCCTTATGATTTCATTCATAAATAAAATATAAATGTTTCTGTGTAGCACGTTCTCAATCCTTACTGGTCACGTTTCACTTCCATGCATCATCAAATAAAAAGTTTTCCAGTAAAACTGAAACTTGTAAAACATGGTTAAATAGAATAGAAAAAATAAAAGCGGAAAAATTTTTTTTGAATGTTAAAACATATTTTAATGCGGCACCAACATTGGACAATACTAACTACCCAAGGAAAGGGTTTCAAAGGTTTTCTTGCCAGTCTGGTTGGGCCCACTCAGGTAAACTCGTTCGATACTCCCAATCAGGACCCTATAACAAAAGAAAAAAAAAAAGCCACATTAATGGGATAAAAATGAATCTTCAAAGAGAAAGAAATTATTTAAATCTAAAATTTTAAATAACTTAAGAGAACCCTAAAAAAATAAAAATTAGAAATGATAAAAAAAGCAGCTTCTTTTCTAGAATAGTAACTCCGCCGAAAAATGTTAATTATCTCAAAAAGCACAAATGAACCACAATACTCAACTTTAGTCAATAGTTTTATTTTTTCATTTCTATAATTTTTAAGTCATAAATAAACAACAACTTTTTTATTTTTTCATTAATACTAATGATTCATCACAAGTTACCAAGGCCAAAAGCCACTCGAGAATAAAGGTTAATGAGATTTTCAGTTGGACGATGGAACTATGCTAATTTACAGGGTAACATGACAGATATTTGTTGACATTCGACTTGAAAACGACCATGTTGTAATATGCAGGGAAACATTCCCATGGTAATGTGTTCTACAGGTTGAAAGTTCTTAGAAAGAAACTTTGTTCATGGAAGTTCTGTTTGATTTTAATACAAACCCCACAATAATGTTGTACCCCTTTTGATAAAACTGAAATATACTTATCCAAGTATACTGGGTAATATAGTTTCAGAATATATATGGTTACAGGGTGATTATCTCTAAAACACTGGAAGGAGTTTATGAACAAACAGACAGAAACAATGATTTATATATATATATATATATATATATATATATATATATATATATGTGTGTGTATAAAAAAAAATCAATGTGAAAAATATATCTTTATATATTTTCACAATTTATTTTCTATATTTTGACGTTAGGAATATCAATTTTCCCATATATAGAAAAAAGTTTTTTTCCAAGAAAGGAGAACAAAATTTTCGGCCATAATCCTTCAGCCTTCGTCAGTGTACTGAAGAATTGTGGTTGCACGGTGGGAAGTGGGTGGGGGCAGTAGGAGAGAGAAAAAACAAAAAAAAAGTTAAATGATGATCACGCAGGTGTCTGTCTCTATGGTCGAGTAAACCATAAATTTATTCCATGTGTGACCTGGCATGAGGGTGTGAATAGATGGATAAGCAGATAAAAATATATAAGAAAAATTTCTTATCGTCTTAGAAACGATCATACCCCTAATCATTGTTGATCTTGAATTCTTGGAACTGAAATAAATAATGTTATAAATTTATTTGTTTGAACTTACTCTACATACACACACACATATGTGAGTTTGAATTACCTACTGGGAAGTTTAAATTACCTACTAGACACTATCCTCAAGTGTCTTCGGTCTCTCTATACAAGGGTTTGTCAGAAAAACCTGACATGAGGATACTTCACCCTATGAGTAAACCCTGACCAAATATTCAAAATAACATAGTATTCGAAGCTTAAATAAGATCTTCTCGGTTTGCCTATACGAGGAATGAGTGAAGTTACCTCAAATAACAGTGCTTAGCTGGATACTCCACTAGAATAGATGAATTCTTGTCCTGAAATCCGCTAAGACCAAGAGACTAAAAGAAATTTATACTCTAACTAGCAATACCCATCGACCATAAAACAGTTTTGATAATCACGGATTTCACGGTAGTTCTACTAAAATAGTCATATTTTAAAAACCAAAGCACTTTAAGTCGTCAAAATACCACCATTTTGTTCGTAAATGAATATCCTTTCACATGCATTAATAAATAATAATCTACATAATATATTTTGAGAGTTTTCAGAAAATAAAGTCATAAAAATGTTAACGTCATTTTTGGCCATTTACATCAGCCCCCCCCCCCCCCCCCCCCCCCATTCTTTTAAAGATATCGTACTATTCGTCTTTGGAAAATTTCGTCATGAAATTTGGAAAACAATCAAGAAAAATATCAATTTCAATTATTGTCGAGGTACAAAATTAATTGATCCATTATTTTTTTTTGTAATCTTAAAAATAAACCTTCAACATGATGTGTAGCGAAAAATTTTGAAAAACTATTTTTTGTACCCCAACTAGTAAATAAATCAATCTTATTTTTTTTTATGCATTAAAATTATAATTGTATGTTATTTTGTCTTTCGGTAGTAGTAATTTTAAATTATCTTATCCGAAAAAATATTGTCCCTTTTTGAGCGAAAGTCAACAATGGCTGCTAGTAATCAATCAGCAGCAGCAGCTGACTATAAACTAACTTTGTAAAGCTTATAAAGCTTTGTAAAATTCATTTAGGAACTTCTTTTGAAAAACAAAAGATAAAAATACTTTTTGTGCTTAAAAAAGTTAATGCTGTTTGTGGTTCTTTTATAAAAAATACTTCAAGAAATACTGGTTTTCACTCAACTTTCGAACTTATATTAGGAATGACTTTCTAGTTGCCAATTAAAAAAAATATAAGATTCTACTTTTTTAGGCGATTGCGTGTGAACCCCTAAAAGTCTTGGCAGAAAAAAGAATTTAGAGTGTGGGGGGGGGGATCAGTTCCGCATATAAATTTAATGTAAAGTGATCTCCTATTTCCCAGCCATTCTTGCATTTTAGTGCAATTTTGAAAATATTTTTTATAGCTGAAAACTTGATATAAAATAAATAATTACTCTACTATTAACTTTAGGTTCGAGTGACAAGCCCACCCCCTAAAAATGCCTTTTCTTGAACGTGTCGTACCATTAACCTTAAATCTGAACGACAAGCCACCCCCTAAAAAATCTCCCTTAACCGCAACACTAAGTCTGATTGGCAACCTCGATCCAAAACAAAAACCCTTCTTTAACCTTATCACTAACCCTAAGTCCGAGTGGCAAGCCCCCAATCCTACAAAAAACCCATTAAAACCACACATAATCGTCCAAGGAAAAAAAAAAACACAGAAAAACGCACAGGATTTATTTACCATAGAAAAAAAATTGATTAATGCTCTAAAACGCTAGAATGGCTCGGAAATAGTGAATTATTCTGCATTAAATTTGTGTGAAATTAATCCCCCACCCTAAATTCTAAAATAATTGTTTTTTTTCTTTCTGCAAAGTTTTCAGAGTGTTCACACTTAATTGCCCCTAGCCCTAGGAGACCCCCCTCCCCCCAAAAAAGAAGAAAAACGCACCGGATTTATCTCCCATAGAAAAAAATGATTAAGTTCCCTAAAACGCTAGAATGGCCCTGAAATGGTGGATTATTTTACATTAAATTTATGTGAAACTAATCCCCACTTTAAATTTTTAAAATAATTGTTTTTGTTTCTTTCTGCCAAGTTTTTCAGGGTGTTAAACATGTAATTGCCTAAAAAAAAAGAAGTAGAATCTCATATTTTGGGAAGTGATTTAGCGGAAAGTGTTAATCTACAATAATGCCAAATAAATCTTGCAATATATTCATTTTTAAACAGTCCTAGTATTAGATTTTTGTTTCTTGTACATAAAATGTATTACAATTACATTTTGAGTTCTCTAACTTTTTTTTTAATGGATACATGGTATTTTTTAAGGTATTGCAGCATATTTATGTGCATTTACTGCAGATTACTTGGAAACCCATAAATTCCTGGAGATTTTCAGTGGCATATTCTGATTCCTTGTACAAAAATACACTTATATGGTAAATTTCATTGCTTAATCTTGTATTTTAACAAAGATATAACATTTTTACTGAAAAATTAGTGTAAAAAATGTGACGAAACTCATGGTCTTAAAGAGGGGAAAATATCCAATCGTGCAGGGCACAAAAATAGTCATAACTTCCTTATTTTTAGTCAGATTTAAAAAATTTAAAAAGATTCTTTCTTAGATCATCAAGCTCTTTCTATATATGTCATTATTGAGATATTTTAAGCAATTTTAATTTTTTCATGTGTATTGCTAATTATATATACTAGCAAATATATGCTCCCTCCGGTCGCATATTTTTGCTAGGCTGCCGCGTCAGAAATGAACGCTGAAGTGTAAACCGATGGAGCCTCAGTCATATTTCTCTGGTGGTTAGACGTTGATATTCTTTGTTTATGACCAAGAATATTTTTAGATGAAATGAAGAAAAAAAAATTCCACCCCACCCCAATGTTTGTATTAATCTTCCCCATAAATTGAATTTTAATCATCTCCCAAATTCTTTTATTCTTCCCTACTGCCTTTCTCACTGCCTCCTCCACTCTTTTCGTACTCAACTAATTCACTCCCCTTTACATCGGACACAAATACCTACCTATCTTCCTCCCACTTCTTCATCCCCTTTCACTCACACTCTCCTTATTTCCGGTATTCTTTGACTGTTTGCTCTATAAATACATTTGCTTCTTTTCAATAAATCCATTCTACACCAAAGATTAAAAGGTGTTTGACTCAATATCGGTTATCTTTGGAGATGTGTCTGTGTTGGGTCTTTTTTTTTTTTAATTGTTTGTTTGCATGCTTATCCACTATTCAATATACAAAACATAATAAAGTATAATTAGGATTAGAGAATGACGGAACTTGAAACAAACTAATCACTTACTTTATAGCTGAGTGCATGCAAATACATGATCAAGTCTTTAGGTCGGGGGTCAATATATTCTGTCTGACAATGAATGCAATTCTCGTCGGGTATCCACTTTTGGGGGTCATAGCTTGGACGTGATTCCTTCATCTTTTCCGTGTCCTCATCATTTGCCTTTAAACGTTTCAATGGTGGCTCTTTCACTTCATCAGACTCGTCTTCATCTTTGGCTGAATTGGTTTCTCCTTCCAGAGACCCACCAACCGAATTGGTGGAAGCAGAAGCTGCTTTCCTTGCAGCCTCCTCCTCTTCTTTCACCTGTTGCAGACGCGACTGGAAACGAGGGTTTGGTCCTTTCACCCACAGTCCAATGTTGTGGTTCTTCATAACTGCTTCTCCAATCTGCATTAAAAAACGAATAAACTGTATTAATACAAGATGTTTGCCCACGATAGTGTTGTGGACCTGGGTAAGGCCGAATGAATGACACAGGAACACATGGTTTAAATGAACAAAGGTATATATTATATAATAGAAAGAAAGAGATACAAGGATTGTTGCTCTCAACCGCCATTGCCGGTTTGCCTGGGAAGAAGAGAACAAGTGTCACGTGCTTCCCGTATTTATAAGGTGGACGAGTCCATTAGTTCTCCGTAGGTAGGTACGGCACCATAACAGATAGCATCATGAGAAAAATAATAGTAAGTATCCTAAACCACAATGTTCCACAGATGGGAAAGTCTTGGAAATAAACTCTTTTTATGGAAGTTCTGTTTTGTTTCAGGTCCACAGCAAAAGTTCTTGGCAGTTTCTGTAGCTAGATGAGTTTTTTATGTGAATGTTTTTGTTAGGCACAGCCTAAAATGTTAGACGGTAATTTATTTTTACAAAGAATAACTTTTATAAATTTTTTCAAAGACTGATATTATAATACACTCACAGATGCTCAAAATGTCGTCCGTGCACTTCACAGCAGCATCTTACCCTAGAATCGTGGCGCATTGAAGAGTAACCTGTGGGATATCATTCCAAGCACATTTTCAAATCATCAATAGAGTTTATGTTGTGTCGATGTTTCTGCTAATAACAAGCTCCAAACACAGTAATCCATGACATTTAAGTCTGGGATTTTTGAGGGCCAATCCTCTGGTGCAATGAAATCAGGAGTGGATTGCTGAAGAAATTGAATTGAAGCTCTTGTTCAAATTTCCCACTTTTCTAGTGACTACCCTGTAATACCAAGTTATTTCTCTTGCACTGAAGAAGAGAGAGTTATCTGCCTTAATTACTTCAGTTCGTATTTATCCATTACACTTCTGCATTGACGTAAGTTTTCCATTTTAGGTTTCAAGTGAAAGTCAGTCCTAGGAGCTTATCAAAGCAAGGAGCTGCCTCAAGAAGAGAGCCATTCATTTCAACTGAAAAAAAAACGAGTATCCGAGCATTGGTGGTGAAAGGAGAGAAGCTTGGTTTTCGAGGTGTTGAAGATGACAAGTCACTTTTTTATCCATCGCACCATGTGCTCCAGGTCAGAAAAGAGAAAATTAGAAAGAACTTGTTCTTCAAACTGCTGCCATAGATGGTTGTGTTGTCTGCATAGATTTCAATGCAGGATCTCAGAATATGATTTGGGAGATCATTATTGAAGATCAGAAAGAGGGTTAGGATTAGCAAATGATCTCAGAATATGACTTGGAGGATCAGAAAGGGTTCAGAAAAGATTCTTGAAGCACACCAGAGTTGATACAGTATGCTTCAGACTTTTGTCCACCAACAAATACTTTTATAGGCCTATCAGAGAGAAAGAATTTAATGGTTGAGAACACATTCTGTAGCTAGCAAGTTTGTGAAGCAACTCTTTGTGCCCTATCAAAAGCCATAGACGGTTGTGTTGTTCGCATAGATTACAATGCACGTTCTCAGAATACGATTTGGCAGATCATTATTGAAGATCAGAAAGAGGTTTCGGGTTAGGGTTGACATCGGCAAATGATCTCAGAATATGATTTGGGAGATCATTATTGAAGATCAGAAAGACGGTTGAGTCCAGAAATGATCTTTGAGGCACGCCGGCATTTATACTGTGTGTTTCAGACTCCTGCCCATCAACTATTTTTATAGACCTATTAGAGAGAAAAGGTTTGATGGTTGAGAGGACATTTCCAGATATTCTGTAGCCTTTGATATATCAAGATTTATTACCGTAGAAACAAGGACCCCATTGAGAGATTCGCTGATCCTATGCAATATTACAGTCAGCATGTCAGCAGTTGAACTTGCAAGGTGAAATCAATATTGCCTGTCACTAAGTAGATTGCTTTTGCTGCAGTGATTTACAACTTCTGGATTTATCACAGATTCAAACAACTCATGACCAAGAAGTATTTTCATTTTAATTTAAAAATTAAGTGATAAATGAAATGAAATTTACACGGGTATGGTTAGTTTTTTATGTATGTATGATAAATATTTTTATAACACTTTGAAAATATTTTCAGATATTCCGTAACCAGCAAGCTTGTCTAGCAGATCTTTGTGCCAAACCTTTTCAAAGGCCTTTGATATGTCAAGAGCTATTGCTCTACAAAACGAAGCCCCAATCGATAGATTAACTGATCCTGTGTGATATTACAGTTAGCACATTAGCTGTTGATCTTACAGGATGAAATCTATATTGCTTGTCACTAAGTAGATTGCTTTTGCTGAGGTGGTTGACAACTTCTTTATTTTTCACGGATTCAGACAACTTACTCATGGCTGATTGGTACGTACCGAGTTATAAGTATAACTTTAAAAGTAACATTGTTTGTTTCTTTTTATAACTTTTACTCAAAGGTATTATTTTTTATGATAGTGACCATCTTCGCTGACTGTTTATCGTCCGCCTGTCCAGTCGTCGATGCAACAATCCACAAGTGCTGTGGTAACGGGCAATGGTGTCAGACCTATGCTGTCGGGAACTTCGGATAATTCCTGGTAGGGCCTTTTAAGGCAAATTGGTCTGATATGCGGTGGTATTAGGGCCACAGCCTGGTTAAAGGGTCTCTGGTGAAATACAAAAGTATCGGCATCTGGGTCCAGTGACCTTTGGCCGTTTTTGCCAATGTGTCTGTGGAACATGTATGGAAAGCAAGGGCATTCAATCGTTTATCACAATGCAAAATGAGGATACCAGTGTTGCATTGGTACATGTGAAACCACCACTCAATGCCTACAGATGACAACCATCCTCGAGAACTTGGAGTAATCGTTGGTCCATATTGACCTCGGTATCGGGGGTAACCTGAAAATCCTTCAAGAACATGAAGTGCTCCAAATCTATAAGAACAACCTCGATCCAAAGTAGATTGTATCAATATCTCAATGTTAGACGTTGGATTCAGGTGTAACTTGCTCAACAACAATAACAATCAACAACGACCAACAGGTCCCAGAGCAAAACCTGCCCTTCTCAGGTCAACTTTTCCACTATGATTTGAATCCAAAGAAACCTGTCCTTTTCAGGGCAACTCACTATCTAAATACAAGCAAACCTGTCTTTTTCAGGGCAACTCACCAAATACACTTGCATTTCATCCTTCTCAGAACCTCTTACTTTTCAGCTTGATTATTTTCATTTTGACCAGCAACATTGAAGAACAACCCTTGAGGAACCAGAACTACGGAGCCAATTCTCCTATTCACATTAATCAAACTAGATCTAACTTCGATCTACCAGACTGATCGAGCCGTCTTTCCAAGCTCAGTAACATCCAAGTTCAACTAACAACATAGAAGACAATCCTCGTTAATCCTTCCCGTGGTTTTGACAGCTGAAGCAATCCTCTTTTATTACTTGTACCTTTAGGGTTTAATATACCAGCTATTTACACATTTAACTACTGTGTTTGTCATCTTTCTTTACCATTAACATATTAGTCTTGTGTCTCTAAATAGTTGTACGATCAATCATCATCACTGGGTCCTGCAACAATAGCTGCTCTCAGGTAGATCAGGTAAGTTTGTTTTTTTTTTGTTCTAATGCTTATCAACAATTTTCGGGTTATTTAATGCCGAATCCGGTCATTTTGGTAACAGTTTTTATGCTTCAAGTTCTTTATCTTCAAATATATATTCATGGTGTTTGGTTTGGTTTGGTTTGGTTTGGTTTGGTTGTTTTGTAAAGGAAAATTGTTGATTTTGTTTTTGGCTTTGCAGAACATGATTGAGTTTTGCAAAGGGAAAAAAACTATAACATCAATATTTGGTGTATTTTCATCTGATAGCACCAGAGATCATATAAGTAACAATACTATTAATATATAGAATGCAATCAAACAAAAACACATTCTAAAAGTGTTTACCTTTTTGTCATCAATCTTGCATTTGAATATTTTTCCCTTTGCGGATTCCGGGCCCCACGCTTCATTGAAGTAAAGCGGATCATTTAGAATGGGATGACCTGCAGGAGGAAAAGAAAAAATGTCTTCAAATTAATTAATTTCAATATGAAAATCGAATATATATGCAGGTTCTTTTTTACAATAATATCTTAGAATGGATCAAATGGATTTGAGACACCCTCTAAATGAGCAACAATAAAAAAGGAAACATTTTTTTTTTTTTACTTGCAATTGAATTATGAACAAAACAATATGGCATCCATATATATTTTTAAAAGGTGGTTTATTTACAAAAAGGTTTTATCAATAGCCTAAAAAATACATAGTTTTATTTTAAAGCCCGTTTTGTTATACACATCTACATTATATATATTTAATTAAAAACAAAAAAAAAACTTATTTACAAAAAATTTTTTTTTAAGTTTTATTTATAAAAATTTTTATTTAAGCAAAATCTGTAAATAAAGGAAAACAAGCAAATATTAAAAAAAAATTAAGTAAAAAGATGTTGTGTAGAGATGGTGTCAAACAATTTAATAAAAAGTATTGAAAATAAATATTGAATTGTTTTTTTTAATATTAGAATTTTTTCTATAAAAATATTTTAATTTGTCATAAGTGATAAAAAAAACAGAAGTCAGAAGTAAAATATTGATGTTAAAAGAGAAATTGTGTCCCTTTGGTTGTCGCTAATTCTAGGGTGCCTGAACCCCGTTTGATACCTTAGAACTTCAACTTAATTTTTTCTTGGAAGTAATTTTGAGTTCAGGAAGATTGTAATTCTAAAGCAACCATTCTATTAAGCACACTGAATTAATCCATTGCCAGACTGCTCATATCAACTCCTAACACATAATTTAAGTGAAAAATAATACATGCAACACTGCGGCGATGGGACAGGGGCTGGAGTTTGGGAGACAATGTGGAACTCATTAGGTTAGAGGCTCTTTTTTGGACCCTGTCTAAGATAGAGAGACTTGTAGTTGGTGCACCAGCTCAGATGTGACAACAATACTCCGTGTATAGGTGAATGGTGGCTTTATTAGAGATAAAAGATACTGGCAGATGTGAGAAGTTTTCTAGCCCGGTAAAGGGAGCCCACCTTCTTTGCAGCAGACTTGGCAGTATCCTGTATGTATTTATTCCAATTCATGTTGCCTGTGAATGTTAGATCGAAGAGTTTAAATGTTGGACTCTCGTGAAGGGTGCTATCATCCATGGCAGTCAGTGGTTGGTAAGGTTTCTTATAATTGTTAAAGGAAAATAGCTGTGTCTTGGTAGTATTAAATGTAGTCATTTATTTTTTGCCCCATTCCACAGACATAAAAAGAATTAAAAGCTTTTTTACCTAAATATTGCAAATGAACACGAATTTGATGAGTCCGTCCAGTAAATGGAATACCTAAAATTATAAAAATAAAAACAAATTAATATCACATGCTTTAGAACAGTGTTTAATCTATTATATAAAGGACAGTTGTCTGTGTGTGTGTATGTATGTCCAGTTAAAAGTCTAAAACTACTAAACAAACACGCACAAAGTTTGTATATTCTTACTAACATTACAGTAGTATATTTGGTAAGTGAAGAGGAGGGGGGCTACAGAAACATTTGTTCTACTCTGCGCTGCCTGGAAGTAATAAAATTGTCATTATCAACATCATTTCTCTTCATATTTTGGTAGTGCTGTGAAGACTTCCTTACTAACATCACAATATTATATTTAGTAAATGAGGGGGGGGGGGGTAAATGAAACTTATGTTCGACTTGCCGTTGTCTTAAAGCAATAAAATTGTCATTATTAACATTACCGTATTATATTTAGTAATAGGAGGGAGAGGGGGGGGGGGTTATAACAGAATCTTTTGTTTTACTCGGCGTTGTCCAGGAGCATTAAATGAAAGATTACAGTATTACATTTCAATCTCTTTGGACTATTTTCATTATCAACATAATTTCTCTTCATATTATTGTGAAAGCAGGTGGCTGAGTTGGAACAGAATTATCCAAGATAAAGAATGTCATTGCATTTAATACTACTCGGCGTTGTCCGAGAGCAATAAATATAATATTACAATATTACATTTAAAACAGATAGCTTCGGTAAATGAATTATATTATTACTTTTTTCAACACATTAACACGAGAGAGAGGAATGAGCTGGGTGGAGGAGAAAGTTGTGAAGGAGGGAAATAATGGGGAAGGAGGTAAGAGAGAAAGATAGAGGAAGAGAAATAGAAGTTTTAATATAGAGATGTTACACACACTATTTAATTTCTTATATTTTGTTTTTTATGGCCCAGGGCAACGCCGAGTAGCTCTGCTAGTCTATTATATAACAGACAGTTGTGTCTGCGTGTGTGTGTGTCCAGCAAAAAGTTTAAACTACAAAACAAAAACCCACAAAGTTGGTATATTCTTGATTAGCGTTACCCGGAATTAAAAATATCTAAAATTTATTAAAAAATATTAATTCCATTCTTTGAACTTAAACTGGCACAGATTTCGTTGGAAGGGGGGGGGGGGGGGAGGGGCGGTCTGTTTTCCAACCACTAACTAAAGGGAAGTAACTCTGATTTATTTTCAAAGAGTTAATCCCCCTTTGCCGACTTGAGGAATCTATATAAGGGATTGTGTATGTATGTCCAGAGAGAGGAATGGGCTGGGCGGAGAAGAAAGAGAGGAAAACGGGGGAGGGGGAAAGAGACAGAGCTAGAAGTTTTAATAGAAATATGTTATATTTTGCCCCGGGCAACACCGGATAGCCCTGCTAGTACAAAATAGTGGGTGGAAATAAGAGATTGTATGGTTTATTTTGGTTTCTAAAAAAAGACTGAAGTTTAAGCTGTTCTTGGATATATGTTGGGTCAGATGCAGATGTGAGATTGCAGATTGGCTGAGAAAATTCGAACAGAACAACCAATTCCATTTGACTTTTTTCAGATTATCGCCAATTTGAACAGCTGCTTCAAGAAAGTCAGAAGGTATCATATCCGAAACGTTATGGCTTTACAAATGAAAGTGAGAATCGCTGTTTGACTATAAATTATGTAAATGACAACTCCTTATCTTAAAAAATAAATAAAAGAAGGTTTATTGGTGGGTTGTTATATATATATATATATATATATATATATATATATATATATCAACCATCATTGGCTTATTTAATGTCAGTATCATGCATATTTTTTTTTTTTAAAGATATTTCACCCCAAACAAGGCAGGCCACCACTGTAGACGTAATGGGCTACTGAGAATTAGGGAATAGGTTTAGGGTGTCATTCTAAATTAGGAGCTGTGCAGCAAGATGTCTGTTTACATTAATTTTAAACCTCTGCATGTCTGTACTGTCGGGGAGCAGAGAGGGAATTCCAGAGGCCAGCAGCACGAGGAAAGAAGCTGCTGGAGTAGAAGGCTCTCCGGCATCTGGGGACCTCCACAGTGAATGGATGGGACCTAGCTGATTGTCGGGTTGTTCTAGTGTATTTGCGTCGAGGGGGCACTAGACCAGCTAGTTCATCGGAGCACAATCCATTGAAGTATTTGTAAAACAGGCACAAGGATGCAATATTGACAGGGGCTGGAGCTTGGTGAATAGTGAGGGACCTATTAAGTTGGCGACTCTTTTTTGGACCTTGTCTAAGAGGGAGAGACTAGCGGATGATGCTCAAGCCCAGAAGTGACAATAATACTCCATACATGAGTAGATGGTGGCTTAGCAGAGACACAGGATAATGTTAGGCGTGAGGAGTTTACTAGCACGGTAGAGGGAGCCAACCTTCTTTGCAGCAGCCTTGGCAATGTTGTATATGTGTGAAAATGACACAAGGAAAAACAAATTAAGTAAAGGAATAAACCATTAAAGAGACGAGAGATTTTCCCGGTTTCGTTCGAATTAATGAACGTCTTTAAAAAAAAAAAATAGATGATTTTAAAATTTATTGAATTATAGCAAAATATAGGAAAAAAGAAGAACGCACAACAGGATGTTTTTAGCACGTGTTTAACTATTTGAAACACAAAGAAAAGACAAGAAGACGAAAAATGATAACGATAATAATAATAACAAGCTGCTCATGCGTGGTCCCCCTTCTGTATGTGACTGATGGGGCGAGTGTATAATGCAATGAATTTGGGCAATTTGGGGCATTTTTTACCCCCATTGTACCCTCTGGGGGCGCGAACCAGAATTTTTCTGAGGTCAACGATGCTCATTTTATATCCAGAACAATTGCCTCTACATTTTGGCCAAGTTTCAGAAAAATTGAATGGATGGATCAAACGTTATGGGAGAAAAGGGTCATTTTTTGCCATTTTGGGGGCGCAAACCAGATTTTTTTCAAGGTCAGCGATACTTATTTTCTATTAGGAACAATTGCCTTCATATTTTGGCCTAGTTTCAGAGAAATTGAATGGATGGATGAAAAGTTATGGGGCAAAAAATGTCATTTTTTGCCATTTTGGGGCCTTTTGACCCCCTGGGGGGCTAACCAGATTTTTTTTCAAAAATCGGAGAATGTCACTTTCTAACCCGACAAAAGTTACAACTTCATGCAAAATTTCAGAGAAATTCAATGGATGGTTGCGGAGAAAAATCCGGACGGACGGAAATGCCTCAAAACATAGGTCTCTAGATTTTATAAATCGGGGGACCAATAATAATAATGGGACTCTGACAGATACTACCACTGTGGGTTAGAGCAGACCTGGTACTTGTGGGATGACGTCAGAGTTCCCAGATTGATACGTCACCACCGGATGAGATTTTATGTAATACCCAAGTCTGTTGAGGGGTATTGATTTACTCCTCTCCAGGAGTTAGGCACAAGGCCAGTTTTTATCTTACTCCCACAAGTAAGATGTGACCCAAGGTCGGATCGGGAAAGTAGGTTTAAAAATTGCCTGGGCAGCCCCATCGGCATTCCCCGGTAGGGGCGCCTCAGGCAGTAAGTAATAAACTTACTCCTCCCTAAAGAGGGGAGGCGAAGCCTGGGAGGGTGGACTTCCTAGAACTGCACAGGACAGACCCATTGACCGGCGTAAGTCAAGCCCTGAAGGACAAGACAATACCAGTATGGGGTGCAGTATCCATCGGAACAGATACTACACTTTGATCTTAGCCAAAAGGCCAATTATGGGGTAATTTGAGTAATTAATATGATTTGAAAATAGGGTAGACAAAAAAAAAAAAAAAAAAAAGGTAAAAAGGGCAGGAAAAAATAGATTTGAAGGTGGTGAGGTAAGGTAAAAGTGAACACCTTGCCCAAAACAGTTTAGTATTGTTCCCGAGTAAAGGAAACGAGAAGTTCTGATCACTTCCTGTCCTTTCTGGAAACAGAATTTTACACAACTTTATGTGGTATATTGCTTATCTTCATTATCATATTTAGTTTATATCTGTTTTACATGTTGGCATGTGGTGGACGTTTTTAAAAAATGGTCTTCCAAGCTAACCTATCTCTGGCCAGGTTTTATTTATCCAACTTCCTTTCACGTCCATTTTTATCACTTCCTCCCAGGTTTTCGTTGGCTTTCCCCTGTAAACCGAACCTGCTACTTTAACTGTTCTACATCGACTAACCCAAGAAATCTCATCTATTCTCTCAACGTGACCATACCATCAAAGTCTCCTGTTCGACACATATTTCACTATACTGTCCAGATTTAATCTTCCTCTGAGGTCATCAGATTTAAGCCTGTCTCTAAGACTCACACTACACATCCATCGTATAATTCTCACATCATTTCTCTCCAGGCAACGCATATCCTCAACCCTCACTGGATACACTTCTCCCTTGATTGACAGTGATAACACACTGCTGGTTAGTAAAGGCAGATGTTCTCTGATAGGGTCGGCAAATAAAAAAAAGATAGAAAGGGTTCAAAAAGTTGGAATTTAAGATACTAAGGTAAGGTAGAAGTGAACACCCTGCCAAAGAGGGTCCAAGGCAGAATTTTATTGTTTAACAACTGTTACAGAGAGACAAGAGATAAACAAAGATGGCCGACCACAAAAGAGAGAAATGGTATACAACATTAGGGAGAGGAAGAGGATAAAAAGATAAAAGGAGAAAAGAAAGAGTAGAAAGAGAAGAAGAAAGAATTTAACAAAAAAAAAGAAACAGCTCAAATTATTAATAATTTAAAAAAGAAAAATATATTTCCCTTGTTTGAAATTTTAAAAACTGTAACATCATTTCATCAACAGTTTTCTAAATTATGTTTTTCTTCAACATTTTATAGTTGACATTTATTTGATGGAACATAGATTGGCAGTAAAACCGTTTTAAATTCAGTTATAACGAATTAATAATTTAATATTAACAGAAAATATATCAAAGTAAAAATTACAAAATTATGGTAATTTGGTCAAATTCCTGCTATTTCAATTTGTCAATTTGATTTCACTTTTTTTATGTTTTTTTTTACGTATTAAAGTAAAAAGCCACTTGAGGATAAGGGTTAAGATGGATGCATTATTCAGTTGAAAGATGAAGAATATTATGAGAGGATTGAAAATGATTAATGGAATGATCTAAGTTTGATTACTTATGGGTACGGTATATGGCAAGTATTTATTGACATTGGATTTTAAGACAACCATGTTGTAGTTTGCAAAGAAGCAGTCTTGTAGTAATGTGATCCACAGACGGAAAGCTCTGTTCATGGGAATTCCACTCGACGCTAGGCACATGGAGGAAGAAAGGAAACCTTTTGATTGTTGTGGTAGATAGATGAGTTCTTGCTGTGAATGTCTTACGAGGAGGTAACAAAGATTGGATCTCAGTCGAACACCCCCCTAGAAAATCAATAGAGTAGAGAAAGACTAACTTTCTGTGAAAAAGGGGCTGTAAAGAACAGAAGATATTATCTCCCACTAGATTACGAACTCGATTTTGTACTCTATCAAGGCCAGAAAGATTGCTCTGAGCGGCACCTCCCCAGATGTGACAGCGGTACTTCATCTGATGACGTATCTTAGACGTATAATATTCATCATAATCCGTTACGTCATACTAGTTCTACCAACCTGGTGTTGCCGGGGATCTATGACATTAAAATGTGGGTGCTTCCATATTATTGATCAAATTCCTGCTATTTCAATTGTCTTAGTTCACTTTTTTTGTGTTTTTTTTTACGTATTAAGGTAAAAAGCCACTTGAGGATAAGGGTTAATAAGATGGATGGATTATTCAGTTGAATGATGAAGAATATTATGAGAGGATTGAAAATGATGAATGGAATCAAGAAAGTTTGATTACTTATGGGGATGGTTTATGAGAAGTATTTGTTGACATTGGATTTTAAGACTACCATGTTGTAGTCTATAGAGAAACAGTCCCATGGTAATGTGTTCTGACAGACAAGAAGTTCTTGAAAAGAAATTCTGTTTATGGAAATTCCATCTGACACTAGGCCATGGAGGAAGAAGGGAACATCCTTTTCAGTTGTGGTAATAAGTGAATGTCTTGCAAGGAGGAACCAGAGATTGGAGCTCAGTCGAGTACCTTTCATGGAAATAACAATAGAGTAGAGAAAGACTAGCAACATCTCTTCTGTAAAAGGGGCTGTAGAGAACAGAAGAGATTTTCACACACCCCCTTCAGATGTGGCAGCAGTACTGCATCTTAGGACGTATGTGACTCTTACATACGTAGAGGATTGCGTTAGGAGCCAAGGAACTTTCTGGAGCGACAGAATGATCCAACCATTTTTGCAGTATCCTTAGAAATTGATTAGATATAAGTCTTCCACTTTAAATCTGGAGTGACAGTCAGTCTTAAGGAGCTTTTTCAGGGAGAGAGACATTTATTTCGACTGGGGCAAAACAAGGATCTGAGCGTTGGGGGTGAAAGGAGAGAAGCTTGGTTTTAGAGGTGTTAAAAATAACAAAACTTCCCCCCATTGTGTCATGTTTTCTAGATAAAAAGAGAGACAAAGAGCAAAATTTTGATCATCAATGCTCTTTGACGTGCTGCCATAGACAGTTGTGTCATCTGCATAATCACGTTGACACACCTGTTTCCATTAGATCACCGAAGTTAAGCAACGTCGAGCCTGGTCAGTACCAGATGGGTGATCATTTGGGAATACCAGGCGCTGTATGTAGGAGGTCGACACACCTCTGCAAAAACCTAATGTCGTCATTTCCCCTAACCGGGAGATACATACAGCCGGAAACCGCTTGCGAATTTGATACTCCGAGAAGCCGGTTCAACCTGCCCAGGGTTAATGTGCACCAGGTTCAGGTAGGTACAAGGGTCGTCTGCATTGACATCAGCAAATGATCTCAGAATATGATTTGGAAGATCAGAAAGAGGGTTAGGTTCAAAATAGATTCTTGAAGCACACCAGAGTTGATACAGTATGCTTCAGACTTCTGTCCACCAACAAATACTTTTATAGGCCTATCAGAGAGAAAGAATTTAATGGTTGAGAACACATTCTGTAGCTAGCAAGTTTGTGAAGCAACTCTTTGTGCCAGACTCTATCAAAAAGCCATAGACGGTTGTGTTGTCTGCATAGATTTCAATGCATAATCTCAGAATATGATTTGGGAGATCATTATTGAAGATCAGAAAGAGGGTTGAGTCCAGAAATGATCTTTGAGGCACACCAGCATTTATACTATGTGCTTCGGACTCCTACCCATCAACTATTTTTATAGACCTATTAGAGAGAAAAGGTTTGATGGTTGAGAGGACATTTCCAGATATTCTGCAGCCTTTGATATATCAAGAATTATTACCGTAGAAACAAGGACCCCATTAAGAGATTCGCTGATCCTATTCAATATTACAGTCAGCATGTCAGCAGTTGAACTTGCAGGTCAAAATCAATATTGCCTGTCACTAAGTAGATTGCTTTTGCTGCGGTGAGTTACTTCTTGATTTATCACAGATTCAAACAACTTACTCATGACTTAGGAGTATTTTCATTTTAATTTAAAAATTAAGTGATACACTAAATGAAATTTAGACGGGTATAGTTAGTTTTTTATGAATAACAAAACTTTTAGACAACCTCGATAACTCCACCATCCAGATACAACTTTTATAAGACGTAACAAAATGACAATATGAGGTTTGAAGAACATTATCAATGAAAGAGAAAGTGTATAACTATGCTGGTCCCTCGATGACCGTCGACCCGCAAAACGTATGTGCCGTGGGCTTCTTCATTTGGCCGTGTCAATTCTAGTGGAAGGTATATCGCCAAACGGGCTTAAACACAGCTTACAATTTACACACAAAAAAAGTAAAAATGCAGACAAAGATATATACATTGTATAAACTTGACGTGTTGAACACGGTTGTGTGTGTGTGTGTCTATGTTATGTGTGTCGTTGGGGATATCAGACTTAACTGAGATCTAATGAACCTATTTGCCTGTCGAGACCATTCGCTGTTATCTCCTCATCTCAAGCCCGTCTCCTTCAAACCAACCTGCATCTCTCAAATATATCTACCATCAACCAGAAATCCTTAATGTCCTCTCTTTTTCTCAGTTACGCTCAGCTGGTTACCAGAACTGGTTACATCCACCTGTTTCACAGCTCACTCTCACCATTGTTATTCAGCCATCCAGAAAACTAACAAATAATTGTCATGGTGTCGTTTGTCTGGGGAGTTCTACGGATTCAACAGTCTTTTTATTGTCGTTCACTTATCTACTTCCTAGCTAACATTTTCCGGTGGTCCTAGCTTTGTGAGTCAGTCTATAGTATCACAAAAGAATTCTACAAACATTGGACAACACTGCTTGTGCCGTTGTAGCTTAGACGTTTAAATAACGTCTTGCTTGGTTTGCCAGATTCTCGGATTTGCCACAAGGAAATTTTATGGTTGATGCATTCCAAGGGTTGGTCCACTTCGACTTCATCACTAAAAAAAAAAAATGGTTTCGATTACACAATTTGAAAATCTAGTTTATCATATTTTTAAGATGTATATACTTATTTTATACTCAATGTGAGTTAATTAACGTTTGTATTTTTTCCTATAAGCTTAAATAACTGAAATACATACAAAGTATACTTTAGTTATGGGATTGAGTTATGTTTGACAAATAAATTCTGTTTGTATTGATTTAATTAACTGTAATTTGTAATTACTTTAACAAATCATCTCTCTCTCTCAGTTATCTATGTATTTCTCTCACCCCTCTCGATCTAGATTAATTTAACTAATAATATTTTGTAATGTCTCTGTTAGCATTTAGAGAAAGAGTGATTCTTTTTTTCAGTGTTGTCAGCTAATTTATATACATGTGTATACACCACAAACATGTAAATAATATGGAAAAATAATAAGTCTCTTTACTTCTCAATAAGAATTCTACTCTATATATAATATAATAATTTTATTCTAAATATAAATATAATAATATAATCATAATAAATATAGTAAACATAAATATAAACATAATATAACAATATAATAAACATACATATAAACATAATAATAATAAACATAATATAAACAAATATAAATATAATAA
>OY744519.1:21121996-21196996 GCA_963556195.1 Sepiola atlantica | reverse complement strand
CATAATCATATTAATATCAGGAGAAGTAGCCACAGTTGATTCATAGTGTATCAGTTTGATATACTGGGAGGTGACGGTGGTTAAGTGGATATCGACACAGACTGAAGACCTGGGTGTTCCAAGTTCGAATTCAGTCGGTTCCACAGTACCACTTTCACTTAGGGATGTTGGCAACCTTCTCATGGTCCTTCTCGTAAGTACCCGATGTCTTTCCAGAAAGATTCCTAACTAGAAAAACATCGGGGAAACTAATGCCAACACTAGAATCCTCTGATTCACACGAAAGAAGAAAAAGTTTGATATACTTACTTCGAAGATTACTATAACCATATTCTTTACCAAGAATGAAGACAATGGAATTGTAGCGATATCGGCCACAAGGATGGCACGGAATTGATGAAGGTTTGTTAATGACAACGACATGTTCATCATCTTTGATTATCTCTAGTTTTGTGCCCACAACAGGGTTTTCATGCCTGAAAGAGAAAGAAAATTAATCATAAGTATAAGAATATATGGTTTCACATCTGTATATGTTATTGCATTCTACATAATATATAATCTATTTTTCACATCTGTATATGTTATTGCATTCTACACAATATATAATTTATTTTTCACATCTGTATATGTTATTGCATTCTACACAATATATAATCTATTTTTCACATCTGTATATGTTATTGCATTCTACACAATATATAATCTATTTTTCACATCTGTAGATGTTATTGCATTCTACACAATATATAATCTATTTTTCACATCTGTATATGTTATTGCATTCGACACAATATATAATCTATTTTTCACATCTGTATATGTCATTGCATTCTACACAATATATAATCTATTTTTCACATCTGTATATGTTATTGCATTCTACACAATATATAATCTATTTCTCACATCTGTATATGTTATTGCATTCTACACAATATATAATTTATTTTTCACATCTGTATATGTTATTGCATTCTACACAATATATAATCTATTTTTCACATCTGTATATGTTATTGCATTCTACACAATATATAATCTATTTTTCACATCTGTATATGTTATTGCATTCTACACAATATATAATCTATTTTTCACATCTGTATATGTTATTGCATTCTACACAATATATAATCTATTTTTCACATCTGTATATGTTATTGCATTCTACACAATATATAATCTATTTTTCACATCTGTATATGTCATTGCATTCTACACAATATATAATCTATTTTTCACATCTGTATATGTTATTGCATTCTACACAATATATAATCTATTTTTCACATATGTATATGTTATTTCATTCTACACAATATATAATCTATTTTTCACATCTGTATATGTTATTGCATTCTACACAATATATAATCTATTTTTCACATCTGTATATGTTATTGCATTCTACACAATATATAATCTATTTCTCACATCTGTATATGTTATTGCATTCTACACAATATATAATCTATTTCTCACATCTGTATATGTTATTGCATTCTACACAATATATAATCTATTTTTCACATATGTATAAGTTATTGCATTCTACACAATATATAATCTATTTTTCACATCTGTATATGTTATTGCATTCTACACAATATATAATCTATTTTTCACATCTGTATATGTTATTGCATTCTACACAATATATAATCTATTTTTCACATCTGTATGTTATTGCATTCTACACAATATATAATCTATTTTTCACATCTGTATATGTTATTGCATTCTACACAATATATAATCTATTTTTCACATCTGTATATGTCATTGCATTCTACACAATATATAATCTATTTTTCACATCTGTATATGTTATTGCATTCTACACAATATATAATCTATTTTTCACATCTGTATATGTTATTGCATTCTACACAATATATAATCTATTTTTATCGTACATCGTTATTAAAGACTTGTTTTTCTAAATTTCTGAGATAAAGATTGTTTTTAAACTTTTATTCGCCCTAAAAGATTTATGGGGCCATCCCAAGTGAGGAGTTGTGCAGCAAGATGTTTGTTCACATTACATTTAAATTTCTGCATGTTGGTACAGTCGGGGAAACAGGAAGAGAATTCCAAAGGAATGCAGTTCGAGAAAAGCTATTAGAGTAGAAAGCTTTTTGGCATCAGGGGAACCTCTACAGTGAAGGGGTGAGATTTTGCCGCTTGTCAGGCTGGTGGGGGGTATATACGTTGAGGGCACACAGTGCAACAATTTTTTTTGTAGCACATTCCGCTGAAGTACTTATAAAATAAGCACAGGGATGCAACATTGCCGCAATGAGACAGGGGCTGGAGCTTTGTTACAGTGTGGAATCAATTAGATTAGAGGCTCTTTTTTGGACCCTGTCTAATTGTGACACTGATAATTGGTATTATTTGGACTATTGTTCTCATCTTGCAAGGTCTCATAGCACAATGGTAAAAGTGCTAAGTGATAATCAATTCAAAGTAACAGTCATCTTGAGGTTGAAGGTTCAATCCTCAGTACAGGCGATACTAAGAAAACAATTACAAATTATTCAAGACTTCTACCTGATCATGGCTGACCGAACAAGAGCAAGCGACACCTGTGTATTCAATAAAAAGTTCCGTTCAAAATTCTGGATAGATTCCAAGAGTTCAACAAGATCCACCTGAAGAAGGTCAGAGGTTACATCGGCTGAAAGGTTGTTAGAATAACATCCAAGATGAGAACAGTAGTTTGAATAATCCAAATTATCAAAATCATAAATACTTATTCTTGTCTACATCGTAGTTCCTCTTTTTGATTACTTGTATTATGTCCGTATAACAGTTCCCAACCGGCAACGTATGTAAGGCACGGCTGGGTTGTTTCCCTTTGGTTTTAGCCCCCAAAAATTCATATGTCCTACGAATGTTCTACAGAATGAAGAATATCTAGCTTGTTCAGCTACCGTTAACCTACCTTGAAAGGTAGAGAACTGCGACGACTACTCCTGAGTAGAAACAAATGTCTAATGTTTTGTATGCTTTTTCTTTTTTTTTTTTTTTTTACATGATTCACCCCAAACAAGGCAGGACGCCACTGTAAACGTAAGGGGCTACTGAGAAAAAGGAAAAGGGGAGAAGGATTAGTGGTACAGCTTAAATTGGGATCTGAGCAGCGAGATGTCGGTTTACATTAGTCTTAAATTTCTGCATGTCAGTACTGTCGGGGAAACAGGGGGCAGGGAGGGAGTTCCAGAGGCGCAGCAGCACGAGGAAAGAAGCTATTTGAGTAGAATGCTCTCCGGCATCTGGGGACCTCCACAGTGAATGAATGAGATTTAGTAGAATGTCGAGTTAGTCTAGTGAATTTACGTCGAGGGGCCACCAGAGTAGCCAATTCATCGGAGCATAATCCATTGAAGTATTTGTAAAACAAGCACAAGGATGCCACATTGCGGCGATGGGACAAGGGCTGGAGCTTAGCTGACAGTGAGGGACCTATTAGGTTGGCAACTCTTTTTTGGAACTTGTCAAGGAGGGAGAGACTAGTAGATGATGCACCAGCCCAGATGTGGCAACAATACTCCATGCATGGGCGAATGGTGGCTTTGTAGAGATACAGGATAATGTCAGGTGTAAGGAGTCCACTAGCACGGTAGAGGGAGCCAACCTTCTTTGCGGCAGCCTTGGCAATGTCTTCAATATATGTGTTCCAATTCATGTTACCTGTGAATGTTAGGCCAAGGAGTCTGAATGATGAACTCTCAGGTAGGGTGTTATTTGCCATGACAATCGGTGGATGGAGAGGCTTCTTGTAGTTGTTGAAGGAAAGGAGCTTAGTCTTTGCGGCATTAAAAGTCACCAACCATTTATGGCTCCAATCCACTACAGCCTGGAGGTCATTTTCTAAGGATTCAGCCATTGCCTCAGATATGATCGCGTCTGTTTTGCCAACATGGCGAGAGTAAAGCGTGGTGTCGTCAGCAAATAAACCAATCTCAGACACTATGTCATCAGGGAGATCGTTTATATAGATCAGGAACAACAAAGGTTCAAGAATAGATCCCTGGGGCACACCAGCATTTATGTCATGTTGCTTAGATGAACGGCCATCGAGGACAACCTGGATTTTTCTTTTGTTTAGGAAGGATCTAATTATACTAAGTAGTTGCCCAGTAATACCGTATGAGCGTATTTTCAGGAGAAGCCCTTTATGCCAAACCTTGTCAAAGGCCTTGGATATATCAAGCGCTACTGCTCTAGCTTCACCTGCCTTGTCGAGAGTATGATACATGCGTTCAGAGCTGACCGTTAAGATGTCTGCAGTAGATCGTGCTTGTCTAAATCCATACTGGCGGTCAGATAGAAGTTTAGCATTAACTAAGTGACGTACTATCGCTAGATTGATTAAGGATTCAAAGATTTTGGCAAAGATCGGCAGTAGACTGATTGGGCGGTAGTTCTGAGGGTCGGTTCTATTCCCAGAACTCTTGTAGACTGGTACCACAGAGGCAATTTTCCAGCTAACGGGGAAGCAAGATTCGGCTAGGCATTTATTGTAAAGTTTGGAGAGGACAGGGGCCAGTTCAGCAGAGCATTTCTTTATTGCTATTACAGGTATAAGATCAGGCCCACAAGCTTTAGAGGTGTCAAGGCTTTTTATGATGTCTCTGACCTGGGATGGGGTGATGACCAGGTTATCAAGTGTGGCTTCAGTCCGCAATGGTAATTCAGAGAGAGGGTGGTTACCTGAGTCTAAAGTAGAGTTAGAAGCGAAACGCTGTGCAAGTAGTTCAGCCTTATCAGTGGCCGTGCAAACGACATCATTGTGGTTTGAAAGTGGGGGAATCGTAGATTGACCATTATTCACTACACTATTGTAGATTTTCCAGAAATCGCGAGTACCTAGTTTCTGTGACTGGATGCGTTTTTTTGTTAACTCATTATACCTTCTCTTCGCTTCGCCTATCACGGCCTTGCAATTGTTTCTTGACTCTATAAATTTATGCCTATTAGTAGCTGACTTATGGCAGCTGAATTTACGGAATGCTTGTTGCCTCTCAGAAATGGCAGCTGCACATTCCGAAGTGAACCATTGAGGAGAGTGGGGCTTGCTAAAGAATTTTCGCATGGGGACATAGGCTTCAATGCCTGCTTTGACACATTCAGTTAATTCGTTTGCACACTGGTTGGCAGGGAGTAAGAAGGTTTCCCTCCATGGGGCGTCACTGATGTGATCTCTGATTGACTCAAAATCAGCTTGCTCGTAGTATCTTGTTGTTTTGAGCAACGGTTCATCAGCTTTTGGACGACTTCTTAAGGTAATATGTATCATTAGAACAATGTGATCAGCATTCCCGAGTGGGCTATGAGCTTCTGTCACACAAGCCTCAGGTATTGAGGTCAAGAAGAGGTCTAGGAGTGAGGCTTGTTGGTCCACACGATTGGGGATGCGGGTCGGAAAATCAACAGTCAGAGAGGGAGTGAGCTAAGGAGAAGTTATACGTAGAGTTGCCGGCTGCATCAGTAAGGCTGGAGAATCCCAACCAGTCGCGGTGGTGGGCATTGAAATCCCCAAATACATGTATCTGGGCATTCGAGTCAATTAAGAGTGCTCTATCTATGCTTTCAGAGACAGAGTTTAGCAGAGTACAGTCCTGGGTCGACGGGGAGCGGTATAGGAAATATAAGTAACTACGTTTTTTATGTTGTTGTCAACTGTATATAAATGTGTAAATTGTACTTGATTTTAGTTTCTTCTATCCTTTGTTCTGATGATGGTCATGTTTAGGATACCATCTAAATACAGAGTTAGAAGATAAAATAACCCCATATACTAATACCAGTGCACTTCAAGTATTGTTTCTCTACAATGTCGCTTTTTTTTATCCTCCAATAGAAATTATTTCACAGTTTTCGATGAAATTATTCTACGATAATTGAGATTTGTGTAAAGTTGCTTTTACTTACCGATGGATTTTATGCGACATAAAATCATTGAATCTGAGTTTGTAGTCAGCAGTTACGATTTTGTTATTCACACGGAGTGAACCACTTTTGAGGTCGTTTAGCTGTGTCAAAAAACGAGTGAAAAATGTAATACAAAAAATGAGAAAACAATGAAATTCTAAAAAGAAAATAAAAAGAGGAAAAGAACTTAAATAGGGAAAGAGGAGAGAGAGAGGAAATGACAGAATAGGAAGAGAGAGAGAGAGGAAGAGAGAAAGAGAGAGAGAAGATAGATGAAGAGAAAAGACAGTGAGGAAGAGAAAAGTGAGAGAAAAAAAAGATAGGAAAGGAGAGAGAGGGAGAAGAGCAGAGCAGAGAGAGAAAAGGAGAGAGAAGTGTGAAGAGAAGATATAAAAAGAAAAAAAGATTTTCAAATGCAATTTTGACCTTACCAAACTTTCTTCTGAAGGAACGTGAAATTCTTTGTTGAAAACATCAAAAACTGTCCTTCGCACCCAACGTCCTTTCACATAAGAAGAGAACTCGTGGTAATAGGGGTACACTTTTCGGAGACCTACAAAAACGCATGAAGGTTAAAATTGAAATTACCAAAATATCCTAAAATATTTTTGAGGCCACGCCATCAACTTTTTGTTAAGAACGACAGACAAGGTTAGCCGAAAAGGTCATCTTGTTATTGATATTGAGAGGTGGTAAGAGGCACGAAAGAGATCTCAAATAACTGATATCACATATGAAAAGCGAGACAATCTCTCATTTTCTCTTCCAACTTTGATTTCAGCATGATCAGATATGCTAATAAGCTGCTGACAAGTCGTCACTTTACACCATAGGCGGGGTTTAGATGCACAAAAACAGACAATTAATACCATGGTCCATGCACGGTGGTTTTAAACTTGGAAAAACACTAGTAAAAAGATGGAACAATAGAATTTGTTTTTGTGATAATTACAACTCAACCAGACTAGCCGGCCATGTGTGCCAAAAAATAAAGATGGCCGGCCTTTTCATAGCAAAGACAAAATGCAACAATCTAATGAGTCTTTCTTCACCCAACACAGCACTTGATTTCGAACCTGGTCAATTTATTCTAGATGAGACGATGCAGTCCAAGAACTTGGGCATTGTGCTTGATTTTTCTTTTACTCCTGCTGCCCAATGCATTCAGGCAGCAAATAAGGTCCGCAGTGCATTCTTTCTTCATCTATTGCTCTTTTGCTACCATGACAGCCGACATCTTCCGACCGCTTTACATTCTTCTGGTGTAGCTTATTCTGGAATATGGCATCAAAGCTTGTTACTCCTTTTTTGTTTGAGATATCCAGCATCTGGAGCAGGTCCAAAGACTTGTGACGTGGATTGTCCATGGACTCCAAACAAAGTCCGATGAACAATGATTGAAGACGCTCAACCTGTACTCACTGGAGCATAGACAGCTGCGTGGAAACTTCATCATCGCCTTTAACATCATGCGTGGCAATTATAATGTGCCTCATGACCTTTTTTTCACACCAGTTCCGCAGGGAGGGCTTTGTGAAAACTCAGCAACTGCACCCTGGACGATTTCAGCCTTATCGTAGTGGTTAATATTTCATAACTAAATATTAAAGTTTAATCATGAAACTTTTCAATAATTGTTAACTGTAAATAAAAACTATTAACAATTTGGTAAAATGCAAAAGAAATAATCGCATCAACTGTTATTTTAACAGTTGATGCGATTATTTCTTTTGCATTTTAGGTACTTATTCAGAATACGACCCAATCTCCGGCAACTTTGCATTGGGAGCTTTCGAGCAGATTACGTAAGCAGCTAAAATATGCCAAAGCGATTAGCCAACCAGCTGTCAGAAGCCGACAAACTTCCAAAAAGTCGTTAAATTGATTAAATCAAGAAAAAAATATTTAAACCTAAAATGAATTTCAACACGCTATGTCAACAGATTACATCTCCCGAAGGAATCATCGCTTTCTGTCAAGAAAGATATCTTTTAGCAAAAAAAAAAAAAAAAGAAAAAGTGAGACTATGACAACTGTAAAGAATTTGCGTCAGAAATGCGGCATTCGGTCACAAACCATGCTAACTGACTGGAAGAATTTCTTGTGGGAGGTCTGCGACCAACACTGATTAGGGTTAGGGTTTAGAGTTAAAAATAACTTTGACGAGTGGTTTAGTTTTATTTTCTTCGTTTAAAAAAAAAAAAAAAAAAAAAAAAAAAAATTTGTTACATATAATTATACATACGATGACGATAACGCCACGTTTTGAATTTATCGTCTGGCAGTTTTCGCGTCGGTTTTTTCCGGCTGTTTAGATAACACTTCTGAAAGCTACAATCCGGAAATTGCCTGAGATTGGGTCGTATTCTAGATAAGTACCAAAATATATATATATTTTTTTGTGTGTCCCTATGCAAGTCAGGTTACGACAAAAAATATTAATAGCACTAAGCTTAAAGAGGAGGTGTTAGATAGAACAGACTCCATCTAAAAAAAAAAAAGTGTTTAAAAGGGAGTAACTCTTTCCCTTTGTTATCTACCTTGATCACAACATTTTTAAAAGCAGAGTAATCTGCCCTTACATTCACTAACCGAGAATGGAAAATGTTCAATGGCCGTTCACGTAGTGACTACCATTATGTGTTCTCATTTCATTTCAATTGTATTCATATAATAAATAATTATTTTTGTTGATCTACACAGAATCGTTTTCATACAAATTATTTCTTCATATTTGTGTCTTACCACTCACAAAAGACCAATTTATTTCAACGTGGAATTTTCCATTTTTAACCTTATTTTTACACAGCCAGCATCTAATCTTGCTACAGCACTATGGGATTTAAAATGGTAAATTTAAGGAGATATTCCTTACCATCTTCATAATAATATTCAGTTTCTGAAAGAACATCGGAACCGTAGCCTGGATCTGGATTGGTCGTCAAAGGACCAGTTGATTTAATCCCTTTGCTTTGTTGTCTCTTCCACTGGAAAAAAAAAAACAATCAAAGAGAAGGAGACATGTCACATATAAAAAAGAAAAAAGCATTCGTATTCATTGTGGGTTCATTTAATTGCCGAAGACAAGCATTATCAGTTGAGAGTAGGGTTGACAAAAGTATCAATACTTAGATGTTTTTGTTATATACTAATGAGTCACCATTTACGAAGGCCAAAAGCCACTCGAGGATAAAGGTTAATCAGATTGTCGATTGGATGATGAACAATACTATGAGAGGATTGAAAACTATGGATGAAATGGACAAAATTTGATTACTTAAGAGAACGGCTCGACAGGTATTTGTTGGCATTGGACTTGAAAATGGCCATGTTGGTCTGTAGGGAAGCAGTCCCATGGCAATGTGTTCCTTATTTAAAATATAGTCAGTGACCTAATCATACCCCTCACCACAAACACACTTAGTAAGATAGTGGTTAAACATTACGTGTGCAGCATTGTATCACCTTGTTGAAGTGCATATGGTCTTTCTTTGATGATTGCTGTGACTTTTTCGATAAAGTGGCTGTGTGATACTATAAACTGCCCCCACCCACTCCAGAGCCGAGGAAATGATTCACCAAGTCATACAATAGCGATTGGAAAATAGGATGGGTAGTCAGCTGGAGAGTGGCGAAGGAGACAAAAGACCGAACATAGGATTTCCAGGTATGACTAAAAATATATAGGAGAGTTTTTTTTTTCGACAGTCTGAGTTTTATGACGAGTTTTCATTAGTTTACAGAAGTTTTAAGTTTAAGACAGTTTGCAGCCCAAAGAGGAGACGATCAGATGGGATTAGATCGGGCAAAGCCTTAGCAGATGACGACTTTCATTACCGACAATGGGAGCCTTGACAGTCTGCGACAGTGTCACACACTCTCAGAGCACGACTGATCTATACATAATGTATCTGAGTTTGTTTTTTTTCTTGTGAGTTGCGTTGTTTGTTTTTGTAAACTTGTAAACCGCGGCACACACAACGTTAGGGCTTTCTCCGTTCATAGTTGGAACTGCTTACGTCACGACTATGTCACGCATGCAAATCTCCAGATGTCTATTAGGCAACAGCGCCTTTTGTGGTCTGGTTTACGGATTTTATGGGTTCTTTTATACTCATCAGTTATACTTTCTATTATAATTCACGCTTGCTGATCCAACTTGCCTTACATTCCTGTATTCCTATTGACATTGTTAAATAAAGTTTGATTTTAATTGTAGAGATTTTGTAGCAGTCATAAATAATGACTTACTTTCTCTCTTAGAGAAATACCTGTTATGCAATTTTGTCACAAACTGACCAATCAGCTTGCAGGGCGCATTGATTTTATTTTTCCCCTGAAGAACTACTTCAGCCCCTTTGGGAATCACGGTCGGTCAGCAGAGAGACTCCTGAAAGCAACGAGGAAAGATGCTCCCTTTTCTTTCTCCTGTCCCAGTCCACTGGACATTCAAGCATCAATTATCTTCGCCTGAAGATAATTGATTCTGACAGACGTTCGGCAGCTTAAGAACTTTCTAATACTTCATTTATTCAGTTGGACACTGTCCTAACTTTCTTCAACCTATAACCTTTCGGCAGCCTCGTAACTCTTGCTTCTCTTATTTTGTTCTTTAGTCCTCACATTCCATGAGCGATGTTGCCAACAAAGGGAGAAACATTGCTGTCTGGGTTGGAATCTATCCATCTATCTGTCGGCTAGTTTTTGACCTTGATGTAGAAGTTTTTTGGGTTTTTTTTAGCTCCTTACACCAAGTGGCTCCATGCCTTGTCTGGAGCGATTTCCATGAAAAAAATTGAATAAACCCTTTAGTTGTTGTTATAAAAAAAGTTTGTTTTTTTTTACTTTCGTGCGACGGTTTTCGTTACTTACAAATAATATAGGAGTTAGCGTTAAGACGCGCACTGATAAGAACCAGCACCTTTAGAATCTCTCGTCCTTTTAATGAAACTCACAATCCCATTTATGTTTCTGAATTTTTGAGAGAATACAATTTAAAAAAAAATTTTTTTATGATATTTCACCACCAAACAAGGCAGGTCGCCACTGTAGACGTAAGGGATTACTGAGAATCAAGGAGTAGGTTTTGGGTGTCATTCTAAGTTGGGAGCTGTGCAACGAGATGTCTGTTTACATTAGTTTTAAACCTCTGCATGTCGGTACAGTTGGGGGAAACAGGGGGAAGGGAGGGAGTTCCAGGGGCCAGCAGCACGAGGAAAGAAGCTATTGAAGTAGAAGGCTCTCCGGCATCTGGGGACCTCCACAGTGAATGGACGGGATTTAGCTCATTGTCAAGTTGGTCTAGTGAATTTACGTTGAGGGGGCGAATTACTAAAGACTTCTCCTGGTCATGGCTGATAGAACAAGAACAAGCTACCCCCGTGGATTAAATAGTTAATAAGTTTTAGTTTTTTTGCTTAGTTTTTTTTTTTAAAGCAAATAAATATGTTATATTAAAATTTATTTATTAATGAACATTTTATTAAGATTGGATAATTTTTTTATGTTTTGTAGATTTTTTTTCAATAAGGAATAAAATTGATTTTTGATAAAAAAAAATAAATAAGTTATTTTCACTTTCATTACCCGACCCTACCGTAAAGTGGTTTTGTTTCTCAAAACTTGTAGGGACCTGCAATAATACCCTCTTCAAAAAAAAAAAAGGTACAGTTTCAGGAAAGACGATCAAAAATTTACAGGCGTTACATAAGTAACGTATGTACAATGAATGCTACGAAAACGAACGGAACTAAAGGAAAGAAGGTATGCAGTTCCGAAAGACCCCCCCCATAAAGTTTGTCACCGCATGAGTGTACTAATTTCTTGTTCCTCGTGCTGAAAAAATGAATTTGGTAAAACTACACGCGATGTCAAACTCAGTCGAAAGTTGCATTTTGTTCTGCAAAGAAAAAAGACTTTCTACGGTAAGCATTAATCTGTCCACATTGCCCAAATAATGTGGCATGCAAATGCACACGCCGCTGACGGTTTCGCGTGGAAATGTCTTCAGTGCAGGAAGTTGATGTCAATACAAAGGTCAAAGTTAAAACTGGAGCAGATACTAACGTTTCTGTATTCGTGATTTCATGAAAATACTAGCTACCGTTCTATGGGATTGATATCCTAATATTTTATCATCAGCGTAAACACAAAAAACAGAAAACAATACCAAATTCACTTCAACAAAAAAAGCTCAAACTGGAGCCATAAAAACCAGCTCCCAGAGACAGTCTAACAAAAAGGCGCAAAAAAGCCGAAAATGTTGATCACGTGGGCTGCTCCCAACTACGTTGGCCAAACCACTGGTGAAACAATGTAAAAGCAGACTGTGCGACAAAATCTGTCTCTTCTCCGCCTCTCGGATGCTTAGCAGAATACAAGTTCGGCTACCCCTCGCCCAAAGGCAAGGGGTACCAGTGTGTCGGCCGACTACTAAACACACACACACACAAAGACTTAGACTCCTATCATTCTTCAACGCACGCAACCTCACACTTATGACAAAGGCACACACATACAAATGCCTAAACGATGTATCAACTCTATGCTCGCATGCACATTCACACACTTCGACGTACTAACGCCAAGTCTTACACATGTCTACACTATGCACATACATACACATTCATAAATCACAGGCATAAACATTTATCGTTTCTCTAACTGAACATTGAAATGAACACTTAATGCTCTGATATTTGTAAATATATAAATCTTTTGTGTTACTTTTGAACTACGTTTTATTCTTCATTCAACTTTTGCATGCCTTCATCTTTTATTAAACCATTGCATGTTTTTTTGTTTTTTCATGTTTTTACTCTTTTAAACATTTCTTAAACAATCTAAATGTAAGCGTGAATCTTAGCACATTCTCTAAGACACAATATCTTAACAAGCTAAGGTCCACGCTGCTACATAAACAGGATTATGTCCCCACAGTTCCAAACAAAATGGCCGACCAACAATGTAAGAAACAAGCCGCACGTGCGTGGTCCCTCTCTGTATGTGACTCGATGTAGCGAGTGTAAAATGCAATAAATTTGGGGCATTTTTGACCCCCCTTTGACCCCTTGGGGGCGCGAACCAGAATTTTTCTGAGGTCAAAGATGCTCATTTTATATCCAGAACAATTGCCTCTACATTTTGGCCAAGTTTCAGAAAAATTGAATGGATGAATCAAACGTTATGGGAGAAAAGCGTCATTTTTTGCCATTTTGGGGGCTTTTGACCCTCTGGTGGCGCGAACCAGATTTTTTCCAAGGTCAGCGATACTTATTTTCTATTAGGAACGATTGCCTCCACATTTTGGCCAAGTTTCAGAGAAATTGAATGGATGGATGAAAAGTTATGGGGCAAAAAATGTTATTTTTTGCCATTTCGGGGCCTTTTGACCCCCCGAGGGGCTAACCAGATTTTTTTTTCAAAAATTGGAAAATGTCACTTTCTAACCTGACCAAAGTTACAACTTCATGCAAAATTTCAGAGAAATTCAATGGATGGTTGCGGAGAAAAATCCGGACGAACGGACATGCCTCAAAACATAAGTCCCCCGATTTTATAAATCGGGGGACCAAAAAAAAAAAATACATATTGCCATCCGGACTTATGGTTAGTGGTAAGGAAAGGCATGTGTTTTTTTATTGGTTGTCATTTTTTTTTTTACTACTAAAGTTGGTGCTTCCACAGAATTTGAACCGAACCAAACCGACTTTGTCCGAACTAAACCTAAAACTTGGACTAGGGTTTGTTTAGGGTTGGGTTAAAAAAAAGAAAACAGTTCAGTTCAAATTCTGTAGAAGTTACCTAAAGTTTGATCAGGAAAATTATCTACAGACATACGACGTGAGTGGTTCATTACTTCACGGAAGGCGTAACGGACTGGAAAGAATTTTGGCCGAGATATCTGTTGTCAATATTTCGAGAGCAACCCCTGTGTGATTGGAGTTCCTTGTAAAAAAATAAAAAATCACCACAAACAAAACTCTGAACCCTAATTCCAGCACTAACCCTAAAACTCGGACCCCCCACCACAAAAAAATTCCCTAACTCTAAAAATTAAAAAAAAAGACCAAAAAAAGCAAACATAGTAAAAAAAAAAACTAAATTGCAATAAAAATGCCTTTTTTTCAGTAAAGTCGTCTGCTTCGAAAAAAAAAATTGGAGAGGGGGGAAACGGCGTACCTTCTTTCGTCTAGTTCCGTTCGTTTTCATAGAATTCGTTTTACAAACGTCATGCTTACGTCACGCCTGTAACTTTTTGGTCGTCTTTCCCAGACATAAATAAATGACCCTTGTACAGTTTAACATCCACTGGCAGATTTAGAAAGCCATTCGTAACAAGGTAGGAGGGGTGGGTGGGGGATTTACGCTTCCCTTGCCGGACAGAACTCTCCTAAAATGAAAACAATTAATTTGCAGGTGGATGTTAAACTGTATAAGCGCCAAAACAATAAATGCAACAATAATTACAAAACGACAATTGCAAAGTCAGCCTGGTTGTTCCAACGCATCTCCCTGGCTATCGTTCCTGGCAACGCTATGTCAGTAACGGCGGCATCACTTCAGTTCTAATCATCATCTGTTGCTTCTCTTTCTTTCTCTCCCCCTCTCTATCTACCTATGTCTGTATCTGTCTCTTTGCTTCTCTTTCTCTCACTAACTTGCCAGAGATTGTTGTCAAGTTGAGTTAATAATAAGATAACCTAACTTAAAAAAAAAAAAAACACCATCTTGGTTAATAAACAAGCACGAATAAAATTCGAAAGAATTTTGAATCGGTAAGTATTTACATTTGAAAAAAAAAAAATAAGTATAGAATACTCTTGCTGTACAAAGACAGTTTTTTTTCAGCTTGAAGAATGTAAGCAAAAAAAATTGCAAAGTTAAAACCTATAAAAAAAATAAGTAAATGTAATAATGTAAATAAATTAGTGTTTTTTTCAGCACTGTTTTCGTTGTTAGGTAAAATTGACTTTTAACAGTCTGATTTCAGCAACGTCGTGCGCATCTTCTGTCTGCTTTTCTTTTCGTATTGCCACACGGACTTAAGGTTAGTGGTAGGATTAAGGAAGAGCATGTGTAATTTTAGGTTCTGCCTTTCCCCATTCAGAAGAGGTTAAAAGAAAAACAAGGTGAACATTGGCGGTTGTCATTCCCCGTTCAGTGGTGAACGGTGACAGCCGCCATTCCCCGGCGAACAGGGGCTGGTGGCCAATACGGCGAACATTGGCAGTGGCCAACAGGGTGAAAAGTGGCGGTGGCCGCTGCCATTCCCCATTCAGACAGATTCTCTTGCAAGTCAGACATTTCAAATTCAGTTTTTCTACTTACAGTAGTATATCAACAGACTTTTACGAGGGTGCTTGTATAATAAAAAGCCGAAAAAAAGTTTTTTCTTGTGTTTTAGTGTTGGAGAGGTAAATAAGGGGCAGGTAACTCTTCTCATCAGCTCTAGCTTTCAAACAATATTTTTCCATAAAATACAATTTTTTTTGTTCTACTAATCTAAATTAAAGCAATTTACTTAATAATAAATGCACAATAAGGGTTAGGGTTTAAAGTTTAGGGTTAGGGTTAGGGTTTAGGGTTAGGTGCATGTTTCTGCACCAGAAATTAATCTGTGTGCTTGTAGAAAATCTATTTGTTTTGCACTGTCTGAGGTAAAATAAATAATATCTTCGAACTTGAAAGGGTTAAGATCCATTTTCCTAATTTCAGAGAAAATCGTGTTTAAAAAGCGTGGTAAGAGTTACCTGCCCCTTATTTACCTCTCCAACACTAAAAGACAAAAAAAACTTTTTTTCGGCTTTTTATTATACAAGCACCCTTACGAGTCAGACTCTCTTACAAGTGGGTAGCCATTTGCACAAAATAGACAAACTCTTTTACGACGCTGAAGGAACTTCGACACTGAGGAGTTCATTTAGATTCAGATTCACACGTCAACCTCTCAATGAGATCGATAGAGACCTCCAAAGCTAACCATAGAATTTACCCTCCCCCCACATGTAACACGATTTAACTTTAATATATGTTTATATTATTATCATAACTTTTTTACCATTCAAAAGAAACATTAAATAAACTGCTAATGATTTTTTTAAATTTTTTTAGCGTATGAAAATAATGAAAATGAGAAACTAAAAACGTGTGTACTTTATTTACGCCTTAAAAACAACGTTCCTATGTAGTGATCAAATTTGATGTGCTAACACCCGTGTGTTTAATAAATCTAGCAAAAATCAAGTGATGGTCAGATTTTCACGAAATTTTCGATACTTATTCATTATTGGACTAATTTATCTTTAATTTGCTTTTTTTGTAAAATATATTAGGGAAAATATTTTTTTTACGTGATCCCCCCTCCCTTATTTCATTTTATGAAATCTGACCGAAATATATCCAGGTCGGTCGATATTTTAATGTTATATAAAGCAAAATAGTCTTTAAAAACATCCGAGTTACGTTATCATATTTTATGGTGGCGTAATTTGGTAAACTGGTCCGTAAATTCACAACTAAAAAGTGGAGATAAATGCAATATTATTATGTCTTGAAATGTTTTACTACCTTTTCTCAATAAAATATACTGTGATCTATTGCATTGCGACGAAAAAAAAATGTTCTACAAAATAAATCATTTTTCAGAGATTTTTATCCATTTAAACGAATTTATCATTTAGCCAAAGTAGAAGTTTAAACATCTATTTTGAAAATATGCCTTCCCAATTTTTCAAAATATTTTAATATAATAACTGTTATTAATGGTGAAAGACCAACATTGATATCAACTTAATATTTACTTTCGAAAAGTAGTAAGTCAGCATTTTTCGTCATTTCTCTGGAGATACGAAACAGAAACTATGGAAACCCAATACATCCGTGATTAGCGTTAAAGTGAAAGTGAGTTTTGCAAACCACGCACGTGTGGTCTTGTGTTTATATTGTAAAAAAAAAAAAAAATCTTTGTACGACACGTCGACAAATATTATTATTATATATACATCTTTTCTTTTTCCAATTTAAATTTTTATCTATTCAGAATTTTCAGGAATCTTTTACTATAGTCAAGTTGTGTTTTGACTTACTGTGTTGAATATTTTATTGTAGCCTAGCATTAAATACTTCTAATTATATGAATGAGATATGTAATCTCTATAATTTTCCTTTATAAATACTTCAGAAGGTCAATTGAAAATATGACAATTTTGCCAAGTTTGAAAGAAATAGAATATTAATAATTTGATGACAACTATTTATTAGTAGTTGAAGAAAAAAACTAACATTAGTAAAAGTAATATTAAAGTTATATTTTTATATTTTGGAAAAGAACAAAAATGATAACTACTGTTTTATTGAATAAATATTCTTCTGAGAATAACCAAAAAATTGTTATTATTGTTATATTTTTAAAAAGAACCAGAATTATAACTCGTTGGAACTCCCTCTCTGCCGATTGTGTATATATATATTAAATAATAAATTTATATATCTGTTCCGATGGATACTGCACGCCTGTCCTGTGCAGCTCTAGGAGGTCCACCCTCCCAGGCTTCGCCTCCCCTCTTTGGGGAGGAGTAAGTTTATTGCTTACTGTCTGAGGCGCCCCTACCGGGGAATGCCGACGGGGCTGCCCAGGCAATTTTTAAATGGCCAGAGTGCTCACCTCTCGAGCGCTGGCTTTTAACCCCACTTACTCGACCCGAGCTTGGGTCACATCTTACTTGTGGGAGTAAGATAAAACTGGCCTTGTGCCTAACTCCTAGCGAAGGAGTAAATAAATATTAATAAATATAGTATTTGTAAATATCAAAATCCTAAAATTATCTATTTTAACATTCTTTCCTTAAACAAAAGTAAATACTAGTTCAAACAGGTAAATTATTTAGGCAATTTTTTTTTCAGTAAAAACAAACAAAAAAGTAATCTGGCTAAAAAATGTGCAACTCAAGGAAAATTTAAAAAAAAAGGGGGGGGGGTAAAAAAAACCATTTATTTTGTCTACAACATAATGAAAGTAATTATATCACTTTTGGACATCCATAGGTACATAATATATCGCAATGTCTCACATGATAATGCTATTTTTTTTGTGTAAACAAAACATCCAACCGTAGAAAAAGAAAATTTCGTACTTGTATCGCAAGATAAAAAAGGGGTTCTATCCAAATTAGATAATTTAATCTTTAAATAAACTATTTTACTTTAAAACAACTTCCTATGAGTATAACTTGATTTTAGGGAGATTTAAAAAAAAATGCTAAATGGAACGAGAATGTATGAATTTCTTAAAGAAAGCAAAAACCGGTGACGTAAACGATTCTATGGCTGCGCTTGGAGATCCCTAGAGATCGACAGACTCTCTTGCGAGTGTGTGGCCATTTGCACGACATAGACAAACTCTGTTACGAGTCGGCATCCGCAGTGCGACTTTGCGCCATCTAGAGACTTCATTTATTGCCAGACCCTGTTGGGTGGTTCGCTGAAAGAGCAATTCTTTTAGCAACCCCTTCGGACTGCTGCCTCGCCCCCCTTCAGGGTACAGCGAAGAGAGAGATGTCTTTTAATTCGATAATTTTCTAGATTATACGTAATACGTATTATTTTCCCCCCCAACATACTAAAGTTTGTTCGGGACCGTTAAAAGTCAATTTCGTATTCGTTTTGGTGCTGTTGTTTATCGTCTTTTGTAACCAGATTTTACGGGTGGCACTTTTCCTGGCCCGCAGCGGCCGCCAGTGCCAAATGGCTCAATCGCAGTCATTTCAAAATAAAGAATAGTCTTCAATATTAAAGATAAACATAAGACATTAAATGGGTTTCTGAATTGTTTATTGACAGAAAAGTAGAAAAATAAAAATAAACCGAAAAAAACTATTCGGGGGGGGGGGGACAATTATATGCTTATCATTAATATTGAAGACTATTCTTTATTTTTAAATGACTGCGATTGAGTCATTTGAGCCATTTATCGCTGTGGGCCAGGAAAAGTGCTGCCGGATTTTACTGAGCCAATATCGGCAGCCATGGGTAATGACCTATACAAGCACAAAAAAAAAGAAATGCCTCTTAAAAATGTGCGGTTTCGCGGCGCCACTAAAGTGCAATTTTAACAGTGTTTTTATTTTCCACGTGTCGATGTCAGAAGCGTCCACTTTATTTTTTAAACAAGAATATGATTAATTACTTACTTTTTTCAAGGCACGCTTAGACATTGTTCCCGGGGCTGGAACATAAGTTTTCTTCGCTGTTATTTCAACTTCTTTCGCATGATTGCTTTTCTCCGTATCTTCTTTGATATTGGACACATTTTTAGTAGACGAGTCGTCCATTGGACTCTTTGTCTCGACACGGCCTTCGCCATTCGTATCGCTATTCGCCGCTTTCTCTAACATATCAACATCATTTTGCTCTGTGTCTTTCAATTTTAAAATATTTCCACTGTCGACATTATTATTGGAAGAAGATGTCGCTATTTCTTCTTCTCCTTCTTGTGTTGCATTGTCCGTTTTTGCCGACATTCTCCGGATAAAAGAACAAGATGTGAAAATCGGTCCGCAAGAATTAGTAGATATATCCCTTCTTATACGACAGAGATATCCCGACTTTGAGTTAAAGGTTTTAGGATGGGACTCGATTGTTCGGTACGTCAACCTCCTCCACTGTTGGACAAGGAAGGATTTTTGGCTGAAACTTTTAAAAGACACATAACATATTTCGCGGTAATCGGAAATAAATCTAAATCTACTTTGAACCCGTTTTAATATACAGAATGTCATTAAAACAAAGTGTTGGTGATTTTTTACGGACGAACTTCAACGTTAAAACACATGGTCTCAAGGGGGGATAACTCGCGTAGACTAAAACACTGTACAAACGGGACAACTCCTAAAATTCCCTTTAGAAAAATATTCCATTTAAGATTTTCAAAATTTTGTCAGATTATAACAGAAGTTGGTCATATATTGGAAATGTTGTTAGTTTTTGTGCGTTTTATACAATCGCGCAAAAAGAAACCAATGTTTTCATCTCAACAAACATACTATTTTAAAATGAAATATATTATTACACCAAATAAGAGTTGATCAACGTTTGTTTCTATAAGGTATTTTTCCTATATACTTCAATAACACAAAATACTACTAAAATATACTTAGTTCTGGGATTGAGTTCGAAAGAAAAATCTGTTTTAATTGTTCTAATTAGCGGTAATTTATAATTAACTGGGCAAGTCACTCGTCTCTCTTAGCTATTTATGTATTTCTTTCACACCATTTCACTCTGTGTTGATTCAACCATTCTCTAATATTTCTTACTGTTTGTGAGCATTAAAAAAAAGTAACTGGCAACATAATAAGTCTCTTTTGTTCTCTCTCTCTCTCTCTCTCTCTCTCTCTCTCTCTCTCTCTATATATATATATATATATATATATATATATATATATATATATATATATATATATATATATATATGAAAATTTATAATCAAAAGGTAAACTTTTAGAAAGTTGAACCTATTGTGAGGTAAGGAAAGCTCAATATACTGGATAGAGCAAAAATATATGATAAGTCAATGAAAATAATTAGACTTGCAAATGGAAGCAAATCATAATCTTCGGTTGTTCAAAACAAGGACGTTTAGTGAATACAAAATATTTATTTTTCTTCTCTTTCATTCCTTAAGCCAGGCTTTTCAAAGATTAAAATCTTATCATCAGAGGAGGTTAATGATGGATAAGTTGACAGATGAAGACAGTCAATATTCGAAATTTAAAAAGTTTTAAAGTTCGAACGGGTATTTTCCAGTGTATAGGAGTGTCACAAAAACGGAAATCCAAGTAGTATGGGAATCAGATGTATTGGTAAATCCAAAAGAATCCGTGTAAAGATCCAGCGACGATGATTCCACCCAAGTCTGTAGTCTATGGAGAGAAGATCAGATGAAATTGACCATGTTTGAGAAAACGTAATTCTTCCTGTTTTCTATGAAACGGATTCAAAGGCAACAGCAACAACAAGTTTTCAATAAACCTTAGGACGAACTGTTGTATTGGATAATGATTATTTGGAATTGTGGGATAGGAGAAAAAAGAAAGAACAATCATGGAAGAGAATGGAAAGACAGAAGAGATGGGTAGGATCGAAAGAAGAAAAGAAGAGAAAGCGAAAAGGGAAGGGAAGCAGACAGGTGTGTGTGTGTGGGGGGGTTAATGGAGGTCAGTTCAAAATGATATTTAGGCAGAAAAGGGAAAAGAAAAAGAAAATCCGGAAGGGCCGAATTATAAAATATTTAGTTAGATGCACTAGTGGATTTCCGTTTTTGTGACACTCCTATACACTGGAAAATACCCGTTCGAACTTTAAAACTTTTTCAAATTTCGAATATTGACTGTCTTCATTGTCAACTTATCCATCATTAACTTCCTCTGATGATAAGATGTTAATCTTTGAAAAGCCTGGCTTAAGGAATGAAAGAGAAGAAAAATAAATATTGTTATGCACTAAACCTCCTTGTTTTGAACAACCGAAGATTATGATTTGCTTCCCTTTGCAGGTCTAATTATTTTCATTGACTTATCATATAATAATATATATATATATATATATATATATATATATATATATATATATATATATATTATTATATATATATATAAGTCTCTTTTCTTCTAGCTATCTCTCTATCTATATAATAAAAATAATAATAATAATAATATATATATATATATATATATATATATATATATATATATATATATTCAGAGAGGGTTAAAATTATTTGTAAAGAAACTGCACAGTGTATTCTTTAAGAATACTGCATCTAAGGATAATAACAGCTGGAATTGGTTGGTCAGGGCTGATCTCAAAAGATATACCGAGAGCACCTTAATAGCATCCTATGCTAGCACAACATCAATGGAGACACGACAAAGTCGCTTAGGTACTACATTGGAATACATGCAAACTTTATGAATTGGACCACAATGAGAAGTGGTATGAGCATAAACCAGAAGTGGTGCAGGAGAACAACAATGTCAAACTTCTTTGAGACATGCGCATACAAACTGATAAGTTTCTAGAACATTCCAAATGTTATATTATGGACGGGGCCCCCCATATTTTTTAGAAAACTATTAAATTAGCTATGGCTGGGGTCAGTTGAGACAATAAGTGCGGGTTAAGCTGACATGCACTGGAGGGGATTGTTATGAGTGAATCATTTTGTCAAACCATAACAAAGTTACAAATTCGGTGCCGACACAGGGAATCTCTGGTCAGAGAAGGTCAGATATGGAACAATTGTGGAATGTCGTGTCTGATTGGCCGACGCAATGCAAGTGTCTGTTGCGACATTTGTTTTTCTCGAAAACTAGAGTTTTGGGACAGAGAACGCTTTGGAAGTGAGAGCGATAACACCACAATGTAGCTGCTCGCCCTATGGTCTGGATCTCGAATGAGATCCGACATATATCCCAATGCATCCATCGCACCCCACAACAAAAAGTATGAATGAGACAAATGGAAGAGACGAATGGATGGAAATCCCTCCACAACCAGATGAATAAATGAATCGAATCTCTCTCTGAAAAAAACTTGTCTCCGAGTTTTGTATCCTGCCTGAAAATAAAGTTTGTCTACAGGACAAAGGCCACCAGAATCGATCACGGCCAGAGACGCAACGAAATCCACAGCACAGTAGACGAAGAAAAAAATCTATAAGGTAACTTTTTGTTTACAATTGAACATTTTCGGGTCCTAATTTGATAAACTGAAAGAGTTAAAAAAAAGAAAGAAAAAGTGTACCATGTTTAATATAAGTAAAGTGTTAAAAAGAAAAAATGCTTAAAAAGAAATGTTTGATGTAATTTAAAGATATTAAGAACTTTGTATCGATTTTAGGAGACGAGCCTTGGTCAGCGCTTCCGAGGACTTTCGTGTTATTTCGACTTTCGTAATTGTGATGTTGCGGGAAGCGTTGGCCTCGAGGTTTCGTCAGGCCGAACGATAATGATAATTAATAAGTGTAACGTACATTAGATTATATAACCATTGATAGAAAAAATAATACGGTAATGCAACAAATGTCTGTTTGGTGCCGTGTAATGTAACACAAACCCGACTTAATCTTTCTAAATAAAAACTTGCTTAATCATTGATACCAAGGTGAAGGAGAAAAAACACGAAAAAATAAATGTATATCAAGACCTAAAATGAGAATTAGTTAGACTATGGAAATGTAAAGAAGTAAAGGCGATTCCCATTGTAATTGGAACACTTGGAACCATAATGAAAAGCCACCATAAATTGCTTAAACAGATTGACAGGACAATTTCTTTTCCAATTCTGCAAAAGATTTGCCTGTTAGGAATGGCAAAAGTATTAAGGTACAGCTTGGATGCCTAAAGTCAAAAGAATTGACTTGATGTTCAAAAAGAAAAATCCAACTAAAAAAATACAAAACTTGAGACTACTATGAAATAATAATAATAATAATAATAATAATAATAATAATAATAATAATAATAATAATAATAATAATAATAATAATAATAACAACAACAACAAAACATTTCTGGAGCAAGATATGGGAAAAGGCTGAAGATCACAACAAAAATGTTAAATCGCTGAAAGACATGAAAGATAAACTATTAGAAATTGAAGAAGGAACAGAAACATAAATTAATGAAGAAACTATTAAGACAACACTAAAGAAAATGGCAAACTTGAAAGCACCAGGTCACATTAGAATACATGCATACTGGTTTAAAAAATTCACGACCCTACATGAAAAGCTAGCACAGAAACTGAGAGGATGTATCCATAAAACAGACGTACCAGAGTGGGTGACCAAAGGAAGGACAACACTCATACAAAAAGACGCCAAGCAATTACAGACCAATAACCTGTTTACGAACAATGTGGAAAATCCTAATGGCATAACTGAGAGAGCAAATTTACCATTCTCTGAACATCCGTCGGCTACTTCCTGAGGAACAAAAAGGATGCCGGAAAAGGAAAAGAAGGACGCATGATCTGCTCTACATAGATCAAAAGATCAGAAAAAAGAAGGAGGTAAAAAGTAGAAAAAATAACATAGCCATGGCATGGATTGACTACAAGAAAGCATACGACAGAATCCCTCAAGCATGGATGATTAAATGCTTAAAAATGCACAAGATATCCGACAGGATTACTAACCTTATTAAGCAGTTGAAACATGGAGACTAGAACTGACAGCTGGAGGACAACAGTTGACTGAGATAAAAATACAGAGAGGCATTTTCCAAGGAGATTCTGTATCACCACTACTGTTTATAATAGCCATGATGCCACTCAACTACATATTCAGAAAATGTGATGCCAGATACAAGTTTACAGACACAGAACAAAGAACAAACTACCTCATGTACATGGACGACCTGAAGCTATTTGCAAAAAGCAAAAAAGATCTTGACAGCTGATAAATACGACCAAAATCTTCAGCCAGGACATTCAAATGGAATTTGAAATGGAAAAGTGTGCATTGCTAGAGATTAAAAAAGGAAAGCTGAAGGCGACTTAGGGCATGGAACTACCCAACCAAAATCAGATGAGGGCGCTAGGCGAACAAAACAGCTATAAATATTTGGGAATTTTGGAAGCAGACACAATCAAATCAACAGAAATGAAAGAGAAGATTGGAAAAGAATATCTGAGAAGAACAAGAAAGCTCTTAGAAACAAAATTATATAGCAGAAACCTAATCAAAGGAATAAATACCTGGGCAGTATCACTAATAATATGACCAGAATCTTCAGCTAGGACATTCAAATGGAATTTGGAATGGAAAAGTGCGGACTACTAGAGATAAAAAGGGGAAAACTGGAGACAACAGAGGGCATGGAACTGACCAACCAAGAGGAGATGATGGCATTAGTCAAACAGGATAGCTATAAATATTTGGGAGTTCTGGAAGCTGACACCATCAAATTTACAGAAATGAAAGAGAAGATTGAATTTGATGAATGGAATCAAACAGTTATCAAAGGAAACGCCAGTTCAAGACCAACCAATTGAAGTCAGTCCTGATACGATTGAAAATACACTAAAAAAGATTTTAAAAAATGGGAAAGCTGCTGGATCGTTTGGTATTGTAGCTGAAATGTGGAAAACATCTGGAAAGATAGACATCCAGATCATGTCGGACTTAGTGAACTCCATCATAAGGGAAGAGTGTGTCCCAGAGAGCTGGGAAGAGAGCTACATCATCAGCTTCTACATCTTTGGAGATTTATAAAACAAAACAGTTATATTAAATATTTATTTCCAAGCATAAAAAAAAAAATTTTTTTAAATACATATTTTTATTTACAAAACTTTTTTGTTTTTAAACTTTGGAGATTCATATAAAAAAAGTTATATTAAATATTTATTTCCAACCATAAAATTTTTTTTTTTTTTAAATACATATTTTTATTTACAAAACTTTTTGTTTTTAAACTTTGGAGATTTATTATAAACAAAACAGTTATATTAAATATTTATTTCCAAGCATAATAAAATAACATTTTTAAAATACATATTTTTATTTACAAAACGTTTTGTTTTTAAACTTTGGAGATTCATATAAAAAAAACAGTTATATTAAATATTTATTTCCAAGCATAAATTTTTTTTTTTTTAAATACATATTTTTATTTACAAAACTTTTTGTTTTTAAACTTTGGAAATTTATTATAAACAAAACAGTTATATTAAATATTTATTTCCAAGCATAAAAAAATAAAATTTTTTAAATACATATTTTTATTTTCAAAACTTTTTGTTTTTAAACTTTGGAGATTCATATAAAAAAAACAGTTATATTAAATATTTATTTCCAAGCATAAAAAATATTTTTTTAAATACATATTTTTATTTACAAAACTTTTTGTTTTTAAACTTTGGAAATTTATTATAAACAAAACAGTTATATTAAATATTTATTTCCAAGCATAAAAAAATAAATTTTTTAAATACATATTTTTATTTACAAAACTTTTTGTTTTTAAACTTTGGAGATTCATATAAAAAAAGTTATATTAAATATTTATTTCCAAGCATTTTTTTTTTTTTTTTTAAATACATATTTTTATTTACAAAACTTTTTGTTTTTAAACTTTGGAAATTTATTATAAACAAAACAGTTATATTAAATATTTATTTCCAAGCATAATAAAATAAAATTTTTAAAATACATATTTTTATTTACAAAACGTTTTGTTTTTAAACTTTGGAGATTCATATAAAAAAACAGTTATATTAAATATTTATTTCCAAGCATAAAAAAATAAAATTTTTAAAATACATATTTTTATTTTCAAAACTTTTTGTTTTTAAACTTTGGAGATTTATAAAAAAAAAACCCCAGTTATATTAAATATTTATTTCCAAGCATAATAAAATAAAAAATTTTAAATACATATATTTTTATTTACAAAACTTTTTGTTTTTAAACTTTGGAGATTTATAAAAAAACAAAACAGTTATATTAAATATTTATTTCCAAGCATAATAAAATAAAAATTTTTAAAATAGATATTTTTATTTACAAAACATTTTATAATAAACAAACGAAACAAACAAATATTAAAAAAACAAACATTGCAGAGATAGTGTCTCTAATTACTTGAATCCCAACGAGGGGCGAGTTAGACACAAAGTCAGTTTTCAATGTAGGGAAAATCCAGTTCCCCAAAAAGCTCTACTCATGTATCAAGCACTATTGAAATAAATACTGAAACAAAATCTGTATACGTAACATATTATTTTACTTAGCATTACAGTGTGAAGGATCAAGGGTAAGTGGAGCAATCCTACTTTGGTATAGTAGCTAATGAAAAGGGAGCCTTCTGGTTGCCCTCGACTATGGCCGACCACTTTACTAACTATATATATATATATATATATATATATATATATATATATATATATATATATATATATATATATATATATATAGTCTCGGAAGTTTCTCAACCATTAAAACTATATAAAAAAAATATATATATAAAAAAAACAAAAAAAAACTTATAGTCTCAAGTCTTCCAGTGGAAAATCACTCATGTAAGTCAATTTATTTTTTACCGTTATTATATTAATTAGTTTCTAACACTATTTTAAGGGATCATCAGTTGTTTACCATGAAAAACTGTTTCGGGAATTTAAAAACAAGACAGTATTTAATTTCATGGCTTCCCAGCAGAGTTGATCAGACCCCACTTCCCTTAAAAGACAAAAACATAAACGTTCCTTATACTAAATCTAAGTTTATATATATATATATATATATATATATATATATATATATATATATATATATATATATATATATATATATATATAAATAATATTTGTTCATAAAATATTATTATATAGCCCCCTTTACTAAGGCTGGGCACTCTGAGAGAGTTTAATAACAAGCAGTGCCATGCAGTGCCACTAGCTTCATTACAAGATCCAAAACAGTTTGTTGTTGTTGATCACCCTTCGCTGCTTGTTGTAAATACCCGCCGACTTGGCATTTACAAAGTTAAATTCCTCCTTAATTCTAAGCTAATTTGTGGTGGCCAACGGGTAACGCTCTTGACTGTGAATCAGTGGCGATTTGTGAATAAACTTCCTGCACTGCAGATTGCGTAAACATGAAACATCGATGTCCGTAGGTAATAAATAATTAATATTTGTTTATAATATATATATATATATATATATATATATATATATATATATATATATATATATATATATATCCTGTTCACAGCACTAGCATCATCGTCTTTTGGAATTTTTTAGATAAAGATTAATAATTTGGATAATTCGCAAGGACTTGTGGCGTAACGGATAAAAGTACTAAGTAATAATCAGTTCTCAGTGACAGTCTTCTGCAGGTTGAAGGTTCAATCCTAGATTAAATAAAGGCTTCCATTCGAAATTTTGTACAAATTCCTAAGTTTAGCAGAAGAATTCCCAAGTTCAACAAGATAGAAGAAGGTCGGAGGTTACATCAGTAGTTTGAATAGCCTTCCCCCCCCCCCCACACACACACACACACCAAAAAAAAAAAAATATAAAAAAAAAAAAATAATAATCCTCCTCCTCCTTCCCCTTCCAATAAATTACACCGGCCTCAGCCGTGGCCACCGAGAGTTACTACAGGCCAAGCAACTAACTTCCTGCCCCCCTCTGACGTCACTGACTTCCGTGTCAAAACAAGGACCGTAGTAATAACAATAAGAAGGCATTTCGACTTCTCTATTCACTAAATAATCCATCAAAATTCAGGAAATCAACCAATTTTAATGAAATTTTCAGGATTTATTAATTAATGATCACAGAATATAACAAATCCATTACTTTATTATAAAGCTTGGTGCAAATGTATTATTTTTTGTAAACAAAAAACACCTTTACTAAAGTTATTCAAAATATCAAAACATGTTGAACATACGATATTGTAAATATTTAAAACAAAGCATTAGAAAACTTTAAAAATTGCATGTAAAAAAGAAAAGAAAAGAACACGATTCGATTCATCTTGAAACTGATCTTTATCCAATATAAATTTAAAGAAAATAATAATTCACGATCAAATACTTCAAAAAACTGAATTATGAATTACCATTATTTAAACTTCTAACCCAATCAACCGTAAGTAATTCAGACTTTGAAATTTGTTTAAAAATTATACCAAAAAAAAGTTCAATGTTAACTGTTTGTTTAATAATGGAATCAAAATTCAGGAAATCAACCGATTTTAAAATAATTTCGCGCTTTAAAAAATTTCATTTCATAATTCACAAAGTTAAAATGCCTACTGCATATGTTTGGATTTCCAAAAGAGAAATAATTACTGCAAATATGGATACACGTAATAATGTTTACACCGACTAAATATAGTGTAGTAAGTTTGAATTTTTTTTAATTATATAAAAAATCAAGTCTGAATTACTTATTCATTATTTGATAAAAAAAGTAGTGTTCCATTTTTTTTTTATTACTTTTTTTCGATGTCTTAAGTGTAGCATAGTTTATCTTTTCTCTACTTTTGTAGATTAAATAAATGAAATAACATCATATTTAATCAAAATTTTCACAAAAAATATTAATTAAACAATGCTTTATTCAATGATAATATCGTTAATTCTTCGAGTTATACTGATTTTATTAACAAGAGTGTAGGGGCATTTTCCGTAATATATACGAAATAGTTTTTTTAAAAAAATATTTTAAACATATACAGATCTTATTTTCATTTAAAAAAATCATGGATTTTTTTTATATATATAAAAATATACGTTCAGTAAAGGTGTATTTTGTTTAAAAAAAATAATACATTTTCACTAAGATTTTTAAAAAATGTTTCACTATATCTCCTGTGCTTGTTTATTAATAAATATTGAAAATTTCATTAAAATTGGTTGATTTCCTGAATTTTGGTGAATTTTTAAGTGAAGGGAGGGTCAAAATGTTTTTACATTTTGGGGATCGGCCTTTGATTTTGCACGTACCTATCTCTTAATAGCAAGATAGAAGTTGGTGATTCCATTATTAAACAGACAGTTAACATTGAACTTTTTTTTTGTATAATTTTTAAACAAATTTCAAAGTCTGAATTACTTACGGTTGATTGGGTTAGAAGTTTAAATAATGGTAATTCATAATTCAGTTTTTTGAAGTATTTGATCGTGAATTATTATTTTCTTTAAATTTATATTGGATAAAGATCAGTTTCAAGATGAATCGAATCGTGTTCTTTTCTTTTCTTTTTTACATGCAATTTTTAAAGTTTTCTAATGCTTTGTTTTAAATATTTACAATATCGTATGTTCAACATGTTTTGATATTTTGAATAACTTTAGTAAAGGTGTTTTTTGTTTACAAGAAATAATACATTTGCACCAAGCTTTATAATAAAGTAATGGATTTGTTATATTCTGTGATCATTAATTAATAAATCCTGAAAATTTCATTAAAATTGGTTGATTTCCTGAATTTTGATGGATTATTTAGTGAATAGAGAAGTCGAAATGCCTTCTTATTGTCATTACGACGGTCCTTGTTTTGACACGCAATGCAGTGACGTCATTTTCTAGCCAACCGGCCTGTAGTAACTCTCGGTGGCCACGCCTCAGCTAACACCACACAAAAATGAACCAAGGAACAGAAATTACAAGAAACACCATAAGCTCCCTCCCCCGCCCCCAACAACAAGTAGGAAAAAAATAAGAAAAAAAAATTGTGCCGGCCTAGGTTGACAACAAACAAAATATTTGTAGAGGGTCGAGGAGGATAAGACCGAGGAGGGACAGCACACACCAGACCTCCACTGGAAGAGTGTGGAAAATGCTGGCACCCTGGGGAGGCTTATTGCCACCCAAATCCCAGAGAAGACCCCAATGGTCTTTACCAGTGAGAAATCAATGGTAAGAGGTGGTTATTTAAATAGATGAAGAATAGGAGGCTTGTTGTCACTCAGACTCCAGGAAATACCACTGGTTTTTGTTGGTGAGCAATCACTGACGATGATCTGTGTGAGAACTCCTAGTGAGTACAAATACTACTACTAATACTACTACTACAGCAGCAGCAGCAGCAGCTGTTTCATCCCGCAAATAAACACTAACTCAGTGACGACATTGACAGTAGCAGTAGTAGTACAACTGATTTCCTTAGTGATTCCAGATGACAGGTGACATTATTATTTTTGTCTCCTTTTTTTGGTTGTCACGTTCAGTCACACCTTAGTCGTCGTCGTCGTCATCATCATCATCATCATCATCATCATCATTTTAACGCCTGTTTTATATGCCGGCATGCGTTTGACGGCTTTAAGACTTCTAAACTAACCTATCTCCGGACACAGATGTTTATTTATCCCTCTTTCTCTTAAGTTCATCCGTATCACTTTCTCCCGTGTTTTCCTTTGCCTCCCCCTGCCAACTAACCTTGCTACCTCAACTGTTCTACATGTACTAATCTAAGAACTCTCATCCATTCATTAAATGTGACCATACCAACAAAGTCTCCTGTCCTGCCCCTCCCCCTATACTGACCAGAACAAACTGAGCCTTTCTAATCTCATCTGTACTATCGCTCTTGTTATATTAATGCTAAAACTACATTGCCCAACGTACTTGGATAAGTATGTTTCCTTTTGATCAAAGGGTTATGGTTAGGATTTAGGGTTAAGGTTAGGGTTATCGTGGGATCTTTATTCATGTCGGACAACTTTTTTTTATATCTTGAAAATTTTATAAATTTAAAAAGAATAAAACTGTGTAAATTATTTTCATACTAATTCTCTGGATTGTCCTTATGGGCTATGGTTCCAACAACAAAAAAAAAACCAGTTTGAATTATCTCCCCTTTCAACAGTCTCTTCTAAATTAGAGATGAATATTCCATCCGCCTCAATAATATAGAAGCACCTTTATCGCATTTATACCTTGATAATTTTATAAATTTAAAAAGAATAGAAATGTTTATAAGGGGTTCAAAGCTTGGAGTGGAGAAACAGGGAGCAGGGAGGGAATTCCAAACGCAAGTGCTTCAGAGAAAGAAGCTATTTGAGTTGAAAGTTGTTGCTACTTGTTGGGAAACGTCTTGTGGTCAATTTACCAAAAATTATTTCAATGAATTTCTTTTCAACTGAAATTGACAAATTGCGGTTCAGATTAAATATGTTCTAAGATGGATTACTGCCGCCACATCTGTGAAGGTGTCTGTTACAGCGAGCAGAGAAAAATAGTGTTTAAGGGGAGAAGTAATTAGTAAGAAAGAGACGCCTCATTCTAAGTTTAATAGAATAAAACAATTACTTATTATGAGGCGTCTCTTTCTTACTAATCTCAGCCTTCAAATTATCATTTAGGAAGAGGTGCCCTGTTTATTAGTATTGTCAGGCTTAGATAATAAATCAAAGTTTCAAATTGCATCATTTCTAAAAATACATAAACAAGTACATACATGTACACGTTCAAATGCCTCCCGTCTACTGCAGAGACAAGAAGGAGGAACGAACAACTGGAGAAAATAAAGTCTGTTCAGAATTTGACGACAAGATCTGGTACAAAGGAGAATACATCCCTAAAGAAATATACGAAGACTACAAATTTATTGACGATTTACGACGGAGTAAAACAAAAGAAAGTGACATCGACGAAAAAAACTTAAAAGAGCTAGAAAAAAAACAAACAGACCTTACCATACATGGTTACGACTTCTTAGGACCAGGAACAGACCTCGATGCTAAAAGATATCACGTGCCAAGATCAGAACTTGACGCAGCAGCAAAAGAACATGACTTAGACTATGAGAAACCGCACTCTGAAATTGATACTAAAACAGCCGACACAAAATTTATTAATAAAGCGGTCCGTTCCGGAGAACTTCTCGGAATACCGGCCGGATTGGCAATCGGAGCAAAACATTACCTTGGGCTTGACAAAGTATTTAGACCGAGAGATACAGAAAAACAAGGAGGAGATAATCTCGATAGTTCTGGGTACGTATCTGGTACTATTGCTAGCGATAAAATGTCTTCAGAAGGTGATTCAACAGGGGCGACTACTCCTAGCAACACCTCAGCCGGTGGGAGTGGTGGTGGAGGAGGTGGAAATAGCATCGGTGCTACTAGACCCAGAAGTACTGGGCTGCCACCAAAACCACCATATTTACAAGAAAATTCAAAAACACAGTAAAGGGAACAAACATGAACAAAGGAATAATCGAATTCACAAGATGTAAACAACGGAAATTACAAGCAAGACCAAGACTAGGAGATTGGACCGATGCAAAAGAAATACGACTATGTAACTTCGCAGTAGAAGGCATGGCTGAAGGTAAAGGAAAAAGCGAGGACTACATACTACCATATCACATGCTGGGATGGATACAAAATACTCAACAAGAAGTCTTATTCGCTAATGCGACCCACTACAAGGTAGAAGCGATCGGGTTTAAGATGAAAAACATAAAAATATACGAATGGACAACAGTTAACGGAGAAGAAAGATTTCTGAAAAACGATAGTCTACAATTAGAACTATATATCGATCCTGGCAATTATGTCGGATTCGGTAATCTAACCAAAATCACAAAACTACCAAACAAAGGATACACTAATCCAAACCCTAATAACTTTAGCGAAGCAGAACTACCTAAATACGAATACACATACAACATGAACAGACACCATTTACGCATGCTACATTATGACATGGCAAACGAAGGAAACAAAATAAATGTACCAGCTATAAAACTACATGACTGGCGTGACCAAAACATGAACAAATACTACGTCTCAGCAGGAACCGAATTCAATCACGGTTGGATTAATCCATCACAATTCAAACATCCACTAACAAATGTAACAGTAAATAGTAAAACAACATGTCACGGACATTTATACAACAACTCGAACTACCTGATGGAAGATAAACACGATCACGACCTTACCACAGACGGTTCCCTGAACGTATGCACAATGCCCAATTTCGATACCCCGGTAGATACAGAATACTTAAAAATTAACAATGCAGGAGGAAAAAGAAAAGTAATGCACGATGACACCGCAGAGGACTACTTTTTAACGGACGTGAACAATATTAATATGAATTTCCAACCAGTGACCAGACCAAACGAGAAAGACGGCCCGGACGATAAGACAAACCCAAACATTCAGCGAGCAGGAGCATATACCGTAGCCAACCGAACTCTTCTAAACTACGAAATATACACAACAGAAGATCCGCCGAAAAACGTATACATTAACGTACCACAAATCATACGCCCAAACGGAAAAACAGACAACGTATACGCAGAATTTGAAATTGAATACGACGCCACAGTAACCACTTGGTACGATCAATACGAGCATCCGCAATGTATACAAACAGCATGCGTTGAGGCGGCAGATTGGGAAGGGGGAGGCGGATACGGTGACCACAGCTGGCAGGTGTACGATATCACCCCTCCCGCAAGACACTTACACGGGAACCAAGTGAAACAATGCCTGCATGGCCGCACAACAGCAATGGTCTTCACTGATGATCCATTCAAATACCACTCGTCACGATATGGAAATGCATAAACAAAGGGGCAGCAGATGCTGGCTAGCTGATAAGCTTTGGAAAACATACTTTATTCTAGAACATACTACCAGGGCATTGTTCCTATTGTATGCATTGTTATAGAAAAACATCTGCCGATCACGTGATATCACTCATGCCGATCACATGATCAGAATCACTATAAATTCAAAGCCTTAGACAAGGACATTCACAACTTCCAAAGCAAGCATCCAGAACGCACCTACGTACGTAAAACAACAACAAACGAACATGGCCGAATACTCCAGCAGAAAAAATGATACTTCCAGCGAACTAAACAAAAATTTCTTCAAAACTGAAAACACAAACGGATTCACTGCCTACACCTTCATATACCGCTTCCAATACGATGACGACTTCACCTGGACTCAGCAAGGACCGTACTGTCACCCATCAACCACCCTGCAGCATAACGCTGAGGTACAGAAAAAATACCTCGTGAAAATCCTTACATCGATGCCATCAATATGCATCTACCACGAGAGGGCTTTCAGTAACTCCAAAAATTGCACCGAAAGACCACACTTTCACGTTATAATTTGGGCAAGACAACACCCGACATCCAATTACGCGTTCGGAAAACTGAAAGAATACATGAGAAGCGATGGTGCCGCACACCAATACGAGATGACGTGTCCCGCAGTCTTCAAGCCGGACGGGCTGATCGACTACTTCCGAAAAGGCAGTGTCGACAGACAACTCCTGTGCACAAATGAACTAAGTACTACATCTCAAAAAATGTTCATGGAAGCATTAACAAACAGTACATTCTCAATCACTACTCAGGCTGACGAACACTATCGGATCAACACAAGTTCAGATACCGTTCGACAGAACAAATTCGTGTTTATCAAATCACTAATGAAGCAAGCCGCAGCTACCGACCAAGGTCAAATTATGAAGTTTGTACATAATTCCAAAGACCAAAAAATTAAAAAAGAATGGAGTGTAACATACAGGTCCACTGCGAACATAAAATCCCTTATTGCAGACGCTGCTGCGGAAATTAATAGCGAAACTCGAATTACACCTATATGGGAGCAAATATCCGAAAAAAAGAGATTACTAAAATCAGAGATTGGTAAAACCTTTTGGGACGTAGACACGTCCCTAGACATTTATGAAGAATGGTGCAACTACCATTACATTAATCCAAAACAATTTGGCAAGGACTTGTTCAATGTGTGCCATAAAATTCTACCAAAAATAAACAGCTTCCACCTACAAGGCCCAACGACGAGCGGGAAGTCATACATTTTAAAGTCAGTGACTGAAGGACTAATGAACTCGGGAACTATCCGAACAGAACGAGCTGACAGTTTCTGCTTCGGATCGTGCGCTGATAAGTCAGTAATTTACACAGACGAACTTTGGTTCACAAAAGAAAATGTTGAACAAGCCAAATGTGTGCTTGAAGGAACTAGCGTCCTGGTGAACGTAAAACATGATTGCTTTTCTCCGTATCTTCTTTGATATTGGACACATTTTTAGTAGACGAGTCGTCCATTGGAGTCGTTGGACTCTTTGTCTCGACACGGCCTTCGCCATTCGTATCGCTATTCGCCGCTTTCTCTAACATATCAACATCATTTTGCTCTGTGTCTTTCGATTTTAAAATATTTCCACCGTCGACATTATTATTGGAAGATGTCGCTATTTCTTCTTCTCCTTCTTGTGTTGCATTGTCCGTTTTTGCCGACATTCTCCGGATAAAAGAACAAGATGTGAAAATCGGTCCGCAAGAATTAGTAGATATATCCCTTCTTATACGACAGAGATATCCCGACTTTGAGTTAAAGGTTTTAGGATGGGACTCGATTGTTCGGTACGTCAACCTCCTCCACTGTTGGACAAGGAAGGATTTTTGGCTGAAACTTTTAAAAGACACATAACATATTTCGCGGTAATCGGAAATAAATCTAAATCTACTTTGAACCCGTTTTAATATACAGAATGTCATTAAAACAAAGTGTTGGTGATTTTTTACGGACGAACTTCAACGTTAAAACACATGGTCTCAAGGGGGGATAACTCGCGTAGACTAAAACACTGTACAAACGGGACAACTCCTAAAATTCCCTTTAGAAAAATATTCCATTTAAGATTTTCAAAATTTTGTCAGACTATAACAGAAGTTGGTCATATATTGGAAATGTTGTTAGTTTTTGTGCGTTTTATACAATCGCGCAAAAAGAAACCAATGTTTTCATCTCAACAAACATACTATTTTAAAATGAAATATATTATTACACCAAATAAGAGTTGATCAACGTTTGTTTCTATAAGGTATTTTTCCTATATACTTCAATAACACAAAATACTACTAAAATATACTTAGTTCTGGGATTGAGTTCGAAAGAAAAATCTGTTTTAATTGTTCTAATTAGCGGTAATTTATAATTAACTGGGCAAGTCACTCGTCTCTCTTAGCTATTTATGTATTTCTTTCACACCATTTCACTCTGTGTTGATTCAACCATTCTCTAATATTTCTTACTGTTTGTGAGCATTAAAAAAAGTAACTGGCAACATAATAAGTCTCTTTTGTTCTCTCTCTCTCTCTCTCTCTCTCTCTCTCTATATATATATATATATATATATATATATATATATATATATATATATATATATATATATATATATATGAAAATTTATAATCAAAAGGTAAACTTTTAGAAAGTTGAACCTATTGTGAGGTAAGGAAAGCTCAATATACTGGATAGAGCAAAAATATATGATAAGTCAATGAAAATAATTAGACTTGCAAATGGAAGCAAATCATAATCTTCGGTTGTTCAAAACAAGGACGTTTAGTGAATACAAAATATTTATTTTTCTTCTCTTTCATTCCTTAAGCCAGGCTTTTCAAAGATTAAAATCTTATCATCAGAGGAGGTTAATGATGGATAAGTTGACAGATGAAGACAGTCAATATTCGAAATTTAAAAAGTTTTAAAGTTCGAACGGGTATTTTCCAGTGTATAGGAGTGTCACAAAAACGGAAATCCAAGTAGTATGGGAATCAGATGTATTGGTAAATCCAAAAGAATCCGTGTAAAGATCCAGCGACGATGATTCCACCCAAGTCTGTAGTCTATGGAGAGAAGATCAGATGAAATTGACCATGTTTGAGAAAACGTAATTCTTCCTGTTTTCTATGAAACGGATTCAAAGGCAACAGCAACAACAAGTTTTCAATAAACCTTAGGACGAACTGTTGTATTGGATAATGATTATTTGGAATTGTGGGATAGGAGAAAAAAGAAAGAACAATCATGGAAGAGAATGGAAAGACAGAAGAGATGGGTAGGATCGAAAGAAGAAAAGAAGAGAAAGCGAAAAGGGAAGGGAAGCAGACAGGTGTGTGTGTGTGGGGGGGTTAATGGAGGTCAGTTCAAAATGATATTTAGGCAGAAAAGGGAAAAGAAAAAGAAAATCCGGAAGGGCCGAATTATAAAATATTTAGTTAGATGCACTAGTGGATTTCCGTTTTTGTGACACTCCTATACACTGGAAAATACCCGTTCGAACTTTAAAACTTTTTCAAATTTCGAATATTGACTGTCTTCATTGTCAACTTATCCATCATTAACTTCCTCTGATGATAAGATGTTAATCTTTGAAAAGCCTGGCTTAAGGAATGAAAGAGAAGAAAAATAAATATTGTTATGCACTAAACCTCCTTGTTTTGAACAACCGAAGATTATGATTTGCTTCCCTTTGCAGGTCTAATTATTTTCATTGACTTATCATATAATAATATATATATATATATATATATATATATTATTATATATATATATAAGTCTCTTTTCTTCTAGCTATCTCTCTATCTATATAATAAAAATAATAATAATAATAATATATATATATATATATATATATATATATATATATATATATATTCAGAGAGGGTTAAAATTATTTGTAAAGAAACTGCACAGTGTATTCTTTAAGAATACTGCATCTAAGGATAATAACAGCTGGAATTGGTTGGTCAGGGCTGATCTCAAAAGATATACCGAGAGCACCTTAATAGCATCCTATGCTAGCACAACATCAATGGAGACACGACAAAGTCGCTTAGGTACTACATTGGAATACATGCAAACTTTATGAATTGGACCACAATGAGAAGTGGTATGAGCATAAACCAGAAGTGGTGCAGGAGAACAACAATGTCAAACTTCTTTGAGACATGCGCATACAAACTGATAAGTTTCTAGAACATTCCAAATGTTATATTATGGACGGGGCCCCCCATATTTTTTAGAAAACTATTAAATTAGCTATGGCTGGGGTCAGTTGAGACAATAAGTGCGGGTTAAGCTGACATGCACTGGAGGGGATTGTTATGAGTGAATCATTTTGTCAAACCATAACAAAGTTACAAATTCGGTGCCGACACAGGGAATCTCTGGTCAGAGAAGGTCAGATATGGAACAATTGTGGAATGTCGTGTCTGATTGGCCGACGCAATGCAAGTGTCTGTTGCGACATTTGTTTTTCTCGAAAACTAGAGTTTTGGGACAGAGAACGCTTTGGAAGTGAGAGCGATAACACCACGATGTAGCTGCTCGCCCTATGGTCTGGATCTCGAATGAGATCCGACATATATCCCAATGCATCCATCGCACCCCACAACAAAAAGTATGAATGAGACAAATGGAAGAGACGAATGGATGGAAATCCCTCCACAACCAGATGAATAAATGAATCGAATCTCTCTCTGAAAAAAACTTGTCTCCGAGTTTTGTATCCTGCCTGAAAATAAAGTTTGTCTACAGGACAAAGGCCACCAGAATCGATCACGGCCAGAGACGCAACGAAATCCACAGCACAGTAGACGAAGAAAAAAATCTATAAGGTAACTTTTTGTTTACAATTGAACATTTTCGGGTCCTAATTTGATAAACTGAAAGAGTTAAAAAAAAGAAAGAAAAAGTGTACCATGTTTAATATAAGTAAAGTGTTAAAAAGAAAAAATGCTTAAAAAGAAATGTTTGATGTAATTTAAAGATATTAAGAACTTTGTATCGATTTTAGGAGACGAGCCTTGGTCAGCGCTTCCGAGGACTTTCGTGTTATTTCGACTTTCGTAATTGTGATGTTGCGGGAAGCGTTGGCCTCGAGGTTTCGTCAGGCCGAACGATAATGATAATTAATAAGTGTAACGTACATTAGATTATATAACCATTGATAGAAAAAATAATACGGTAATGCAACAAATGTCTGTTTGGTGCCGTGTAATGTAACACAAACCCGACTTAATCTTTCTAAATAAAAACTTGCTTAATCATTGATACCAAGGTGAAGGAGAAAAAACACGAAAAAATAAATGTATATCAAGACCTAAAATGAGAATTAGTTAGACTATGGAAATGTAAAGAAGTAAAGGCGATTCCCATTGTAATTGGAACACTTGGAACCATAATGAAAAGCCACCATAAATTGCTTAAACAGATTGACAGGACAATTTCTTTTCCAATTCTGCAAAAGATTTGCCTGTTAGGAATGGCAAAAGTATTAAGGTACAGCTTGGATGCCTAAAGTCAAAAGAATTGACTTGATGTTCAAAAAGAAAAATCCAACTAAAAAAATACAAAACTTGAGACTACTATGAAATAATAATAATAATAATAATAATAATAATAATAATAATAATAATAATAATAACAACAACAACAAAACATTTCTGGAGCAAGATATGGGAAAAGGCTGAAGATCACAACAAAAATGTTAAATCGCTGAAAGACATGAAAGATAAACTATTAGAAATTGAAGAAGGAACAGAAACATAAATTAATGAAGAAACTATTAAGACAACACTAAAGAAAATGGCAAACTTGAAAGCACCAGGTCACATTAGAATACATGCATACTGGTTTAAAAAATTCACGACCCTACATGAAAAGCTAGCACAGAAACTGAGAGGATGTATCCATAAAACAGACGTACCAGAGTGGGTGACCAAAGGAAGGACAACACTCATACAAAAAGACGCCAAGCAATTACAGACCAATAACCTGTTTACGAACAATGTGGAAAATCCTAATGGCATAACTGAGAGAGCAAATTTACCATTCTCTGAACAGCCGTGGGCTACTTCCTGAGGAACAAAAAGGATGCCGGAAAAGGAAAAGAAGGACGCATGATCTGCTCTACATAGATCAAAAGATCAGAAAAAAGAAGGAGGTAAAAAGTAGAAAAAAGAACATAGCCATGGCATGGATTGACTACAAGAAAGCATACGACAGAATCCCTCAAGCATGGATGATTAAATGCTTAAAAATGCACAAGATATCCGACAGGATTATTAATCTTATTAAGCAGTTGAAACATGGAGATTAGAACTGACAGCTGGAGGACAACAGTTGACTGAGATAAAAATACAGACAGGCATTTTCCAAGGAGATTCTGTATCACCACTACTGTTTATAATAGCCATGATGCCACTCAACTACATATTCAGAAAATGTGATGCCAGATACAAGTTTACAGACACAGAACAAAGAACAAACTACCTCATGTACATGGACGACCTGAAGCTATTTGCAAAAAGCAAAAAGGACCTGGACAGCTGATAAATACGACCAAAATCTTCAGCCAGGACATTCAAATGGAATTTGAAATGGAAAAGTGTGCATTGCTAGAGATTAAAAAAGGAAAGCTGAATGCGACTTAGGGCATGGAACTACCCAACCAAAATCAGATGAGGGCGCTAGGCGAACAAAACAGCTATAAATATTTGGGAATTTTGGAAGCAGACACAATCAAATTAACAGAAATGAAAGAGAAGATTGGAAAAGAATATCTGAGAAGAACAAGAAAGCTCTTAAAAACAAAATTATATAGCAGAAACCTAATCAAAGGAATAAATACCTGGGCAGTATCACTAATAAGATGACCAGAATCTTCAGCTAGGACATTCAAATGGAATTTGGAATGGAAAAGTGCAGACTACTAGAGATAAAAAGGGGAAAACTGGAGACAACAGAGAGCATGGAACTGACCAACCAAGAGGAGATGAAGGCATTAGTCAAACAGGATAGCTATAAATATTTGGGAGTTCTGGAAGCTGACACCATCAAATCTACAGAAATTAAAGAGAAGATTGAATTTGATGAATGGAATCAAACAGTTATCAAAGGAAACGCCAGTTCAAGGCCAACCAATTGAAGTCAGTCCTGATATGATTGAAAATACACTAAAAAATGGGAAAGCTGCTGGATCGTTTGGTATTGTAGCTGAAATGTGGAAAACATCTGGAAAGATAGACATCCAGATCATGTCGGACTTAGTGAACTCCATCATAAGGGAAGAGTGTGTCCCAGAAAGCTGGGAAGAGAGCTACATCATCAACTTCTACATCGTTGGAGATTTATAAAACAAAACAGTTATATTAAATATTTATTTCCAAGCATAAAAAAAAAAATTTTTTAAATACATATTTTTATTTACAAAACTTTTTGTTTTTAAACTTTGGAGATTCATATAAAAAAAAAAACAGTTATATTAAATATTTATTTCCAAGCATAAAAAATATTTTTTTTAAATACATATTTTTATGTACAAAACTTTTTGTTTTTAAACTTTGGAGATTCATATAAAAAAACAGTTATATTAAATATTTATTTCCAAGCATAATAAAATAAAAATTTTAAAATACATATTTTTATTTACAAAACGTTTTGTTTTTAAACTTTGGAGATTCATATAAAAAAACAGTTATATTAAATATTTATTTCCAAGCATAATAAAATAAAATTTTTAAAATACATATTTTTATTTACAAAACTTTTTGTTTTTAAACTTTGGAGATTTATAAAAAAAAACAAAACAGTTATATTAAATATTTATTTCCAAGCATAATAAAATAAAAATTTTTAAATACATATTTTTATTTACAAAACTTTTTGTTTTTAAACTTTTGAGATTTATAAAAAAACAAAACAGTTATATTTAATATTTATTTCCAAGCATAATAAAATAAAAATTTTTTAAATACATATTTTTATTTACAAAACTTTTTGTTTTTAAACTTTGGAGATTTATAAAAAAACAAAACAGTTATATTAAATATTTATTTCCAAGCATAATAAAATAAAAAATGTTAAATACATATTTTTATTTACAAAACTTTTTGTTTTTAAACTTTGGAGATTTATAAAAAAACAAAACAGTTATATTAAATATTTATTTCCATGAAATAAAATTTTTAAAATACATATTTTTATTTACAAAACGTTTTATAATAAACAAACGAAACAAACAAATATTTTTTAAAAAAAACATTGCAGAGATAGTGTCACTAATTACTTGCTTCCCAAAGAGGGGCGAGTTAGACACAAAGTCAGTTTTCAATGTAGGGAAAATCCAGTTCCCCAAAAAGCTCTACTCATGTATCAAGCACTATTGAAATAAATACTGAAACAAAATCTGTATACGTAACATATTATTTTACTTAGCATTACAGTGTGAAGGATCAAGGGTAAGTGGAGCAATCCTACTTTGATGTAGTAGCTAATGAAAAGGGAGCCTTTGGGTTGCCCTCGACTATGGCCGACCACTTTACTAACTATATATATATATATATATATATATATATATATATATATATATATATATATATATATATATATATAAATAATATTTGTTTATAAAATATTATTATTATATAGCCCCCTTTACTAAGGCTGGGCACTCTGAGAGAGTTTAATCACAAGCAGTGCCATGCAGTGCCACTAGCTTCATTACAAGATCCAAAACAGTTTGTTGTTGTTGTTGTTGATCACTCTTCGCTGCTTGTTGTAAATACCCGCCGACTTGGCATTTACAAAGTTAAATTCCTCCTTAATTCTAAGCTAATTTGTGGTGGCCAGCGGGTAACGCTCTTGACTGCGAATCAGTGGCGATTTGTGAATAAACTTCCTGCACTGAAGATTGTGTAAACATGAAACATCGATGTCCGTAGGTAATAAATAATTAATATTTGTTTATAATATATATATATATATATATCCATATATATATATATATATATATATATATATATATATATATATATATATATATATATATTTATATATTTATATATATATATCCTGTTCACAGCACTAGCATCATCGTCTTTTGGAATTTTTTAGATAAAGATTAATAATTTGGATAATTCGCAAGGACTTATGGCGTAACGGATAAAAGTACTAAGTAATAATCAGTTCTCAGTGACAGTCTTCTGCAGGTTGAAGGTTCAATCCTAGATTAAATAAAGGCTTCCATTCGAAATTTCGTACAAATTCCTGAGTTTAGCAGAAGAATTCCCAAGTTCAACAAGATAGAAGAAGGTCAGAGGTTACATCATTAGTGTGAATAGCCTCCCCTCCCCCCACACACACACCAAAAAATAAAAAATTAAAAAAAATAATAATAATAATCCTCCTCCTCCTCCCACTTCCAATAAATTACACCGGCCTCAGCTAACACCACACAAAAATGAACCAAGGAACAGAAATTACAAGAAACACCATAAGCTCCCTCCCCCGCCCCCAACAACAAGTAGGAAAAAAATAAGAAAATAAAATTGTGCCGGCCTAGGCTGACAACAAACAAAATATTTGTAGAGGGTCGAGGAGGATAAGACCGAGGAGGGACAGCACACACCAGACCTCCACTGGAAGAGTGTGGAAAATGCTGGCACCCTGGGGAGGCTTATTGCCACCCAAATCCCAGAGAAGACCCCAATGGTCTTTACCAGTGAGAAATCAATGGTAAGAGGTGGTTATTTAAATAGATGAAGAATAGGAGGCTTGTTGTCACTCACACTCCAGGAAATATCACTGGTTTTTGTTGGTGAGCAATCACTGACGATGATCTGTGTGAGAACTCCTAGTGAGTACAAATACTACTACTAATACTACTACTAATACTACTACTACAGCAGCAGCAGCTGTTTCATCCCGCAAATAAACACTAACTCAGTGACGACATTGACAGTAGCAGTAGTAGTACAACTGATTTCCTTAGTGATTCCAGATGACAGGTGACATTATTATTTTTGTCTCCTTTTTTTGGTTGTCATGTTCAGTCACACCTTAGTCGTCGTCGTCGTCGTCGTCGTCGTCGTCGTCGTCGTCGTCGTCGTCGTCGTCGTCGTCGTCGTCGTCGTCGTCGTCATCATCATCATCATCATCATCATCATCATCATCATCATCATCATCATCATCATCATCATCATCATTATTTTAACGCCTGTTTTATATGCCGGCATGTGTTTGACGGCTTTAAGAAATTGACTTCTAAACTAACCTATCTCCGGACACAGATGTTTATTTATCCCTCTTTCTCTTAAGTTCATCCGTATCACTTTCTCCCGTGTTTTCCTTTGATTCCCCCTGCCAACAAACCTTGCTACCTCAACTGTTCTACATGTACTAATCTAAGAACTCTCATCCATTCATTAAATGTGACCATACCAACAAAGTCTCCTGTCCTGCCCCTCCCCCTATACTGACCAGAACAAACTGAGCCTTTCTAATCTCATCTGTACTATCGCTCTTGTTATATTAATGCTAAAACTACATTGCCCAACGTACTTGGATGAGTATGTTTCCTTTTGATCAAAGGATTATGGTTAGGATTTAGGGTTAATGTTAGGGTTATCGTGAGATCTTTATTCATGTCGGACAACTTTTTTTTATATCTTGAAAATTTTATAAATTTAAAAAGAATAAAACTGTAAATTATTTTCATACTAATTCTCTGGATTGTCCTTATGGGCTATGGTTCCAACAACAACAAAAAACCCAGTTTGAATTATCTCCCCTTTCAACAGTCTCTTCTAAATTAGAGATGAATATTCCATCCGCCTCAATAATATAGAAGCACCTTTATCGCATTTATACCTTGAAAATTTTATAAATTTAAAAAGAATAGAAATGTTTATAAGGGGTTCAAAGCTTGGAGTGGAGAAACAGGGAGCAGGGAGGGAATTCCAAACGCAAGTGCTTCAGAGAAAGAAGCTATTTGAGTTGAAAGTTGTTGCTACTTGTTGGGAAACGTCTTGTGGTCAATTTACCAAAAATTATTTCAATTATTTCAATAAATTTCTTTTCAACTGAAATTGACAAATTGCGGTTCAGATTAAATATGTTCTAAGATGGATTACTGCCGCCACATCTCGGAAGGTGTCTGTTACAGCGAGCAGATTTCATCGAGAGAAAAATAGTGTTTAAGGGGGGGGGGAGTAATTTTTTGCCCTTAAGTTATCTCCCTTGATCACGCAGGCATTTTGGAAAGCAGAGTTATGTGCCCCTGGATTTGGCACCAGCTGACAATAAGAAAATATTCAATGGACGTTCGCTCAGTGACAAACAATTAAATACGGCCTTATTTGAAAGTAATTTCTTTTCAGTTGTATTTATATAATAAATAATGGGGTATCTTTCAGAATGATCAGTACGCTGAAAACGCTAAAAAAAACAAATATACAACAAATAAAAGTAACTGTCGTCGATAAAAGTTAATTTAAAACTGACCTGTGATATTTGTTTGCATTTTTAAACCGTTCCAACTGCTATTTAGTAGAAATCAATAGTTTTATCACACGAACTTGCAAAAAAAAAAAAAAAATGGCGCTTGCTCGTAAGACGCATATGGCGTCTTACGAGCAAGCGCCATTAACGAGTAAAAAATGAACAAGAAATTTTTTTTACATCTAATAAAATCCCATTTATAGTACGTAAAAATACAAACAAATATCATAGGTAAGTAGACAAATATCTCTTCTCGACGTAGGTTAAACTCACTTGTTGCATATTTATTTTTATAACCCCGTTCTCGTTAGTTTTTTAGACCCCGTTCGCGACTGTACTGATCATTCTGAAAGATACCCAAATAATGTATTAATGTTGATCTACAGAATCATTTTCATCCAAATTATTTTTTCATATGTATGTCTTACCACTCACAAAAGACCACTTTATTGCCATGCTGCTCAGAGCACGCTTGCCTTGACGCAGTACAACATCAACTTCACAATCTAGTGGGAGATGATCTTTTCTATTCTCTACAGGCCTTTTATCATCAAAGAGACGTTGCTAGTCTTTCTCTATATATCGTTATTTTCTATGGAAGATGCTCGACTGAGCTCCAATCTATGGTTCCTCCTTGTTAGACATTCGCAGCAAAAATTCATGTCTCTACCAAATTGCATCCTTTCTTCCTCTGCGTGCCTAGCGTCAGGAGGAATTTCCATAAACAGTTTCTTTCCCAAAACTTTCCTACTGTGGAACACATTACCATGGGACTGTTTCCCTACAGATTACAACAAAAATCTAATGCCAACAAATACTCGTCATAAACCGTTTCCATAAGTAATCATATTTTGTTCATTCATCATTAATCTAACAATTCAATCAATCCCATTAACCCTTATCCTCGAGTGGCTTTTGTAAAAAAAATAATTAAAAAAACACCTCCCCACATCCTTGGGCCCCATCCTCAAAAACTGAATTTTTTTAATACTAATAGTTCACCACTTACCAAGGCCAAAAGCCACTCGAGTGAGATTTTCAATTAGATGATGTTAGGTAGAAAGCATTTCTACCTAAGAAAATAAATTAGACATATTAAAGATAACTAGTCAGAGTTACTTCCCTTGCGAAATTGCAGAGTAACGTCCCCTTGGCTTCCAACAGAGACAGATATTCTGTAAAGACGTTGTCGTATCAGCTCCCACGATAAATGTTCAGTTGATTAGTAAATCATCTTCTTTCAATTGTAAAAAGTAAATAAATAATTAATTCTCGACCATACTAAGTTTTCTCATTCAAATTCTTTCTCATATTTTTGTTTATTATCTCACATTCACATATTTAAATTTACACCCACTCAGCATAATTTCAATAACCGACACGGTCACTTCAGTTCACCACTTACCATGACCAAAAGCCACTCGAGGATAAGGGTTAGTAAGATTTTCAATTAGATGATGAAACATTACTATGACAAAATTTAGACCTATTATTAATTCACAGGACGAAATGATATATTTGTTCACATTGGACTTTAAAACGACCATGTTGTAGTCTGTAAGGGAACATTCCTGCGCTAATGTGTTCCACAGGTGAGAAAGTTTGGGAAAGAAACTTTGTTCATTACGGTTCCGTTTGATTTTAAGTGCATAGAGGGAGGAGAGTTCTTTGCAGTGTTCGTAGCAAGACGAGTTCTTGCTGAGATGTTTTTTGTGGAGGGGGGGGGTAGCTTGAAGCTCAGTCGAGCACCTATCATGGAAATATCGGTTGAGTAGAAAAAGACTGGCAACGTCCCTTCTGTGAGACAGGGGGCTGCAGAGAATTTGGATCTTTTTAAGAAGATCCCCACCACTAGTGCTAAAGTTAGTCGGCCGCTAAGAATAACCCCGCCGCCAAGGGAGACAACTTTTCGCCTTGCTAAATTCTTTACGCGTTAACCCTTTTCACACGTGTTTGAGTGCACCTTTCATTGTGAATTTTCTAAGACTCACAACCCTGGTCCACGATAACACAATTTTATCCCCCCTTAATAAAAAAAAAAACATGCCTTATACATTCTTATTTTGTTAATTTTTTAAGCAAAAGTGGCTGAAAAGTTATCTCCTTTGAATGGCGGGGCTTTATTTAGTGGCGGGGATCTTCTTAAAAAGATCCCTAAATTTGACTCTTATACAGGTAGAGGATCTGCAGCACTTTTACCCCCCGCCCACCACGGCACTCCCGGCGCCAGCATTTTGGCTCACGTGACTCATTCCCCCCCCATACATTTTTATCTACCTTACGAAATAGAATGAAGATTGATGGATTTTCCGCAAACCGCCGCCCAACCCCTGCACTCTCGTTGCCGCCAGCATTTGGGCTCACGTGATACAATCGCCGTCATTTATAAACAGAATATTCTTCGTTATTAACACTTAGCATATATCCCCCCCTCCCATAATACATTTTTTTTGTTTATTATTTTGTTACCTTACGAAATAGAATGAATGGTTGATGGATTTTCCGCAAACCGCCGCCCAACCCCGCACCCTCGGGGGGGGGGGATATATGCTAATTGTTCATACGGAAGACTATTCTGTTTATAAGTGACTACGATTGAGTCACGTGAGCCAAAATGCGGGGGTAGGCGGGGGGGGGGTAAAAGTGCTACCCGTAGAGGATTGCACCAGGAGTCAGGTACTTTCTGGAGAGGTAGAATGATCCAACCATTTTTCCAATAACTTTAAAACAACGGATTTAATATGTAAAAAAAGGGGGGGGGTGAGCTGAGCGCAAAAGAAAATACAACGCCGGGTCTTCTTGCTAGAATCGATAGTCGCACAGTCTGAATAAAATCAGTTTTTAGTAATGAATAAATGCGATTTATCACCTTTGCGTGGAAAGTGAAATTTTATCTTTATTTGGGAAGAAAAACGCCGGAAGTTTAGGATCGAAAACTTCCGGTTCTGTTTAGATTAACTTTCTGAAACTTATATTGTCAACAGAATTTTCTTTTCGTCTGTCAAGTCATTCTTGACTTACAAAAACTGCTAACAAGATGTCGAAAATGGATGGTAAGATATAAATTGGCATTTCTTCCGTCTTCATTCGGCAACAAAAATAATGTTTTTATTACTTTGTTTAAGAAAGTGAAAATGATTAGCGATATTTCAAGTATTTTAAAATCTAAAACTTGATTAGAGTTTATTTTTTTATGTTGGCTCATATTAAGAACAATTGTTTTTGTTTTTTTAATTAAAAATATATTTTTCTTTTGGGTTAAATGAAAAAAAAGTAAATCAAGATTATTAAATAGTTTTGATATGCTAATATTTTAAAAAATAATTAAAGAAAGAGTAACAAATTTTAGTTAACATACCTTTGGAACAAAAAAAAACACAACTTATTTCTCTAATTATTCAAATTAGTCACCCACTAATTGGTCCTTTTTTTTTAGAATCGTGGCTTAGCCGAGAAAATGTGCTTTTGTTTTAGAAAAAAGTACCATGCTTGACTTTTGACTATAAACTTTAATTTTGACCAGAAATGATGGTACTTCTATATTTAAAGGCTTCAAAACCATTTTCGGTTATCCTACTAACGGTGATTCCACACAGAATACGATAAATTACGTGTATAACCATTAGGAATGGTATTATGTTGTTTTTGTTAAATAATATTAACCGAGGAATCATTTCGAGTTAAAATCTAAGTAGTATCACGCACGAAAACAATCTATGAACTATCGAAGAAATTTGTAAATAATCCCAAGTTCGTCCAATATGGCCGCCAAGTGTCACGTTTTAGATCGACCGGAATGTGTTAAACGAAAACCGAACCCTTCACAGAAAGCAATAAAGTTTACAAGAAGTGTTAATAAAAAATATTTATTAACACTAAATTATTTTTATACTTAATTTAAATTTGTTAAATAAAATAATATACATTTATAATTACACACGGCTTTGCTTCGTTTCGTTTCTCCAGGTCAACAATTCTATTTTTCTATCGCATCGTCCGAGATTTTTCCCTTCAAGGCGATAAGTGTTTTAATACGTCTTCTTTTCTATTTTACATTGATTTTACTAAAAAAAAAAAAAAAAAAAACAAACCCTTCCTACTATCATATATAAAAAAAGCAAACAAATCTCGGTACTGTTATCGATCCCGAACCGGATGTCGTGACTTGGAATCGTTCGGCTGTCCTACGCAAACGGCCGAGTGTTGACGAGCCGAAACAGCGAGCAGCCGATAACTTTGTGACAAATTGGAGATAAGTGCTTTCGAAGACGAATTTTTTGTCAGGAAGGTTTTTTTGAAGTAAATAAACCCAAAATTAATTACGAACAGCTTTCCACTGCAGTATCATCGCGAGCAAGTAAAAATAAATAATAAAATTTAAAAATATGTCGTGATAAAAGTAATTTTGGTACGTTTTTTTTCTTCAAAAAAAATTCATTGTAAATAAAAATACAGTATTCATTTTATAACAGTAACCTCGCTATGTTTTTTTTCCTGTTTCTTTTAAAAAAAATCATGTAAATATGTTTAATTTTCTTTGTTTGTTTCTTTAAAAAAATTCCTAACTCTAACCGTAACCCTAACAAATAAATAAAAACAAAAAAAACAAGCAAAACATTATTATCATAGGACGCAGCACCGTATCAAAAATGTCGTCTGGAACAAATCGGCTCGGCAACTCTCGGGCGTTTGCGTAGAACAGCCGAACGCTTCCGAGACGAACATCGGTCCGGGATCGATAAAAGCACCCAAATCTCTCTCTATATATAAACTTATTTTACTAAAATGTTTGACTTTTCTATGTGGAAGCACAGTTAGGATAACCTCATTTTTCAAATGCCATCTATTTCCATTTATTGTACACCCGAAAGGGATTTTGAAGCCTTTAAACTCATTTCAAAATCAAGTGTAAGAAAACCAAGTCACTATTCTATAAAAGAACCCATTAATTAATTGACAACAAACTATAAATATTTACCTTCTTTTATCGTAAACTTAAGTATTTGTTTATTTATTGCCATTGTTATCATTCAAGAATGACATTTCAATTTCTGTTGCTACTTTTGTAGAATAGTGACGCCTACAAAAATACAGTTTGTCTTTTGTTTAGGGGCACGAATGAACAATAATACTAGGCTTTGCAGCTCTCATGGCTGTCCATATTGGCTCGGTAAAATCTGGTAACGAGTTACAACAATAGCCGAAAGGCGACCACACAAACTGAAACCCGGGTTGGGTAGAACTGGGTGAAATGGGACTCTTTTTGGCGTTTTCTTTTAGAGTAGCAAATGAGTTCTCACCATTCAGTCAAAGAAAGATAATGGTGGTAATGTTCCCTATAGTATTAAAATGTACCAAGTTTTCTTGAAAAAAAAATTACCGGGGTGAAGTGAGACACCTATATTAAGAGTTTTAAAATTAAAAAAAAATATAGGTGGTCGTGCCTATTGAGTGGGTGAGGCCTTCGGGAGGGGGATATGATACCCAACGGCGCAAAGTTGGACGAGACCATTCTTAGTTGAGGGAAGAGAGGTAGTGCAGACACCTATATCTAGGTTCTACCTTTTCTCATTTGCGCGGCGGCTGATCTGATCTGACTGATATGCGATCGGTAGCGGTGTGCCGTCGCCATTAGACAAACTGTTACGATGCTGAAGGAACTTCAACACTAAGGAGTTCTTTCGGAGTCACGAGTCAACCCCTCAACGAGACAGCGTCGATTGTACAATTTGCTCCATGCAGAGACTCAATTTTTTTTTTACAAGACCCTGTTGGGTGGGTTGCTGGAGGAGCAATTCTTTAACAAGACTATTCCCCTTTCTGACTACTGCCTCGGCCCCTTTCAGAGTACATCCGGGTTATATTATATTCTAAGAAATCTTTTCAAAATCACTGTAAAGAAGAGCATTAAGAACGTTTTCATCAACACATCACGTAGATTAGATGAATTTACTTTACTCTGGCATTCATTTTTTTACAATAAAAGTCCTGTTAAAAATCAGTAGAACTTGGTAACACAGGACATTCATACTCGTCACATATCAAGCAACTCATATCATAAGGTCACAAACAGGAAATGAACTAATACAATGTTTAGACACTATCACACCTGGAATATTCCAAAATAATTAAAACTCCACCAATACAAATGATTATGCAGCTCTGAAGTTTGATTCAAAAAATATGTAAAAATCTTGCTTCCCATCAATAAATTTGCAATTATACTTATATGGCCTTCTCACTTCAAGAATATCATACATGGTTTCCAAGTGATCTAAATAGAAATCATCAAAAAGTTTTATTAGGTCCAAAAAAGAGTCACCAAGATCCACCAAGCTCCAGCCCCTGTCCCATCGCCGCAATGTTGCATCCTTGTGCTTGTTTTACAAATACTTTAATGGGTTGTGCTCCGATGAACTGGCTGCTCTAGTGCCCCCTCGACGTAAATACACTAGACCAACTCGACAATCAGCTAAATCCCATCCATTCACTGTGGAGGCCCCCAGATGCCGGAGAGCCTTCTACTCCAATAGCTTCTTTCCTCGTGCTGCTGACCTCTGGAACTCCCTCCCTGATCCCTGTTTCCCCAACTGTACCGACATGCAGAGGTTTAAAACTAATATAAACAGACATCTCGCTACACAGCTTACAACATAGGCTGACACCCAAACACCACACCCTAATTCTAAGTAACCCCTTACGTCCACAGTGGCGGCCTGTCTTGTTTGGGGTGAAATATGTTTAAAAAGAAAAAAGAAAGATAGTTGAAAGGGTACATACCTTGACATTCACACTTCCTTCTTCATCAGAGTGCAGAGCAGAAAGAATGATGCAGCTTCAATGGCCATATACAAAAGGATAATGCTTGATGCAATCCATAATTGAAGCATACAACTCTGGGACAAGTGAAGTTAGGAGAAAATAGATAAGCATGGATGGGCCACTTCACCCCAGCGGCCCACTTCACCCTACCTGAGATGAAATAAAAAAAACGGTTACTGATTTCTTATTTATCTTCCTCCCACAGCGGTAAGATGTGACACAAGGTCGGGAAAGAATGCCTGGGCAGCCCCATCGGCATTCCCCGGTAGGGGCGCCTGAGGCGGTAAGCGATAAACTTACTCCACCCCAAAGAGGGGAGGCAAAGCCTGGGAGGGTGGACCTCTTAGAACTGCACAGAACAAACCCACAAACCGGCGGAATCCAAACCCAAAGGCCAAGATGGTACCGGTCTATGGGGTGCAGCATCCATCGGAACAGATACTACACTGTGATCCCAGCCAAAAGGCCAAGAAGTTAACATTTTTTTGCTAAACGTTTCGCTTCCCGCGCCATGTAAACGTTATCGGAAAAGCGATATATAGTAGCTCAAAAATTGTATTTCTCTTTTCAGATTATGACATGCTGAATGTATTGGTGTTAAAATCAATTACATAAGAAATAGGAAAAAAGAAAAGAACAATTTTTGAATTATCACATTAGCCGACACACTGGCATATTTCTAACACAAACGCCTGGAAAGCTAGTCGATATAAAACTTGGAACGAAGAATAGGTCAAGCGAAAAGAAGTAAAATCTTTTAGTGAGTTTATATGAAAATGATTATTTAAAACAAAATGATTATGCTTTCGAAACAAATATTTTTATAAACATTTTAATTGTTTTAAATAAATGATTTTTATATAACTCACTAAAAGAATCCTGGTGCTACCAGATCAGGCTGTATGAAGATACTAGCTTCCTGATTAAAAATGCACCAAATATTGATGTTGTTGTTTTTTTCCTTTCGTTTTGCAAAACTCAATCATATTGTACAAAGCCAAAAACAAAAACAAGTTTTCCTCAACAAAACAACAAAACCAAACATGAATAAATATTTGAACATATAAAGAACTTTTACCAAAATGACCGGATTCGGCATTAAATAACCCAAAAAGGGTTGATATGTCGTAAAACAACAAGCCATCACAAAAAAACTATTTCTTTCGTTTGACCTCTTCTTCGTTCCAAGTGTAATATCGACTAGCGGCCATTTTAGAAATATGCCAGTTTGTCGGTTAATGTACTACTTTTAAAAATGTTTTTTTTCTCTTCCAATTTCATACAAATAAAATAATCTCTCCTGTGTCTGTCTTTCTCACCTGTATGTAACTTTGAATTATGCTTTTAATTTACTAGAATGTGAATATTTATTGAAATAAAAAATAAAACGGGGAAACTTAAACAAACTTTAAAAAATTCAATTTAAAAGAAAAATATAAACGTCACTATATTTTGAGTTATATTTCTTTGAGCCATCCGCCTGAAAGGCAACATCACAAAGTGAAAACCAGATTCCAGAAGCAGAAAATGGAGACGAAAAAAACATTTTGTTGTATTTTCTTTTTCTTTTCTTTAAACATTTATGTATGTTTAGCGACATCTTTTATGATAATCTGGATCATTCTGACTAAATTTCTAATTGTTGAAATACCTTGAACCAGCATTTTGCAACTTTTTTACATTTGCGTAACCATCATTTGTTTTACGTTTGCGTAACCGTCATCTTTTTTATGTTTGCATAACGATCATCCATTTTACGTTTGCATAACGATCATCCGTTTTACGTTTGCATAACCATCATCCGTTTTACGTTTGCATAACGATCATTTGCGTAACCATCATTCGTTTTATGTTTGCGTAACCATCATTCGTTTTACGTTTGCGTAACCATCATTCGTTTTACGTTTGCGTAACCATCATTCGTTTTATGTTTGCGTAACCATCATTCGTTTTATGTTTGCGTAACCATCATTCGTTTTACGTTTGCGTAACCATCATTCGTTTTATGTTTGCGTAACCATCATTCGTTTTATGTTTGCGTAACCATCATTCGTTTTATGTTTGCGTAACCATCATTCGTTTTACGTTTGCGTAACCATCATTCGTTTTACGTTTGCGTAACCATCATTCGTTTTACGTTTGCATAACCATCATTCGTTTTATGTTTGCGTAACCATCATTCGTTTTACGTTTGCGTAACCATCATTCGTTTTACGTTTGCGTAACCATCATTCGTTTTACGTTTGCGTAACCATCATTCGTTTTATGTTTGCGTAACCATCATTCGTTTTACGTTTGCGTAACCATCATTCGTTTTATGTTTGCATAACCATCATTCGTTTTACGTTTGCGTAACCATCATTCGTTTTACGTTTGTGTAACCATCATTCGTTTTACGTTTGCATAACCATCATTCGTTTTATGTTTGCGTAACCATCATTCGTTTTACGTTTGCGTAACCATCATTCGTTTTACGTTTGTGTAACCATCATTCGTTTTACGTTTGCATAACCATCATTCGTTTTACGTTTGCGTAACCATCATTCGTTTTACGTTTGCATAACCATCATTCGTTTTATGTTTGCGTAACTGTCATCTTTTTTATGTTTGCATAACCATCATTCGTTTTACGTTTGCGTAACCATCATTCGTTTTACGTTTGCGTAACCATCATTCGTTTTACGTTTGCGTAACCATCATTCGTTTTACGTTTGCGTAACCATCATTCGTTTTACGTTTGCGTAACCATCATTCGTTTTACGTTTGCGTAACCATCATTCGTTTTACGTTTGCGTAACCATCATTCGTTTTATGTTTGCATAACCATCATTCGTTTTATGTTTGCGTAACTGTCATCTTTTTTATGTTTGCGTAACCGTCATCCGTTTTACGTTTGCGTAACCGTTTTACGTTTGCGTAACCGTCATCCGTTTTACGTTTGTGTCATACGTTTTACGTTTGCGTCATCCTTTTCACGTTTGCGTCATCCGTTTCACGTTTGCGTCATCCGTTTCACGTTTGCGTAACCACCATCTTTATTTAGCCCTCTTTCTCTCAAATCCATCCTTATCATTTCCACCCATGTTTTCTTTGGCCTACCTCTGTAACAGACTATAAATCAATCCTCTCCTTCTTTTGAAGAGGATAATGCTTGGGATGATGGCCTCTCAACAGAACAGATATACCTTTTTATCTCGGCCTAAAGGCTGGGTCATACCGGATACTATTAAATTAAAAAAGCCAAACATTTTTTCTTTTTTATTGTTACTGTGTTTTTTAATACAGTTTTCTTTTTCTTTTTTAGAAATGTTATTCCAGTTAAAGGTAAGTTTAAAAATTTTTTGTTTTATTTTTAACTTGTAGAATGCCTATCCCAGGATGGATAATAACCAATAAATATGTAATTAGTTTTAAATTTTAATGTTTTTTATTTATTTGGAGAGTATGGTGAGGCTTCGGTGCCCTACCCCCCCCCCCCCCTAAATAGTCAAGTTTAAAAAAAGCAATGATCTCGCGTTACTCACCCTGTTGCCTAGAATACATATTCCATAATTCATAATTATAATTCCAATAGTTTAACATTTTACAAAGCACATATTTTTGACACTGATGCGCGTGCGCCAATCCTTTTAAGAATGTATTACTTTACACAACTCAAAATTTGATGTAGAGCAATTCTTTTCTCTATTAAATTTTTTCTATCTTTTACAAAAAAAATAATGTGCCCATATTACTCAACATGTTGTCTAGAATATATATTTCAAAATTGATAATGATCCGTTCATTAGTTTAGGAAATTATCCGGTACAGTTGCGTCATGGGCATCCAGGAAAATATCAGTACGTCTGTCATTAATTGTGAGTTTCACCGAACACTTTCGAGACTGGCAAACGTTAACAAACTTACCGAATGAACAGAATGTACTTTAAATGATTATTAGTTTTCAGGGGGGGGGGGGGGGGGGTTATTCAAGAAGAAATGTAATGAAAGACACTGTTGTGATTAGCTTGTATGGATAATTGTTTTATGATCCCCGGTAAATTTAGAAAGCCATTCTTAACATTGGGGAGGAGGGTGCTTTGTTAATTTGGATTCAGCTTTCTCCATTCATAGTCGGAATTACTTATGTCACGCATGCAAATCTCTAGATGCTCATTCGGCAACAGTACCAGTTATCCTGTACATAAATATATATAAGTATATGCGCATACCTAACTTGGGAGAGAGAGAGGGAGAAAAACCTTTTTTTCTGCTTGTTTCATCTTTTTATCTCATCAACTAAGGATGGGGCAAATGTTTCGACCGAATGTATAAATCCATAACTCCTTTTGAGAAATCATGAAAGATATAATCATTTTCGTTTGATCTGACAAAAAGAAGAACAATGTTTAAATTTGGTGCCCGATTTATCAGGACAGTTGAAAGGAACTGGTTTAGTATGACACCATATCCAACTTTACTCTAACTTTCCATGCCTTCCAAGATGTAAACAAAACGAACACTCATTGACTTAGTCTGAAATACAGAAAAAGTTCAATGATATTCCTGATCCAGTAAAAATAACGTATGTCCTAGAAGTCCCCAGATATCGGGAAACTTTCTATTTTAATAGCTTCTTTCCTTGAACTGCTTGCCTTTGGAATTCCCTCTCTGCTCCCTGCTTCCCTAACTGTGCCGACATGCAGAAATTTAAATGTAATGTGAACAAACATCTTGCTGCACAGCTCCCCACTTCAGATGACTCTATAAACATGGCCCCTAATTCACAGTAGCCCCTTACATCTCAGTGGCAATGTGCCCCCTTGTTTGGAGTGAATATGAGTAAGATAAAAAAAAAAATACATTACATTGTATATGTAACTTAATTGAACATATTTCTACCATTAAAAAAAAAAAAAAATCTTTTTTCTTCTTTTTAAAAACGTTTCTTTCAGGTCTTTTTTCCTCGTGTTTTAAAAGTTTTTTATTTTATAGAAAGATAGGTCGTTCATTTTAAAGCATTGATAGGTTAGAATTGTGAAAATAGAAGCCTTTTTCAATGCAAAATTAGTTTTTTTTTAAACTTTTATCTTAATTTCAGAATAAATCTTGCATTGAAAAAGGCTTCTATTTTTAATTTTAATAATTTTAACCTATCAATGCTTTAAAATGAACGACCTATCTTTCTAAAATACCGGCATGCCCAATGCTTTTTAGTTCAACAACCAGAATTTGAATTAATAACCACCAGAACAACACCACAGATAACACCCATTACACGGACGTTATATCAAAAAAAGTTTGTTTATTTATTTTTTGTAAAATAACAATACTGGTCAACTCAGATGATGGAATTTTATTCCCAAATTAATAAGATTAAAGTAAAAACAAATAATAAAAAATAAATCTTGCATTGATAAAGGCTTCTATCTTCAATTTTATCATATATATATATATATATATATATATATATATATATTATTCTGAAATTAATAAGATTAAAGTGAAAACAAATAATAAAACTTGCATTGATAAAGGCTTCTATTTTCAATTTTATCATATATATATATATATATATATATATATATATATATTATTCTGAAATTAATAAGATTAAAGTGAAAACAAATAAATAAATCTTGCATTGATAGAGGCTTCTATTTTCAATTTTATCATATATATATATATATATATATTATTCTGAAATTAATAAGATTAAAGTGAAAACAAATAAATAAATCTTGCATTGATAGAGGCTTCTATTTTCAATTTTATCATATATATATATATGTATATATAATATTCTGAAATTAATAAGATTAAAGTGAAAACAAATAAATAAATCTTGCATTGATAGAGGCTTCTATTTTCAATTTTATCATATATATATATTCTGAAATTAATAAGATTAAAGTGAAAACAAATAATAAAACTTGCATTGATAAAGGCTTCTATTTTCAATTTTATCATATATATATATATGTATATATAATATTCTGAAATTAATAAGATTAAAGTGAAAACAAATAAATAAATCTTGCATTGATAGAGGCTTCTATTTTCAATTTTATCATATATATATATATATTCTGAAATTAATAAGATTAAAGTGAAAACAAATAATAAAACTTGCATTGATAAAGGCTTCTATTTTCAATTTTATCATATATATATATATGTATATATAATATTCTGAAATTAATAAGATTAAAGTGAAAACAAATAAATAAATCTTGCATTGATAGAGGCTTCTATTTTCAATTTTATCATATATATATATATATTCTGAAATTAATAAGATTAAAGTGAAAACAAATAATAAAACTTGCATTGATAAAGGCTTCTATTTTCAATTTTATCATATATATATATATGTATATATAATATTCTGAAATTAATAAGATTAAAGTGAAAACAAATAAATAAATCTTGCATTGATAGAGGCTTCTATTTTCAATTTTATCATATATATATATATATTCTGAAATTAATAAGATTAAAGTGAAAACAAATAATAAAACTTGCATTGATAAAGGCTTCTATTTTCAATTTTATCATATATATATATATGTATATATAATATTCTGAAATTAATAAGATTAAAGTGAAAACAAATAAATAAATCTTGCATTGATAGAGGCTTCTATTTTCAATTTTATCATATATATATATATATTCTGAAATTAATAAGATTAAAGTGAAAACAAATAATAAAACTTGCATTGATAAAGGCTTCTATTTTCAATTTTATCATATATATATATATGTATATATATATATATATATATTATTCTGAAATTAATAAGATTAAAGTGAAAACAAATAATAATAAATAAATCTTGTATTGATAAAGGCTTCTATTTTCAATTTTAATAGTTTTATTTTTGATTCTGTTCTTTAAGTTTACCAACAAACAACTGGAACGCCTTTCGCGAAAAGCTGAAAAAGAACAACACGTTCAACAGAACAAAGTAAAAAAAGTAAGAAGTTTTTGTATTTTTTTTTTATTTTTTTAATTTTTTTTTTTACTTTATCATAATTTACTATCGATTGCTATTAACATCAAAATAAACACGGCTCAGTCGCTATTAATATGACCCTTTTCGTTGTTTTTTTTTAACCAATTCTGTGGCAATTTTTTGGGACAAACATTTCATTTTCAGACAAATGAACAAGAACAGTGTGTGCCCCAAAACGATGTGTCGCATCTACATGCAATGCGTGAGTCAGAAGAGAAACAGCTACCAGGTGGATGAGTCACCAATTGTATTTCGCTTGTCGTTGAGATAGTCCAGAAATGCAGAGAATTCATGTGTGGCCGATTTCCCTATAAACTCAAACTCATAGCATGAACGTGGAGAGATTCCAACAGCTAAGGTAAAAATTGCTCCACTAGCTTAGCCTTGCACCTGACTTGCTTCTATTGAAACTGGCCATTGCCAAGCAAGAAGAACAAATTCTTAGCAAGGAGATACTTAACAAAACATTTAATATCGACTTTGATAAAAATCTGGTAGAATGTCCTAAGCCATGGTGGAGAGACAATTTTCTTGATTATTTTTTACAAGTTTATTGAAGTATATAAATCATTTTTTTTTTTCTTGGATATTCGTTTGTATGCAAAAACCAACCCATAGCAGACCATTGCCCAATGGCTGGCTGCCTTACGTGATCTAAAAATATGATGTGAGGCGGAAAAATGCATGAATTGCCAACAAGAGCGGCAATGACATAGAGGTCGAAGGCATATATAAATTATAACTAGCGAAAGATTTCTTAAATCCGAGTTGGAACTTGTAAAATTGTCGACAGTCCAATGTTTTGCCTGAAAACTCAACAGCCTTACTTCTGAGAATACCAAAATAGGTCTGCTTGTTATAGTTCTTGATTGTTGTAGTTCTTGATTGTTGTAGTTCTAGTCATTTTGATATAAAAGAAGGAATAGATGAACTGATTTCGTGTGGGAAATGAATTTTAGTGAACTGATTTTGACAGATTAATTGATTTAAGTTAATAGATGAACTGACTTAGATTGTTAGAACTAGTTTAGATGAACTGACTTAGATTGATGGATGAACTGACTTAGGTTGATGGATGAACTGACTTAGGTTGATGGATGAACTGACTTAGATTGATGGATGAACTGACTTAGATTGATGGATGAACTGACTTAGATTGATGGATGAACTGACTTAGGTTGATGGATGAACTGACTTAGGTTGATGGATGAACTGACTTAGGTTGATGGATGAACTGACTTAGGTTGATGGATGAACTGACTTAGATTGATGGATGAACTGACTTAGATTGATGGATGAACTGACTTAGGTTGATGGATGAACTGACTTAGGTTGATGGATGAACTGACTTAGGTTGATGGATGAACTGACTTAGGTTGATGGATGAACTGACTTAGATTGATGGATGAACTGACTTAGATTGATGGATGAACTGACTTAGATTGATGGATGAACTGACTTAGGTTGATGGATGAACTGACTTAGGTTGATGGATGAACTGACTTAGGTTGATGGATGAACTGACTTAGGTTGATGGATGAACTGACTTAGGTTGATGGATGAACTGACTTAGGTTGATGGATGAACTGACTTAGGTTGATGGATGAACTGACTTAGATTGATGGATGAACTGACTTAGATTGATGGATGAACTGACTTAGATTGATGGATGAACTGTATTAGATTGATGGATGAACTGTATTAGATTGATAGATGAATGGATTTACATAGATGAACTGAATTAGATTGATGGATAAATGGATTTACGTAGATGAACCGACTGAGGTTGATAGATGAACTGACTCGGGTTGATAGATGAATGGCTTTACATAGATGAACTGACTTAGATTGATGGATGAACTGACTTTGGTTGATGGATGAACTGAATTAGATTGATAGATGAATGGATTTACATAGATGAAGTGAATTAGATTGATGGATGAACTGACTGAGGTTGATGGAGTAATGGATTTATATAGATAAACTGAATTAGGTTGATGAATTAGCTGGTTTAGATCGATGGATGAACTAGTTTAGTTTAGATTGATGGATGAGCGGATTTACATAGATTAGCTGAATTAGATTGATGGATGAACTGATTTTAATTTATAGATGAACGTGTTTAGATGAACTGAATTAGATTGATAGATGAACTGTTTTAGATAGGTGAACTTAGATGAATTGACTTTAAATAGATCCCTATTTAGATTGGATAAACACAACCTTAGTTTTTTGCTTTTTAAAACTTATTAAAGATGTCTGTTTATATGTGACAACTAAAGATCAATTCCATATTGTTGCTGTTACCATCCGTTTGTTGTTTCCCCGGTGAAGAAGTGAATTTGAAATAGCTGGCACATCTACTAAAAACCAAGGAGCTGACATGGAAGCCACATTCCCTGTCCCAATATTTTGCTACATTACTCAGAGTGGGAACCAAGTCACTTTTACGACCCTTTTCTTTTTGTGTGCAAATCTGAAAACTCCTGTTTTTATCATTTACACAGCATTGTTTGGGAGTAAAACAAAAAAAATGGCTGACTTGTTTACGAAGAAACGGAAATTAATTTTGTAATCAAATTATTTTGTGAAATATGATTTTAAAAAAAATTGTTTTAGTATTTGATGCTAATCGAGATTAATAGTAAAAACAAATAAAAATGTGTCAGCGAGAAACACACACACACAGATACGCTTGAAATCACATAATTTAATCAATATATATATTTATTTTTGAAGAACACAAGGTAGATAACTTCCCTTTAATCTGTTTCAGTAGAGTAAGGGAAAATGTCTCCACTCAGTTTTCTTAGCCAGAATAAGTACTTTCAGAAAAACCGAAGCGAAATAAAATATGTTTGTGACAATAACATCGTGCAAGGAAAAACAAAACAATAGGCTACTCTGAATCAAGTATTATATCACAAATAGATTGCTATTTGATCTGACTTTGAAAATCTGACAAGATAACTTTATATGTTAGATTTTTATAGATTTAAAATTTTTTTTATTACAATTGGTCAGCTAAACCAATGTAATTTTACATTATTTCTGGCCCCACCCAAATGTTAGCAGATGATGAGCCAAGATTTGAGAAGACCTATCACTTTTTTTCGCAAATCCAAACTTGTTCCTTATTCCCACTAACCAAGTTCTATGCAACCACACAAACATGCCATCACATATTCTTACATTGTTTCGCCTTGCACTCTCTAAGTGCTTTTGTACTATTGATTGTTTTCTTTTGTTTCATATTCAAAGGATTACAAATTCTTCTTTTTTTTTTTTTTAAATTGATTTTGACAGGCAATCCAACAGAAAAACCTCGAGGTAGCCAAAGTTTATGCAGAGAATGCCATCCGAAAGAAAAATGAATCTTTGAACTATTTGCGTATGGCAGCTCGAATTGATGCCGTGTCCAGTAAGGTTCAAACAGCGCTGACTATGAAACAGGTAAGAGGGTCAAACCTGAATGGGAAGAAATTATTTCAATTAAAAGTTCATAATTTCTTTTCTGTCTTCTTTTTAATGTTTCTATGAAAACAAATCTTTTTGGAACTATTTTTAAACGTATTTAATGTGTCATTCCTTTATTTCAAATCCTTTAATCTTTTTGGAACTATTTTTAAACGTATTTAATGTGTCATCCCTTTATTTCAAATCCTTTAATCTTTTTGGAACTATTTTTAAACGTATTTAATGTGTCATCCCTTTATTTCAAATCCTTTAATCTTTTTGGAACTATTTTTAAATATATTTAATGTGTCATCTCTTTATTTCAAATCCTTTAATCTTTTTGGAACTATTTTTAAACGTATTTAATGTGTCATCGCTTTATTTCAAATCCTTTAATCTTTTTGGAACTATTTTTAAACGTATTTAATGTGTCATCGCTTTATTTCAAATCCTTTAATCTTTTTGGAACTATTTTTAAACGTATTTAATGTGTCATCCCTTTATTTCAAATCCTTTAATCTTTTTGGAGCTATTTTTAAACGTATTTAATGTGTCATCCCTTTATTTCAAATCCTTTAATCTTTTTGGAGCTATTTTTAAACGTATTTAATGTGTCATCCCTTTATTTCAAATCCTTTAATCTTTTTGGAACTATTTTTAAACGTATTTAATGTGTCATCCCTTTATTTCAAATCCTTTAATCTTTTTGGAACTATTTTTAAACGTATTTAATGTGTCATCCCTTTATTTCATATCCTTTAATCTTTTTGGAACTATTTTTAAACGTATTTAATGTGTCATCCCTTTATTTCAAATCCTTTAATCTTTTTGGAACTATTTTGAAACATATTTAATGTGTCATCCCTTTATTTCAAATCCTTTAATCTTTTTGGAGCTATTTTTAAACGTATTTAATGTGTCATCCCTTTATTTCAAATCCTTTAATCTTTTTGGAATTATTTTTAAACGTATTTAATGTGTCATCCCTTTATTTCAAATCCTTTAATCTTTTTGGAGCTATTTTTAAACGTATTTAATGTGTCATCCCTTTATTTCAAATCCTTTAATCTTTTTGGAACTATTTTTAAACGTATTTAATGTGTCATCCCTTTATTTCAAATCCTTTAATCTTTTTGGAACTATTTTTAAACGTATTTAATGTGTCATCCCTTTATTTCAAATCCTTTAATCTTTTTGTAACTATTTTTAAACGTATTTAATGTGTCATCCCTTTATTTCAAATCCTTTAATCTTTTTGGAACTATTTTTAAACGTATTTAATGTGTCATCCCTTTATTTCAAATCTTTTAATCTTTTTGAAACTATTTTTAAACGTATTTAATGTGTCATCCCTTTATTTCAAATCCTTTAATCTTTTTGGAACTATTTTTAAACGTATTTAATGTGTCATCCCTTTATTTCAAATCCTTTAATCTTTTTGGAACTATTTTTAAACATATTTAATGTGTCATCCCTTTATTTCAAATCCTTTAATCTTTTTGTAACTATTTTTAAACGTATTTAATGTGTCATCCCTTTATTTCAAATCCTTTAATCTTTTTGGAACTATTTTTAAACGTATTTAATGTGTCATCCCTTTATTTCAAATCCTTTAATCTTTTTGGAACTATTTTTAAACATATTTAATGTGTCATCCCTTTATTTCAAATCCTTTAATCTTTTTGTAACTATTTTTAAACGTATTTAATGTGTCATCCCTTTATTTGAAATCCTTTAATCTTTTTGGAACTATTTTTAAACGTATTTAATGTGTCATCCCTTTATTTCAAATCCTTTAATCTTTTTGGAACTATTTTTAAACGTATTTAATGTGTCATCCCTTTATTTCAAATCCTTTAATCTTTTTGGAACTATTTTTAAACGTATTTAATGTGTCATCCCTTTATTTCAAATCTTTTAATCTTTTTGGAACTATTTTTAAACGTATTTAATGTGTCATCCCTTTATTTCAAATCCTTTAATCTTTTTGGAACTATTTTTAAACGTATTTAATGTGTCATCCCATTATTTCAAATCCTTTAATCTTTTTGGAACTATTTTTAAACGTATTTAATGTGTCATCCCTTTATTTCAAATCCTTTAATCTTTTTGGAACTATTTTTAAACGTATTTAATGTGTCATCCCTTTATTTCAAATCCTTTAATCTTTTTGGAACTATTTCTAAACGTATTTAATGTGTCATCCCTTTATTTCAAATCCTTTAATCTTTTTGGAACTATTTTTAAACGTATTTAATGTGTCATCCCTTTATTTCAAATCCTTTAATCTTTTTGGAACTATTTTTAAACGTATTTAATGTGTCATCCCTCTATTTGAAATCCTTTAATCTTTTTGGAACTATTTTTAAACGTATTTAATGTGTCATCCCTTTATTTCAAATCCTTTAACTTAATAATTCGACTCTTGTTAAATGGTTGCAGACTTATATTTGTGCTTATAATTTATAGTAACAAGGAAATGAAAGGCTTGATCGCTGCTTCATGTTACTAAATATTATTTGGTACTAAATCTGAAACTAGCAGCGACTCAATTGTACTCGCTGTGAGTATACTGTTTGTATATCCACGTCTCAACCAAGGCGATTAGAATCACCCCATTAATATTTACCCAACAGAAGTTGAACTCTGCAGTGGGTGGTGGAGCATAGTACCAGTGAATATTATTTTTTATTGAAAAGCAAATAAAAAAAAAAATGGCAGGTGAAGCGATCTTTAGTCTTGGTGAAGCGTTACCTAGCGATGTGGTCTTGATAAAAAATACTGGTTCTCGATTACCTAACTGGGTTGGCGTCAAGAAGGGCAACCAGCTTATAAAAATATTGCCTCAATGAAATCTCTTCCGAAGTAAATTTCTCAAACTTCAGGCTGCATAGTTTGAATGTTGGAAGCTTGCGAAGAAAGTTATAAGAGATTGTTTAGTTTCTTGAGAGAAGACGTATTGATCTGTGTTGTGTCCAAGGAATATGATGGAGAGCTAAGTCTGCTGTCAGTGATTGTGAGATAGACGTTGTTTTTGATTCAACATGGAAAGGAAAAAAGTGGTGTTGGTGCTTTTATTGGCAAGAAATGTGTAGATAATTTCTGAAATGCATGATGGAAATCCTGCAACTTGATAAGATTTTATTTTTGACTTTCTTTTGCATTGTAGGTCACAAAGAATCTTGAAGGCGTCACAAAATCATTAGAAAAGGCAATGTCATCTTTGGATTTGCCAAAAGTAAGTGTTGCATTTTTGTTGTTTGGAAATTCAGTTCAACCACAATGATGGCGACAGGATGGGTGAAATTTTGTGAGCGTCCCCCCCCTACATTCGCAGTAAATTGTATAGCGTTAGGTTATATGGCAGCGAATCTGCAATGTGAAATCTGACCAAATGCATTAGGTCAGAGGATTTGCTGAAAGCACTACATTTACCCAGCATAAAAGTTATTGATCGGATGAATCGGTTATGCTGGAATGGTCATGTGGAGCGTTCATCTTCCTCTAGATAAACACCTATAGAAGTATGGATACCTTAGATCGCAGGAAGGTTTGCTGGCCAAGGAAAACTTGGAAGCAAGTTATTAAACAAGTGGAATTTGGAGACCATTGATCTACTGAATCATGAGAACTGAAGTGTGAGCTTGTGAAATATCAATGTCTGACCCCTTGAAAAGAGAAAAGTGACGTTAAATGAAAAGAAGATTTTTTTTTCTTTTTCTTTCATGTATTGTACAGGGTGACCCGAAAAAAATGCCACCCATAAAATCATTAATAAAATTCACAATCCTTTCTGCAATCCAAGTGTATTTGGTACAAATAAACTTCAGTCTATGACTGACTTGTCCACTTGTTTCAGTCATGAATATTCAACAGTCTTTGTTTCGTCACCTTTCAATGATAAGCACGCCTGGCTACGGCATGCAAAATTGTCAATAACTCCGAAATACTTTTGACACTGCAATGATTTAGGCTCCGATGGCCCTGTTCAGTTCAGGAATAGTCTATAGATTGTTTTGATAGGTATCATCCTTGAGATGACCCCACAGATGAAAATCTGAGGGGGTTAAAAACTAGTGAGTGTGGAACGCATTCAGAATCACACCTCCCACTGATGAGATTATTACCAAAATGTCCTCCCATATTATTGAACAGTGATAAACTAAAGACCTTTCGACATTCATGACTTTGTGGACAAGTCAGGCATGGACTGAAGTTTATTTGTACCGAATATGGTTCGATTGAAGAAAGGATTGTAAATTTTATTAACAAAGAGTCTATCAGGCATGTGTATGCAATATGATGATGTATGGGAGTGAGATCTGGCCAGTGAGTGTTGAGGACATGCGTTGCATGGAGAGAAATTATATGAGAATGATACGATGGGTGTGTTTTATTCTTCAACAGACTTTCTTTTAATAATGTTATTCTTTTTTCTTTACCTTTATGGATAGTCAAGCTTGACAGAACATTTATATCTATTTAATCTTAAAGCACACGTGTCCGAGCGTGCGTGCGTGCTATTAAATTATGTAATAAGCAGAAGCAGTATAAAAAATATGCTGTCATTTTTTATGGTATGGGTATACTAGTATAGCCCCCCCTCCCCCCAAAAAATATCTCACCCATGGTATGGGTATACTAGTATAGCCCCCCTCCCCCCCAAAATATATCTCACCCATGGTATGGGTATACTAGTATAGCCCCCCTCCCCCCAAAAAATATCTCACCCATGGTATGGGTATACTAGTATAGCCCCCCTCCCCCCAAAAATATCTCGCCCATGGTATGGGTATACTAGTATAGCCCCCCTCCCCCAAAAAATATCTCGCCCATGGTATGGGTATACTAGTATAGCCCCCCCCCCCCACAAATATCTCACCCATGGTATGGGTATACCAGTATAGCCCCCCCCCCCCCAAAAAAAATATCTCACCCATGGTATGGGTATACTAGTATAGCCCCCCCCTCCCCCCAAAATATCTCACCCATGGTATGGGTATACTAGTATAGCCCCCCTCCCCCCAAAAAATATCTCACCCATGGTATGGGTATACTAGTATAGCCCCCCCCCCCCAAAAAAATATCTCACCCATGGTATGGGTATACTAGTATAGCCCCCCTCCCCCCCAAAAATATCTCACCCATGGTATGGGTATACTAGTATAGCCCCCTTCCTCCCAAAAGATATCTCACCCATGAAATAATGATCATATTCGGTTTAATGGCTGATTAACATGCTAGCATGTGTTAGATACCTTAAGAAATTGACTTCCAACCTAATCTATCTCTGGCTATGTCTTTATTTGTCCCTCTTTCTCTCAAGTCCATTTTTATCTCTTCCTCCAATGTTTTCTTTAGCCTTCCTCTGTGAACTGAACCTGTTATCTTAACTTGTCAGCATTTCTTTCCAATGACGATTGACTCTCCTACCTGTTTAACTGTTCTACCTCTACTAACCCAAGAATTCTAATCCATTCTTTAAACGTGGCCATACCACTGAAGTCTCCTGTTCTGCACACTCCTCCCTATACCGTCTAGATTTAATCTTCCTCTGAATTCACCATAACTATGCCTGCTTTTAAAGACTCACATTACACATCCATCGTATCATTCTCATATCATTTCTCTTCATGCAACACATGCCTTCACCCCTCGCTGACCAGGTTTTACTTCCATACATCATCATACTGTGCACACATGCCTGATAGACTCTTCCCTTAGTCGACAGTGGTAACACTCTGCTGCTGGTTAGTAATGCCAAAAATTACCTGAACTTACTCCATCCACTCATAATTCTTGCTATCAGACTAGCACTTGCTCCAACCTGTATTCCAATGGTATCACCAAAACTTCTCAATAGCTTCGCTATCAAAATATATTTTATCCACATCTGAGTTCTCATTCATCTTCATTGACTTACACTTCTTGCACACAAATTGGTTATCCTCTCGTAACCTACCAGTAATTCCACTGCATCTCTTACAATACCACAAAACATTGAATTGTTCCAGACTCCCTTTCCACAAACTGAGCAGGGAAACTTTCCTCTTGGGGAGTTTTCCAACACTACAACCACTGATCATCACTTTGGTCTCGGTAACGCTCACTCTCTCTTTCCTTAGAATTTCTGAAGGTCATTAAGTTAACAAGTAGGTCTTCCATTGTTTCTCAGACAAGTACAAAATCATCAGCATACAGCATCTCTTCTGGACAACCCGTATGGAACGCTCTGGACAATGTTTCGAAGACACAAATAAAAAGCAACGGAATCAATAAAAAACCTACTTTAAAACAACTTGTGCTGTTAATTCTATGACGACTTTGAGAATTTCTATACATGTCTTAAGTTTCACCTTAATGGACACAGCCAATCTACTCAAAGTAAGCGACAAAAAATAACCTGCGCCATGCATGAAAAGCCAGGAAGGGGAATTTGCATAACGGCCAGTCGAACTGATAAAAGCGAGGAGTGTTTACGCATGAGGCAGAACTGGATGGCGATAGTTTATTGTTAGATGATTGTCCCGAATTTTTTGTTTTTCATCTTATGACTTTTTAGGGGGGGAGCAAGTTGGGAAATTGGTGTGATGAGTGACCCCCAGGTTAAGAATTGGTGCTGAGAGCCATGTCCCTCCCCAGGTTGGGAAATTCATCTCGATGTCAGCTTTTTTTCCTATTGGCCACTCACTCACTCACTGATTATGTTCAAATTTGTTTTGTAAATATTTCTGTACTGATATAAAATGAGACCCAATTTCTGCCAACTTTACGCCGTCATCTTCGGCAGTTTACGTAAGCCACTGGAAAAAGCCGATGCGAAGACTGACTGGCGCTAAGACAATATTAGCTAATCAACTGTCAGATGTCAACAGACAACCAATTTCCAAGAAATCTCTATATTGAATAAATCAAGAAAAGTTTGTCAAATCAGAAAATGAATTTGAACGATATAGCTGAGTGAATTAAATCTTCTCAACGAGTAATCGTCTTCTGCCAAGAACGACGTCGAATAGCTAAGAAAAAAAAATGCATAAACTGTGAATATATCCGCAGGTTAAACCCAAGGAGCAAGCTGACGGATAAATATGCATGGAGATGCACAAATACTAACTGCAGAGCGTGAACATCTGTAAGGAAGGACACGTTCTTTTCTCAAGCAAAAATGGAATTGAAATTAATATAAAAAAAACTGTTTACCAGTTGACTGTTTATTTTCTTGGACCAAAAATTAAAAAAAAGATATTGGAAACTTTACTTGAAAAAAAATAATATTATTAGCAGTTAATTAGATAGGTTTTGTTTCTTTTATCTAAAAAAGCAAATCTAAAAAAAACAAAAAAACTTTTCTTAAAAAAATATTGTTGATTAGCCGTTTTCGTTTTATATAAAAAACTTTTCTTGAAAAAAATAATTCGATTATTAACAGTTATTTGGCTATTTGTGTTCATGTGATATAAAAACAAAACAAAAAAACTATTGACCAGTTATTTATTTTTAAATTTTTAAGTATAATCAAACCAAGAATGTATTTACTTGCAGCAGCGTCCTTCTCGCCCGTCAGCCTTTGCCTCGGCTTTTTCCGTCGGCTTACGTAAACTGTCGGAAGATGATGACGCAAAGTTGACGGAAATTGGGTCCCATTCTATATCAGTACCAATATTTCTATGCTCTATAATCGGGAACGGAAATTAAAAGCAAATAAGGAAGTTATTCCTTTTAGCTGATTTTTTAGGTGCATATTTAAGAATGTGTCCATATTAGCAAACTGCCAAACCAGGTTAAGTCATTTTTTTAAATGTACAAAAGTAAGTTTATTGCCAATAACATGGTACAACAATAACATATGAAAATTGGCTTATTAGAATCAAAGATTGATTTGTTAACTTAAATAGTTTAGTTCCAACTTTAAAAATCTGGCCGACATAATTTTATATAATCGATAATGTATACTAGGTGAAGCAATCCACGCTTACATCGTTTCCAGACTTAACATGACGGACGGACACAGGTGAGGCAGTGTGACACTTAAGTTTCAGGTAAGTCATTAACATTCGTCAGGGTTCCCGGGTTGTGGCAAAGAGTGTGGCCAAACCAACAGCCACCTTCCGATGAGGCCTTCCGTGATTGGAGGAAGGTTTGTCTTCTGGTCAACAACCATGTTCTGGACATGGTCAAGTGGCCGAATTTTAGAGAAGTCATCGAAACACTCGTAGCATTTTAAGTTCCTGGAAAATCTCCAAGTTCAAAGAAATGAATCGTTTCCTTTTATTATTGTGCTTATATTTATTTTTATTTTATCTTCAAAGGTTGAGCAAATTATGGAGAAATTTGAGAAGCAGTTTGAAGATCTTGATGTACGAACCTCGGTAAGTAAAATCTGTCTTTTCTTTTTTCTGACCTGTAATATTGCGGTTTTCAGCAATCTCATTGAAGATTAATAGTCCAACATCTACAGGGGGTTGTTGGGGCTTTACTTAGTATTCTAATTTTTATTACATCCAGCAACCCAAGGACTCTTTATGCCAAATTTGGTAGAATTCTAATCGATAGTTTAGGAACTTATAAGTGTTTATCTATATACTACTAAAACTTTGTTTATCTTGTGTGCACACTTGATAACATCATCAAAATGATTTTATCCATTAAAATGGAGATGGGTATAATTGCGTCAAGTGAATGATGATGCCATCCATCAAATAAGAGAGAGAGATGCGTTATCTCAAAGTCTAGTATACTTATGAAACTCTGTGCGTCTTGTTTGTTTGTATGTTTATTTGTTTGTCACTGTGCACAGTGAATGACATCATAAAAGGATGACAACATCCATTAAAACAGAAAGGGGGGGGGATATTGTTGATGACATCATAAATGATGAATGATAAACTTGTTTGTTTGTATCTATCACCAAGAGATATGACCTCCATCCCTCTCACCCATCTCTTTCCCCCTCTCTCTCCTTTCCCTTTTCACAATTACACGTGCAGCCACCCCTACAGAGGGTATCCATTGTCTCTCAAGACTAGACAGAGATCATGATGATAAACAAGAACATTCAATTTTTATTTATATTGTTTTAATAACATTTTTTTTTTTTTTTTAACGCATTCAAGCATCTTTATAAGATGCTCTACCTGTAAGTTTCTCTGTCCGTAGGTCAGATAATCGATTGGTTGGAGATTGCGCAATACTTGCTTGACTATAAACACCACAGTCACCCATTCAGAGCATATCCATTGTCTCTTGGGACAGTAGGAGTTCAGTTACCTTTTATAACAAATATTTATTTTGTGTTTTGATAGCATATTTACTTTTTCAATGTATTCAAGCATTTTTCGTATTTTAGAAGCGTCCAAACATCTCTACAGAGTCTCCGTCTGTTTGTCTCGATTAAATTTTCAACTAGCATGTTCGTCAGTTTGTCACGATTAAGTTTGAAATAAATTTTTTTAGATGTGTCCATAAATATCTAAATAGGCTCTGTCTGTAACGTGGCCCTTTATCTTCTTTACGAAAAGTCTATAGTGTTCCTCATGCGTGACATTGCTTCTTATGGTTATGTGTCACAAAGTCATAATTTTCAATGATGATGCTACATTACATATAACTGAAAAACAGTATTTGTTTTCATCGGTCGGTGAATTCGTCTAGCATTTTGAAAAATATTTTCTTCCACAGGTTTGATCGCAAATGAAAACTCAAATCACAAAGGATTTTACTTTGCTTTTATTGCTGATGTATGTTGATATTATCTTATTCTCACTCATTTCTTGATATACAGTGGAGCTCCCTGAGGAGCAAGGTACAGGACATCCTCGTTATTCTGTGTCAATCTTTCCTCTGCAGTCATTTCTGATCGGCTAACTGTTTTTGTTTCTGTTTTTGTTTTACACATGCCTATCTGACAGACAAAACCTATTTTACAACTTCACCTACCAAGTTCCCCAAATCACAACCTGTCAAAACTGACTCAATCTTGAATTCCAAAAGCGACCAATGCATTCCAACCTTTAATCTATATTTGAATAGCCCACTTTTATAACAAAGCCAGCCCTCATTATCATAGCTATTACTATTGTCACTATCATAAGTAGTACTATTACTTTCTGTACCTATTCACAGGTAATCTCATTATACTACCAGTGAAAGCTATATTTAAATTTTTTTAAACAATACTTGTTTCTGGATGCCAATCTTTGCTCTGCAATTGTTTCCCCGATCGGCTGACCGTATTCATCAAAATCTGTTTTTGTTTCAAACATTTCTGTCTAACAGATAAAACCCAATGTTTATTTTAAAACTTCACCTACCAAATTCCAAAAGTCACAACATGTCAAAACAGACGCAACCTTGAGTTTTAAAAGCGGCCAAGAATTGCATTATTGCTTGCTTGTCACTGCATACTTTTCATCTGTACATGAATGTTTTAGATGGTGAAAAATGGTGAGAGGAATGGAATGATGTAAATAAATAAAAAAGACAGGAGAAAGAGGAACAAGTGTGAGAGGAGGATGAGAGAGCGGGTATATATAGCTTTGTGCCTTTTCTCAACAGATTTTTCTTTTAATTATTATTCCATCAACGTTTCCAGTGTGAATTTCTTAATTATTCAACAATACATAAACCATGTGACACACGCCGGTATTCATATAACAACCGTCAAAACATCAGATTGAGTCTCATCTTAGCCGCGACAATATGCCTCGGTCAAGAATGATTAAAGGAAAAGAAAAAAAAAAGGAATTAAATGTCTAAATAATTTTGACGAAGGCGTATAATGCTGAAATATCTCAAGATTTTAAAATAAATAAATTTATTTAAAAAAAAAAAAATCGGGTTGTTTTGGTCTTCATAAATATTCTAGTTAAAATATTTAAATTTTCAGTCGATGTTGATGCAAAAAAATAATCGCTGAACTGCATGACTACAGCGATACGTGCAGATTGAATGGATTCGTCTTAATATTCGTTGTTGTTTGTTTTATTTGCAGACCCTGGAATCTTCGATGAGTTCCGCCACCACGTTGACGACTCCACAAGATCAAGTTGAAGCTTTGATTCAACAAGTTGCTGAAGAGAACGGTCTGGAAATGATTGACCAACTCCAAGACCTTAACCCTGTCACTGGTTCAATTTCATCCACACCTGCTGCTTCAACAGCCGATTCAACAAGAGAAGATGAACTCGCCCGGAGGTGAGTGTCAGTGAGAGGAAACACCTCTGATTTTTCTTTTTAATTTTTTTGTAGAATGCTGTGACAATGCAGAAAGGATATCCGGAAAATTAAGTAAACAAGAAGTGAGAGTAAAACAAGAGTAAATTTTGATTATTAAGACTCGGACCGTTCTCATCTTGGATATTATTCTCACGACGTTTTGGCCGATGTAACCTCCGACATTCTTCAGGTGCAGTTTGTTGAACTCGGAAATCTGTACGGAATTTCGAATGGAATCATTATTTAATCCATGGAGGTAATTCGCTCTCAACAAAAAGATTCCAGAGTTCGACGAGATTCACAAATATATATTTTGTTCAGCTTCGGTTTTTTTTTTCCTGAAAATACGTATTCCAGCTTCGAAAACTGTTAGAGTGGAGACAGACTTCTGAGGTGCCGGTGTCGGTCAGAATTAAATGGTTTAGACTTTAAAATGGTTACAAAAACCATTCAGACATTTTTATAGACTTTTAATAAAAATATTTTAATTAAAGTTTTTTTTCATTACCACTTGCATCTAAATTATCAATCCCCATCTCAAAAATTCAGAAAAACAGTATATGATTTTTGGTCTTTTACCACTTACTATTTTTCCTCAATTTATAAAATGTAGACGGGTCAATCCTAATATTTCGAGGCAACACCTCCTTATCAAAAGTGTCTGGGAAACGAGTGTACAGTTGTGCTAAAAGAGTATATTTATTCAATTGTTTTTGTCTCTTTATTTTTGTTATTGTGTAGATGTCTTTATTTTTGTTAGTATGTTAGTATTAGTATTTTTATTGAAATGGGAAGGAAGTGTGGTTGGTTTCCTTAGTGACTGGAAGGAGTTGTCTCCCTTGGACGATCGTGATAAATGAGGTTATGACTGAAGATATTTCAGAGTGTGCGGGAGAGAAAGTTTCT
>OY744519.1:20951996-21111996 GCA_963556195.1 Sepiola atlantica | reverse complement strand
ACTACTACTACTAATAATAATAATAATATCATCATCATCATCATCATCACAACTCAAACTATCAACCTAGACCATTGCAACCAAATTTTAGATTAGATGAAAAAGCTTGTAAAATATTGTACACTGATATATATCTTCGATTGACAAGAATAATAAAATAAAACTAATTATTTACTACAAGAAATTTAAAACCCAAACCATTGTAGTAAGAAACAACTCCTGAACCTCCCCAAAACATTAGGAAAAAAAAAAACAATGTTATTTATAAGTTCAAATGCTCTTTGGGAGAATGCTACTACTACTATTATTATTATTATTATTATATATATATATATATTTTTTCAAATTAATTAATAGCAGCATTGGTTTTACTACCACTACCCTTTCTTGTGGGCTCACCATGCACTTTAGCTCAATTTACCAGCATTTAAAAAGATAACTGCCCCCCTCTGATTTCAGACAAGTTTTAGTTAATAACATGAAAATATTACATTCTGAGACTAATTTTGAAAATTATCTTTATTAAAAACCCAGCAACCTACAATAAATAACACTGCGTATGAAGCGAGTAACAACATTTTAAAATGTTGAACGTAAATACAATTTATCCTGTAATGCTAATTCTGGTGTGCCGGAATTTAAATTCTAAACGTTCTACTGGAACTCCACCAGTTTGTTGTTTTGATATCTAACGACTTCACATGTGGCATTTTCGGCTGTTTTTAAAATTTTTCTTTTCTTCAGCTTTTTTGTTCATTTGTTTTTTCATCTGAAAATGATTCGACGAAGAATCAAAAGCGGTAGTGATACATATGGAACATACATTAATTCTTTTGATTTTGACACAAAACAGATTATTAGAAAAAATGAAAAAGGTGTAATCAAGCAGGTAATTCGGTTATGTTTTACAATGTTTGCTTAAATGAAAGAATGCTGCCTAAATACACACAATATATATTGAATGTTTAGTAGATGGAATATTGGATAATCATTACAACAGACTAGTAGAAATAAGAACATGAGCACATCTATAAAGCAGAACAGATATCTCGATCGCTTCAGACAATGTTAATCTTTGGTGTAGAAAAGCTTTATTGAAAAGAAAAGGAAGTCTTAAATACTGCAAAACGTAGGTGATCCAATTAAGATCATCTGAACGGACCGGATATCAGTTCTGCTTTTTAGATGTGTTTATGCATAAAAGGAAAACATTAAGAAGTTTGTCGATTAAAAAGAAAATTATATCTACATTTAACCCCCCCCCCCCCCCCCCCCCCCCCAAAAATGAAATTCTACCCTTTTAGGCGATTTTTAGGAATTTAGAACAGAATCAGTAATTGTATCGGAATCGGGTGGGGAATTTGAAATCGTCCCATCAGTAACCTCTATGCTGTGTGAGAAGTTTACTAGCACGGTAGAGGGAGCCCACCTCCTTTGCTGCAGCCTTGGCAATGTCTTCAATGTATTTGTTTAAATTCATGTTACCTGTGAATGTTAGGCCGAATAGTTTGAATGTTGGACATCTCAGGTAGGATGTTATTTGCCATGACAATCGGTGGTTAAAGAGGTTTCTTGTAGTTGTTGAAAGAAAAGGAGCTTTGTCTTAGCAGCATTAAATATTACAGGAGGTCACTTTCTAGGATTCAGCCATTGTCTCGGATATGTGCGCATCCGTTTTGCCTACATGAGGAGAGTAGAGCGTGGTGTCGTCAGCAAATATACCCATCTCAGACACAAAGTCATCAGGGAGATCGTTTAAGAAAATCAGGAATAATAAATGTACACTTGCATTTATGTCATGTTGTTTGAATGAATTGCCATCGAGGACAACCTGGATCTTTCTTTTGGTTAGGAAGGATCTAATTATATTAAATATTCGTCCAGTAATACCATATGAATTAATTTTTATGAGAAGACCTTTATGCCCGACCTTGTCAAAAGCTTTGGATATCTGAAGCACTACTGCCCTAGCTTCACTTGCCTTGTCCAGTGTATGGTATATGCGTTCGGAGATGACCGTTAGGATATCCGCAGTAGACCGTGCTTGCCTAAATCCATACTGATGGTCAGAAAGAAGTTTAGCATTAACAAGGTGTCAGACGATCGCTAGATTGATTAAAGATTCAACGATTTTAGCAAAGAGCGAAAGTAGACTGATAGGCCGATAATTCTGAGGGTCAGGTCTAGAATTCTTGAAGACTGGTACCACAGCTATCAGGGAAGCAAGATTCGGCAAGTCATTTGTTGTAGAGTTTGGAGAGGACGGGGGCCAGTTCAGCAGGGCATTTTTTTGTTACTATTATTGGTATAAGATCAGGCCCACATGCTTTGGAGGTGTGAAGGTTTTTTATGATGTTCCGAACATGAGATAGGGTGACCAGGTCATCAAGTGTGGCTTCAGTATGCAATGGAAATTTGGGAGAGAGTTGTTTGCGGTGTCCAAAGTGGAGTTTCAGGAGTAACACTGGGAAAGTAGTTCAGCCTTGTCAGTTGCTGTGCAAAAGAAATCATTGTGGTTGGATAGTGAGGGAATTGTTAATTGTCCATTGTTCACCACACTATTGTAGATTTTCCAGAAATCACGAGTACCTAGTTTCTGCGACTGAATGCGTTTTACAGACAAATTCATTAACGAACACACTATTCGTATCTTTGACATTTACCATTTCTTTCATTCATTCTGATAACAAACTGATTACATCACACGTCTCCTGTAACACTGACGCACACACAAGAGCAGAGAGTTTGAATTACCTAGTAGACACTATACTCGAGTGTCTTTGCTCTCTTCGTACAAGGGGTTGTCAAGACAACCTGGCATGACGATACTTCCCCCTACAAGTGAACCCTGATTCAATATTCAAAATAACATAGTATTCGAAGCCCAAATAAGATCCACTCGACACAGCTACACACTGTCTTATATGAGGAATGGTGCACCTTCTCCAAGTGATGTTACCTCAAGTAACAACACTTTGCTGGATACTCCACCAGACTAGATGAATTCTTGTCCTGGAATCCGGTAAGACCAAGAGACCACAGGAAATATTCGCTACAACATAGTTAACTGTCAATTGGAGAGAGGAAAACTAATGTTCTTAACTTCTTTACTAACTCAGCGTTTGAGAAATAAAGGAGAACTTTGATAGAATATTCGAATATCTTTGTACAGATCAAGTGTTAGCCCCAGGACAGGAGCCCCTTGATTTCTGAGAACTTCGACTGAAGTAAAATAAAACAGACAGCAGCTCTAAAAGTAATAACATTGATCCTTATAAAATGGGTACAAATATAAAGCAAAAAGAAATCAAGTGAGGCTGTTGATCTTTTAGAACTAACTGAACTAAACTGAAAGAAAATAAAAAAGCCATATTCTAGAAAAATATGTGGATATTCTTTTTCTTGTAAATCAAAGTTAGTTACACTTGTGTGAATGCATATGGGAGAAAAGCCATATTCTAGTAAAATATGTGGATATTCTTTTTCTTGTAAATTAAAGTTAGTTACACTTGTGTGAATGCATATGGGAGAAAAGCCATATTCTAGTAAAATATGTGGATATTCTTTTTCTTGTAAATTAAAGTTAGTTACACTTGTGTGAATGCATATGGGAGAAAAGCCATATTCTAGTAAAATATGTGGATATTCTTTTTCTTGTAAATTAAAGTTAGTTACACTTGTGTGAATGCATATGGGAGAAAAGCCATATTCTAGTAAAATATGTGTATATTCTTTTTCTTGTAAATCAAAGTTAGTTACACTTGTGTGAATGCATATGGGAGAAAAGCCATATTCTAGAAAAATATGTGGATATTCTTTTTCTTGTAAATCAAAGTTAGTTACACTTGTGTGAATGCATATGGGAGAAAAGCCATATTCTAGTAAAATATGTGGATATTCTTTTTCTTGTAAATCAAAGTTAGTTACACTTGTGTGAATGCATATGGGAGAAAAGCCATATTCTAGAAAAATATGTGGATATTCTTTTTCTTGTAAATCAAAGTTAGTTACACTTGTGTGAATGCATATGGGAGAAAAGCCATATTCTAGTAAAATATGTGGATATTCTTTTTCTTGTAAATTAAAGTTAGTTACACTTATGTGAATGCATATGGGAGAAAAGCCATATTATTGTAAATATGTGGATATGCTTGTTCTCATGAATCAAGTTTAGACGATCACGTCAGAGTCATATTCTTTTTCTTGTAGATCGAAGTTAGTTACACTTGTGTGAATGCATATGGGAGAAAAGCCATATTCAAGTAAAATATGTGTATATTCTTTTTCTGGTAAATCAGAGTTACTTAGAAAAGGGCCGCAAACGATTTAAACAAAAGAGTTAACCACCTGCTCTTCATGGATGACCTCTAGTTTAAAAATTTTTTTCTTTTCATTCATTTGCTGGGGACAGAACATTCTTCCAAATGCCATACGATCACTTGCTATTTACAGACTCCAACCGAGAACTCTTTTCAGGATTCTGGCTGTTCCCTTGAGTGCAGTTGTTTGGATTTCTCTTGCACTTGGTTCACCAGGTATACTTGCTAAATATTTTTTCAAGTTCTTCTTCATGAGTCCAGTGGCTCCTATGATAACTGGAATGATGGAGATCTCTTTGAGGTTCCTTTTTTTTTTTCATATCATACATTAGACCTTGATATTTTGTTATTTTCTCCCTTTCAACTCTGTGTAGGCCCCCATCATTAGGGACACTGACCTCAACCAAAGTTGCCACTCTCTCTCTCTCTCTCTCTCTCTCTCTCTCTCTCTCTCTCTCTCTCTCTCTCTTGTTCCATATGACAATGTCAGGTTTGATAGCTGCGTTTTCCAGATAGGTAGCTGTGGGGATTTCATGGTCATAATGGATGGTGTATGTCTCATTTCCCACAGTTCTCTCAGGTAGATGTTCCCAGTGCCTGCTGCTACATCTGATATTCAGTTTCTTACAGATGGTCCAGTGGAGGTACCTGCACACTCCATTATGTCGTGCTGTATGCTAGTTCAGATGCTGACTTAAGCCGACTCTTGCAGGTTGTACATACCTTCTCCAAAGATATTGGAATCAAGTTCGGCCTGGACAAATGTGCCAAGTGCTCCCTCGGAGCTGGGAAGAAGATCAAAACAGAAAACATACAGATTGATAAAGATACTGACATCAAAGACCTTGAAAAACAGGAACAATACAAATACCTTGGCATAGAAGAAAACGATTTAATTCAACATGCCAAGATGAGAGGGAAAATTGGCAGAGAATATATACACCGTGTTAGAAAAATTTGCAAAACACAGCTAACAAACAAAAACAAAGTAACTGCCATTAACCAATTAGCTATGCCAGTGATAACATACAGCTTTGGAATTATTGATTGGCCACAAAAGGACATTAATAGATTAGACACTAAAACGAGAAAAATGTTGACAATGTACAGAGTAATGTACAGGAACCAGTGTCTACCAAGGCTGTATCTGCCAAGAGGAACAGGGGGTATGGGTCTCTCAGAAATTGACCATCAACATCGAGCCACTATTGTGAGCACCGGCCAATATTTGATGAGCTCCCAGAACCCCAACTTTATGATGGTATGCCAACATCAAGAAACCAGAGCAAGCAGAACAACCGCCATCACAAAACTGGGCAAACATTTTAGACAAGACTGTCTTACAAATGAGGCAGAAACAGACAACAATCCTGCTACAAAAATAACCCACAAAAGCTGCCAGAAATACACCAAGACCGTACATTCCAGAAAACTGGAAGAATGGACCAACCAACAACGTGCTAAGTATTTCCTAGGTTAATTATCCCAGGAATATATAGATAAGGAAGGCTCTGTAGACTGTCTGAAAAGAGGATCTCTCCACTATGATCAGTAGAGAATGATAATGGCTGCCCAAGTTCAAGGCTTTAAAAAGATGAGTGGTCTCAGTAACAATAACAAGTGCTCCATCCCCAGAAAAAACGGAAAGATAAGAAAATTTAAAAAAAAAAAGAGAAAAGCCATATTATTGTAAATATGTGGATATACTTCTTCTCATGAATCAAGTTTAGTCGATCACGTCGGGGTCACCACTATTAAAATGAGTTCTTTTTATATTCTCATTATACACAAAATACAGTGCATTCCCAGGCACTTAGGTAATAGCACGTGTATGTCGGCATTCAAAGACAACACGAAGAAGGGGGTTAAATGCATGGACATTTATTTAAAGTTTTTCATAACAAACGACAGCAAAATATAATATAAAAAACAAACAATTAATACATGTCCCAAAACAATTGAACACACAGAATTGTTACTCAAATAAGGAAATAGTGTCGAACACATGAAAGGTTTGCTTACAGGCGACACATTGGCGCTTCCTGGTAGGGCCGGATCAGAGACCCGAAAAGGGGCCGACTTAACTCTGGGAAGGGCCAGCAAAAAGAGGAGAATCAGTGAGATTCCTTAAATCTTGCAAGAACTAAGACAAGGTCACGCATCCTTCGAGATATCCAGACATGAGCCTTTTTCTACAGCTCTGAATATAAAAAGGGGAATACCCTTGAAGGGAGGTAACTCTGTCGTCTTCCTTACAATGGCCAGTGCACGTTCATACTTCCAACCCTTTCTAATAGTAGACTGCCCACTGTTTTCCTGTGTGTTTAGAACCGAAAACAAGCAAGTCAATATCTAAGTGGGAGTTGGAGCAAAAGAAATAGGGAATGGGTTAGGGAATAGATGGTGCCCTTCTAAAAATAATTAAAAGAAAAAAACAATTTGAGGAGGCCAAGGGCAAAAGTAAACGTGGGGAGTCGGCATCCCAGAGGACCTATATTACATTTTGATCCTGACAATAAAGTGCCAAGCACCTGGTCTGCGTGTCAGTGTTTACGAATTTCCTATTGCACAAAATATGTTTAATGAGGGTAAAGCCAGCTTCCACCCTCACCTCCGATGGAGCACTCTGGCAGGTATGGACCTATCAACATTCCCTGGTAGTGTCGTCTTAGGCGTTGATAATTAAAATGGAGGAGGTAATATCTAGTACCGATCTGACGATTCGACAAGAAAGTTTTGACAGAAGCATGCCATGGTGAACACTGGCTGGTATAAAAGCAAGCAGGAACAGATACTACATTTTAATCGTTACAATCAAGTGTAGGAACACGTGGTCCATTGAAATGTTATAAAAATCGGTACTACTCCAGATGAAGCACTTAATTTCTGTGACTGCTCGACGGCAACGATCGGGCAGGTCGCGGAAGCGCCCGAGAGCTGATGAGACGAAAACGAGGCTGAAGCAGAGCTGACCAATTAGATTGCTGCCAATCATCTGCGCTCAGCACAACACAACAAGTGGTAGGAAGACCTTTCGAACCGGCTGCAAACGTATCCGTAAACCCTGACCCTCGACGAGAAAATATATGAAATCCCCCCCCCACCCCAAAAAAAATATACAAAAAGTATGTGCCTAAATATCCTAAGAAAAATAACATATGTACGACGAAAAAAAGTTGCCTAAATATCGTAAAAGAAATAGCATTTACTTTTTTGATTTATGTAAAAAAAGACAACAAAAACCAATTAAAATGGTTCATTTGGCCCACGAAAAAAAAAAAGTTTATTTATAGTTCTTCAGCTATGGTTTGTTCATTTTTTTTTTTTTTTTTTCAAATATATGTCTGTTTTCTTTTGTATTCTTCGTCTTATATTGTCGTCTGCCACTCTTCAATTTTACGACTTTCAGTTTTGCTTCAGCTTCGTTTTCGTCTCAGCAGCTCTCGGGCGCTTCCGCGACTTGCCCGATCGTTGCCGCCGAGCAGTCACAGAAATTAGGCGCTTCATCTGGAGTAGTACCTAAAAATGTTTAAAACAGAAAAAACATGCATGAATAAAAAGTGAATGTTCAATGAAAGAAGAATGGAAAAAGAAAACATTATTTAAAGAACACAAGATATTTATATTTATACAAAATTACAAGACATTAATTGTTTATTTGAAATGTTCAGTTCAGTTGAAGTTTATGCCTGTAATTTATGAGTGTGTATATGCGTACGACAAGGTGTGATGCTCTACGTTGCTTAACTCCAGTAATCGGACGAGAACCAGTGTTTTCAACTGGATATGGCCATAGGCGATAAAATACAATTTTTTAAGCTATATCATTTTCAAAATTGAAGTAGCATAAATTGTTGCACGTACTCGCTTACTGCTAACTCACGCTAAAAGAACCGGTTCTCGTCCGATCACCGAAGTTAAGCAACGTAGATCCTAGTCAGTACTTAGATGGGTGACCGCTTGGGAATCCCAGGTGCTGTAAGCAGCTTTATTCCTCACAAAAATAAATAAGTTTTGTTTTAAAAAAGTAATTCTTTTTGAGGATATAGAAGAAAAAGATCATTACAGCACCTGGTATTCCCAAGTGGTCACCAGGCTTTTCTTTGCTTAACTTTGGTGAGCGGACAAGAACCGATGTATTCAACTAGATATAGCGCTAATTGTATGAATGTTGCCTTTTGTAAGGGTGTGTATGTGTGCGCATGTAAGTTGAGAATGGATTGGGACAGTGTAGACATATGTGTGTGTGGCAGCCTCCCAAGCCCAAGAGGGCGGGGGAAGTGCAAACGTTGTCCTCTGGTTCCGTGTGCTGATTTTTTCCAACTTTTTTCTCAACAAAAATCTGACCTTACATAACGTTTTATCGGCTCCCAATAGATGGTTTTATTTTAGTGCGAAAAAAGGATTTTAATCGCTGAGGTGTGGCAGATGTAGTAGAGAACATATCAAGTGACAGCCATTTTTTTTCTTTTTCTGCTAAATATGCCTGTGGGAGCCGGCTTTTTAAAAAAAAAGTCTAATTTCGTTTCTTAGATGGAATTTGGAGGCGTGGCTTGTATGTTTTCGCCCACGCCATCGGTCAGTCAACATTATAGGATTGGGATACATGTCAAGTAACTGAGTGCCAGTATTTAAGAACTTCTCACTTAGATGCGACACAAAGTCGTTTAACATAATGTTATGGTACCCACCTTTATGGACTAGATGAACTCTTCCGCTTCACTACAAATACCGGGAGCACATGCCTCTCGGTGTTGGGCTCACACCCCATCCTGCTCAGTCTCTCATTAACTTCGGTTGATTGAGGACGTCGGGATGGGGTAATACCAGTCGAGGATTCGTTCTCGACAATCAGTCCGGCAGGAACTGGGCCATTTACGTGGCCTTTTATCTGCCGGGCTGAGGTATATTGTCCTGCTTTTTCCTAGGAGGTGCACCCTCCCAGGCCTTGCCTTCCCTCTTTGGGGAGGGGTAAGTTTATTGCTTGCTGCCTGAGGCGCCCTTACCGGGGAATGCCGACGGGGTTGCCCAGGCTATTTTTGATAGGCCAGAGTGCTCCTTCTTTAGGAGCGCTGGCTGGCTTGATCTCCCCACTTTCCGACCTTGTGTCACATATTGCTTTGTGGGAAGCGATTAAATACCTGGGCCTCGCCCCATCCTGCTCAGTCTCTCATTAACTTCGGTTGATTGAGGACGTCGGGATGGGGTAATACTAGTCGAGGATTCGTTCTCGACAATCAGTCCGGCAGGAACTGGGCCATTTCGGTGGCCTTTTATCTGCCGGGCTGAGGTATATTGTCCTGGGTTTTCCTAGGAGGTGCACCCTCCCAGGCCTTGCCTTCCCTCTTTGGGGAGGGGTAAGTTTATTGCTTGCTGCCTGAGGCACCCTTACCGGGGAATGCCGACGGGGTTGCCCAGGCTATTTTTGATAGGCCAGAGTGCTCCTCCTTTAGGGGCGCTGGCTGGCTTGATCTCCCCACTTTCCGACCTTGTGTCACATATTGCTTTGTGGGAAGCGATTAAATACCTGGGCCTCGCCCCATCCTGCTCAGTCTCTCATTAACTTCGGTTGATTGAGGACGTCGGGATGGGGTAATACCAGTCGAGGATTCGTTCTCGACAATCAGTCCGGCAGGAACTGGGCCATTTTAGTGGCCTTTTATCTATCGGCCTGAGGTATACTGTCCTGGGTTTTCCTAGGAGGTCCACCCTCCCAGGCCTTGCCTACCCTCTTTAGGGTGGAGTAAGTTTATTGTTTACGATCCGAGGTGACCTGACAGGGGAATGCCGAGTGGGCTGCCCTGGAAAATTTTTTGAGGCCAGATTGGTCTTTCTTTATGGGCGCTGGCTTGACTCTCCTCACCTTCCGGCCTTGTGCCACATCTTCCTGCGATGGGAAGGAAGTAAATATCTGGAACTACCCCAGTCTAATACTGGCAGTCAAGACAGACGTTCAACCACTTCTTTTTATATGTTGTATTATACTTTCTCCAATATACTTTGTTTCACTTAACCGCGAGTTTGTGTTTTTCTTTCCGGACTCTTTTATAGGGCCACAACATATAAGTAAAGTCAGCTCCCCCGAGGAGGCATTTTGGTGGGTGCAAAAATAGTAGAGAACGGAGCCGTTGTCATTCCCTATTAGGAACACTTCAATTATGTCCCCCCCTCTCCAGAAAGAGGGTGTACCTCCCAAGACCGAGATGAGCCATACCTCATTTCGATAAAAAGGCTGTCTAGAGTCATGCTGTCTAGCCCCTAACTTGTCAGAATGATGCCAAGGTAATCCTTGGCTGGTATGAATACAAGCAGGAACAGATACTACACTTTGAATTATCTATTTGCTAAAAACTATAAATAGAATTTAACAAATTAGGCACAAGCACATCAAAAGTGTATAGTGGAGACGGGGGGTGAGTCGTTGGTCATCCTCTGTTTTTCCTACTATTAACTAAATGCATTTTGACCCATTTGTCCAAACACTATTTCTTTCATTCTTTCATAATTTGTCCATGACTTTCACTTCTGCAGTCACCACAATACCACATTTACTCTCTGGACTACTCTGCTTAAAATATATCCCAATGGTTTAAAATCAATTTTATTTACAAAAAATATGTACAAAAAATATTTACAATTTCATTGGGGAAAAGATGAGAAGGGGTACAACAGAAATATCCGCAAAAGGAAATAAAACCAAAGAAACGATCGTCAACTAAGTTAAAAAAAATGGAATCTTGGTAGAACTTTAAAAAATGTCAAGCTGAGTTATCTGCCCTTGTTTTGTAACTCTCGTGTGTATAATTTAAATATTTTAAACTATTTTACAACTTGTTGAGGTTGTCATGATTCCGTGTTTTCTGTTTTAGCTAGTTTCGAGTGATTTTTCAGTTTTTTGTTTTTTTTTTCATCCTCGATCTTGACTGGTATTAATTTACCCTCCTTTCGTAACTGTCATCCATTCACACATTTTTCCCTGCTTCCTGGATTATCCGCTTTACAACTTCTGGTAACATTTATCTTCTCGGGAGAACACGATAGTGAAAACGAAGGTGAATATTAAAAACGTTATTATTATTAACAAGATTGACTTGAAGGAACATTAAAAAGAGGAGTTAGAAAAAAGTATTTAAAAAAATAAATAATTGGAAATTTTAAATTTTCGCTAAGAAAACTTTATATGAAATCCCCAAAGTGGAAAACTATATCTAAAATATGACATGAAAATGACAATTTTGACATTTAAAAAATATTGAGAAAAATTAAATATAATAATAATATCCACTCTATAGGAGTTTGATTATTTTAAAAGTATCTAAGGTAAAATAAAATAAACAAGTGTTTCACAAGCATAATAATAATTAATAAGATTAATATTTCTTGTAAAATTTTATAATTATAATAAAAAAAAAACTTTGAGAAAATCGCAACAGGTGCGCGCTTACCTGATAGCAACAAAAGAAATTGATTTCATTAAAAATAAATTTGACATTTTTTTTATTTTGAAATTACTTTATTTAAAAAAAAATCAAATTTTGAGTTTTAATAATTTACCAAAACAAACGACAAAACAAAAACTAATTTTTGGACGCGTCCACCTGGAATAATGGAATCTCCCAAGAAAAACAAGATCTTAAAAACAATCCACTTACACCTGACATGTCAGTGTGTCAACAGTCTTCAACATTGAACAAATAATTCATAACAACCTGGAATTTGTCTACTTTTACCATTAGCAGGTAAGTTAAAATAACTATTACAAAAAGAAAAAGACTTTAAGTGGGGGTTCACTTTACTATATCAATTTTAGCGTAAAGTGATCACCCAGTTCTTTGCCACATAGCGTAAAAACAGAACGAGTAACCATTTTTTTTGTATTTAAAAAATAACCACTATTTTAAAATGTTTATTTCACTCAGAACTACTAGTATATTTTAGATCTGTTTTTTTATTTTTTTATCGTGTATTGCGATTGCATTTTTCAGTACTTATGCAGTTTACGGACCAGGCTTAAATAATAATGTTATTTAGAAAGCCATTCTTAACATAGGGAGGGGAGCTTTATTAACTATTCTGTACTTTCACCTAACAATTAGATAAACAAGATACCGTAAAAATTAAAATTAACTTGAAAATCCTATCTAAAAAATAGCTCGGTCCATAAACTGCATAAGCACCCATTTTGTTTGTAAAAGTTTCCTAAATTTTCTCTGACGATTAGCGCAACGATTGATGATTTTAAAAAAGTGCGTGTCAACCAAAAAGAAAAAATAATTCGATGCTTGTACAGAAAAGCGTGCGGATTAAATTATGAATACCAAAAAAAAAAAACAGTATCATATACTTACGCAGCAGATTTAAATAAGTATCCTCACCAAAAAGTAGGAAACATGATCGAGTAGAATTTTAATTAAAAATCAAAATCAGTTTCATCGTATTTTGATTACTGCCATTGATTTATTACTTGTTAATATGACCGACTGGGTTATCTCCCCCTGAATTTCGTGTTTTTCGCTCGAATCAATGGCTGACCCCGATTAAACGATATAACGGATTTTTATTTTTTTTATTACAATTCTACTCGATAATTTTTGCTAATTTTTGGTGTACAAACCTATTTTTGCTTGATATATAAGTATTTCAAATAGTTTTCCGGTTAATTTAATTGGAACTGCGATTTTCAGCGTTTTTCATATGTACGCTTCTCTGTACAAGCACCAATTATTATTTCTACAACTAATTTTAGATATTTTCTTCGTATTGACACCTCGAACTTAGGGTTAGTGTTGGGGTTAATGAATGCCATTTTATATTTATTTTTATTTATTTTATAATTCTGTAGTTTACGGACCGTACTATTTTTTTAGATAGGATTTTCAAGTTGAATTCAATTTTTACGGTATCTTTTGTTTATTAAATTGTTTGAAAGTAGTCAAGAAAGCCCCTCTCCTCATGGGTTTCTAAATAATAACGTTATTATTTCAGCACGACCCGTAAACTGCAGAAGTACCTATTTGTTTATTTTGCAAACAATTTGTGTATTTTTTCTTGATTGCCTAGAAAACGGCAATGTTCTTTGTTTTTGTAGAAGGAAGACTGCAAATGGAGATGGAGGTCGATAAATTGTTTTATTATTTTGGTGAAATTATCGTTTCCCAACCAAAATAGCGGACAATAAGTCGTCTGCAGTTTTCCGACCCCACAAATGAGTAAGTAAACCCAAATAAATTGTTTTGGACTAATTAAAAATTTACCTCCAAATTATTTTAATGGAAATACAGCTGGGAAACAATTTATTTGGGTTTACTTACTCATTTGTGAGGTCGGAAAAAATCAGAAAACTGCAGACGATTTATTGTCCTTCATTTTTGTTGGGAAACGACAATTTTACCATTATTTTTTATTTTTACGTCTTTTTTTATTTGGGGGGGGGGTCTGTTGCCACTTGGGCTGAGGGTTAGGTTAGAATTAACTTAAAATTAGGGTTAGTGCTAGGGTTTCAGTGTTTTTTTTTTTGTGAGGGAAGAAAGACTGCAAATAGAGAAAAAAAACGGATAAAATGAAATTATTTACGAATTATTAGAAAAAGAAGGCAAAGAAGTAGTAGGAAGCGATTTTGGGGAAATAGAAGAAGAAGAAGAGGAGACATCGGAAGAAAAGAAAGAGACATCGGAAGAAGGTGATTGATGTTCTTTATTCGAAAACGGATAAAAACAATCAGAAATATGCGAAAGTAAACCCTTTTTCGTATTCATGTCTCGACAAAGTCCGTAATTTGTCGGCAAAACTCGGGAATCTTCGTTAAATTCTTAGATGGCTATTCTTCAAAAAACTAAAATATTCTAGTTTTAGGTGAAATAAATTCAGGTATGTAGGTTTGCTCGAGTGGGCCGTGAGTCCAGATTTTTACTCATGGTTTCTGCAAAAATTAGCCATAAATTACGAACATTTTTATTGACTGAAAACGACGACAATCATTTCTTAGGTTCAACTGGTGTAAATCAGAAATAATACAAAAAAACAGTTAAAAGTACAGAATAAGGTGGTATATTTTACTGTAACTATCATCATCATCCTCCTCATCATCATCATCCTCATCATCATCCTCATCATCATCATTCGATTTAATTTTAACAAGCCTTTGATTAGTTCCCTATAGGAGGGTGGGGCCTGTCTGTTAGTCTTGATCAACGTCTTCCTATCCAGGCTCGAGTCAAACGAACTGGAACAAAAGAAGCATAGAATAGATCACACAATTCTGAAGAACTCCTGCCATAATAGTATTTATAGAAAAGACTGAGACTAGCAGCATCACATCTGTAAAAGAGAGGGTGCAGAGAATAAGAAAGGGTGGGGGGCCAACAAAATTACATATATGCATCTTAACCTTATCAAAAACCCTCAAATGGGACAGAGATTTACCAGCACAAACATGACAACAGTACTCCATACAAGTTCTGATAGTAGATTTGTAGAGATAGAACGTTACATTTTCGCACAATTTTTGACCTTTATTTATTTTGTTTAATTTTCGATTTTTGAGCGATTATCAAGAGTCCTCGTGCAGGGCAGCCCTGTTTTTTTTTTCGTTTTTACTTAACAGAGTGGGCACGAGGTTTGTTTTGAACAAAAAACGCTTTAAAATAAGTTAAAACACACTTATCCAGGTAGGTAGAAGAGTAAGTTATCTTGCCTTTGGTAACATTTATTTGTTGCATATTTGTTTTTTTTACATTTTTTTCGTTCTGTTATCGTCATCATCATCATCATCACAGACGTTATGGGGATTGCAAACTTTGATCCTCGCGACCGCCTGGAGATTTAGTTGACTGTCGAGTTAGTCTAGTGAATTTACGCCGAGGGGCAACCAGAGTAGCCAATTCATCGGAGCATAATCCATTGAAGTATTTGTAAAACAAACATAAGGATGCTACATTGCAGCGATGGGACAGGGACTGAAGCTTGGTTGACAGTGAGGGACCTATTAGGTTGGCAACTCTTTTTTGGACCTTGTCAAGGAGGGAGAGACTAGTAGATGATGCACCAGCGCCCCCTAGTGCATAACTGTCTGTTGGTATAAAGAAAACCTAAAAGCATCGTTAGCAGACTCAGTATGTTGAACATGGATGTATTGTCACTTGTCAATACGCTGTATGATAAAAGAATAAACACGATTAGTCTCGTTATGCAATTCCTAGATCGGTATTAATATGTCCATTGATGTATGTTAGGGACACCCATTGTAGTCTTTTCTAATATGTCCATGTATGTGCATATATGAATGAGTAATATGTGTCCTATTTGTATTGTTTCCTGAGGAAGCCGACTTCCATCATCTTCAGGGATAATGAATAAAAGATGAAGAAACTACACTTACCGTCTGTCCTCATTCCAGAGAAGTGATTGTACATAATGAATATAAGGGATATGCGACACATAATCATATGAAGCAACGTAACACTATATATATTTCAAGCCATCGTACATAACTAGATATGAATATGTTGATTGATGTATGTTAGGGACAACCATTGTAATCTCTTGTAATATATCAATGTATTTTATGTATAAATGAGTATTGATTTACTCCTCTCCAGGAGTTAGGCACAAGGCCAGTTTTTATCAAGTAAGATGTGACCCAAGGTCGGGAAAGTGGGGTTTGAAAAGCCAGCGCTCGAGAGGTGAGCACTCTGGCCATTAAAAATTGCCTGGGCAGCCCCGTCGGCATTCCCCGGTAGGGGCGCCTCAGGCAGTAAGCAATAAACTTACTCCTCCCCAAAGAGGGGAGGCGAAGCCTGGGAGGGTGGACCTCCTAGAACTGCACAGGATAGACCCATAGACTGGCATAAATCAAGCTCCGAAGGCCAAGACAATACCAGTATATGGGGTGCAGTATTCATCGGAACAGATACTACACTTTGATCTTAGCCAAAAGGCCAAAACTTATGTTTTATTTACTCCTCCCCAGGAGTTAGGCACAAGGCCAGTTTTATCTTACTCCCACAAGTAAGATGTGACCCAAGATCGGGTCGAGAAAGTGGGGTTTGAAAAGCCAGCGCTCGAGAGGTGAGCACTCTGGCCATTTAAAAATTGCCTGGGCAGCCCCGTCGGCATTCCCCGGTAGGGGCGCCTCAGACAGTAAGCAATAAACTTACTCCTCCCCAAAGAGGGGAGGCAAAGCCTGGGAGGGTGGACCTTCTAGAACTGCACAGGACAGACCCATAGACTGGCGTAAATAAAGCTCCGAAGGCCAAGACAATACCAGTATATGGGGTGCAGTATCCATTGGAACAGATACTACACTTTGATCTTAGCCAAAAGGCCAAAACTTATGTATAAATGAGTAACACGTGTCCTATTTATATTGTTTCCTGAAGAAGCCTAGTGATGATGAATAAAAAATGAAGAAACTACACTTGCCTTCTGTCCTCATTCCGGAGAAGTTATCGTACATAGCTAACTCTCATCTCTTAACATCTTCATTAACAGGGTATATAGCAGTGCCATTTATGTATTTCTATAAACCTCGCCTTTTCTGCATAACACACATGACACATTTTTAGTCCCTATAATTTGAACCATCAAACTTCGCCACTTCCATTCTGTGCTCATGAAATGCCATCATTTCACAAGATTAAAAACATCAAATCACAGAGTTTACAAGTGTAGGCCTAGGCCCATAACCTGTTCAATCTCTTCACCATATATAAATTACTTCTTAAACAAAAAGTGCTGCAAAACTGTTCTGTTTGGTAAGTTAATTGTGACAGTTATTCTTTTAGTTCACTTTAAAAATAACCTACCATTGATGCTGTCCTTAAAGGCAAGATAGTTGGATTGAGAGACGCCACACAAACAGTAATCTAAAAAGTCGTACAAGAAGACTGATGACTGAAGTACTAAAATGTCTGTTATGTAATAACCGTGCCATGATAAGGTGGATGTGTGACAGCAAGTTGTACTTCATTGGAAGCTTGATATTGATGGGATTTTACGTAATGGTACAGCTTTTGAACCAGACAAAACTGACTTTTGCCGACGCAGAAATAAGTAAACAACCGGAAAAAGATGAATCAAAACGAACCAGCGTAAAATAAAAATTATGCGATTTTTCAACAGAAAAAAAACAATAATGAAAGAAAAACGCTCACCGTATGTTTATTTTTATGACAATTTATTTATTTTTTGATGAAGAAAATGAATTTTTTTTTTCCTATAGTGTTTTGTTATTTTTATAAATAAACTGAAGATTGTAAAGAACATAAGCAATGAAACATCAATTTTTACAGACTTTTCGTTTTTTTATTTTCTTTTTATACTGGTTAAAACTTTTGAACCAAACAAAAAACGACTTAGGTTAGAGTTAAAAAAAAAAAAAAGAAAAAGTCCGGTTCAAAAACTGTACAAGCTTTTTTTTTTTTTTTTTTTGCAAGAATTTTTTTTTAGTACAGGTAAAGTTGCCATCTGCTTTTAAAACCTTCTGATTGGCTAAGCATTTTGTCATCTTCTTGCTGTTTACATTAACGCCTGAAACGAAAAGTCGGTTTTGTTTGGTTCAAAAGCTGTACCAGTACCGGATTTGGGATACCTTACGCGTTCAGTGTCTCAGCTGGTTTGGCCATGTAGAGCATGCCACCTCTTGCGTCAACTCCAAAAATAACAACCAAACCAAATCAAACCAAACACTATGAATAAATATTTGAAGATATAAAGAACTTGAAACATAAAAACTTTTACCAAAATGACCGGATTCGGCATTAAATAATCCAAAAAGGGTTGATATGCCGTAAAACAAAACAACCAAATCAAACCATCAACTCTGTAACACGTCTGGATACTCCAGGCGCTAAGAAGTGATTTGATTGCATAGAGAGCAGGTGTTAGACGTTGCCTTGCGTTTGCCCACCCCAGAGTCCGGGACACTTGCAGCATCTTAAATACCAAAACCGGATGATGATGATGATGATGATGAAGATGAGAAAAAGGACTTTCAAGGGAAGTAAGGAGGATAGAAAGTAGGGGAAGAATAGATGCACACAGTTAGAGTAGCATTTTCATCGTTAAACATTATTATTTGTTTGTTTGTTTGTTTGTTATGCCTCCTTGAGCATCTCCCCTTTAACTATCTTCTCAATTCAACGGTTAAAAAAAATAAAACTTTTAGTACAGTATCGATATCCAGATCAAATTTTGTTAAATATTTCATTTGATAACTCCCAAAAGTGCCCCATCAATTTCTCCCTCCTACCACTTTCTCTGAATTCATCCAACCTCATCTTAAACTGATCCACGCTATTGCTGTTCTTAATCCGATCTGGCAACTTATTTCCAAATCATATTACTCTGTGAACAAAAAAACATAACTGGTTAACAGATCTAGTTTTTGAAAACTGCCTTGACAATAACCTTCCAGATCTAGGAGAAATACTACAAAAAATGCCCACCATAGTTAGAAATGCCATTAATTATCTTGAAAGTCTCCAATATATCACCTCCCATTCTTCTCTCCAGCAAAGTAGTTAATCCCAATTTGTTCAATCTCTCCCTATAACTGCACTCCTTTACTTTACTTATTAGTTTTGTCACCCTTCTTTGTACGCTTTCCAGTTTCAATATTACATTCCAATTTCCATATCTAGTCGCCGGAGCCCAGGCCTGGGTGCAGTATTCTATATGAGGTCTTATTAGAGCTTTATATACTTAACACAACATTTGTCTCCCTCAAAATAATATTCCTAACCATCCACCCAATCATTCTATTTTCTCTCGATACAATGGTCAAAATATGATTATTTGCAAAATCTATTTTATTTACCGCCTCTACAGGAGGTTAGACACACGGTCAGGTGTAGTTTTGAAAAGCCAGCGCACTAGGATTCCTTTTCATCAGCAAGGATTGCGGAATTCGCGGTGAAGCCCGACACGGCAGCTCTGCTCGCCGAAACAACGAAGTGCAGAAAATACAGCTCGCTCACTGACCGTTTTGTCTTCCAACCAATTTCAGTGGAAACGTCGAGTGTTCTTGACCCCGAGACTGTTAAATTTTTTCAGGACATTGGACGGAGGATTTCAACATCTAGGTACGAGCCCCGTGAGTCAGCCTGGTTGTTCCAACGCATCTCCCTGGCTATCGTTCGTGGTAACGCTATGTCAGTAACGGCGGTGTCACTTCCATTGTAATCGTCATCTGTTGACTCTCTCTTTCTTTCTCTCCCCCTCTCTAAAAATAAATGTATATATATATAAAAAAAAATCCAACATAAATTGTATTCCACCTTAGAAGAATATTAATGACATTTTCTGAATCAGAAAACTAGTATTAGCGTATTCTGGCCTACAAAAAATGTCTGAGCAGCCCTGTAGTGTCTGCATTCCTTGGTAGGGGCGCCTCAGGCGATTAGCAATAAGCTAAACCCTTCTCAGAGAGAAGGTAAAGCCTGGGAGGGTGGACTTCTTGAGACTGAAAAGAACCATACCATAGCCCAACAGAGCATGGCCAGAAGATGCAGGTATGAATAAAACTTACTCAGGCCTAAATATGCAGATTGTATGGTCATTTTTGTGACTAACAAAAAAACACAACAAATTGTTTTTTAACGGATTTCATGATTTTTTTTCTCTCTCCTTATGACATGTGATTGTGGGAGAATTACTGCATAAATTATTTTCCCGAACTATTGTCTGTAATGAAGTTGCATACGAAGAAGCCAATATATCAGATTCAGTCTGGTCCTGTATGATTCGTTAAATATATACATACACGTAATACACCTTTCCTCTCCTCTCCCCTTGACCCTTACGATGTTAAACGTGTGTTGAAATAGATTCAAGTTATTTTAAGCTGACATCATTTTTCAACTTTTAGATCTTGCATCTAATCAATGATGCTGATAGCTTTTTAATTCAACGAGTCCTCAGACCTACGGATTTGATTTTAATGCGTCCCCGGCAAATTTTTAGTCATGATTCTCGTTTATGGAACGATACATAACAAGTGATTGGAGATGAGAAAAAACGAAAATTTAAAAATCTAATAAATAATTTGATAAAGAGGTCTTTCCCTCGAAATATATTTTGGAACACGGCCACACACATTGGATCACTGTGTAGAAGTCTTGACTAATCACGTAAGATGTACTATAAAAAAAATCAGGTGTTTTTGTCTTCGACATATTTCTATTTCTTTCATTCTAATACTCCTCTATATAAAAAAATAGTTTGTTTTAGACCTGTACAAATAAATTTTTGCCAATCCTGTATATCTACAAAGAATATAAACATGTCGTTTGTTTGTTTGTTATAAAATCAGATTCGAAGACGACACAATGCAAATTTACATAGGTTACAAGTGCTGGGGAAAACTAAATGGACAAGTTAAATCACGCAACATCCACATTGTACACCATCCAGTGTAATTCGTTTTTAAGAAAATAATGAAATGTATTTCACTGATTCTTGTCATAAAATTAAATTGTTTAGTTACAAACCAAACGTTAGTTTAAAATGGTGGAAGAATAGACAAGAAAAACAAAAGAAAAAATAAACAAGAGGTAAAATAACTTGTGGAAATTTAGCGCCAAAAAGTGAATGGCTTGAATAGCTACCCTCTTGCTTTTTCTGATTTGTTTCAATACGCTTTCTCTTCACTACCAAAAGCAAGTGAATTTTTACAGGAACGTGTTAACTCAATATTTTTCAACCAATGAAAAGCGTTTCAAACCTGAAGAAATCTAGCAAGCCTATATCAAATAAACAAAACTTATAAAACAGTGACCGTGTCAACAAAATCGGAGTTCTCCAGAGAGAGACCCAACCTGACACACCTCGAAAGGACAAAGAACTTATGCTTCCCCCCTGACCTTTGGCGGGAGACGCGAGAAGAAAAGGATACTTCAAAACTCACGTACACGCTACCTCACTTCGCACAAATCTACTCACGCACTGAGAAGAGGTCAGGTGAACAGAAGCCAATTGCTACCCACTTACATGCACTAACAGAACAACGTAAACCTATACATACTTACAGTGTCACATTGTCTAATACTCATATACGCATATTAATCACACATGCATATTAACACTAACAAATATAGACATACACATCCTTAGCCCTCGTGTCTTCTTATTCTCTGAACATTTTTCTGCAAAAAAAATGAACATTTACTGATTAAGAATAATGGGGCGGCTAGTGGAAAAATCATGCATTTGATGATTAAAGCACCAAAAGTTGGCATGATGACCCAACAAGGTATAATAAAACATATCTGTCCGACTAGCCACCTAAAAATCCAAGATCACGGCCATTTTTCAAGATGGCCGCCATCAGGAGCTCGCGATAACGATATTCCTTATAAATTGGTATCTATTCAACCGATTCTAGTGAATAGACCATTGGTGATGCGATAAATGTGTCATGGACAGCCCATCATGCAGCTTAAAGCAGGGCAAGGCATTTGAAGTAACCATTACTGATGTCTTTGATTTGCGAGTAGGTCCACTCAGTTGCCACCATAAAGCAGTGCATGAATAAGATTCGAGACACAGTGTCTTTTCTAAACCCACGACAAACCCCAGTTATAGCTGCTGACCAGCCACTCTTTGCTCTTGCTAAGCAAATCCAGTGAAAGTGGCCAGAAGAGTATAGTGAGAATAAGTTTATCATCATGTTTAGGGGATTACACCCAGAGATGGCAGCACTGAGGTCATTAGGAACTTTCCTAAAAGACAGTGGCTGGACTAGTGCTATTACCGAAGCAGGGTTGGCGTCATCCGGTACAGCAGAGTTATTCCTGACTATTCAAGTGTCACGAGGAAAAGACTTTCCCATCAGATCACAGCATGCAGCCTGTACACTCTGAAGAAGAAAGCTCACCATGACTATTGTTCCGATTGCGAGATGTCAAGCAACTCTTCTATGCCCTTTGAAGACTGGCACCAGAGGCAGAGGAGTGACAGTCCACAGTTCCAGTTTTGGATATTCTTCGCAAACAGCAATATGAACTATGTCAGATGACTTACAATTCATTGAAAGGATATGATGCCCTTTGATCAATGTCGGCGGAGAGTTTCACAAGGGAAACTTCGTCATTCATAAGTCAAAACGAGAATTTTCTGGCCTGGTGACCGATGAAGTTCATGAACAAAACAATGCAGTCATCAAAGGTGATGGTGGACTGACAGAGGATCCTGGGGCACTGAGACAATGGATTGTAGCGGAACCAGAAGTGAATCGTCTAGTTGCTGGTTATGGGACAATGTCATGTCTGAAGGACGCATCCACCACCATCACCTCCAAAATGCAAGTACCCAGAGGACATTCGTGGAGAAAATCGAAGTGCTGCAAAGAGTCCTGAAGGAGATGGGCAACCCTTTCCAAGAAGAAACAGCAGATCTACTGGTTCTGGACACAAAGACCATTGCAGATCCCACGCTAACAGAGCTTGTTGGAACACACCAAGAAAGAGGAAAACAACAATTCAAGTCATTTGTAAATGGCCTGGAGAGTGACGATACAAGCTTATTCTACCACTCCAGAAAGACAAACAAAGTTGCCTTCTTCAAACATGATAAGGTCGCCAGTAGTTCCAAGGAAAAGGTCATGAAAGAGGAGTGACAGCTGTTTTCCAGACTATTCATCTCCTGTCATGTCAAACAGTTTAAGTCGGAAGACTTCTTCACGAATGATAACCAAACATCTCCTGCTTCACTGAATGACAACGGCAAGCTCCATACATGCTAACAGTCACAGTCTCCAATCCGGACTGACTCTGCCAGAAAGAGAACTAGAAAGAGATGCCATCATCGCTGATGGCTCAGCTGTCATCAATGTCACACATGCATGGAGCTTAAAGTCATTTGACGACTATGCTTAAGAAGATATCGTGCCGAAAGTGAAGTTCTATGCAATCAAATATGGAAGGGTGAACGTTGTATTTGATGGATACAAGAAGTTTAGTCTGAAACCAGAACCAAGAGAGGACGAGGGATCAGACAAAGAGTAACAGGAACTACCAAAATGCCCCAAAACTGGAGCAAGATGATAGCAATAAGACAGAACTATTTAATTTCCTCACAGACAAAATGTTTTAGGGGGGGGGGGGGCGGGCCAAATGTGTGATGCTGACACAACAAGGACCATATCATCTTGACAAGGGGAGATAATGCCATCAGCAACAAATATGGGGTCGATCCTTGAGTCACGTGCACCATTTGTAAGACTATGCTGGTCCCTTGACGACCGTCGACCCAACGTTTATGCCATTGTTTTCTTCTTCTTCGTCTTCCTCTTCAAGCTGTGTCGTCTCTGGTTTACAAGTTGTATTCACAGCAAGCAAAAAAAAGACTTGTGTAAAAAAAAAAACGCAAACAGAGAGATATACGTGGAGTATTTAACTTATTGGTAATGGGCAAGTGTGTGTGTGTGTGTGTGTGTGTGTGTGTCGTTGAGGTAGAGCACCTGCTGCTAGCGTCCACCTTTTGAGTTAAGTTCCAGTATATCAGCTAAGACCTAACTGAGATAATTTGTCGGTCAAGATCAGTCATTGTCTTTGTTCGAGGTCATCTTATACGGCAGATCATCTTATCGTCTGCTCGGCTCGATCTGCCTCGTCTCTTTGAACAACTCTGACTCCCTCTCCTAAATATATCCACGTTCGACAAGAAATCCTAGATGCCTGGCCCTTCTTTCAGTCACTCTCCACTGGTCACCAGAACCGACTACATCTGTTTCTTCTCAATCCATCGCTATCTGACTACCCCAGAAACTGACCACCAATGGCCAGGGCACCATCCTGTTTAGGGAGTTCAATAGATTCGTGGGCCACTTATCTTACTTTTTTATCCTTGTTTCTTTTTGTAAATCATTTCGCTAGCATTCTCCGGGGTCTTGGCTTTGGGGGTGGGGGCGGTGCAGTCCATAGTATCACAGTACCGTTGGGGAAAAGGTATGAACTTATCTCTCCTCCCTCCCCAGTGATGGGTGAAATAGTAGAGTAGACAGGGTCAATTTAAGCTTTTGTAAGGCAACTTGTCTCGGAAAAGGAAAACTCTGGTATAACACCTGCAACAGATCGGTCTCAGTCATACAGCACACATTGTGGGAGGTGGCTGTAGTGAAGTGGATATCGACGTGGACTGATGATCTGGGCGTGCCAAGTTTGAATCCCGTCGGTTCTATAGCACCACTTTCACTTATGGATGTCGGCAACCTTCACGTGGTCCCTCCTGTGAACACCTGATTCTAGAAAGAATTGGGGAAACTAATGCCAACAACAGAATCGAGCCGGTTAAAAAGTCGGACCATACTGATTCATACGAATTTACATTTTTTAGCACACATTGTATACCTGTACAGTCACATGCCTGGTAAAGAGAGTGGGTCTGGTTCCCTAAAATGCACAATCCACTTAAAACATACATGCATGAAGTCATCATCATCATAATCATATTGGGTTTAACGTCCATTTTACATGCTAGCATGTATTGGACAGCTTTTAGAAATTGACTTCCAAACTAACCTATCTCTGACCAAGTCTTTATTTATCCCTCTTTCCCTCAGGTCCATTCTTATCACATCCTACCATGTTTTCCTTGGCCTTACCCTGTCAGCTTGACCTGCTACCTTAACTGGTTTACATCTACTAACCCAAGAACTCATCCATTATTTCAACATGGCGATACAATCAAAGTCTCCTCTTCTGCACACATCTCCCTATACTGTCCAGATTTAATCTTTCTCTGAGGTCATTAGATCTAGGTCTGTCTTTAAGACTCACATTACACATCCGTTTTATCATTCTGATATCATTTTCTTCCATGTAACGCATGTCTTCGACTCTCACTGGCCATACATCATCACACTGCGTACTCATGCTTGACAGACTCTTTCCTTGGTCTTCTGGTTAGAAGTTATGGTCATCTGATAATTTGTACTGTCCACTGTATACTATCATACTAGTTGTGAGTACTTTACACCTTGACCAGGAAAAGCACAAAGAGAAACGTTTGAAAGAACATCTGAAGACCCGTATGGAAAAAAAGAGGCTGAATCCAAGCCGGCTAGAAGACCCTACTGCCCAACGCTGATCCGTCTGGCGTCAGCTCTGTTCACAAGCAGTGTATAACCAGAAACTTTTGCAAAAAGAGGTGCGTGCCACCAACATAACAGCTTCACTCAACCCCCCCGGGGGCCTACCCTGTTTTGCTTGTGTCAGACTGTGTGGATCACAGATTGAGGTCGCATCTGAAAAACAGGCGGGACAACCGATAGAAGAAACAAGTCATGTGTTGTGTACCTAGGGTTTGACTTTATTTTGCAAGCATAAAATATTATAGCCCGCTCCCTGCTGTCCTCCTCAAAACCTTTGGTTATACAAAAGGCTTCTTACATAGATTATCGGAAAAGTGTGTCACAGCACGAATCGGAATGAGGACAGGGACACTCCTGAATTCTTGTTAAGACCATTTCAATCATTTCAGGTAAAAATACATACCTGTATTTCGGTTACCTGCAGGCTGGGTTCATTAAGAATGCTTATAAATTGCAAAACGCAGTCACTACGGACAATGTCTGTCAGAATATGTGAATCCAACATGTTATATTTTTAGCTACAAGTTGTATCTACCCGGCGTTGCCCAGGAGTCGTTTTACGTTCATTTTTGTTTCACTGTTTCTTCTTTTTTTTTCTTTTCTTTTTTTTTAAATAGGGTTTTGAAAGTTAAATTTAATTATTACAGTATCGTTTGATCATTTAAAGATTAATTAAACCAAATTGCGATAAAACTAATTCTATTAATTAAAGTAATTTTGTATTAATCGCTAGTTAGAAAATTATTGGGTGAAAACAGATTCTAAAATCTTTTAATACATGAGGATTTGCTGAGAATTTAAAAGCCAGTTTAAATAATTGTTTTATCGGACAGTTTAAATTTTTTTCAAATTTCTAAGGGTCCCAAAGTAATTCATTCTTTTTATTTTTTTTAACTACTAACAAAAAATTAAAAATGTCCGACTTGTTTATGAAGAAACTGAAATGCATTGTAGTGAATTTAAGTTCGTAATTAAATTATTCTTTAAAATAGGTTTTGAAAATTTTTGTTTTTATTTATTTATGCGATTGGATTTTTGATTTCAATAAATATTCGATTAATAGTAAATAAAAATAATGTGTAATTATTTCTTATTAATTATTAATGTTATGTGGACAGTAGAAATATACACACACACAAGAAGTGGTTACACAATTTTAGCAATTATAACAAAAAAGAATTTACATTCTTTGACAAATTGAATATATATAACTAGCCGAAAGACCCGACGTTGCTCAGGATTGAATGAGGATCACTACTCTGTACTTTTTCACTATGTTGATAACACCATATTACTTTCTTTGTTTTACTCCCCCCCCCCCCCTCACGTTTTGCCCCTTAAAATAGTCGAAAGAAGTTTAAATGTTGGAAAACTCTCTAAATTAGTGTCTTATACATATGGTTTAAATTTCATTAAAATCCGATATACGTATTTGAAGATTTAAGGAGGTTCTGTCCCCATGGGTCACTTGGAGGTGGGGGCAAGTAAATATTCGGCACATACAGGGTAACGTAAAGGTTCGGGACCACTTCCATTGTCTTCTCCAGAAAATTTTATACATATGATTAAAATTTCATAAAAATAGGAGATATTTTAAGTTTTAAGGGAGTTATGCCATCATAAGGGTGCACTTAGAGCTTCGGGAACACTTCCATTGTTTCCCCCGGTAAATTTTACATAAGAATACACTTGAATTTTATGTAGATTCTCTAACCTTTCTTTCTATAGAGAACACGCACACATCCACACAGACATCGAGTTATCTAAATGAATAAATGTGAACGTTTTTTTCCACCTATCCTAACTATATTAACATTAAAACAGGTTATGCTTATTTAATTCTATGATACAACATAATGCTGTGAAATGCCGTATATATAGTAATCTGAAAACACCAACAATTGGCTTTGGGCTTTCTTAATTTGCATATTTATTGCATAAACATTTTCTAATAAATTAATAATGTGTAATATACATTTTTAATTTGCATTGCATATTTTCTTATAGTATTCACAATAATTTAGTAGATGTCGCTGTTATGCTGAGAATACTACACTTTGATCTTAGCCAAAAGGTCAAAGAAATCATAAAAAATCATTTTTAAGACAGGCATTTTTAAACGAATGAAACACTCCCTGATTTAATTAGGGGTGGGATGTAATGGGTGAAAATTTCAGATTCATGCGAGTAGTATTTTTTTGTGTTCAATTATACATAAATAACACATTTTGAAAATTTTGCAAAATTCAGAAGGTGCAGGCCACTAGTTTTTGGCTATTTTACATTCATGAAAACCCTTTCACAGCCTGAAAATGGTCCTAGATTAAAGTACTATATCAGATTTAACCATCTATATCCATTCATAGCTTTTGAGGATGTTTTAGGACCTGCAATGTCGCATGAAACCACTTTTTCACCGAAAAATGATGGATTTTGAGTCCCGTGGAGCCCTAACAGCTATTTTTGGCCTGCACCTTCTGAATTTTGCAAAATTTTCAAAATGTTTGATTGTTTAGTGTTATTTATGTATAAATGAACACAAAAATACTATTCGCATGAATCTGAAATTTTCACCCATTACGTCCCACTCCTAATTTAATCTATCATTGTATTATTTTTTAATCTTTCGGGTAGTGTAGTCTTGGCTCTGTTGTCATAAGATCATCCTCCCAGGAATTACCTCCTCCGTTTTTATGGGGGTGGGGCTAATCCTCCCTGGTATTACATCATCTTTTGGGGTAGGGATAACGTAATATCTGTTCAGTTTTCATGCGACCATATTCACAGGCATTAGCTTCTTTAATGGTGGGATCTTCCTTGGTATTACCTCCTCTATTTTTTTTTGTGGGGAGGGGTAGTGTACTATCTATTCTGTTATCATGATATCATCCTCTCAGTAATTACCTCCTCCTTTGGGGATCAGTATATGTTCGTTCACCATGGTATTATCCTCCCAGGCTAGCAAAAAATATGCCACCAGAGGGAGCATATATCTGTTAGTATATATATGATAAAAAATAGAACCAATATTCCAACCTAATGGAAAATGAAAAAAGGAAAACCAAAAATTATGTATTCATCAACATTTTGTCTTTATTTCAAGACTTCTTCAGGATGATTGGTCTGAAGAAATAACACAAGTACAAATATTTAAAACAATGTTTTATATATTTAATTTCATAACAAGCAGTACTACTAGCTTCATTGCGAGATCCAACACGATTTTTTGTTGTTGTTGATCACTCTTTGCCGCTTGCTGTGAATACTCGCCGACTTGGTATTTACAAAGTTAAATTCCTCCTAAAATTCCAAGCTAATTTCTGGTGGCCGACTGGTAACTCTCTTGACTGCGAATCACTGGCGATTTATGATCGGAGTTCGCGCCCGTCGACCGTCGGGAATTAGCTTCCTGCACTGAAGATTGCGTAAGCATGAAACATCGATGTCTGTAGGTAATAAATAATTAATATTTATTTATAAAATATTATGATATATATATATATATATATATATCATGCCACCCCAGGTCAGACTACAGAGGACCTCCAGACGTTAGTGGACACATACAATACAGCCTACGGACGTTTTGGGATGCAAGTGAATACAGACAAGACCTAGACACTCGTCTAACATCCACCTGGTCTTCTGCCCCCAAACGCTAACACCATTATAAATGACCAACCACTAGAGGAAATAGATCAGTTTTCATACCTAGGGAGCATCTACTCCTACATGTAAGAAGGATGTTGAGAACAGGATCAGGGCAGCCGATTACGCCTTTGGTCGATTAAACTGACGTGTATTAAACAACCATGCACTGACAATGGTCACTAAAATCATGGTCACCCTTCTATACGTGTGCGAAACGTGCATCTTATACAGAAGCGATATAAAAAAACCTAAAGCAACAAAAACTGAGGAAAATTCTAAAAATCCCTTAGGAGACCCACATACCTAACACAGAAATGTTGCATCGGTGACCAGCGTTGAGGTCACCATCATCTACCACAGCCTCCGCTGGGCAGGCCACATCCACAGAATGGATCCATCTAGACTCCCCAAGAAAATGCTCTATTGCGAGCTTGCCAAAGGGACCAGACCACAAGGAGCCCCGAAAATGTGCTATACAACCAGCTGAAGCGCACCCTGGCCTTAACCAACATATACTCTTTCTTGTGGGAAGAAACTGCCAGGGACCGGAAGATGTTGAGAAAAACAATACGTCAAGGCATCGCAGACTTTAAGGAGAAGAAGAGAGCAGCGTGAACAACCTCGTTTGCCCCCCCCCCCCCTTACCGTTTTTTGTGAACACTGTTTGTAGTTCTTCCACTATAGACTGGGCCTTCAAAGCCACATAAACATTAATAAAGAGGATAGCAGACGGACTGCAGAAGTCGATACTCGGAATGAAGTAGGAGCCACCGTTGCCAAAATCATAATCATCCGGTTTTGGTTTTTAAGTGTCTTGAAGTCTGGGGTGGGCAACACCAGGCAACATGTCACGCTTGGGTGGGCAACACCAGGCAACATGTCACGCTTGGGTGGGCAACACCAGGCAACATGTCACGCTTGGGTGGGCAACACCAGGCAACATGTCACGCTTGGGTGGGCAACACCAGGCAACATGTCACGCTTGGGTGGGCAACACCAGGCAACATGTCACGCTTGGGTGGGCAACACCAGGCAACATGTCACGCTTGGGTGGGCAACACCAGGCAACATGTCACGCTTGGGTGGGCAACATCAGGCAACATGTCACGCTTGCTCTCCATGTCGTCCGATTCAAAAGGTTGATATCAATCATGTTGCAAGTAGTCATATTATTTCGTGCGCACTCAAGCCAGTTCTTCCTTGGTCTACCAGGCACACTCATACCTGGAGTATCCATGTGTGTTATGGACTTGAAGCAGGATGTGGCATCCTGTACATGGTCAAACCACATGAGACGTCAAGTGCTTAAGTCATCCCAAATCCCACCAATACCAAGTTTCTGATGAAGGGGTTCTTTTCTCTAGTTTACTGCCGCACATCCACCTGATTATGGTACAGTCATTACGCCGAAACCGTTTCATAATGTAAGGAAAAGTTTAAGTTGTAGAACCAAACACTTAAATATATTTCAAGGAGATCAAATAATACAAAATTTATTTATTAACAAATTCGATTTTATGAATCTCTCACAATATATTTAAATACTGCAGATTAAAATAAGCTCAATAGTTAACAGGTTATGTTAAACAGAGCTTTCATATTTATTCCGTAGATTATAAAATTGATGACATAATTATTTAATATTTTAAATATGATAATCAAGCTCCGAAAATCAACACTTAACAATGTTTATCCATATGTACACGCGTTTAAAAAAAATCACTTTATTATCACTATTTTAAAAAATTTTTTAATTTATTTTTTATCTTTTAACATAGTTCACCCCAAACAAGGCAGGCCGCCACTGTAGACGTAAGGGGCTACTGAGAAAAAAAGGGAGAAGGTTTGGGTGGGGGGGGAGTCAACCTAAATTGGGATCTGCGCAGCGAGATGTCTGTTTACATAAGTTTTAAATTTCTGCATATCAGTACTGTCGGGGAAACAGGGGACAGGGAGAGAGTTCCAGAGGCCAGCAGCACGAGGAAATAAGCTCTTTGAGTAGAAAGCTCTCTGGCATCTGGGGACCGCCACAGTGAATGGATGGGATTTAGTTGATTGTCGAGTTGGCCTAGTGAATTTACGTCGTGGGGGCACCAGAGTAGCCAATTCATCGGAGCATAATCCATTTAAGTATTTGTAAAACAAGCACAAGGATGCTTCATTGCGGCGATGGAACAGGGACTGGAGCTTGGTTGACAGTGCGGGACCTATTAGGTTGGCAACTCATTTTTGGACCTTGTCAAGAAGGGAGAGACTAGTAGATGATGCACCAGCCCAGATGTGACAACAATACTCCATGCATGGGCGGATGGTGGCTTTGTAGAGATACAGGATAATGTCAGGTGTGAGGAGTTTACAAACACGGTAGAGGGAGCCCACCTTCTTTGCGGCAGCCTTGGCAATGTCTTCAATGTATTTGTTCCAATTCATGTTACCTGTGAAGGTTAGGCCGAGAAGTTTGAATGTTGAACTCTCAGGTAGGGTGTTATTTGCCATGACAATCGGTGGTTGGAGAGGTTTCTTGTAGTTATTGAAGGAAAGGAGCTTTGTCTTTGTGGCATTAAAAGTCACCAACCATTTATGACCCCAATCCACTACAGCCTGGAGGTCATTTTCTAAGCATTCAGCCATTGCCTCGGATATGATCGCGTCTGTTTTGCCAACATGATGAGAGTAGTGTCATCAACAAATAAACCAATCTCAGACTCTATGTCATCAGGGAGATCGTTTATATAGATCAGGAACAATAAAGGTTCAAGGATAGATCCTTGGGGTACACCAGCATTTATGTCATGTTGCTTAGATGAACGGCCATCGAGGACAACCTGGATTTTTCTTTTGGCTAGGAAGGATCTAATTATATTAAGTAGTTGCCCAGTAATACCATATGAGCGTATTTTCAGGAGAAGCCCTTTATGCCATACCTTGTCGAAGGCCTTGGATATATCAAATGCTACTGCCCTAGCTTGCGTTCAGAGATGACCGTTAGGATGTCTGCAGTAGATCATACTGGTGGTCAGAAAGAAGTTTAGCATTAACTAAGTGCCGTACTATCGCTAGATTGATTAAGGATTCAAAGATTTTAGCAAAGATCGGCAGTAAACTGATTGGGCAGTAGTTCTGAGGATCGGTTCTTTTCCCAGAATTCTTGTAGACTTGTACCACAGAGCGATCAGGGAAGCATAATTCAGCTAGTCATTTATTGTATAGTTTTGAGAGGACAGGGGCCAGTTCAGCAGAGCATTTCTTTATTACTATTACAGGTATAAGATCAGGCCAACAAGCTTTGGAGGTGTCAAGGTTTCTTATGATGTCTCTAACCTGGGATGGGGTGATGACCAGGTTATTAAGTGTGGCTTCGGTCCGCAATGGGAATTTGGGGAGGGGATGGTTATCTGAGTCCAAAGTGGAGTTAGAAGCGAGACGCTGGGCAAGTAGTACGGCCTTGTCAGTGGCCGTGCAAACGACATCATTGTGGTTTGATAGTGGGGGAATCGTTGATTAACCATTGTTCACTACACTATTATAGATTTTCCAGAAATCACGAGTACCTAGTTTCTGTGACTGAATGCGTTTTTTTGTTAACTCAGTATACCTTCTCTTTGTTTCGCCTATCACGGCCTTATAATTATTTCTTGACTCTATAAATTTATGCCTATTAGTAGCTGACTTATGGCGGGTGAATTTACGGAATGCTTGTTGCCTCTCAGCAATGGCAGCTGCACATTCCAAGGTGAACCATTGGGGAGAGTGGGGCTTAATAAAGAATTTTCGCATGGGGACATAGGCTTCAATGCTTGCTTGGACTCATTCAGTTAATTCACTTGCACACTGGTTAGCAGGGAGTGAGAAGATTTCCCTCCATGGGGCGTCACTGATGTGATCTCTGATTGACTCAAAATCAGCCTGCTTGTAGTATCTCGTTATTTTGAGCAACAGTTCATCAGCTTTTGGACGACTTTTTAGGGTGATATGTATCATTAGAACAATGTGATCAGCATTCCCGAGTGGGCTATGAGCTTTTGTCACACAAGCCTCAGGCATTGAGGTCAAGAAAAGGTCTAGAAGTGAGGCTTGCTGGTCTACTCGATCGGGGATGCGGGTCGGAAAATCCACAGTCTGAGAGAGGGAGTGAGCTAAGGAAAAATTATACATAGGGTTGCTGGCTGCGTCAGTAAGGCTGGAGAATTCCAACCAGTCACGGTGGTGTGCATTAAAATCCCCAAATACATGTATCTGGGCATTCGAGTCAAGTGAGAGTGCTCTATCTATATTTTCAGAGACAGAGTTTAGCATAATACAGTCATGGATCGAAGGGGAACAGTATAAGAAGTATAAGTAACTGACGTTGTGATGTAAAGTCAATCTAAAGCACATGTAGTCTTGGTCATTTGATTCTAACCTATGTTCTCTAGTCAGGGGGAGGGTGTTCCGAACATAAACTCCTAGCTCGTGCATATGTTTGTCAGAGTCTTTACGGTAGAGTGGAAGGTAATCAGTCATGTCAAAGTAGTGAGAGGAGATTAAGGATTGAAGGTTAGTGTCACTTAGAGCTAGGATATCCGGGGAGTTTGTAAGGAAAAAGGTTTCTACATCGTTGATGGTGGTTCTAAGTCCCCCGGATGGTTGTGAATGCGAGCCTTAAGGGCGGAGGCAAAAGTGTTTTTTGTTGGGTGTCTGGTTTAGGTTTGATTTGATTTTTTTTGTCATCAGAGTAAACTTAAAAAACTTTCATGATTTTCCTTATCAGCATATAGGCTTTACCAATTCCAATTCAGATAATTTCCAGTGGATATATTCGCTATCAGTTCAAGAACAAAACAATGTCCGAATAGAGGGACCAAATAAAACATTTAAAAAAAAAAAATATTATTGAAAGTGAATTATACAGATTGATGAAGAAAGCACCATGGAATTTCTCCGGGGTCCTGCTTTTCTATATAATAATACACTAAGGCAATTTCATGTTCGTACATACGTTATCACCCTCTGCCTCCTTTTTTTAAAGATGAGATTGCCCGATCACCGAAAATGCAATGCAAAAACAATGATTTCTAAAATTTCATCAGAGATCGCCGTTATGTTGAACTGAAACTCAAAATACACATTTTGGCCTTCAAGCTAGGATCAATGTGTATCATCTGTACTGTCCAAAGATAGTACAATGATATCATTGAGTCTCTATCTGCTCCGGACGTCAATAGAATGGAAATATGTCACAAACTCCTACAAGGGTTTTGGAGATAACCCCCCCCCCCCTCCATAATCAAATATATTCTGAAACTACATTAACCAGAGTACTTAGAAAGTCTGTTGAACAAAGGTGGTACAAGAATATTGTGGGGTCTGTGTTCACATCGGACGTCTGTAGAATGGAAATATTTTTAAGCACGCTAAAGGATACAACTGTGAAGTTTGCACGGATTCCGCTAGATTGTATGATTGCTTATGGTTTCAACAAAGCATCTATCAAAGAAGAGTTAGTTTTAAAGAAAGAAGATTTTGGAAATCTGTTACCGTATATCTGACTCGTTCTGGTTGACAGACAATAAACATTGCTGTGTGGGTGTGTCAGATTCTTGTTCTCCCCGGGGGGGGGGGGGTAGGGGAATTTACAATGGCCACCATTCAGAGCTGTTAACAGGTGACCTATTTGACTGGTAGTGGTTTACTAAGAACTTGTTACAATTTAGTCATATAAATCCAATTGGTATCAAGTAAAAAAAAAAACGTATCTCGTTTATTGGATGTGTTCATATGTCTCCATAAGAGGCTCTGTCAAACGGTCAATCTTTCCATTGGTCAGTCCCGCTCAAGTCTGAAATATCATTTTTGTTGGTCTGTGATGTTAAATTTTAAATATCATTTTCATCAGTCTGTGACACTCAAATTTGCAATATCATTTTCATCAGTCTGTGACACTCAAGTTTGCAATATCATTTTCATCAGTCTGTGACACTCAAGTTTGCAATATCCTTTTCATCAGTCTGTGACACTCAAGTTTGAAATATCCATTTTGTCAGTCTGTGACACTCAAGTTAAAAATATCATTTTCGTCAGTCTGTGACACTCAAATTTGAAATATCATTTTCATCAGTCTGTGACACTCAAGTTTGCAATATCATTTTCATCAGTCTGTGACACTCAAGTTTGCAATATCATTTTCATCAGTCTGTGACACTCAAGTTTGCAATATCATTTTCATCAGTCTGTGACACTCAAGTTTGAAATATCCATTTTGTCAGTCTGTGACACTCAAGTTAAAAATATGATTTTCGTCAGTCTGTGACACTCAAATTTGAAATATCATTTTCATCAGTCTGTGACACTCAAGTTTGCAATATCATTTTCATCAGTCTGTGACACTCAAGTTTGCAATATCATTTTCATCAGTCTGTGACACTCAAGTTTGCAATATCATTTTCATCAGTCTGTGACACTCAAGTTTGAAATATCCATTTTGTCAGTCTGTGACACTCAAGTTAAAAATATCATTTGCGTCAGTCTGTGACACTCAAATTTGAAATATTTTTTTTTTTCGGCTTGTGATTCTCTAGTTTGAAATACCGTTTTAAAAATGTTTGTATAAGAGGTTCTATCTGTCCAGTAGGACAGAACAGATACTGCACTTTGATCCGAGCTTAAATTTGAAATAGCGTGAAGATTATCTGTTCTTGTTTAAATGTTTATCTCAAAAACAGAAAAGAAGTCGACATGACGCACATGAAGAAGGTCGGATGTTACATCGGCTGAAATGTTGCAGGAATAACATCCAACATGAGAACGGTAGTCTAAACAATACAAATTATCAATCCTTATCTCAAAAATGTTATTATTTGATATCTGAAGAAACTTTTCACGTGCATTTACGTGCGTTCTTTTTTTTTTGTACGAATCAGCATGTTATTAATTTTTAAAATCGATTTAATAAACATGTTCTTCTTGTTTCTGTTGTTTTGATTCTGTTATTGCTATTGGTTTCCCAGATTCCTTTTTAGAATCATGTACTCACAGGAAGGACCACATTAAGGTTACCGACATGTAATAAAGTAAGCATGTCTATGATTCGTGAATTAAGTTCAAAGGTGTATTCAAGTAAACAAATAATTAAAATATTATAAACACAGGAAAAATAATAATTCAATGTGTAGTTACGTTTAGACGAGAAAGACACATACACACCTGATCTTGGTTTATAGTTTTATTGGTCCCCCGATTTATAAAATCAGAGGACTTATGTTTTGAGGCATGTCCGTCCGTCCGGATTTTTCTCCGCAACCATCCATTGAATTTCTTTGAAATTTTGCATGAAGTTGTAACTTTGGTAAGGTTAGAAAGTGACATTCTCCGATTTTTGAAAAAAAATCTGGTTAGCACCCCCCCCCCCAGGGGGTCAAAAGGCCCTGAAATGGCAAAAAATGACATTTTTTGCACCATAACTTTTCATCCATCCATTCAATTTCTCTGAAACTTGGCCAAAATGTGGAGGCAATTGTTCCTAATAAAAAATAAGTATCGCTGACCTTGGAAAAAATCTGGTTCGCGCCCCCAGGGGGTCAAAAGCCCCCCCAAATGGCAAAAAATAACCCTTTTCTCCCACAACGTTTGATCCATCCATTCAATTTTTCTGAAACTTGGCCAAAATGTACAGGCAATTGTTCTGGATATAAAATGAGCATCCTTGACCTCAGAAACAATTCTGGTTCGCACCCCCAGGGGTTAAAGGGGGGTCAAAAATGCCCCAAATTGCCCAAATTTATTGCATTTTACACTCGCCACACCGAATCACATACAGAGGGGGACCACACACGCACGGCTTGTTAATAAAGAGATGGAATGCCGACGGGGCTGCTCAAGCAATTTTCAAGGCGCCAAAGTGTGCACCACCTCTTGTGCGCTGGCCTAGTCGCCCCACCTTTCGGCCTTATGCCACATCTTCCCGCGGTGGGAGGGAAGTAAATACACTCACAGGTGGGACCACATGAAGGTTGCCAGCATCCATAGGGAAAGTGGTGTCACGGCTCTGCTAACAGATTTCGAACACGGCTGAGTTGTCAGTCCGCTCCGGTATCGACTTCACCGCGGCCACCACCCTGTATTCAGTTACAACAATATCATCTTGCAATTTTGTCGTACCTCTGTAGCCATTCCTGGAATCGTTCGGTAAAATATTTTAATATAACCCCAATTCGGTTACAAGTACAGCTTTATAATTTAATGAAACAAGATTCTGTTGATGTTTTGTTTTTAACTTATTGCGAATAAGATATCAAAATCTCAGCTCGTTGAAGCAACGACTGTGTCCTCCTCCTTACATAAAGAAATTTGTTTGTATCATGAATTAACACATTGGTGACCTGGAATTTACTTGTTTGTATGTACGTACGTGTATGTATGTGTGTGTGTGTATATATATATATTGTCCTTTCATTTTTCTTTTTTTCATCTTTCTTCCTTTTTGGCTTTGAGATAGTGTGCTTATTTTTAATTTTTTATTAGTAAACAAAAGTCTCTGATGAGCAGCCCATGAAAAGTGAAAACTATATATTTTTTTGTTCACGGGTTGAAGGGAAGGAAATATAAGCATTCGCCTAAAAAAAAAATATGATTGGACTGACATTTTGTTTGGTCGTTGGAATGCAACCAATCAATATATATATATATATATATATATATATATATATATATGATAATTTTATTTACACAGACATGTACAAAATCTGCGACACTGGCATGTCGATGTTATCGATCAACAGTTACTATAAACTGAGATCTCATCAGGCAGAGTTAGAATCCGATCTTAACCTCAGATCATATTTGGAGAGAATGAAGTGGAGGGATAGAGAAAGAGAAGAAGAAGAAAATAAATTTAACATTTCAAAAATTAAGGCCGTTAAAAAATTAAAATTAAAAATTAAAAAATTAAAAATCTAATCTAAAAAACACTTTTTATAAACCCGGTTAAAATTCTCTGGATTACCACCCTGTGGATATTTTTCACCTGGATTATTACCATTATTATATATATATATATAAACAGGGTTCTACTTGAGAAGGCATCGTGAAGTGAAATACAATTTTGTTTAAAAAGCCGAATCGATGCAAAGATTTCTTTCTTTTTTTTATACAATAAATCAAATATTTCGATCAACATTGCTCATTTTTTTCTTTTTCTCATTGCTGGCACCTTTTTCTACTATTACTACTACTACTACTTCTACTACCCAAATCTTGACATTAAACAAGTCTCCACATTACAGTGGGAGATGCCGAGATGCTTCGACTTTGCAATGAGAAAAAATAAAAATGAACAATGTCGGATTTTCATTTTTGATTGAAAAAGATCTGTGTTGATTGAAATATTTGATTTATTTTATAAAAAAGCCCAAAACATCTTGTCATCGATTCGGCTTTTTAAACAAAATTATGTACACACATATATATATATATATATATATATATATATATATATATATATATATATATATATATATATAGTATGTAACAACAATATAAAAAACAATTCTTTTATATAGTTCGGATCGATTCATAAGATCAATATAAAATAAAGCTCAATATTCAATATTCAAACCTTTAAAAAGTTATCTAAAAAAAATTTCAAACGTTTTTTACTTCGATTCTTATGAGAATCAATTTTCAAAGCAAAATAAAGCTCAATATTCAAACCTTTAAAAAGTGATCTAAAAAAAATTTCAAATGTTTTTTACCTCGATTCTTATGAGAATCAATTTTCAAAGCAAAATAAAGCTCAATATTCAAACCTTTAAAAAGTGATCTAAAAAAAATTTCAACTGTTTTTTTACCTAGATTCTTATGAGAATCAATTTTCAAAGCAAAATAAAGCTCAATATTCAAACCTTTAAAAAGTGATCTAAAAAAAATTTCAACTGTTTTTTTACCTAGATTCTTATGAGAATTAATTTTCAAAACAAAATAAAGCTCAATATTCAAACCTTTAAAAAGTTATCTAAAAAAAATTTCAACTGTTTTTTTACCTAGATTCTTATGAGAATCAATTTTCAAAGCAAAATAAAGCTCAATATTGAAACCTCTAAAAACTTATCTAAAAAAAATTTCAAACGTTTTTTACCTCGATTCTTATGAGAATCAATTTTCAAAGCAAAATAAAGCTCAATATTCAAACCTCTAAAAACTTATCTAAAAAAAATTTCAAACGTTTTTACCTCGATTCTTATGAGAATCAATTTTCAAAGCAAAATAAAGCTCAATATTCAAACCTTTAAAAAGTGATCTAAAAAAAATTTCAAATGTTTTTTACCTCGATTCTTATGAGAATCAATTTTCAAAGCAAAATAAAGCTCAATATTCAAACCTTTAAAAAGTGATCTAAAAAAAATTTCAACTGTTTTTTTACCTAGATTCTTATGAGAATCAATTTTCAAAGCAAAATAAAGCTCAATATTCAAACCTTTAAAAAGTGATCTAAAAAAAATTTCAACTGTTTTTTTACCTAGATTCTTATGAGAATTAATTTTCAAAACAAAATAAAGCTCAATATTCAAACCTTTAAAAAGTTATCTAAAAAAAATTTCAACTGTTTTTTTACCTAGATTCTTATGAGAATCAATTTTCAAAGCAAAATAAAGCTCAATATTGAAACCTCTAAAAACTTATCTAAAAAAAATTTCAAACGTTTTTTACCTCGATTCTTATGAGAATCAATTTTCAAAGCAAAATAAAGCTCAATATTCAAACCTCTAAAAACTTATCTAAAAAAAATTTCAAACGTTTTTTACCTAGATTCTTATGAGAATCAATTTTCAAAGCAAAATAAAGCTCAATATTCAAACCTTTAAAAAGTGATCTAAAAAAAATTTCAAACGTTTTTTACCTCGATTCTTATGAGAAGCAATTTTCAAAGCAAAATAAAGCTCAATATTGAAACCTCTAAAAACTTATCTAAAAAAAATTTCAAACGTTTTTTACCTAGATTCTTATGAGAATCAATTTTCAAAGCAAAATAAAGCTCAATATTCAAACCTTTAAAAAGTTATCTAAAAAAAATTTCAAACGTTTTTTACCTTATTTCTTATGAGAATCAATTTTCAAAGCAAAATAAAGCTCAATATTGAAACCTCTAAAAACTTATCTAAAAAAAATTTCAAACGTTTTTTACCTAGATTCTTATAAGAATCCATTTTCAAAGCAAAATAAAGCTCAATATTCAAACCTTTAAAAAGTGATCTAAAAAAAATTTCAAACGTTTTTTACCTCGATTCTTATGAGAAGCAATTTTCAAAGCAAAATAAAGCTCAATATTGAAACCTCTAAAAACTTATCTAAAACAAATTTCAAACGTTTTTTACCTCGATTCTTATGAGAATCAATTTTCAAAGCAAAATAAAGCTCAATATTCAAACCTCTAAAAACTTATCCAAAAAAATTTCAAACGTTTTTTACCTAGATTCTTATGAAAATCAATTTTCAAAGCAAAATAAAGCTCAATATTCAAACCTCTAAAAACTTATCTAAAAAAAATTTCAAACGTTTTTTACCTCGATTCTTATGAGAATCAATTTTCAAAGCAAAATAAAGCTCAATATTGAAACCTCTAAAAACTTATCTAAAAAAAATTTCAAACGTTTTTTACCTAGATTCTTATGAGAATCAATTTTCAAAACAAAATAAAGCTCAATATTCAAACCTCTAAAAACTTATCCAAAAAAATTTTAAACGTTTTTTTACCTAGATTCTTATGAAAATCAATTTTCAAAGCAAAATAAAGCTCAATATTCAAACCTCTAAAAACTTATCTAAAAAAAATTTCAAACGTTTTTTACCTAGATTCTTATGAAAATCAATTTTCAAAGCAAAATAAAGCTCAATATTCAAACCTCTAAAAACTTATCTAAAAAAAATTTCAAACGTTTTTTACCTAGATTCTTATGAGAATCAATTTTCAAAACAAAATAAAGCTCAATATTCAAACCTCTAAAAACTTATCTAAAAAAATTTCAAACGTTTTTTACCTAGATTCTTATGAGAATCAATTTTCAAAACAAAATAAAGCTCAATATTCAAATCTCTAAAACGTTACCGCAAAATTGCTTTTTAAATTGCAATAAACCTATAAATAAATAAAATGACAGATCAGAATTATAATTTATAGTTTTTTGGTAATTTTAAAATTATTTTCCACTGAGTTTTCCTTGATATCTGAAACGCCTTTTCATAAAAACTTTTGGTGTGCATCCGAGTTTTTTCTGGATATGTGTGTTTTTGGCTTGTATTACCTCGATCTCACTCTTGATGATTCTGATGCTCACCTGAGTTTTTTACCTGGATGTGATGAAGTTTCATCTGATTATTATTATCTTTGGGTATTCATATGATAGCTTGGATTTTGTTGAAGTATGTTATGAATTTTCTTCAGAAACAAATGTAAGATTTTTTTGCTCCGAAACTAACATTAAATCATAGTATGATATAACTTTAATCTGTCATTGTATGCATGTATGTATGTATGTTTCTCTTTTTAAAAAAAATTCTTATCTTTCTGGTTTTGCTGGGGATGGGGCATCCTACCTGATGCCAGACATTCATCGGCTATTTCAGACACTCCAGCCTAGACATCTTTTTAAGATTCTAACCGTCCCTTTAATTGTAATTGTTTGTATTTCTCTTGCACTCGGTTCACCAGGTATACTCACCAAATAGCATTTGAAATTCTTTTTCATTAGTCCTGTTGCTCCTATAATTACTGGGATGATGGAGATTTTCCTAAGATTCCAGGTTCTTTTCATGTCGTACATTAGACCTTTGTATTTCGTAATCTTTTCCCTTTCAGCTCTGTTTAATCCTGCATCATTTGGGACACTGACTTCAACTAGGGTTGCTACTTTCTCCCTTTTGTCCCATATCACGATGTCAGGTTTAGCAGCTTTGTTTTCTAGATATGTAGCTGTAGGGATTGCATAGTTATAGTGGATGGTGTATATGTATGTATGTCTAAGAAATAAAGAAATCCTTACTATAATGATAATTTTGTGTCTGTACATTTGTAACTAAAGCTCTGAAATCTATTTACAGGGATGTGAGTTCTCCGCCTTTAAGCAAAATTCCGCTTTTTTTAATCCCCCCCAAAGTGGATTTCTGCTTAAATGGCTAGAGTCTTCCACTTTTTGGTTGAAATCCAGCTTTTAAAAATAAAAAGAAAAAAAAAGGCTGATTTTTTTATAAATCACAAGAGCCTTACCTATTTATTTTTTCCTTCACTTTAAAGACAGTATCGATTATGTCATTCTATACTCCAGGCCACTTCATGGCACAGTTGAGAAACACGACTGGATGCCTATTGGCAAATGTTTGATTTTCAGTCAACTATATTTGAAAATACACTTTTTAACTTGATTTTATTTCTCTTTCTCTTTCTTCTCTCTTGTTTTTTTTCTTTCTTCCCTTTTTGTCTTGCTTTTCTTTTCCCTCTCATGACAGTTCTCTCTGAAAACTGAAAATGTTAATTTTACCATGAACGCTAAGACTTCAAACGATTCATGATGGGGTAGAGGAGTTAGATGACGTTTGTTTCATCAAAGAATTACTTTCTGTGTTCTACATGTGTCTTTCTCTTCATTTTGACTTTCTTAGGCTAAACTGATTGGTTTTGTTTAGAAAAAAAAATTTTTTTCTTTGCTCTGCCCTCTTCATACTCCACATTTCGAATCTGTGTCTAAGAATAGAGACCACTTTAAAGACAGTATCGATTACGGCATTCTATACTCCAGGTCACTTCATGACACAGCTGAGAAGCAAACTGGAGACCTATTGACAAGTGTTTGATTTTCAGTCAACTATATTTGAAAATACATAGAATAACATTCTGACCTAAAACTAAGAATAATAAGATTAATATTAAATGAATGGTTCCTAATTATCTACGGGGTTGGAGGGGGGGGGCATATAAATATATATATCGACATCCAACTGAAAAAAGTTAGATTTAAAAATTTAGGGAAACTACCAACGCCATATTGACTCATGACAGAACATTTAGAATTTGAGTTTCTTTCGGCCTCTGCAACGTAACCCTTATCTCTCCAAAATTTTCTTATTTATAAAATAGTAACAACATCTTCTTATAAAATGGCGCCATTTCTCGCTCTAACAGTGAGATTAAAATGCTGATTTCAACTTCACACGATAGAAGAGCAATAGTTTCTAATGTATTGATCATGTGCATGCGATCAACGAAGTCATAATGTAAACTAATTTGCATATTGTTTTGCAAAAGGACATCTTATTAATTCACTATTCATTTCAATTATTTTCATTTTAATATAACACATAGCTCTAATTTACAAATATTTTTTATATTGTGGATAAATGCTGTGCATTTTTTTGTGAAAAACAACCTTTCTGATACTTTACCATCAATTTAGGGTTAGGGTGGATTTACTTGATGTTCAACAAGTTCCGATCCAGTTATAAATTGTATATTAACCCCTCCCATAACGACCAAGTAAATAAGAACCCCTCTACCCCCTCCCCCTTCCCCAAATAAAAATAACTGAGGGTAGAAGTTTTTTAGTTTCCTTAATGCTCCTGGACAATGCCAGGACACGTTCGTTATAAATAAATTTAATTTCTCAAAATACTCATTTTTTTTATGAATTTAAAATCTACCCACATACCAAATTTCAGCAAAATATACCTACATACCAAATTTCAGCAAAATATACCTACATACCAAATTTCAGCAAAATATACCCAGGTACCGAATTTCAGTAAAATATACCTACATACCAAATTTCAGCAAAATTTAAAGCAAGTATTTTTTGTTTTTGTTTTAAGGAGGATAATATTTCCTTGAATTGCCTAATCTGTTGATGAAAATTGTTGTTTTCCTGGTGATTCCAAATTAAAAAAAAAAATGGTCCGGCACCAATAATAACCTTTTTTTCTACTTTTCTTTGTTGTCGTCAGGATGCAAGAATTATTTGCTGTGGTGCTCAATGAGAAGGATCTCTCAAAGGCTGGAGAACTCTTTTCCCTGGAAGACAGAGACATTGAACCAGATCTAACCGAAGTGTTGGAGCGAATTGGTCAGATAGTGGACACGAAGGATTATGTGACCAGCAGCAACGACCAGAGTGTGGTGGAGATTTGCGTCACTCGGGTGCTTTCGGCCGTCAGGTGAGAGGATTTCGTTTGTCCTTCCTTCTTATTCCTTACTTCGTCTCCTCTCGCACGCCAACATTTACAAATCGTCATCCATCTCACTTTTTGACATTTGTTTAAAGAATCCTAAAAACCAATGTGGATCATTTTAAATTTCTAAACACTTTTGATCGGCATCTTGAAGAGATTCAGTTGGAAATTTTAGCAATTGTTCTTCTTAAAAATTAAAGTAAGCATCCCAAACCAGAGTTTCATCATGCAATATCTCATTTATTTTGATAAAATTTAGATGTATACAAAATTTAACTTTTTCTTTTTTTAAATTTTTCTTTTTTTTACAATAAAGGTCACCGTTTATCAAGGCCCAAAGGCCACTCGAGGATAAGGGTTAAAGAGTTTGACTGGCGGACAGTGAGACAACATCGTGATCACCGGCATGATGGTTGTAGCAGGGCAGAAATTGATTATTTATGGGGATGGTTCAACAAGAACTTGTTTACATTGGACTTGAAGATGACCATATTGTATTTGGCAGGGAAGCAAGCTCGCGGCACTATGTTCCACAGACGAGCAGTTCTAGGAAAGAAACTCTGCTCATGGAAGTTTCGTTTCATCTTGGGCACGCAGAGGGAGAAAGGGAACTCATTGACAGTGGTAGTAGTTAGGCGGGTTCTTATTTTGAATGTTTTACAAGAGGGACCATAGATTTGAGCTCAGTTGACGACCTGCCATGAAAATAACGGTAGAGCAGAGAAAGACTAGCAACATCTCTTCTGTGAGAGAGTTGCTGTAGGGAAGAGAAGAGGACATCCCCCACTAGATTTCAAAGTCAGTTTTGGATTCTATTAATGCAGGAAAGGGTGCTTCGAGCAGCACCTCCCCATATGTGGCAGCAGTACTCCATCTTAGGGCGTATTTGACTCCTGTACAGGTATTAGCGTCGGACATGATGTTCAATTCTTTCTTTTGTTTAATTAATAATTTTTATTTTTTCCAGGCTACTTCAAGTTATTAATTTCAGTGATGGGTGATTTATTTTTTACGTGAAAACATGTTGGTGTTTTTATAAATTTGCTGTGCGCAATATTGTATATCTCTATGCAAAATATATGAAGATTTAAATTTTAAAGAAAAAGGGCCACTCGTCAATATGGTGGGTTTAATATAGAGTTTTAAGTTGTCTTTCACATAAAAACATCCAAGTTAAAAACTTTAGTGAATTAAATTTTTGCCTGATTATCAAATTGTTTTTCTGTGTGTTTTTACATTGTCCAAATCTGGTTTTATTTTATTTTATTGATTTACTAATAAAAGAAAATTCTAGCTTAATCTCTAATGTGCTATGATTATGAATCATATTAAGAAGATTCAATGTGTTAGCTGTTGAAATGAATTTTAGTTGGGCTTACATGTCATTTTTGCATGTTTTTCAAGGCAGTAATGAGATTTGTTTGGTTTTATTTAATAATTATTAAAGAAACAAAAATAATTTTTAAAGAATAAATAGAGAAGTTTTTTGCTGCTAAATTGGATGACTCAAGTAACCAGTAGCAATTCTGTGTTGAACCGAAAGTAAACAAAGCATAATGACTCAAAACGTCTTAGTCATCTGATGCATCGCTCACAGCATGAAACCTATGGTCATGACTGATTAAAAAAAACATGTACATTATTCAATTATTTCTATATAATGTTAGGTATGTGCATATGTTCATATATTTGTATGTACAGGATTCACTCTAAACTTTAAACTATTTAACTGATCAATGGGTTGTGTGATTTATGTTGTTAACTCTGAATTGTCGTTTCAAGATAGCGGACCTCTGAGGGTTGCACGTGAGTTCAAAGTTTTCCTTTTGAACGTTTGTTTATTATATCATGTCACGCTACGTTTTCTAACTTTTTTTCAAATTAAGACATTTTTATGTACGTTTCTGACGAACTTGAGGTGAACAGATCTAATATTGACATAATAATTTTGTTTGGTTCACTTTAAGCGAAACGGTTCGTAAAATAATTTGAACTGAAATGTATCTGTTTTGAAAATATTTTGTAAGAAAAATAAAAAAATTATTGGCTTTTGGAATATAAATGAACTTTGCTTACTTATATATGCTCTGTTGTTACTGGTTGATATTTATCAAGCTTAAATTGGAAGAGGTTGGTAAACATAAAGTATTGAAAGTATATGCTAAAAAATATTTTCACAATAATATATATCTATCTATATTTTAAGGGAAGTGGTGTCTGATCAACTCTGCTGGGAAGGAATGATATAAAATACTGTTTTGTTTTTAACTTCCCGAAACAGTTTTTCATGGTAAACAACTGATGATCCCTTAAATGATGTTAAGACTAGTGTAAATTCTTGGAAGCAAACTAATATAGTGACTGTAAAAAGTTAATTGACTTACAAGGAAAGTAGTTTTCCAACGAAGGACTTGGGACTAAAAGTGTTTTTTTTTTCCCCTATAGTTTTAATTGTTGAAAAACTTCCAAGACTATATATATATATATATATATATTTATATTTCCTAAGTAAATATTAATTATTTATTCCTACATACATCGATGTTTCATGTTTACGCCATCTTCAGTGTAGGGGATGTTAATTCACGTCGATCGGAGAGCTCGAACCCAGTTTACAAATTACCACTGATTCGTAGTCGAGTCTCTTTACCCCTCGGTCGACATCAACTAGCATGGAAATTAGGAGGGATTTAAATCTATAAACGCCAAATCGGCAAGCGTGTATAGCAAGCAGAGCACAGAATCTCGCTTTTAAACCGTAGTATTACTGCTCGTTTATAAATTCTCTCAGAGTACACCAATCCTAGTAAAGGGGCTATAATTATATTTATAAGTAAATATTAACTATTTTTACTTACAGACATCAATGTTTCATGCTTACACAATCTTCAGCGTAGGGGATGTTAATTCACGTCGGTCAGAGGGCACAAACCCAGTTTACAAATCGCCACTGATTTGTGAATATATATATATATATATATATATATATATAATTTAATTTATTTAGATGCCGTATATTACATATTTCAGCAATGTACCGTGGTTTCATCCAAAAGGGCAGATTTAGACATCTTTAGTAAATCTCAGTGCCCAGTGGAATCATCGGCAAGCTGAAATGATTGTAGTCCTGTCCCGATAGGGAATGGCGTCAACAATGACAGAAAACGGTGTATCTCTGAGGGGGTCCCCGAAAAAATCCGGTGTGGCATAGTGATTAACTAAGACTTAAGGGAGATCGATGTTAGTTCGTGTATGAAAGGCCTTCATTTTATTCCCTAGCAAGTTTTATTTATTTATTTATTTATTTATCTGTTAGCGAGTTTTATTTATTTATTTATTTATCTGTTAGCAAGTTTTATTTATTTATTTATCTGTTCTTTTTGGATTTGTAATGTTATTGTTTTACCTAGTCTGAAAAAATATGAAAGGGGCGGCTATGAAGTTTTCTGTTTGGGTTTGTGAAATTAGGGTGCTTTTTTGTTGTCGTTTTTGGGAATAAATTTATGTATCGAATTAATTGTTCGATATAGTGCTGAAAAAGATGATGCAATAATATTTTTATGGACTTAACGTGTTTGTTTAATTTTGTTTATTGAATGGGTGTTTTCGTATTTTCTTGATCTTAATGGGCGGATATTAAAAAAACGGTGTTTCGTTGATATGTCCCGTTTATAACCAGTAGTGTTGAAAACAAAAATTGCTTATAAACGAAATGATGGATGCTATCTGTTATTTCCGTTTGAGGGGTATAAGTTTAGTCTCTGGGTGGGGGTTGTTAACTTCTATTTTATTGATGATGTGTTAATAATATTAATATTTAGTGTATTTCCGAAAATTTATTAAATTCTTTATCTTATTATTTTATTTTATTCCACTCGTACTCATACTTCCGTCCATGCGCACCGGCAAATAAACTTATATACACATACGTGCGTGGAACCACAAGCATGTCTATATACGACATCTGCACGCATACGCGTATGCACGCACGTATACTCATCTACACTCACATGTACGGGGGGGGGGGTTATTAATTATATTTTTTATTTTTCATTATTTATTATTTGTGTTTTTGTTATGTTATTAATTTAATCTTTTATTTATTTTATTAATATTATTTTATATTTTCTATTTATTAATAATATGCTCCTGTACATACACACACGCATCCGCGTGCTTGTACATACACACGGACGTATACAAACGCATGTACACTCACTCATCTTCATTCATACAGGGGTGGGCAGGTGATTTGAGAATCTATTATATGGACTGTATGAAGCGGAGTGGGAGAGTGGGGGTTCTTAGGGGTAAAAAATTCTTTCATTCTGTGGTGTATCTATATTCCTGGGAGTTTAAAGGGGTTTCATGTATTTACCGTGATAGGAGGGTCACGTGGAGATGGGATATCTGCTGATAAATGTATAACCGCGGTGAATGGGGTTAGTTTTAGTATGGATGATGTGATTATCTGTGGTGAAAGGATGGGGTGTTTATTGATGAATGTTTTATCTGTGGTTAGGACTAGGTTGTATCAGGGTAGGCGGGGTTTATGTAGTCGCGCCCGTGGTGTGTTTAACATATATCTGGTGGTGGTGGGGGGGGGGGTATTTTGTACGTACATAGAAAGATACATAGAAAGATAGGAATTTTGTTATGGGTTTAGGGAGGTCTTGGGGAGATTGGTTATTTTGTATGTTTTTAAGAAATACTTTACTATCTTTTTAGAGGGGTATTTGGTTTAAAGGGATGATTGGTGGGTTATGTAATATTGTTATCAGACCATTGGGCTAGCAGGAATTTTCGAAGTTGAAATACATTTGTCATTCATACATATTTATCTCTCTTCTTTCATTTATCTTTAAATTATCTGTATCACTATAAACTAAAAAAAAAATGATGAAAGTTTATATAAAGAAAAAAAAAATCGGTTTCGATTTATTTTTCTTTAAAATTGATATCGCATCTTTATATGCTTCAAAGGTATTTCTTTTTACCTTATTCTTTATTAAATTTCAATTAGATGCTTAAAAAAAAATATGAACTTTAAATTTTATATATATATATATATATTCACCGGTATTGTAAGGATAATGTAATATAAAATATAATGAAAACGATATATTTTTTATACAAGTCTTTATGCATTTATATAATTGATAAAAGTTTTTACTCTGAATAAATAAATGTTTGTTATGATTTGCAGGGAGACCGAATCAATTAATAATCACCTCAGTGCGTTGATCCTTCTTTTGGAAATTTGTCTTCGCTATGACTTACGACCAAGCGGTAAAGATGAAGATCCAGCCCATGCCAAAATTGCCTCCGACATACTCAGCAATTTATTCATGGTAGGTCAAGAGGTCATCTCTTTAATCAGTCATTATTATTATTTTTTTTTTTTATAATAAAGGTCACTGCTTATCAAGGCCCAAAGGCCACTCGAGGATAAGGGTTAAAGAGTTTGACTGGCGGACAGTGAGACAACATCGCGATCACCGGCACGATGGTTGTAGCAGGGAAGAAATTGATTATTTACAGGGATGGTTCAACAAGAACTTGTTTACATTGGACTTGAAGATGACCATATTGTATTCGGCAAGGAAGCAGGCTCGCGGCACTGTGTTCCATAGACTGTCAGTTCTAGGAAAGAAACTCTGGCCATGGAAGTTTCGTTTCGGGCACGCAGAGAAAGAAAGGGAAATCATTGATAGTAATAGTAGCTAGACGAGTTCTAGTTGTGAATGTTTTACAATGGGTGGACCATAGATTTGAGCTCAGTTGAGTACCTACCATGAATTTAAATTATATTGTCAGAATCCTTTATCTAAACACAGGTATAATATATATATATATATATATCTATATATTAATACGCTAAGGTGTACGTACGTGTGTCACGCTTCCGGCAAACGCTCTGCGCATGCGTACCGCACCTAGATTATTAACAACATTTAATTAGCCTAATTTCTGCATCATACGTCAGTTATTTCCCTTTAGCGCAACGGTAAGCGTCGTAGTATTTTTGTCTTTGGCCCGACTGGTTTATAGTTCGATCCCAACCAACCGCTAAGATTTTTTTTCTCTACATTTCGAGCGGAAGGTAAAGAAATAATAAATTTTTTTTAATCACCTGGTCAAAAAGTACTTTTTTGTGTTGCTTAAAACTATTTTTTGTTTTTTATTTTGGCGTTTTTAGGACATGTCTATCATTTTTTGTTGTTGTTGTTTTTTGAACGGACGTTAAGCAATGTTTTTTTTTTTCAATGATAGTTTGAACTAAGTATTTATTTTTTATTTGCACCACTTCTTAAAGTGTTAAAACATTTATTTATTATTTTTGGATGGTAAGGGATCAGTATTTATTTTTTAAATGTTTTGAACGGACAATAAGCAATGTTTGTTTTGTTTTTTTTTCTCAGTGAAACACCGAGAGCGTGGTCGAAAGAAAGAGAGAGTGTGTGTTCATAAGAGAAGGAGGGGGGGGGGGAATAGAGAAAGAGTGAAAACGCAATAAAAACAAATAAATAAATCGCAAAAAGTAAACTTACTAACAAATAGAAGGTGCTTTGTTACATTAGGACCCGCGCTAACTTTGACCCCGTCGTTAGGGTTAGGGTCAGTGAAGGGTTAGGGTTAGCTATAAAGTTCAGGGTCATTGGGGGTTAGGGTTAAAGTTAGGGTCAGGGCCAAAGTTAGCCCAGGTCCCAATGTAACAAACTACCAAATAGAGACGTAAAAAATAAGACAATGACAATGATATTGTATAGTTAACATCTGAGAAGTTAAGTTTCTTATTTTGTGTCACGATCTGACACTCCCATTTAATAAGATTTAGTATTTACTTTTGCCCCTGACAACGAGGGAGGGGAGTCGCGACCGATAGTGATTGCTGAAGAGACAGCTTTTACCCCGACAACCGAGTAATATAATAAATATATATACTTCCATCCCGTCACGCAACATTTTGGTGAGTAAGATATGTGCATATTTCTAGCCACCGGATAATATTATTAACAGTAAATTATACAGATTGATGTAGAAAACACTGTGGAATTTCTTTTTTTTTTCAGTGAAACACAGAGAGCGCGTACGAAAGAAAGAGAAAGTTTGTGTTCGTAAGAGAGAGATAGAGGGAGAAGATAGAGAAAGAGAGAGAGAGAGAGAGAGAATAAACGTAATTGAAAAGTGAAAACGCAATAAAAACAAATAAATAAATCGCAAAAAGTCAAAAAAATTTTTAACAAAAACGAAAGTGAGGAAAGTCGTGATTCAAAGCAAAATAAAAAATAAAATCTAATCGAAAAAAAAAGTAACAAGTATAATTTCGTTTTCTTTCGGAAGCCTGCCAGTTTTTACGGTATATCAACCCTTTTTAGTAAAGTGTCCATCGTACACGCGTTATTTGAATGCAAATTATTAATTTTAAAAAAATATTTCACTCTTATCCGGGGGGTGCTCATAATAAAACAAGCGTAACTTACTAACAAATAGATGGTGCTTTGTTAGATTGGGACCCGCGCTAACTTTGACCCCGTCGTTAGGGTTACCTATAAAGTTCAGGGTCATTGGGGGTTAGGGTTAAAGTTAGGGTCAGGGTCAAAGTTAGCCCGGGTCCCCATGTAACAAAGTACCAAATAGAGACGTAAAAATAAGACAAGTGCAATGATATTGTATAGTTAACATCTGAGAAATTAATTTTTTTTATTTCAAATATTTATTTAGTTATATTGTCAAATTCGTCAAACAAAAATGGCGTTCGCTTATTTTAGGTGAGGTGGTCGCTAATTTCAGACTAAATTGTCCGATTACAGTAGAGGATCTCTTTACATTAGCGGCTAACCCGAGATGTAGGGGAGGGCGCCACTTTTTTCCCAGGACTGCTTCATTGTCCTTGATCCTGACCTTATAATACTGAGAGTTTTAGCAATGTTTGTTTTAGTCTTTGCTATGACTCAACCGAGGATAGAACTCTGGTATCCCGTTTCATTAGCAGAAACACTTACCAAATGGGCCGGTTTCAGGCTTACGGTATTTATTTATTTATTTATTTATTTATTTTATTTTTTAATATTTAAAATTTCTTCTTCTTCTTCTTCTTCTTCTTCTTCTTCTTCTTCTTCTTCTTCTTCTTCTTCTTCTTCTTCTTCTTCTTCTTCTTCTTCTTCTTCTTCTTCTTCTTCTTCTTCTTCTTATTATTATTATTATTATTTATATATTAATACGATAGAGTGTGTTATTTATTTTGTGTGTCAAGATCTGACACTCCTATTTAAGAAGATTAAGTTGGGAGAGACAGCTTTTGCCCTGGCAACCGAGTAATATAAATAAATATATATACTTCCATTCCGTCACGCACAATTTTTGTGAGTAAAATATGTGCATATTTCTAGCCACCGGATAATATTATTAACAGTAAATTATACAGATTGATGTAGAAAACACTGTGGAATCTCCACAGGGTCCCGCTAGTATACATAAGTGTGTGTGTTTATTTATAATATCCACATACATATGTTTGATCTTAAGCAAGACTCATCAGTGTGGCTATATATAACTACCTTTAACTTCCATCCGACACCTTTACCCACACGGCCGCTGAGATAGCTATACGACAGAGAAACATAACGTAGCTCTCCAGAAAGTGTTCGTCCTACCTAAGGGGATGGAACCTCTGCAATATTGGTTTAGTTAGAAGCTTTTCATATATCCATTATAGAGTGCTCTTCTTTGAAAGGAGGTATAAATAATTATTTATAATTAATATTTTTAATATCCACATACATATGTTTGATCTTAACCAAGACTCATCAGTGTGGTTATATATAATTGTACCATGGTTCGGAAGATATATATATATATATATATATATTATATTTTTTTTTGAAAAAACCATAACAATGGTGGTATAAAATAAATAAAATTTATTTTAATCTTAGCTTTCTCCTTGTCAAAGAGTGTTTTTCTTTTCTTCTTTTTCTTCATCGTCCGATGGAAATGGACTTCGTGTCAGAAAATCACGTTATGTCTGAAGGCGAGGTTGCGCCAGTTTGAATAAGAAAGGGTATTTAGACATATTTTTTAAACCATTGTTTCGTAATAGTATTATAATTTTTTTTGAAAAAACCATAACAATGGTGGTGTAAAATAAATAAAATTTATTTTAATCTTATATATATGTATATATATATATATATATATATATATATATATTAGTTTTAATTTATGAAGATCAGATATTTATGCTTGAAAATGTATGTACATGGATTAAAACTTTGAAGTGTTAAATGGAGAAGAAAGGAATTCCAAGCTAAGTAGGCAATAAAAAAATACAAAATGAAAGAAATAGAAGGAACGGTTGGTAATAAAATTGATAAAAAAATAGAAACTAATTGAATGAGTTAAGAAGTAAATAATGTAACCCGATACTGAGCTTGACCAGGGAAAAATTATAAAAATATCTCATCCCCCAAAAAAATTTACTTAAGGGGAAAGTTTTCCAAATTCATCTCACTTCCTTGTCTTCTTTGGTCTGAAGAGGTTGACTCTCTGTGAAGAGTACAACTGAAACATGTATGCACATATGTAACCAATAATGTTTGTATAAATAAAAATGTATACTATATATATATATATATATATATATATAGTGTGTCAGGTTGTATATGAAAAGAAATCAAATAAAGTGCTCGATCATATAAGAGAGCTAATATAATTTATTTAGATACTGTATATTACTTATTTCAGCAATGTACCGCGGTTTCATCCAAAAGGGCAGATTTAGACATCTTTAGTAAATCTCCATGCCCAGTGGAATCATCGGCAAGCTGAAACAATTGTTGACGCCATTCCCTATCGGGCGTGACTACAATCGTTTCAGCTTGCCGAGGATTCCACTGGGCACGGAGATTTACTAAAGATGTCTAAATCTGCCCTTTTGTATGAAACCGCGGTACATTGCTGAAATATGTAATATACAGTATCTAAATAAATTATATATATATATATGGCATGTTTCGACAATGTTCGTTGAACACTCTCGATAGTCCACTGTCTGTACCTTCTTGGCATAAATAGAATTTAATTCCCTTTCTTTACATGGTAATTTCTCATGGCCATTTCGTTAGAGCGCTTGCTTGCAGAATCTAGAGTGATTCTGTAACTGGGTTTGAATCTTGCGACTGTCTGAAATTATAATCTCCTGCACTGATGGAAGCTTTAAACGCCGGCATATGTTAGTAAAACTAATTTAATATTTACTGAAATAAATGATGTTATATATACTGGAGTAGTACCAAAATAATTTAATATTTACTTAAATAAATTATGTTATATATACTGGAGTAGTACTAAAATAATTTAATATTTACTTAAATAAATTATGTTATATATACTGAAGTAGTACCAAAATAATTTAATATTTACTTAAATAAATTGTGTTATATATACTGAAGTAGTACCAAAATAATTTAATATTTACTTAAATAAATTATGTTATATATACTGGAGTAGTACCAAAATAATTTAATATTTACTTAAATAAATTGTGTTATATATACTGGAGTAGTACCAAAATAATTTAATATTTACTTAAATAAATTGTGTTATATATACTGAAGTAGTACCAAAATAATTTAATATTTACTTAAATAAATTGTGTTATATATACTGGAGTAGTACCAAAATAATTTAATATTTACTTAAATAAATTATGTTATATATACTGGAGTAGTACTAAAATAATTTAATATTTACTTAAATAAATTGTGTTATATATACTGGAGTAGTACCAAAATAATTTAATATTTACTTAAATAAATTATGTTATATATACTGGAGTAGTACCAAAATAATTTAATATTTACTTAAATAAATTGTGTTATATATACTGGAGTAGTACCAAAATAATTTAATATTTACTTAAATAAATTATGTAATATATACTGGAGTAGTACCAAAATAATTTAATATTTACTTAAATAAATTATGTTATATATACTGGAGTAGTACCAAAATAATTTAATATTTACTTAAATAAATTGTGTTATATATACTGGAGTAGTACCAAAATAATTTAATATTTACTTAAATAAATTATGTTATATATACTGAAGTAGTACCAAAATAATTTAATATTTACTTAAATAAATTATGTTATATATACTGGAGTAGTACCAAAATAATTTAATATTTACTTAAATAAATTGTGTTATATATACTGGAGTAGTACCAAAATAATTTAATATTTACTTAAATAAATTATGTAATATATACTGGAGTAGTACCAAAATAATTTAATATTTACTTAAATAAATTATGTTATATATACTGGAGTAGTACCAAAATAATTTAATATTTACTTAAATAAATTATGTTATATATACTGAAGTAGTACCAAAATTATTTAATATTTACTTAAATAAATTATGTTATATATACTGGAGTAGTACCAAAATAATTTAATATTTACTTAAATAAATTGTGTTATATATACTGGAGTAGTATCAAAATAATTTAATATTTACTTAAATAAATTGTGTTATATATACTGGAGTAGTACCAAAATAATTTAATATTTACTTAAATAAATTATGTTATATATACTGGAGTAGTACTAAAATAATTTAATATTTACTTAAATAAATTATGTTATATATACTGGAGTAGTACCAAAATAATTTAATATTTACTTAAATAAATTGTGTTATATATACTGGAGTAGTACCAAAATAATTTAATATTTACTTAAATAAATTATGTTATATATACTGGAGTAGTACCAAAATAATTTAATATTTACTTAAATAAATGATGTTATATATACTGGAGTAGTACGAAAATTATTTAATATTTACTTAAATAAATTATGTTATATATACTGGAGTAGTTCGAAAATAATTTAATATTTACTTAAATAAATTATGCTATATATACTGGAGTAGTACCAAAATAATTTAATATTTACTTAAATAAATGATGTTATATATACTGGAGCAGTACCAAAATAATTTAATATTTACTTAAATAAATTATGTTATATATACTGGAGTAGTACGAAAATAATTTAATATTTACTTAAATAAATTATGTTATATATACTGGAGTAGTACGAAAATAATTTAATATTTACTTAAATAAATTATGTTATATATACTGGAGTAGTACGAAAATAATTTAATATTTACTTAAATAAATTGTGTTATATATACTGGAGTAGTACCAAAATAATTTAATATTTACTTAAATAAATTATGTTATATATACTGGAGTAGTACCAAAATAATTTAATATTTACTTAAATAAATTATGTTATATATACTGGAGTAGTACCAAAATAATTTAATATTTACTTAAATAAATTGTTTTATATATACTGGAGTAGTACCAAAATAATTTAATATTTACTTAAATAAATTATGTTATATATACTGGAGTAGTACTAAAATAATTTAATATTTACTTAAATAAATTATGTTATATATACTGGAGTAGTACGAAAATAATTTAATATTTACTTAAATAAATTGTGTTATATATACTGGAGTAGTACCAAAATAATTTAATATTTACTTAAATAAATTATGTTATATATACTGGAGTAGTACCAAAATAATTTAATATTTACTTAAATAAATTATGTTATATATACTGGAGCAGTACCAAAATAATTTAATATTTACTTAAATAAATTATGTTATATATACCGGAGTAGTACGAAAATAATTTAATATTTACTTAAATAAATTATGTTATATATACTGGAGTAGTACGAAAATAATTTAATATTTACTTAAATAAATGATGTTATATATACTGGAGTAGTACCAAAGTTATTTAATATTTACTTAAATAAATTGTGGTATATATACTGGAGTAGTACCAAAATAATTTAATATTTACTCAAATAAATTATGTAATATATACTGGAGTAGTACCAAAATAATTTAATATTTACTTAAATAAATGATGTTATATATACTGGAGTAGTACCAAAATAATTTAATATTTACTTAAATAAATGATGTTATATATACTGGAGTAGTACCAAAATAATTTAATATTTACTTAAATAAATGATGTTATATATACTGGAGTAGTACCAAAATAATTTAATATTTACTTAAATAAATGATGTTATATATACTGGAGCAGTACGAAAATAATTTAATATTTACTTAAATAAATGATGTTATATATACTGGAGTAGTACCAAAATAATTTAATATTTACTTAAATAAATTGTGGTATATATACTGGAGTAGTACCAAAATAATTTAATATTTACTTAAATAAATTATGTAATATATACTGGAGTAGTACCAAAATAATTTAATATTTACTTAAATAAATGATGTTATATATACTGGAGTAGTACCAAAATAATTTAATATTTACTTAAATAAATGATGTTATATATACTGGAGTAGTACCAAAATAATTTAATATTTACTTAAATAAATGATGTTATATATACTGGAGTAGTACCAAAATAATTTAATATTTACTTAAATAAATGATGTTATATATACTGGAGCAGTACGAAAATAATTTAATATTTACTTAAATAAATGATGTTATATATACTGGAGTAGTACCAAAATAATTTAATATTTACTTAAATAAATGATGTTATATATACTGGAGTAGTACGAAAATAATTTAATATTTACTTAAATAAATTATGTTATATATACTGGAGTAGTACGAAAATAATTTAATATTTACTTAAATAAATTATGTTATATATACTGGAGTAGTATGAAAATAATTTAATATTTACTTAAATAAATTATGTTATATATACTGGAGTAGTACGAAAATAATTTAATATTTACTTAAATAAATTATGTTATATATACTGGAGTAGTACGAAAATAATTTAATATTTACTTAAATAAATTATGTTATATATACTGGAGTAGTACGAAAATAATTTAATATTTACTTAAATAAATTATGTTATATATACTGGAGTAGTATGAAAATAATTTAATATTTACTTAAATAAATTATGTTATATATACTGGAGTAGTACGAAAATAATTTAATATTTACTTAAATAAATTATGTTATATATACTGGAGTAGTACCAAAATAATTTAATATTTACTTAAATAAATTATATACTATACGTACCCGTGACATGTTGGGTCACAACCACCACCGCCCTTTTTTTTAAATTTTGATTTAATTCAAAAATTTGTAAACTGTTAAATTCTTCTCACATAACTAAAAATAAGTGTCTTCACTTCTATATGATCTTTACGTATAAATAGAAGTTGAGACCTAGTATTAGTTTGTTATCTAATTTACATATGTGACTACGGCAATTATGTAAATTATCTGAAAAGAGAGTCACTCTTTCTTTAAATGCTCACAGAGATATTAACAAACTATTGTCGAGTGATTGAATCGATATGAGTGAGAGAGGGTGAGACGAATACATGACCAAGTGATGCGTGACTTGTTCAGTTAATTGCAATGTTGCATCCTTCTGCTTGTTTTACAAGTACTTCAATGGAATGAATGTGCTCCGATGAACTTGCTGCTCTTGTGTCCCCTCAACGTAAATACGCTCGACCAACCCGAAAATCAGCTAAATCCCATCCATTCACTGTGGAGGTCCCCAGATGCCGGAGAACCTTTTACTTCAATAGCTTCTTTCTTTGAGCTTGCCAGCCCTTAGAACTTCCTCCTTGCTCCCTGTTTCTCCGACTGTACCGGCATGCAGAAATTTAAAACTAATGTTAACAAGCATCATGCTGCACAACTTCCTAATTTAAGATGACCTCCAAAACTTTCATCCTAATTCTCAGTAGCCCCTTATGTCTACAGTGGCAACTTGCCTTGTTTGGGGTGAACAAAGTAAAAAAAATTAAATTAAATTAAATTTTTTTTTCAAACATAACTGAATCTCAGAGTTAAGGAATATTTTAGCATGTATTTTACAGGGGTGTGAGACCTCCGCTTTTTTTGTTAATCAGAAAAAGCGGAACTCCGCTTTTTCTTACATTCAGAAAAAGCGATTTTTTTTTTTTTTTCTTTTTTTTTTAAGCAATGACTGATTCCTGCAGAATCGCTATGACTTTACGTCCTATTTTTTGTTATTTAGCTCGATTTAGAGGGATGGGCGAATTCGAAGGTGTGGGTTGGGGCGGGCATACTCTCCTTCCAAGCCCACTCCCCTAGTTTGGAAATTGATGGGGGTCTGTTGCTGCTGCTTTCTCAACCAATATCACAGTTAAGAAATTATATATTTAATATATACAGGGTGGGCCAAAATAAGGGTCCTATCTTTAAATTTGAATAACTTGAATTTGAATAACTTCCACAAAATAAAAGTTAAACTCACCAAACTTTATGTGTGTGTAGACTGACCCTTCCGAGATTTTTTGAAATAAACAAAACAAATTTTAGCCGAAAAACACTTCTTAAAACTTACAAAAACTAAAGTATTGTTTTTTACACTGTTTTGAGTTTTTTAAGCAAAAATAATGTTTTCTAAATGAGAGTACGTTCCTTAGGGCTAATACGGCTCATGCTTGCTTCGGAAGGGGTCCTTTACTTATTCTAAAAAAAATTTTTTTAAAAATCAATAAATAAAAAAGTTATGAATTTTTAAAAATAGGACCCTTATTTTTGCCCACCCTGTATAACAAATACTGACTCAACAGGACACGGGTGGTCTAGTGTAACTTTTAAACTATTTTATCTTTATATCCAACTCTTTATTTGTTTCCCAATTTTTGAGGAATAAAAAAAACCCCGCAATCATTTTGATGTAAACATAATTTAATTATTTCTCTTCATGAACGTACAATTCTTTCGCTTGCGTTATTAATAGTTTTGTTTCCAGACTACTTAAACGTAGGTTACTATTTCCGGTGACGGGCGATTTCTTTTTGAATGTTTGTGTAAATATGCTATGCACAGAATTTTTTCTTTTCTTTTTTCAGAATTACAACAAGAAAGGTGTGATGCAAATGACGCTGCCTGTCGTAGTTCGGTTCCTCGACTGTGAAAACAAAGAATTGATTCGTAACGTTTCCAGCTATTTATCATTAGCGGCCATCGGATATCCCTCCATGTTGGCAACGTACACAGAAACGCTAATATCCAGCATTTTAAAAGGTGAGTTGTTGCTGCTGTTATTGCTTTTGTTTTGTTTGCTTCTTCAGTGAGTCGGATTCCCATATGGAATTCGGAAATAATTTTGCCGTCTTTAAACTTGAACTATTTTTTTTTTTTTAGCCCAATTATAGATATCAGTGTCTGTGTGCTGGTTATATTGGTAACTCTCATCGTCGACTGAGGAGAGGGATATACCACATGGCACGTACAGTTACCCACGATATTATGCAACTGTTGACAGAGCAGCCGTTCTTAGCGCTACCTAAGAGTTAGGGCTCCAAACTACCAGTCGGAAACAGCAGCCAGACAAGTTGTCTAACCTGTACCCTCAACTGTCGGAACAAGATCGACCCAGACTAGTAATGTAAGACTTAGTGACAAAAAAAAACTTTCCCTAAGTTGCCCAGATAGAGAGAAAGAGAGACGACGTTCATTGCCCTAATCAGGAAACAAGGCCAAGCACTAGGTGTCTTTAGAGGCGTCCCAGTGCTTGTACCTCTACTGGCTAATAGACAAAGAAGGAGTGCGAAGGCCGGGCGATAGGCAGAGCCCATCTACTCCTTAGGCAATTATAGGTTTGCAAACCGGATACTTTGTTAGAGATTCTAGCTCTAGGAAGGTTGTTGATCAAGACTAAGGAGGCCTCCCTCCCAAACGGTTTGCTGCCAATATAGCAAAAATATTCTTGACTATTAACTATTATTGAAATGTGGATTAATTTGAGGACAATCTAATAATAATTCAATATTATTGGATTATTATTAGAGGATTGACAAAATGCGATTGAGATTTACATTTTAAAGCTAGCGAATATTTTATGTTCTCGCTTTTATGTTTTTAATGATGCACGTGTTTGGGTGTTATTTTTTTTTTTTAACACATTTGAATAATAACTGTGCACCCTATTTTTATTAGTAGATTCTTGTGTCATTGTTTGCAACTCTTGTTTCGATTTCTTTTACTAGGAGTATCAGCACCAAGCAAACTGATCAGATTAACCAAATAAATGACGTCCTACGAACATATCAGCTGCTCATATACTCCAATGTCTTTTTTCCAATTAGCTGAAAACTCACTGACTTGTATCCTCCGACCTTCTTCAGGTGTATCTCTTTGAACTCGAGAATATTTCTGTCGAACTCGGGAATCTGAACAGAATTTTGAACGGACCCTTTATCTAATCCACAGGGGTAGCATGCTCTTGTTCCGTAAACCATGACTGGGAGAAGTCTTCAGTAATTCGCAATTTTTTCATATCGCCCACACCGAGGATTGAACCTTCAACCGACTATCACTTAGAACTGAAGTTACAGCGGCCGAAACGTTGTGATGATAACACTCAAGATGAGAAATGTAGTCTGAATAGCCAAAATTATACAAAGTATCAATCCTCATCTCAAAAATTCAGAGATATGGATTATAATCATTTACAAACATTTCAGCTGATTTCTTTTGAAGTTGATACAGTTTTTTGTCACCGTAACCAATTTTCTTGATATTACACTTCCAACCACAAACTTTGGAAATAAAAATCTTCTGCAACAATTTTTCATCTCCCATCTACGCTCCCATTAGTGCTGCTGCATGAATTTGAGTATGCAATGTAATATGTTGATCAATTAATGTGTTTTATTCTTTCAGGTAGGTCCATGTCATAAATTAGTGTTTATTTGCAGGCATTTGTTTGTTGTGAGTAACAGGAGAAAAATAAAAAAGACAGTTTACTAATGGGTCACCATAATAGTCACATATATACACATTCATTCTCACATAGACTATTTGTCGAAAACAAACATAAAAGGAGTATATAAAACATGTCCAGTGTATTTAATTATGCTATGATATACAAAAGTAAAAAGTACCGAACAAAGAATACATTAATGCCCCAGTACAATCAATAAAGACATGTATTGCCAGAGTCGAATAAAGAGAGATGTATGAACAATGTATAAACAGTAACTGCAACCAAAAGAAGGAGTCTTCAGACGACTGCTACCAGGTTTGTTAAAACCATCCAAAGATAGCAGCCAGTCGGACCACGTATGATAGCTTTGAAAGCCAAGCCAGAAAAAAAAAGAACGACTCATTCTAAATTCCCCATGTGAACTGAATTAGATATTTGACTTCCGGGACAAGGGAACGCATTCTCTCATCCATATCTATAATCAAAGGGAAATAATTTGTGTATAATCGAAGGGACATCATTCTGATAATTCTGAATGCAACAATATGTTTGACTTTTCTGTTTCTAATTCCTGCAGGTAATTTCCCCCTTGCCCAACTCTTGCCAAATTTGTATGCCGAAAACAAGCAAGCCATTTTGGATCGTGTGCCAGAATTGGTTCACTTGATGGATACGAAGGAAGTTCAAGAAAAATTCAACCTAATTCTTTTGTTAGCAACTGTTGCTAAGGAAAATCCACAGGTTAGATAATTTGCCGTTTTTTTTTTTTTTTAATTTTCATGTTTTAATATCTAACATTTTAATTTCTTTTTAAATAAAATTTTTAAAACAAACAAATGTGAAAAATCTCATGCAAATAATAATAAGCTGGACCTGTGTAAATTACATTTACTTTTCATTTGTGTTTGTCTTTTTTTTTTTTTTCGTCAACTTGTTGATGTTGATCTATTGTATAAAGGAAAGTTGTCTGTCTGTGTTTGTGTCTAGCCAAAAGTCAAAAACCACATAAGGCACACCCACAAATCTGATATATTCTTATTCTGCATTGCCTCAGAAAAAAATATAAACACATTATTTTTTTTAAAGGGGGGTCAGCAAGAACAAAATTAGTCGGTGGGGGGGGGGCGGCTTTATATTTGACTGGCTAACATCATGTAAACACTTGTCGACCAAGTTGTTATTTAATTCTTTTTACAAAACACAAAATGTAATCAAATACATATTTACAGACAATTTTATTTTTAAACAGTTTTCATCGTGGATATAAAGATCTTAATTTACAGGATGAAAAAAGTAATGCAGAAGCAGAAAATATCAATTTTATTTTTATCTTTTATTTTTTTTAGATCATTACGGGAATTACCATCATTCGCTTCTAGGATCAGAGTGTAGTATCTGTTCTGATACTACACTTCATCTTTTCTGTCCTCAGTCAGTGAAAGAGAAATCTTTCCAGACTGAGGTACTTTATATTTTGTTCCAATCCAGAGTACCTCTTTTCGGAGAGCTGGATTTTCTCCACCTTAGAAATTGACTTTGTGTCTAACTTTGCCCTCGTGGGGAAGCAGATAAATAGGGACGATGGAATTTAATTACGCAGCGAAAGGGGTTAAAACATAACTTTTCTGTTTTTCTCTCTTTTCTAGCTTCTTCAACCACATGTACCTGTATTTTGTGATTACTTCAAGAAATCCGACACAATGACCCTGCCTGCTCTGAGCATCCTTGTGAATATAGCGACTGTAAACCCCCGTTCACTTGTGGCGTATTCATCCAATCTGCAGACATTGGCTACGAATTACCCCATTTATATGGAACAGGTGACCACCATCATTGGCAGCATCGGAACAATTAGTGAGGTGAGTTTGGAAATTCAATAAATAACATAAAATAGGTCGCTTTTTAGTGTGGAGGAAAAACACACATCTCCCCAAAAAGGGGCACTGGATTGGTAAATTATTTAGTGATATGGGTTCTTTTGTTTAGAATTGTTACTTTAATATATATACAGTGCTCGCCAAAAGTTTGACAACCCTAACCAAAACTTATTATTTAACTTTTATGATCTGCGTACTATTTTATGCCTCCAGAAACAACTATAAATGAAACTGTTTATTATGGCATCCTGCAGAGACATCTTAAACATGATATGCAAGTCAAAGGCTGCAATTATTTTATGCATGATGGAGCCCCATGCCACAGGAAAAAGTCCGTTAACGAATGACTGAATTTATCGGACTATGGCCTGGCAATTCACCTGACCGTAATCCTATAGAGAACACTTGGGATTAATTGAAAAATAAGTTGGAAGAATTAAATCCCTCCTCGGCAGTCGGTTTGGAATTGAAAATCAAAGAAGTGTGGAACAATAGTTTTTCTGCAGATTATTGTAAATCTCGAATTCACTCAATATCTTGCAGAATTGCAGCAGTACTAGACCAAAATGGTCGACCTAGTAAATATTAAACTCTTTGTGTATTATTTATTCCGTATTATATGATTTTTTAAATAAAGTTTAGTTAAATATCAGTGTTGTCAGATTTTTGGCGAGTATGGTATATATTTTCTTCAATTAAATCATTTTATATTTCCCCCGGGGCAACGCCGGACCACAGGCCCTGCTGGTATATATATTTACATGTTCTCTCAATACTAATATATTAAAGAAAATCAGGATCCACATCACTCAGTTCTTTGACGATAATTATTTTGTCTTTACCATGGCTCAAGAGAAAATAAGTATGAGTAAGTCATCACTGTTTATACATACACACAAAAACCTTGCTAATAACAGAGAGGAGACTAACAGGACGATACTTAGTTGGGTCAGACCGATCACCAGCATTTTTAAAGATCGGAACAACTGAGAACTCTTTCCAACAAGAATCGTTTTTGCAATCGGAAATTAGGCTCAAATTTTCCCCGATTCCGATACCTCAAAAATTCCAATTAATCGTCCCAACACAAATTCCCCCTCCCCACCACGATTGTGACCCTTCGCTTTCGATCTGTAAATACAACAGAAACTCGTCCATCTACCACAACTACAAATAACTTTCTGTGTATCTAACATCAAACAGAATTTCCATGAACAGAGTTTCTTTCAAAGAACTTCCCGTCTATGGAACACATTACCATGGAACTGCTTCCCTTCAGACTACAACATTGTCGTCTTCAAATCCAAGGTCAAACTTGTCACAAACTGTCCTCATAAGTAATCAATTTTCTTTATTCCATTCATCATTTTCTATCCTCTCATAATATTCTTCATCATTCAACTGACAATCCATCATTATCATTAACTAGTCCTCGAGTGGTTTTGGCCTTGATAAGTGGTGACTCATTAGTAAAAATAAAATTTAAAAAAAAAATGTAATTTGTGCTTCTATCTGTGCGGCCCCCCCCTGAAATTGGTATTAACCTCAGAGATTTGACCTGCTGCATCACTCCCTCATTACGTAATGGCCTCTTTTGTGTCTTTGAGTTTGAGACCTCTGTGGTACGGATATTGCATTTCTGAAATGGATCATCCCCCCCCCCCCCATTTAAAACTTTTTTTTATTTTAGTCCTTCTATAGCTGAGGACTTATATCACCCAAATGCTTTCAATAGCGATTTATTGAACAAACCGGAAATGGCCGAAACAGTTTAAGATTTGAAAGCCGCAAAAAATGCAAAAGTGTAGACAACACTAAAGCATCTGAATGCAAAACCAGGTTATGGTTAGAGATAAAAAATTATTTTAGCCCCCCTCCGATTAAAGATTAAAGAAATAAAATTGATTCACTTACTGATCTGAAGAAAATTATTTAACACAGAAGAGGGGGAGGGTTAAGTTAGGGGGGTGGGGGAGAAAATGAAAAAGATGTTTCATTTAATGTCTGTACTAATTGACTGTTAGGTGAAAGCTCAACCATTTTCAGTGTGTTCTATAAATCACAATCGGAAACATTCGGATCAATATGTGTTCCCATCTTATAGAAGTACCATTATTTCTTCTGATATTCATTTTTCGTGATCGTTTTTGGCAGCATCAGGTATTTGGTGTCCCTGCTTCCGGATGCTGATAAAACAACCGTCCAGTTTGTCCTGAGTGGCCTGCCCCCCCCCCCCTCCCTTTTAAAACCTTTTTTTTTTTTTTACAGTGCTTCTATAGCTAAGAACTCATATCAACCCAAATGTTTTCAATTGCGATTTATGAAACAATCTGGAAATGGCCAGAGATTTAAGATCTGAAAGCAAAATCAAGTGAAGTTAGGGTTAGAGATATCCCCACCCCTCCCCCCAATAATTTTTTTTAAAAAACTTCCTCAAAAGAAGAAAATTATCGAACCCATTCTTAACACAGAGGGGGGGGGGGGTGAAGGTTAATTGACCCTAACCTTGTAAGGAAAAAAAAAATGAAAAAGTTGTCTTATTTAATGACTGTACTAATCACAATCAGAAACATTCAGGTCGATATGGGTCCCATCCAATAGAAGTACCGTTATTTCCTGTGATATTCATTTTTCTGACTGTTTTTTGGCATTTTATTCTTACAGAACGATGCCAAGCGCAGCATCGAGTATTTGGTCTCCCTTCTACCGAATGCTGATAAAACGACCGTCCAGTTCGTCCTGAGTGGCCTGCATACAGTGGCCTCAGCATTCCCGAACTTGTTGAGCCAATATCTACCGGAAGTGAACAAGCACTGTCAAAACAAGTCCAACGTCTCCGATCTGCTGCACAAGTTGGGAGAAGATCTGAAAAGGCGCAGTGCCGTTTATCCAGAGACGGAAGACTTGCGTAAGAAATATGTCTCCTTTGAGGGTGAGGAGCTCCGTAAGAAGATTGTCACTTTCTCCGAAGGTGACATTCATCTCAGTGGAAGCACGTAAGCATTGCCAATTGGGCGACTTGTTACTTCATTGGGTGGCCAAAATCATGTTAGTTTTGTGTACCCAGTTTGTCGACGCTAAAGAAAGGAACACATGACAGCTTTTTAAAAATAAGTCTTTCTAGGGATAACCTGCATCGAGGGACGTGGATAACAAAAGAGATAAGTTAAAAAAATGTCTGTAAAACTTCACAAATCTTTATACCTCTCTCGCTTACATACTTTTCATAGTTATGCCGCCCGTCGAGAAGGTGTATTCTCGCTTATTATTACTGTTTCATTGGAGTGCATTTGGGGACTAATTTTTTTTTCGTTTTTGCTGTTTTGGGACTAATTTTTTTGCTGTTTCGCTTAGTAGCAACAATGTTGTTAAAATCGTGCGAGGTATTCTTCTAAGACATTCTCTATTTTTTCCTTTTAATCTTTTTATTTTTTATTTATTATTTTTTATTTTCTATTTTATTTTATTTTTTTCTTCCCTTCTTAAGTGACCTCAATTAAAGCAACACCACATTGTGTATTGCCGGTTGTTGTAATTCTTATTCAAGGTACTTAATTTTCCTGATGATCTGCCAAGCAAGTACCTGCTTGGTAGTGAAACACATGTAGGTAAAAAAACTCTTTAATTTGAAAAATGATAAATAAATAATTTTTGAATGAAAAAATCTTTTGTGGTGTTGATTGGGCTCCTGAACGGAATGCTTTGGTAAGCTTTCAAAAAATCACACATATATATATATATATATACAAGGTGGGGGCGGACGTTTTTCAAATAATCACAAAATCATTAATTTTTTATTGAAAATTAATTTATTCACAGATTTGAGTACGTATTGAAATAGCATTTTACAAAATCAAGTGTGGAAAACAACATCACTTATGTCGCGTCCGTTAACAGTGATACATTTTTGAAGGCGTTCTTGGAAGTTTTCATAAACATTTTCAATCATCGCTCTGTCAATTTGGGTGACTTCCTCGCGAATAGCTTTAAGTTCTGCCAATGTACGGGGCTTATGCTCATATACACGTGCTTTGAGGTGATCCTATATGGATAAGTCAGAGGACCGAATGGGCCAATGAATGTCACCAAACCTGGAAATGAGGCGACCAAAGAAGAGAGGGCGAATAACGTCCATTGATGCTCTAGCTGTGTGAGCTATCGCCCCATCCTGTTGAAACCACACACGTCGAATGGGAATACGTTTTTGTCGTAACTCGGGTAAAAAGAAGTTGTTTATCATCTCGATATAACGCTCCGAGTTCACGGTAACAGCATTCCCATTATCCTCTGCGAAAAAGTAAGGACCAATGACTCCAGTTTTGACTATAGCGCACCAAACCGTCACTTTAGGGCTGTGCAGCGGTCTTTTGTGCAATTGTTTTGGATTTTCAGAAGCCAAGTAACGGCAGTTCTGTTGATTCACCATGCCATTGATATGCAAATGAGCTTCATCACTCATGCACAATATGAGGTTGTCATTTTGCTCAAAATTTGCCTGCACTTCATGTGCGAACGTCACTCGCTGTGCGTAATCCCCGAACTTCAGCTCTTGCACAACGCCCAATTTGTAGGGATGAAATTGCGGTTCTAAATGCAAAACACGCCTAACCGAACGATTACTCAGGCCTAGTTCAGAAGAATGTTTCTGAGCAGAACGAGTCAGACTGCGCAGCAAGGCTTGTCTGACACGTTCCACATTTTCAGGAGTACGTACTGATCGTCTAGCCCCTGGTGGTCTTTTGTTCATCAGTGTACCTCATTTACGAAGTGCGTTAACCCAATGTAGGATAGTGTTGCGATTGGGAACAGCTTGATTTCGGTGGATATTGAAATGGTGACGAAACTCACACTGGACTGCCTTGATAGACTCGTTAATCTTGACAAAACTGTCATATGAAAAAACACGGTGTTTTATCATCCATGGCTCCATGACTCCAACTGAAAAGAGAAAAAAAAATGTTAAGACTTCATGAACTCAAATCTTTGAATACATTTTTTTTTTAATAAAAAAAATTAACGATTTTGTGATATTTTAAAAAACGTCCGTCCTCTCTGCCCTACCCTGTATCTCTCTCTCTCTTTCTCTCTCTCTTTCTCTCATATATATATATATATATATATATATATGTATATATATATATATATATATGTATATAGTAGGATCAAATATAAACCAAAAGTAAAACTTTTAGTAGATGGAACCTATTGTGAAGAGGTTTAGCTCAATATACGAGATAGAGCAATTGTAGAGATAGAAGAAAAAAAAGATTAATCCTACTCTCAATAACCTATCTCTTAACCTTGACTATATCGCCTGCCCATACCCTCAATCCCCCTTTCACTTTAACCTCCTACCCCCATCCAACCCTTTTTCTTTTTTCTTTCTTCCCAGCTCCTACAGCGGCTATTTAAACCAATCCGAACATTACTACCCCCTCGCTCTTTAACTCCCCCTCCCCCTAACCCCAAATTTAGCTTTTTTGTTTCATTTGGATTTAGATTTTCTTTGGACTAGATGGCATTTGCCTTTTTTATGGTCCAGGAAGTTATCAATAATGGCCAGCTTTTCTCTTTTCAATTCCTTTTAAGTGCGTTTGGATTTACTTATATTTGAACACTTTCTCCACACTGCTCCTACGCAAAAGTTTTTTTTTTTCACTTTCTACAATTCATTGGACATCTTTTCAACGGAAATTTACCACCCGGACAAACCACATATCTTTTTTACGGAACTTTTCTTTCACTGCATTTTTTTAATAATAATTTTCATATATTTTTCAAATATTTGAACTTTGGTTTTTTCGAAAGCCAACTTACTTATCTGTATTTCTCCTCTGATGATGAGATCTCGATCTTTGAAAAGCCGTGGCTTAAGGAAAGAATAATAAACACTAGTTTATTACTGAATGCACCTTGCATTGAACAATTTAAATTTGAAATAAATTTGGACAATCGTCGCATATTTATCACTCTTTTTTCTTCTATCTCTCTCTCTCTCTCTATATATATATATTATATATATATATATATATATATATATATATATATAATCATCATCCTCTGGTTTATTTGTTGAATCCGGCCACAATTAATCCCATGATGTCTAGTCGTATTTACGGCAGTTTTATGGCTGGATGCATATCCTTCACCAACTTGAACACTTTTGGCAGTCCAACATCTCCACCATTCTCATCTAACTTGGGCTGATGTGGTTTCCACTTGAGCATGCACCAATGTCACATATTAACTGTGAGTTGCCACATACACTACAGTCACCCAGGTTATGACAGGCTATCCAAAAAAAAGATCCTGGTGGCTGAGCAGTCCGTGGCTTGGTTACAAAATGGTCACATGACTTGCAAAACTCTACTTCGACTCTTATTTTAACTAGACGGGAGGTTGGAGAGGCTCGATCTGATCAATCAACTGGTCACGTCATGCCTTTGTATCTATAAGTTCATCCTCAACCATATTATTCAATCTGATTCTTCTAAAAATCAAAAACGTTACGTCTCCTTTTTATCTCCCCCTTCCTCCCCCCAAATAGATACTAGAAGGCGGTGACTGACGGGTCAATCAAGAAGATTACCGCTGCTGAATTTCTATATTTTCAGTTTATGGGTACTGGAAAAGAAATAGCAGAGGCTAATTTAGTTCTAATCAATGCGTGTATAATGATCAAAATATCCCCGTCTAAACTAGGGCGTTTGGGTGTGTCCCCCCCCCCCCCCGGTAAATTCTCAACTTCAGTTGGACACTCTTGTGAGTGGTGGAACTGAGGACCATTGAAAATCAAAGCAAACCAAATGGCAAACACAAACAAGAAAACCAAACAATATTTATCAGCTTGGCAAGTATTTGTTGACATTCGACTTGGAGATGACCATGTTGTAGTCAACAAAGAAGCAGTTCTGTGGTATTGTTTTCCATAGATCTGAAGTTTCTTAGAAAGAAACTCTGTTCATGGAAGTTTCGTTTGGTTTTAGGTACACAAAGGAAGAAAGGAAAGTTCTTTGCAGTGGTGGTAGCTTGACGTGTTCTTGCTGTGAATGTTTTACAGGGGAGGGGGAGCAGAGATTGGAGACTATAAATAGGAGCTCAGTTGAGCAGCAACCATGGAAATAAGGATAGAGTAGAGAAAGACTAACAACGTGTGTACTGTAAGGAAGAGAATAGATCATCTCTCACTAGATTGCGAAGATGATTTGTACTCATCTGGTTGTTTACATAATTAATGAGTTCAAACAAACACCATAAATGCATAGTACGAACTTGAAGCATAAAAAAATTGTATAAAATTGGCTCGATTTCATCATTAAATTAGCCAAAAAAGGTTGACCCACCATTTTGATTTTTGCACTAACCCAAAACCCTAACCCTTAACCCTAAACCCTAACCCTAATTCCTAAACCTTAACCCTAATTCCTAAACCTTAATCCTAACCCCTAAACCCTAAACCATAACCCTAAACCATACCCCTAAATCTTAAACCCTAAACCCAACCCCTAAATCCTAACTCTAACCCTAACCCCTCACCCTAACCCTACCCTAAACCCTAATCTCTAACCCTAACTCCTGAACCCTAACCCTAAACCCTAAACACTTACCCCTAAACCCTAACCCTAATTCCTAAACCTTATCCCTAATTCCTAAACCGTAACCCTAATTCCTAAGCCTTAACCCTAACCCCAACCCCTAAACCGTAACCCTAAACCATAGCCCTAAATCTTAAACCCTACCCCTAACCCCTAAACCCTAAATCCTAACTCTAACCCTAACCCCTCACCCTAACCCCTACCTAAACCCTAACCCTAACCCTAACCCCTAAACCCTAAATCCTAACTCTAACCCTAACCCCTCATCCTAACCCCTACCTAAACCCTAACCCTAACCCCTAAACCCTAAATCCTAACTCTAACCCTAACCCCTCACCCTAACCCCTACCTAAACCCTAACCCTAACCCCTAAACCCTAACCCCTAAACCCTAAACCCTAAACCCTAAATCCTAACTCCAACCCTAACCCCTCACCCTAACCCCTACCTAAACCCTAACCCTAACCCCTAAACCCTAAATCCTAACTCTAACCATAACCCCTCACCCTAACCCCTACCTAAACCCTAACCCTAACCCCTAAACCCTAAATCCTAACTCTAACCCTAACCCCTCACCCTAACCCCTACCTAAACCCTAACCCTAACCCTAACCCCTAAACCCTAAATCCTAACTCTAACAATAACCCCTCACCCTAACCCCTACCTAAACCCTAACCCTAACCCCTAAACCCTAAATCCTAACTCTAACCCTAACCCCTCACCCTAACCCCTACCTAAACCCTAACCCTAACCCTAACCCCTAAACCCTAAATCCTAACTCTAACCCTAACCCCTCATCCTAACCCCTACCTAAACCCTAACCCTAACCCCTAAACCCTAAATCCTAACTCTAACCCTAACCCCTCACCCTAACCCCTACCTAAACCCTAACCCTAACCCCTAAACCCTAAACCCTAAATCCTAACTCCAACCCTAACCCCTCACCCTAACCCCTAACCCTAACCCCTAAACCCTAAATCCTAACTCCAACCCTAACCCCTCACCCTAACCCCTACCTAAACCCTAACCCTAACCCCTAAACCCTAAATCCTAACTCTAACCCTAACCCCTCACCCTAACCCCTACCTAAACCCTAACCCTAACCCCTAAACCCTAAATCCTAACTCCAACCATAACCCCTCACCCTAACCCCTACCTAAACCCTAACCCTAACCCCTAAACCCTAAATCCTAACTCCAACCCTAACCCCTCACCCTAACCCCTACCTAAACCCTAACCCTAACCCCTAAACCCTAAATCCTAACTCTAACCCTAACCCCTCACCCTAACCCCTACCTAAACCCTAACCCTAACCCCTAAACCCTAAATCCTAACTCCAACCCTAACCCCTCACCCTAACCCCTACCTAAACCCTAACCCTAACCCCTAAACCCTAAATCCTAACTCTAACCCTAACCCCTCACCCTAACCCCTACCTAAACCCTAACCCCTAAACCCTAAATCCTAACTCTAACCCTAACCCCTCACCCTAACCCCTACCTAAACCCTAACCCTAACCCCTAAACCCTAAATCCTAACTCTAACCCTAACCCCTCACCCTAACCCCTACCTAAACCCTAACCCTAACCCCTAAACCCTAAATCCTAACTCTAACCCTAACCCCTCACCCTAACCCCTACCTAAACCCTAACCCTAACCCCTAAACCCTAAATCCTAACTCTAACCCTAACCCCTCACCCTAACCCCTACCTAAACCCTAACCCTAACACTAACTCCTTAACCTTAACCCTAAACCTAATCCTAAACCTAAACCCTAACCCCTAAACTCTAACCATAAACCCTAACTTAGAGAAAGATTAACAACATTTCTTCTGTGATAAAGGAGTGGTTTCCCACTAGATTGCCAAGTCAATTTTGTAATCTAGAACCTGTCCTTACCCAACCCCTAACCCTAAACCTGTCCTAGGCATGACATAACATTTCATCATCATTTACATTTAAATCATGAATAATGAGTCAAAACACATGAATGCATATTTGAAGATGTTCACAATTAAAAACGTAAAAGGAAACTGGTAGCAAAAAAACAAAATTCATCATTAAATTATCCGAAAAGAGTTGACGCACGCATCATTTTGACGCATGCATCATTTTGACGCACACATCATTTTGACGCACGCACCATTTTGACTTTTACATTAACTCTAAACTTAACAGTTTCTGAGAAAATAAAAATTGAATGTATTTTTTTTCCAGGCCTGAAAAGGAGGTTCGTTCTGTGTCAAGCCAAACGGAAGGAACTGTAACTGTGATTACGGTCGGCAACCCTCCAAATGCGACCTGCCCTAGTGACACCGTATCCGTAAAGCACACTGTGATAGCCCCACTCACTTCAAGTCAGCTCAGTCTAAGCAAAGGGAGTCGGTTAGTTTTTGTTTTTATTGTTCAGCAGACTTGTCTGTATTTTCTTGAAATATGTTTTCAGCGGTTTCTTTTTTCTTCGTTATCTATGATGACAAACAAAAGTATTAATAAATTTTTTTAGTTCTCTTATTGTTATTAAAACAGTAAAAAAATTAATATAATATATTTTTTATTCTCTTATTGTTATTAAAACAGTAAAAAAATTAATATAATATATTTTTTTTAGTTCTCTTATTATTATTAAAACAGTAAAAAAATTAATATAATATATTTTTTTAAGTTCTCTTATTGTTATTAAAACAGTAAAAAAATTAATATATTTTTTAATTCTCTTATTGTTATTAAAACAGTAAAATAATTAATATAATATATATTTTTTATTCTCTTATTGTTATTAAAACAGTAAGAAAATTAATATAATATATTTTTTTTAGTTCTCTTATTGTTATTAAAACAGTAAAAAATTAATATAATATATTTTTTATTCTCTTATTGTTATTAAAACAGTAAAAAAATTAATATAATATATTTTTTAGTTCTCTTATTGTTATTAAAACAATAAAAAAATTAATATAATATATTTTTTAATTCTCTTATTGTTATTAAAACAGTAAAAAAATTAATATAATATATTTTTTAGTTCTCTTATTGTTATTAAAACAATAAAAAAATTAGTATTAGTGAATATACCTCTTTAGAAAGCAGTTTTGAAATTTGAATTATAATTAAAAACGATTATAACAAAGCCACCATTCGCCCATGCATGAACTACTGTTGTCACATCTGGTCTGTGCATCAATCCCTAGTCTCTCCCTCTTAGACAGAGTCCAAAAAAAAGCGTCTAATCTAATTTGTCCCACACTATCTACCAAGCTCCAGCCCCTGTCCCATTGGCGCAATGCTGCATCCCTCTGCTTGTTTTACAAGTACTTTAATGGAATGTGCTCTGACGAACTTGCTGCACTCTGGGGATCTTTACCATGAAGGGGTGGGATTTTGCTGCTAGTAAGGTTTGTCAGGGGTATTTACGTTGAGGGAATACAAGTGCAGTAAGTTCATCAGCGCACATTCCATGAAGTACTTGTAAAACAAGCACTGGGATACAACATTGTGGCGATGGGACAGAGGCTGGAGCTTGGCAGACAGTGCGGGACCTAAATCACTGAAGAAACAGATTTTATTATGAACCTTTTGTTAAGAAAGCTAGCAGGGTTACCCGACGTTGCCCGGGGCCATAAAAACAAAATAGAAGAGGTTATATTAAAACTCCTATCTCTCTATCTTTCTCGGTCCTGGGTATGACCTTAAAAAAACATCCAGTGGTGAGGTCTCCATTTGTTGCCATTGCTCCCAGGTCCACTCTGGCCCGGAATGGTAGTACCTTTAAGGGCCTCATCTATGAGTCAAATAGAACCTACTGGCGCTACTAAATCAGGCTGTCTGAAGTTATTGACTTCCTGACTCAAAATGCACCAAACATTGATGTTTTATTGTTTTTTTTTCCTTTTCAAAGCTCAAATCATGTTTTGCAAAATCCAAAACAATTTCCCTCCCTCCCCTCCTTTCACTCAACCAAGCACCATGAATAAATACTTAAACATATAAAGAACTTGAAGCATAAAAACCTTCACCAAAATGACCGGATTCAGCATTAAATGACCTGAAAAGGGTCAATATGCCGTGAAACAAACACAACAAAACCAAAAACCATGATTAAACATTTGAAGATATAAAGAACTTGAAGCCTAAAAAATTTCACCAAAATGACAACAATTCAAAATACCAAAGCTCTTAACTAATGACTATAAATGACCCACTGACTTGAGACTCAAATGAAGGATATTTCCTTCTACATTCATGGCATGAAATTACCCAAAAAGGGTTGATGTGCCATTAAGCAATATCTTACCTTACCTCTATCTTTCTCTCTTTCCCCCTTCCCTCCATATCACTCTCCTTCACCCCTCTTTTACCTCGGCCCAGTTCATTCGTCACTCTTGTTTTAATGTATTAAAGCTATTAAGTCATTTAAGCTGTTTTCACTCTATAGATATGTCGATGTTTATGTGTTAGAGAAATTTATATGTTGACAGAACTTCAAAATAAGTTTCAATAAAGTTTTTTTTTGTTTTTCAAGGAATATAAAAACACCATTGAAATTTTACTTTGATTTCATATGAAATTATTGGTTAAGTCGATAAAATAGCTGAAATATATCAGAACATGGAAGTGACTAGTTAAGTGGATAACAACATTGACTGACTACCTGGGTGTGCCAAGTTCGAATCCAGTCGGTTCCATAGTACCACTTTCACTTAGGGATGTTGGCAATATTCCTGTGATGCCTCCTGCAAGAATGCTAACAACAGCATAAAAGTTGTACCATGCTGATTCATACGAATCTATTTACTGTACTGTTAGAAGGTAAAGAAACAAAATTCAGTTTTTAAAAATACATATCCAAAGCCTTTGACAAAGCATAAAGGGCTTCTTCTAAATATTCACTCATATGGTATTACTGGACAAATATTTAATATAATTAGATCCTTCCTAACCAAAAGAAAGATTCAGGTTTTCCTAAGTGGCCGTTCATTTAAGCAACATGACATAAATGCTGATGTACCCCAGGGATTCATCCTTGGACCTTTATTGTTCCTGATTTTCATAAATGACCTCCCTGATGACATCAAGTCGTAGATAGGTATATTTGCTGACGACACCACCCTCTACTCTCGTCATGTGGGCAAAACGGACGCGTACATATCTGAGGCAATGGCTGAATCCTTAGAAAATGACTTCCAGGCTGTAGTGGATTGGAGTCATAAATGATTGGTAACTTTTATTGCCACAAAGACAAAACTCCTTACCTTCAATAACTACAAGAAACCTCTTCAACCACCGATTGCCATGGCAAATAACACCCTACCTGAGAGTTCAACATTCAAACTACTCGGCCTAACATTAACAGGTAACATGAATTGGAACACATACATTGAAGACATTGCCAAGGCTGCTGCAAAGAAGGTTAGCTCCCTCTACCGTGCTAGTAAACTCCTCACACCTGACATTATCCTATATCTCTACAAAGCCACCATCCACCCATGTATGGAGTATTGTTGGCACATCTGAACTGGTGCATCATCCACTAGTCTCTCTCTCTCTTAGACTCGGTCCAAAAAAGAGTCGCCAACTTAATAGGTCCCTCACTATCCACCAAGCTCCATCCCCTGTCCCATCGCCGCTATGTTGCATCTTTGTGCTTGTTTTACAAATACTTCAATTGATTGTGCTCTATGAATTAGCTGCTCTAGTGCCTCCTCAGCGCCAATACACTAGACCAACCCGACAATCAGCTAAATCCCATCAATTCACTGTGGAGGTCCCCAGATGCCAGAGAGCCTTCTATCCAATAGCTTCTTACCTTGTGCTACCGGCCTCTGGAAGTCCCTCCCTGCTCTCTGTTTCCCCGATAGTACCGACATGTAGAAATGTAAAACTAACGTAAACAAACATTTCGCTGCACAGCTCCCAACTTAGGATGATACCTCAAACCTACACTCTAATTCTCAGTAGCCCCTTACGTCTACAGTGGCGGCCTGCCTTGTTTGGAGTGAAATATCTTTAAAAAAATGTACAAATCTTATATATATATATATATATATATTATGTATATATATATTAAAAGTTTATTTTAATTTATTTGATGAAGATAATGATTTTTTCTTAAAATAAATACAGTTTAAATAAGAAAGCCTGCACTTGTGCATTTTAACATCACCGGCAAATTGTTTTCAATTTAGGAGAGTTCCGTCCTCGGCAAACAAGAGGTAACAATGCCCCCCCCCCCCCCCCAGTGCTTTCTAAATTTGCCAGGGATGTTAAATTGCACGAGTGCCAAAAGCTTTAAAAAAGAAAGTAAAATAAGTTGATATTACTTAAAAAGGAAACATTTGGAACTTTTTTCAGTGCAACTATATCAAAATACACAAGTGAAAATGAATTCAGAGGAAAACTCTTTGATTTATGGCACAGTAGTTAAGTGGTTTAAGATGTGGACTAAGGATTTGGGCGTGCCGGATTCAAATCCAGTTCATTCTACAGAAACACTTTTCATTAAAACCCACACTTGACCTTGTGTTTAATAGAGATGGGCGGTTTTACCGAAAAAACGCAGTTTTTCAGTTTCGTCTCCATACCGAATACCGAATCGGTTTTTTTTTTAAAACCGTAACCGTTCGGTATTGTGTTTTTACTACAGTAAGCCACCATATACAAGGAAACACGGTTGAAAATATTTTCCGATTTGAATAAAATTGAATATTACCAAAAAATGTTATATTAGTAAGAGGACAGATTGAACAAATATATGATAAAAACATTTAATTGACTTGTAGGAAGAAATCTTTGTTTACAGTTTGTTTATCATTAACATTTTGAATTTTCAAATGAAAAAAAGAGAAATACGACAGACAACATGACATCGTATTTTTAGCATAAACTATTTTCAAATGAAAAAGAAAAAATCAAACGCGTTCCGTATGATGTCGAAAATCTATTTGATTGTAAAATTGTAAAATAATTATTTATGTTTGTTTCAGAGTTATCTAAAAAAATTAGTTATTAAAATGAAATTAAAAAAAAATACTTGTTGTAAAAGTAAATAAACAAAAAGTAGCGAGCGAGTATAAACATTTAAAAAGAAAAAAAGTAGTTGCCAATGCTAGTATCACTTTATTCGGATTTTTAAAATTATTTTTATTTGTAAAATTATTTTGTTTGTTTAAATAAATTTTCGTTTTTTAATTTCTTGCATTTCTGAGTTATATTTTAGCTTCTGATGGGTTAAAGAATTAGATAGAATGTATATTCAAACTCAGTTTTATTCTTCAGAAATCTTTCATGAATCTTTGGTCACTGTTTTAACGAGTTAACTGTTGAAAAGGTATCAGAACTTTGATTACAACAGTCAACACCTTAAAACTTATATGATTCATATCATGGAGAATGATTCAGTCACAAAATTATCGAAACAGTGGCATAATTCAACTAAACGTTGAATAATAACTAATCATCACACAAGAGAATGAATAGCTTCCATAGTAAAAATTTTTTTTTCAAAAAAACCGAACTGTAAACCGAGGTTTTAAGAGAAAAAAACTGAAACCGATACCGAAACCAAAATTTCAAAACCGGCCAACTCTAGTGTTTAACCTCCTGGAGTAAATAATATACTTATGTATCAGGCAAAAGTAGATATTTGCACCAAAAAATTAGGGAAAATTATCGAGTAGAATTTTAATTAAAAATATAAATCAGTTTTATTGTATTTTTCCGATTCTCCATTGATTATGACTTGCCGAACTGACAGACTGACTTATCTCCCCTGTTTTACTTATCTCTTCAAAGATATTTGCGCTCTTATAAATGGAGAATCGGAAAATACAAATAACTGATTAGAATTTTTAATTAAAATTCTACTCGATAGTTTTCCCTAATTTTTGGTGTGGATACCTACTTTTGCTCGATACGTAAGTATATCAAAGAGTTTTCCTGTAAATTTATTTTGAAATGCCATATTTCATTTGTGTATTTCTATATAGCTGCACCCTTTTTTTGTCTTTGGAAAAAGGAAAGATTTCTGATTTTGCGTTTTTTTGTTTTGTTGTTTTTTTATCCAGACGTAGCTCTTCAAATAGTCAATTGCTTCATGGCCGACCGACGAGTCCTTGTTCATTGGTCACAGCATCAGACATTCCTAACAGCACGAGCCTTACGTCCACGGGAACCAGCCCGTCATGCCCTTCGCCTGTTTCTTCCATGGTAAGGCAATTTCATCTGCCTAGGAAGAAATTTCACCATCTTAAGTAGAGGGCTTTTTTTCACTCCAAACCGGACATATTGCCACTGAGATTTAAAGGGAAATCACTGCACGCTGTCGGCTCCAAAATAAAGGAGAAGGGACACATTTATTGAGTGGGCGTTCGTTTGTATGTCCATGTCTGAAATTAAAATAGTTTTTTTCTCTCTGATTTTATCTGAGTTAATATGACCCAGAGAAGAGGGGAAAGGACAGGATAGATAAGAGGCTGTAGAAGAGGAAACGATATAAAAGAATAGTCTTGAAGTATTTTACAGATAAATAATCTTCTATAAACCATTAAAAAATATTCTTATTTAGCCACTTGTGCATTTTAACATCCCCAACAAATTTAGAAAGCTGTTCTTAACATGGGGAGGAAGAGGAGGGAGGGGGGCTTTGTTAACTTTTCCCTTGCCGCGGACAGAACTCTTCTAAAATAAGTACTTCAATGGAATGTGCTCCGATGAATTTACTGCTCTAGTGTAAATACACTTGACCAACTCGACAATCAGCTAAATCCCATCCATTCACTGTGGAGGTCCCCAGATGCTGGAGAGCCTTCTACTCCAATAGCTTCTTTCCTCGTGCTGCAGGCCTTTGGAACTCCCTCCCTGCTTCCCCGACTATACCGAGATTTAAATGAAAGGATGACCGCCTAAACTTTCACCCTAATTCTCAGTAACCCCTGACATTTACAGAAGCAACTTGTCTTGTTTGGGGTGAACTATATTAAAAAAAACAAAAAAATTATTTCCAAAATGTTACCAACTATCCATGCGAGACTAATTAAAAAAAAATACTGTAATGGAGTACATTATTATAATGCCAATAACATGGCACAACAATAACAAATGCAAATTGGCTAGTCATTATCAAAGTTTGATACATCACATTAAATGCTATTTAGGTCCAACTGTCGCTAGCCTCTTTCTATTGGTTCATGGTAAGTGCTCGACTGCCCCCTTCCCATTCACAGCAAGAACTCATCTAGCTATGACAATAACAAAGAACTCTCTCTCTTTCTTTCTCTCTTTCTCTCTCTCTCTCTTTCTCGCTCTCTTTCTCTCTTTCCCTCTCTCTCTTTCTCTCTCTCTCTCTTTCGCTCTCTCTCTTTTTCTCTCTCTCTCTCTCTTTCTTTCTCTCTCTTTCTCTTTCTCTCTCTTTCTCTTTCTCTCTCTCTCTCTCTGTACCAAAAACCAAACGGAACACAGTTTCTTTCCTAGAACATCCCATCTGTGGAACAAACTCTTACGAGTCTGCTTCCCAACCGACTACAACATGGTCGTCTTCAAGTCTGATGTGAACAAATACTTGTTGAGCCGTCGTCTTAGATAATCAATGCGTCTTAAATAATCTTCTGCCCCTTCAACCCATTGTTTCTAGTCTTCTCATGGTGGTGATCAGGATCCAACTATTTAACCCTTGTCCTCTAGTGATAAGTGATGACCTATTGTTTAAAAACAAAAACGATAACTTTATATGTTAGATTGTCAGAATAAAATAAAAGTATTTTTACTTTGATTTGATTCGTAAATTTGTAATTGAATTCTGTATTTGTGTTATTTACATTATTCTGAATTTCAGACGGAACCCTTATCTTAATCCACAAGGACCTGTGGCGTTACAGATATAAGAGCTAAGTGATGATCAGTTCTAAGTGACAGTCTTCTGGAGGTTGAAGGTTCAATCCTCAATGCGGGCGATACTAAGAATACAATAACAAATTACTTAAACTTCTACCCGGTCATAGCTGATGGAACGAGAGCAAGCTACCCCTGTGGATTAAATAAAGGGTTCTGATTGAAATTTCGTACAGATTCCCTGAATTTGACGAGATGTGCCTGGAGAAGGTCTGAGGTCACATCAGCCAAAAAGCTGTGAGAATAACATCCAAGAACAATAGTCCAAATAATCCAATTGAATTGTATTTCATTATTATCTAAATTGTAATCTTGACTCGTTCAAGAGTTTTTTTTCTTCTCTCATTGTAATTTAAATTTTGTTTAATCTTCCCTGCAGAAAGAGCTCGATCGTGATGCCGTTCAACATTTCTGTGAAAAACATCTTGGCACAATCAAAGGTTATGTGACAAAAGTGTCGTCAGGGTTACCACTGCCTGCCAAATGTAGTGTTGTCAGTAAGTACCCTCACAGGTGTGGATATGCACACCCTTAGAACCTTTTTAGATATTGCAGATATGCACACCTTTAGAGCCTTTTTAGATATTGCAGATATCTTCTATATAATAACGCAGAGAGAGTTGTTTCTCAAAATGTTCTCATTAATAGATTCATTCCTACAAAAGTATTGTTTGATTTTTTGGAACTTTTTTTAATGTTTTTACCAATAAAATAATTTCGATTCCATTTTTTTCATAAAATATTTCATCTGCCTAGGAAGAAATTTCAGATGGACACCATCTTAAGTAGAGGGCTTTTTTTCACTCCAAACCGGGCATATTGCCACTGAGATTTAAAGGGAAATTGTAATTAGGGGGCATCCTAAGTGGGGAGTTGTGTAGCAAAATATTTGTTCACATTACATTTAAATTTCTGCATGTTGGTACAATCGGGGGAGCAGGGAGGGAATTCCAAAAGTTAAGCAGACCAAGAAAAATACTATTAGCGTAGAAAATTTTCTGGCATCTGAGGGACGTGTACAGTGCAGGGGTGGGATTTTGCTGCTAGTCAGGTTGATCGGGGTATTTACATTGAGGTGATACAAGTGTAGTACTTGTAAAACTAGCACAGGATGCAACATTGCACTGATGAGACAGGAGTTGAAACTTGATTGACAGTGTGTGACCTATTAGGTTAGAGATTCTTTTTTGGACCCTATCCAAAAGGGAGAGACTAGTGGTTGGTACACCAGCCCTATTGTGGCAACAAAACTCCATGCAAGGGTGAATGGTTGCTAAATAGAGATATAGGATACTGGCAGGTGTGAGAAGTTTTCTAGCCCAGTAAAGGGAGACCACCTTCTTTGAAGTAGACTTGGCAGTATCTTCTATGTATTTATTCCAATTCATGTTGCCTGTAAATGTTTAAACGTTGGACTCGTAGGAAGGGTGCCCTCAGCCATGGATATCGGTGATTGGAAAGGTTACTTATAAAGAAAGGAGCTTTGTCTTGGTAGCATTGAATATAACTATCTATTTTTGAAAAGGAGCTTTGTCTTGGTAGCATTAAATGTTACCATCCATTTTTGAAAAGGAGCTTTGTCTTGGTAGCATTAAATGTTACCATCCATTTTTGAAAAGGAGCTTTGTCTTGGTAGCATTGAATATAACTATCTATTTTTGAAAAGGAGCTTTGTCTTGGTAGCATTAAATGTTACCATCCATTTTTGAAAAGGAGCTTTGTCTTGGTAGCATTAAATGTTACCATCCATTTTTGAAAAGGAGCTTTGTCTTGGTAGCATTGAATGTAACTATCCATTTTTGAAAAGGAGCTTTGTCTTGGTAGTATTGCGTGTAACTATTTATTCTTAGCTCCATTCTACTACAGAATGGAGTTCATTGCCTTGGATATGTGCGTGTTTGATTTGCACGCATGTCGAGAATAGAGCATAGTGTCATCAGCAAATATACCCATCTCGGATGCGATTGCATCAGGAAGGTCATTTATGAAGATCAGGAACGCTAAAGGTTCAAGGATTGTTTTGATATATATGGCCATCGAGAACAATCTTCTGGATCTTTCTTTTAGCTAAGAAGGATCTGATTATATTAAATATTCATTCAGTAATACCGTACAAATTAATTTTTCTGAGAAGATCTACATGCCAGATCGTGTCAAAGGCCTTGCATATGTCAAGTGCTACCACTCTAGTTTCACCTGCCTTGTCCAGTGTATGGTATATGCATTCAGTTTTGGGATATCCATGGTAGAGCAGTATTGACTGTTGATCAGAAAGAAGTTTAGCATATTCGAGATTGATTAAGGATTCAAAGATTTTAGCAAAGAACGACTTAGCGAATTTAAAATACTTAGAATTAGAAAACATTTAACCATTCCGAATATCTCAGAGTGAAGATCTAAAGTTCTTGGTTTAAATCTCACATCTCGGCATCCGCTTTTTAAATTTTATTTTAACTAGCTTTAAAATTCTTAGCAGATCTTCATGTAATTATAGTTTTAAAACAATTTAACCAATGATATTGTAATAACACTGGTTTACAAAAAAACATTTTTTGGTCTGAGGCAAGAATGGGGATAGATGTTTTGAAGCAAGAATGGGGATAGATGTTTTGAGGCAAGAATGGGGATAGATGTTTTGAGGCAAGAATGGGGATAGATGTTTTGAGGCAAGAATAGGATAGATGTTTTGAGGCAAGAATGGGGATAGATGTTTTGAGGCAAGAATGGGATAGATGTTTTGAGGCAAGAATGGGGATAGATGTTTTGAGGCAAGAATGGGGATAGATGTTTTGAGGCAAGAATGGGGATAGATGTTTTGAGGCAAGAATGGAGATAGATGTTTTGAGGCAAGAATGGGGATAGATGTTTTGAGGCAAGAATGGGGATAGATGTTTTGAGGCAAGAATGGGGATAGATGTTTTGAGGCAAGAATGGGGATAGATGTTTTGAGGCAAGAATGGGGATAGATGTTTTGAGGCAAGAATGGGGATAGATGTTTTGAGGCAAGAATGGGGATAGATGTTTTGAGGCAAGAATAGGATAGATGTTTTGAGGCAAGAATAGGATAGATGTTTTGAGGCAAGAATGGGGATAGATGTTTTGAGGCAAGAATGGGATAGATGTTTTGAGGCAAGAATGGGGATAGATGTTTTGAGGCAAGAATGGGGATAGATGTTTTGAGGCAAGAATGGGGATAGATGTTTTGAGGCAAGAATAGAGATAGATGTTTTGAGGCAAGAATGATGATAGATGTTTTGAGGCAAGAATGATGATAGATGTTTTGAGGCAAGAATGATGATAGATGTTTTGAGGCAAGAATGGGGATAGATGTTTTGAGGCAAGAATGGCGATAGATGTTTTGAGGCAAGAATGGGGATAGATGTTTTGAGGCAAGAATGGGGATAGATGTTTTTTTGCTGATTTGGGTGTGCTGAATTCAAATTTATAAATAGTTTTGTTCTATCACCTCTAGTTTTCTGGCTTTTTAATAGTCTTATTTTAGTATAAACAGAGAATAAATGTGCATATTTCAAGAGTTGCAGCAGCTCATAACAGATAAAAAAAGGATAGATAAAGATCACTGATTGAATATATATACTTGGATGACACAATTACACAATTCATAGTACCACAGAGAGTCAAAAGTGTATTTTCTTAGAAGATTTGGTGTATTTTGCCTGCAGGATGTCATGCAAGAGCATCCAGCAGAAGTCTGCTATCATGCCGGGGTTCCATTTGCCTTGATAGTTGCTCTCCATCTTCGTAATGTCTTGGTGGAATCTTTCTCCATGCTCATCACTCACTGCTCCAAGGTTTGGCGGGAAGAAGTTGAGGTGGGAATGGAGAAAATGAAGCTTGAGTGACATTCGACACCCCATATCCTCGTAAGACTTTAGCAACTTCTTAACTGCCAAAATCCGTCTTGATATATAACTATATATATATAATGTAATGCTATCACTTACATTTAGTGCATAATAACTAAAAAAAAGCCATAAGTCTCACAATATTAGAATTAGCATTGAATGGATATACGCCTTTATGTACCGTATATGCACAAAATGCACACTATACATATCTAAAAAACTAGAGGTGATGAGTAAAAACAGATTTTAAATTTGAATTCAGCACCCCCAAATTTGGTAAAAACGGGTATTTTTGTGCTTGTCTCAATTTCTTTGTAAATCAGTGTAATTATTTTTAATTTTCAACATGAAATTTAAAAACTGAAAAATAAGATTTTGGGATATAAATAGGCTTATTTTAAATAAAAAGAAAATGAAAAAAAAATGTAAGTAAAAAAACAAACAATAGTGGGCAATGCTAGGTATGGACAGAAAATATATTTTGAATTATTTTTCTTTCGGCCCGAGTAGGGACTTATATAGCCAATCATATTGCTTTCATTAGTTTTATGTTGAGGTTATTTATTTATTTTTTTCAATTATTGTTTATTTTTCTATTTGTTTTATAAATTTACTTATGCGATTAATTAGATTTAAAAACAATTTATTTTGTGAAAAAATTTATTTAAATTATTTATTTACTTTTTTAAATTGAAATTTTTTATTTACTTTCTTAAAAGTTAAATATTTTGATTTACTTTTTTAAAATTGAATTTTTTCATTTTTTTTTTTTAAATTGAAATTTATTCACTCTCTTATAATTGAATATTTTTACTTAATTTTTTAAATTTAATTTTTTTTCACTTTATTTTTTAAATTTAAATTTATTTACTTTCTTAAAATTGAATATTTTTATTTACTTTTTTAAAGTTGACATTTTTTATTTACTTTTTAAAAACTGACTTTAAATTTTTGAAAAATTAAAAATCATATATTTACTTAAGAAAATGTGAAAAATATTATTTAATTTAAGGAAATTATTTTTTTTATTAACGTTGAAATGCGTTTGTGCATTTTGTTTTTACCAAGATTCAAATGGAAGCCAAAATAAATTTTAAAAAAAATGAAAAAAATGCTGATTTTCTAAGAAACCTATTTATTTAAAATATCTTTTCTTCTCCAAGCCATGACATTTTTGTATTCACACTTTTTTTTATGTTTATTTGATTTTCCAATTTCAGATGGTCGTCACAAACGTTTTGTCAAGTTGAACTTTCTTTGCGGCAGTCATCATGGCGATGAGTGTTTGTATGGTAACAATAACTACTTTATGTTGGCCACACGCATTCCAAAAACATGGATTCACCTCATGTTTCTTGCCCTGCAGGTAAGCAAAACAAATATTTTATTTTGGGGAAAAAGGAAGAACTTGCTAAAGAAAATAACACTGGAGAAGAAACCTTTCACATACAAGTTTTTTAGCAGTTATTCATATCCTGGAAAGCTGTGGTCAGTGCTTTCAAATATGGGTCTTGTGACAGTTACCTCATCTAGCTATTACATTTATTTCATCTAGCTATTACATTTATTTCATCTAGCTATTAAATTTATTTCATCTAGCTATTACATTTATTTAATCTAGCTATTACATTTATTTAATCTAGCTATTACATTTATTTCATCTAGCTATTACATTTATTTAATCTAGCTATTAAATTTATTTAATCTAGCTATTAAATTTATTTAATCTAGCTATTACATTTATTTAATCAAGCTATTACATTTATTTAATCTAGCTATTACATTTATTTCATCTAGCTATTACATTTATTTCATCTAGCTATTAAATTTATTTCATCTAGCTATTACATTTATTTCATCTAGCTATTAAATTTATTTCATCTAGCTATTAAATTTATTTCATCTAGCTATTACATTTATTTCATCTAGCTATTAAATTTATTTCATCTAGCTATTAAATTTATTTCATCTAGCTATTAAATTTATTTCATCTAGCTATTACATTTATTTCATCTAGCTATTAAATTTATTTCTATTTTTTCGGAAACAAGTCAGTCATTTTCTTCTTTTACACCTGGGCAACGCCAAGTAGTAATAATAATAGCATCATTTCCATTTTTATATTTATTGATATTTAATGGGAGTAGGGAGACATTATGTATATTGTAGGCTTCTCTTTGTTGTAGGTAAGGATCAAAGAGATTCTCTGGATAATTCTCGGACAAGGACGAGACAAGGATCATTTCATCTTAAAATATTAATTTAACTATGGATCCCTTTCCTTCACTATGAGGTGCTTCATAAAGGACTATAATACTCCCTATCTAGCAGGACCATACATTGTTTTCTCGCTGATTTCCAAACCGCAAATGCTCTCACTTTAAATCCTTCTATATCACAAGATATAAAACTTAACCAGTTAAATATTTGCCCTCATATATAGACCAAGAACCTATGATCAAACCTCGTCAATCATCTAAATGCCAAGTTTTTGTGTACATGTCTGTTTTGTTAAGTTTTGTTTTTAAAAAAATTGTTCCGGTATATAAAACGCTCCTGAATAGTGAAAAACTTGTGCACTGTCGTATGTTTATCATCGTCCGCAGACAATTCTCTTCTGGAATGTTTTTTGTGTAGTGATCGTGCCGTGATTAGGTAGATGTGTAGTGATTGTGCCGTGATTAGGTAGATGTGTAGTGATCGTGCCGTGATTAGGTAGATGTGTAGTGATCGTGCCGTGATTAGGTAGATGTGTAGTGATCGTGCCGTGATTAGGTAGATGTGTAGTGATCGTGCCGTGATTAGGTAGATGTGTAGTGATCGTGCCGTGATTAGGTAGATGTGTAGTGATCGTGCCGTGATTAGGTAGATGTGTAGTGATCGTGCCGTGATTAGGTAGATGTGTAGTGATCGTGCCGTGATTAGGTAGATGTGTAGTGATCGTGCCGTGATTAGGTAGATGTGTAGTGATCGTGCCGTGATTAGGTAGATGTGTAGTGATCGTGCCGTGATTAGGTAGATGTGTAGTGATCGTGCCGTGATTAGGTAGATGTGTAGTGATCGTGCCGTGATTAGGTAGATGTGTAGTGATCGTGCCGTGATTAGGTAGATGTGTAGTGATCGTGCCGTGATTAGGTAGATGTGTAGTGATCGTGCCGTGATTAGGTAGATGTGTAGTGATCGTGCCGTGATTAGGTAGATGTGTAGTGATCGTGCCGTGATTAGGTAGATGTGTAGTGATCGTGCCGTGATTAGGTAGATGTGTAGTTGCAAACTAGATGAAAGGATCCCGTCAACCATTCTTCATCAGAAACTTGGTATTGGTGAGATTACGGATGTCTGATGCATTCGGTGTCTCAGGTGGTTCAGCTATGTACGGCGTGCCACATCTTGCACCAACTCTATAACATGTCTGAATATTCTCGGCACTAGGAAGCGTGGTAGATTGAAATATGATGTGACTCGAGTGCGTAAGAAGCGTTATAATTGCATCCAACCTGACTGGTATCAACCCTTTGGACCGAACTTTCTAGAGAAAAGGTGTGAAACGTTTCCTGGTCTTACCGCTCTGGAGTCTGGGATACTCACGGCACCCTAAATACCAAAACCAAATGAAAAAGTGATTTTTTTGATTCATGTGCATCTATTGTTTGTGTTGATATCTGTGTAGCTTGTAAAATTCCTGCGTGTTAGCATGTATTGAAAAATGGGGCAGTAATTCTTAGTCTTGCGGTTTTGTGATGCTGAAGGCTAATAATAAAAATTAGTACTGGGGACCAGTAACACAATCGAGATAGATTTGTCTTCAATCCTAGCATGTATATGTGTGCATTGGGGTATCCCGTTTATATAATCCAAATCACAGGTTGATAGCGGATTCATCAATTTAGACATCATCATCATCATATTCAGTTTAACGTCCGCTTTATATGGTGGAATGTGTTGGACAGCTTTTAGTAATTGACTTCCAAACTAACCTATCTCTTCCCAGGTCTTTATTTATCCCTCTTTCTCTCAAATTCATCCTTATCACTTCCTCCCATGTTTTCTTTGGACTTCCCCTGTTAACTGGACCTGCTACCTTAACTGATCTACATCTAATGACCCAAGAACTCTCATCCATTCTTTTATCATCATATTCTGTTTGACGTCTGTTTTACATGCTGGCATGTGTTGGACGGCTTTTAGAAATTGACTTCCAAGCTAACTGATCTCTGGCCAGGCCTTTATTTATCCCTTCTCTCAAGTCTATATTTATCACTTCCTCCGATGGCCTTCCCCTATGAACTGGATCTGATACCACAACTGTTCTCCATCTACTAACCCAAGCACTCATCCATTCTTTCAATGTGACCAAACCAACAAAGTCTCCAGTTCTGCACATCTCCCGATACTATTCAGATTTAATCTTCCTCTGAGATCAGCAAATTTAAGCCTTGTCTTTGAGACTCACATTACACATCCATTGTATCATTCTCATATTATTTCTCTCCATGCAACGCATGTCCTCAACCCTATCTGACTAGTATTTGCTTCTATACAGCATTATATGCCTGATAGGGTAGAAGTGAAAGTTGAAAAAAGAAAAAAACATGCACACACGAAAAAAAAAAGTCTGACTCCTGAATTGTATTGACAATTCTCCAAAACACGACGAGGCCAACTCTAAAAAAAAAAATCCGACTCTCGTCAATCGAGTAACCCGACACAAAATGCCAATTCAATTTCTTTCTTCTTTTCTTGCTTAACACTCGACATGTATCCTCACACGCTGAAGAGTAAAGTTTCTACTCTTTTCATTTCAACGAAAATTCACCCATGCAAAACAATGCTCATTTGCATAAGTGAACTCTTGTTCTCGTAAAGAAATAACAAGATTCTATCTTGTTATCAGATTGAACCCGGAGTGGGTTCAATCCCTGATGAATAACACGGTGCGACCCTCACTTTTTTTTACCTCGTGGACCCGCAAGATGGCTGCTACACTCTCCACTCTCACATGATCTCTTGATCACACATGATGCAGGGTCGTGGTGGTGGTGGTCGCCTTTTGTTTCGTGCGCTTCTTACATGGGGACGCTACTTCTTTTTTGTTGAATGTTCTTCCTTTACAAATTTCGGCTGAGGTAAATGGCGAAAGTATTCATTTTGCATCAATCTCTACACCAATAAAATGATTAGACAACTTTACATGAAACTAATTTTCTTTTCATCATAACGAAATACTTTTCTCTTTTTTCCTATGATTTACTCAAATTAATGCTTTAATTAATAACTAAACGTACTGGCTATGATGTTCAACCGAACCAATAACTGGCTACAATATTGAAAAGAGTTAATAACCTGAGTTAATAATCCTTGGTTGACAGTGGTAACGCTCTTCATCATGTGATTATATACAATGATTTGAAGTTAAAACAGTCATAGTTTAAATGTTGGAAAAGAAATGTAATATCCTGCTAGATAGGTTTAAATTTAAAAACTATAATTATTTGTTATTGTTTTCCTGAGAGAAAAGAAAGTCTAGTATATAATTATAGATCTTGTGTGTTTAGCATTAAATAATTCACAAAAAGAATTGATGAGAGTAGAAAGTGGACTTTGGGTTTACTTTCGGCAGCCTCGTAACTCTCGCTTCCCTTATTTTGTCCTTTAGTCCTCATTTCCATGAACGATGTTTCTGACAATGGGGGAAGAATTGCTGTTTTCTGGGTTGGAATCTATCTAACACTTATCGTTGGCTAGTTTTTCACCTTGAAGGGGTATTTTTTTTTTTTACCTCCTTACATCAAGTTGCTTCATGTCTTGTCTGGAGCGATTTCCATAAAAAAAAAACTCATAAACAGACAAAGCGTACATATATGAAGATGACTGACATTTAGTCGTAAAACATACTTTATTAACTTCTAGTTGTCCCAACCCGGCGTTGCCAAGGAAGTTATTTAAAAAGAGGTTCAATTGTAATATAAGATTGTTGGTATATTTCACCTATTTCGCCAAAATTGCACCATTTTTATTAAATTTATCGTTCTTTTTTTTGCCGTTTTTTTCCTCTTTTTTGATCCGGTTTGTGTGATTTTTCATTTTCTTCTCCAAGGCAAATGCCAGTTCTGCCTTAAGTCAACAAGACACGTGTGTGAGTCGCCTTAAAAATTGTTGGGATGCTTTAAAATCGGACAAAGGAGCCAGCAGTTTTCTCACAGTGGTCACTTCTTCATTCCCTTCAGCCAAGGTTGGTCACTTTCTTTTCTCTCTCTCTTTTCCTTCAATTAAACTAGGATTTCAGAAGTTGTTCTCTCAATATCATATATTGAGGTGGCCTTGAGGGACAAGGATGGGAAGTTAGTTGTCAAGAGGATCATAAGATCAAGGAGGAAGATAAGAAGGAGAAGTCGGGGTCCATGTGAATGCATTTGTAGATGAAGCGAACACAGGTTTGGTATGTAACTCATAAAAAAATAGCACTATCTCTCTCTCTCCATCTCTGCCTGAGACATGTACTTAAGATAAAGTAAAGAACTAGACATGCCACTATGAAGAAATAACCTCCAGAGACGTATCCATCCCAGCAGTCTTAAGATTTATATCCCTTAATCTCTTTATCCCCGGAAATCCTCATCATCGACATATCAATGCCGAAATAACTAGATGATATACAGCACTCTATTCGTCGGCAAATTTGATTTGATTTTCATTGTGCATCACCATGAGAATCTCTTGCATACAAGATGGAATACCAGTTAGTACTACTTACTCTCTCTTCTATATTTACGTCATTTATTTATTTACGTCATTCTCTTACTCTCCTTTCATTACATTGCTATTACTATAAAAAAGTGCAGTAGTTTGCATTTCTTTAGTGGTGCATTCGAATGGCAGATGTGCAGGCGATAGATGCTCGACCAAAACGGCAGTGACGTCTCGTTTTAAAGGTAGTCATAGTGGTGATGTAGCAGCCTGTGTAACACATTGCAAAAGGACCACTTCCCTGCAAGTTACAACATAGTCATCTTCAAATCCAATGATTTCTATCATATACCATCCCCACAAGTAACCAAACTTAGTTCATTCCATTAATCATCGTCAATCTTCTCATGATGTTCTTCACCTTTTCAACCAGCTATCATTCCATTTCATTGACCCTTATCCTCAAGTCGCTTTTGGGTCTTAATAACAAGAAAAAAAAACAAAGAAAAAACGCGTAAACAACAGATTTGCTCAATGGCATCATTCTCTTTGATGTAAGGTTACACATTATATAAGCTTTCGCTTGCTTGCTCCCTCCCTCTCTGAGGAGCTTTGAAAAGGACATCCTCACCCAGCCAGCTCACCTGCCAAAAAGGAACATCTTTTTCCCGTCATTGCTACATGTCAATTTGGGCTTCCTGTCCATGCCGCGTAGTCTTAATTCTAACAGGGATGGGAGTTCTGGTGCCCCCTCGACATAAATTCACTAGACTAACTCGACAATCAGCTAAATCCCATCCATTCACTGTGGAGGTCCCCAGATGCCGGAGAGCTTTCTACTCCAATAGCTTCTTTGCTTGTGCTGCAGGCCTCTGGAGCTCCCTCCCTGCCCCCTGTTTCGCCGACGGTACTGACATGCAGACATTTAAAACTAATGTGTGCAGCTCCTAATTTAGGTTGCACCCCCCCCACACACACACACACACACATACACACAAAAGAAAAAAACCTATTCCCTTTCTCTCAGTAGCCCCTTACGTCTACAGTGGCGGCCTGCCTTGTTTAAAAAAAAAATTTAAAAAATGTAAACAGACATCTCGCAACTTAGGACAACACCCAAAACCTACTTCCTAATTCTCAGTAACCTCTTACGTTTACAGTGGCGGCCTGCCTCGTTTGGAGTGAAATATGTTAAAAAAAAAAAAAATCAACACAGATTAAAAGTGTAATATTTTTGTTTTTGTTGAATTTTATCAATTGAAAAGTTTTGATTTCTATAAAAAAAACCCCGTAGTTACGTGATTTAGCTTTTGTGTTTTCAGGATCAAGACGCCCTTCTTCACGAGCTTCACAATGTTCGCTATTTCGATGTTTTTGAATTCAATGCTGGCGAACACCATTGGGCCTGTTTTATGTGCAACCATCCGGAAAAGATGCTCACCCTCCTACAAGACGGCAACCCAGTCATTTCGGTAAGTGGATTGAATTGAAAACATCATATATATATCATAAACTTATGAAATTAGTAAGTTAAAGTGAGAGAAAAATTTAGATTAATAAGGCAGTTCTATAGAAGAGACCAGCGGCGCTTTTGTATAAAAAGTCACCGATGTAAGGGAAATAACTCTTTTTGACTAAGAGATTCATAATTTTTTCACAAAATTTGGGACGGCGCTTAAACCAACACAACTTAGAGTAATTGTACTTTTTATTAAAACAATGTTTTAACAGAAAAAAAAAACATGAGTGAAAATGCAACAATTCCTTTAAGTTGTGTTGGTTTCAAGGTCCCAAGTTTTTTTCTGAAAAATGATGAATTACTTAGGCAAACAGTTATTTCCCTTACATCGGTGACTTGCTATACAAAAGCGCCTTAAGCTTACCTTAATGGTAATTCAAGGGAAGACAACACAATGGAAACAGGAGAAAGTCAAGGAAACCATTATAGAGGGGGTAGTAAGGATTTTTCTCATTGGCTGACGCTGATGGATGCGTCGCAATAATGGCGACTGAGGTTGTCGCATAACTTCGGATGAATTCTGCAGTGTTAATGTGCATAGTTTTTAAGGAGACGGCCTAATACTTCTGGAGTCAAGTCATGGTTGCAATCTGAGCCGACATGATACAGAATACAAAATCAATAGTGGAGACAGTGCATCACTGAAGACCAACCTTGATGCATCTGAAAAATGTATTTTGCGATACTACCTTAATTATGCTCCCACCTGATGCTAATTTTTGCTAGTTCTATGAAGTCCATAAGTTTGACACCGAGTAAATAGTGTATATATATATATGCGTACCACTGCTCTAATGCGCATTGTCTAGAAATGGGAAGTAAGTTAACATCTAAATAGAAAACACAGCGGCTATCCAGCAAGCAGTCAAGAGAGAACTCAATAGAATGACAGCTTGTTGTCAACTTAATTTACAGTGCTCAATCTTGCGAGAGCTTTGAATATTTATTTATAAATAAATATTATTTTCAAAATAAACCCATATACACATGTGTTTCATGCCAAACCTGCAATCGTCAGTATGGGAGGAGACAATCCCCACTAGTCACAAGGCTCGAACCCTGATAGGAAAGTCATGTTTGACTCGGTAGCCGAGGTGCGTATCACTGTTCTGACGCACATTGTCTAGAAATGGGAAGTGAGTTAACATTTAAATAGCAAACACAGCGACTATCTAAGTAAGCAACCGAGAGAGAACTTATATATATATATATATATATATATATATATATATGTAAATGTTTAAAAAAAGTAAAGTTCAATGATTATAACGTTAATAATAAGGAGACAAAAACCATCGATTTTATTATATAAATATAAAAAATGAAATATTCCAAATTTCCATGATACAAATAAATGCTGCAGGTGATATTTAGCTCAATGAGTCGAACTTAAAATCCAACAGAGCTCATATATTATAACTCATATAACATTTATTAAATCATGATTTTTCATAGAACTTTTTATAAACTTGAAATATCTACCTTTGAAGAATGAATTCATCTTAAAAAAAAAATACATTTGAATCCAATTATTTTAGCGTGTTTTATAACACAACAGAAAATAATGTTTTTTTTTATGTGTTTGTGACCGTTTACAATTCTATTTTGCCTCCAACGAATTGATAAAGAAGTTTTGCCTCCAATGAATTGATAGAAAAGTTTTGCCTCCAACGAATTGATAAAGAAGTTTTGCCTCCAACAAATTGATAAAGAAGTTTTGCCTCCAACGAATTGATAAAGAAGTTTTGCCTCCAACAAATTGATAAAGAAGTTTTGCCTCCAACGAATTGATAAAGAAGTTTTGCCTCCAACAAATTGATAAAGAAGTTTTGCCTCCAACGAATTGATAAAGAAGTTTTGCCTCCCACGAATTGATAAAGAAGTTTTGCCTCCAACGAATTGATAAAGAAGTTTTGCCTCCAACGAATTGATAAAGAAGTTTTGCCTCCAACGAATTGATAAAGAAGTTTTGCCTCCAACGAATTGATAAAGAAGTTTTGCCTCCAACGAATTGATAAAGAAGTTTTGCCTCCAACAAATTGATAAAGAAGTTTTGCCTCCAACAAATTGATAAAGAAGTTTTGCCTCCAACGAATTGATAAAGATGTTTTGCCTCCAACGAATTGATAAAGAAGTTTTGCCTCCAACGAATTGATAAAGAAGTTTTGCCTCCAACGAATTGATAAAGAAGTTTTGCCTCCAACGAATTGATAAAAAAGTTTTGCCTCCAACGAATTGATAAAGAAGTTTTGCCTCCCACGAATTGATAAAGAAGTTTTGCCTCCAACAAATTGATAAAGAAGTTTTGCATCCAACGAATTGATAAAGAAGTTTTGCCTCCAACGAATTGATAAAGAAGTTTTGCCTCCAACAAATTGATAAAGAAGTTTTGCATCCAACGAATTGATAAAGAAGTTTTGCCTCCAACGAATTGATAAAGAAGTTTTGCCTCCAACAAATTGATAAAGAAGTTTTGCATCCAACGAATTGATAAAGAAGTTTTGCATCCAACGAATTGATAAAGAAGTTTTGCATCCAACGAATTGATAAAAAAGTTTTGCCTCCAACGAATTGATAAAAAAGTTTTGCCTCCAACGAATTGATAAAAAAGTTTTGCCTCCAACGAATTGATAAAGAAGTTTTGCCTCCCACGAATTGATAAAGAAGTTTTGCCTCCAACGAATTGATAAAGAAGTTTTGCACTGAAGATGATATTATGGACAATAGATCTTTGAAATAATATTTCTTGATCTTGAATTTTTTATACCATGATTACAAAATTTTGATTATGTTATACATTTTGTATTCTGAGTTTTTATTTATATATATATATATATATATATATATATATATATATATATATATATATATATATATATATATATATATAGTGAAGGTAGTACTATCTGTCATGTAGGACAGAAAAAAATGTTATATTTTTGGGGGAATATTTTTTTAAATTTTATATTTTTAAAATTTAATTCAATCATTCTGGAGAGCACATATTAGTAAATGGTGGGGTAGTTAGATTGGAGATGTGGGTGGACTAATAATATAGATATGTGTTAATGAAACAACAATCCCACCATGAAAAGAGTCAATAATGGAACCTGAAGAAACAAAATATGTATAATAGCATAGAGAAAAACAATTTTGCCAAGATCTTTGTAAAACACAAAACAATGTAGACATAGACACAACATAAAACTAAATTGATTACAAAAGTGGTTAAAAAGGGGGAAAAATAAAAAATATAAAAGTATACAAAAATATTTTTAGAGTTTTTGTAATATTAATTAGAGTAGTGAAGGCTCGTCAGTTGACTACCAGAGCGACTGTTTCTGGGATTTAAAGACAATACAGTCAAAATGCTCTGACTCCCCAAGCAGAACTAGGCAATTTCTACCGCTAATACTTTGAAATCATCTAAAATATATACATGAAGTATTTACAGGATGTAAGTAAAATTGTATTTACTAACCAGCAATAACCATTGATTCTTGTGATAGTGATAATAAAGTCCAGGAAGGTAGCATGATTACCATGATGTTCCACCTTCAATTCTAGTTTTTGTTTGGTATATTTTTGGATATATATATATATATATATATATATATATATATATATATACCATAATGCTGATTTTATTTTAAATATATAGAATTTTTTTCTCCCCTTTAAAAAAAGAAAATCTCTCAATACAGCTCCTGTTGAGTGAGGACGAAACCAGTCGTCTGGCTGTTTTTTTTACTTTTAATCATGAATGATAAAACTAAAACATGTCTTCCCTGCATACTTGCATTAATAAAATTCTGTACTCCTCCCAAAATCATGAAATATATATATAAATATTGAAATTTATCAGACACTAATTGATTGGTCGGTGGTTGTCCCCCTTTAAAAGGTAACCCAATCACTGCTCCTTTAGGGGTCATGTGAACCAGCCTATATAAACTCAAACGCTTTGCTCTAGCCTCTTTTTCCAGTTTTCTAGCCTTGGTTGATGTTGGTCTGGCTGCATTGCGACAGAAGACCTCAGACGGCAGTTCGCAGGCAAAAGCCATTCCTTCCATCATGAAAAGAGCCAGAATTGATGAACACAACTTTGCATGTAGTTATCGAACAATTATTCTCAGATAAGTTCTTGCGAACACACGTATTTGCAAAACCCTCTAATTCTGTACATTCACCATTTTCTTTTGTATATCATTCTTTCTTATATGCCAGTGTAAAATTGTTAAATTAATATACATGGTTGTTGTACCTTTCCTTCAAAAGCTGTCGCTCCTAATTTAAATTTCAGTCCAGAGGATTACTTCTACTTTCTCACATGTGAGAATTAAACTTTCTTTCTTTGAGATCAAATTCAACAAAATGTAGAAATAAGTGGAAAAAGTTGATCTACCAAAACCTTACAATCAAATCAACTTATATGGTGAGATTTTTCTTCTTCTTCTTCTTTCTTGTGCCAGCTCTCTCAAAGCTGCAGCTCGGTCTTGGCAAGCCAGGTTCTCGTGTCGTCATCAAGGTCCGCTATGCCCTGCTCGCCATTGGGTGGTTTGAACAGCGGGCATTCCTCTATGACGTACGTAACTGTCTGTTCTGGGTGCCCACATTCACAGGCAGCACCCTCTAGGCCTCAGTCTCTCATTGTGGCAGAAAAACGGCCCACACCAGTTCTCAGGCTGTTCAGATTGGTCCATTGCCTTCGTGGCAGCTCAGCCTCTGTTATGTCGTCTGGGTCGGTGATGAACCTGTGCAGTCGGTGTCGGTCAGCCTGCTGCCAATCTTCCCTCCAGCGGCTCTTGGTCCACATCTGCTTTGAGGTGGTGTCTGGGACGGTTTCCAGAAGCTGGGAGAGTGCGTGGCGTGATTTGAGGCGTACTAGTGGAGGGGGTTTGCTCATGATGTCATGGAGCAGATGTCTCTTGTCGATCTTGGCCTTGCGTGACTGTGCCAGGACAGTCGCTTCCCCCTTCCGCAACAGTACTCTCTTTATTCTTCTGATGAAGTCTTTCGATAATAAAGACAAAATGTAAAAATCTAACCGATTTTTAGTGTCTTGTTTCGGTCTATCTGCTTTTTCCATTCAACTCTGCATAACAAACCTGCTGATTTTTATGATGTGGCTTGTAATCTATATACAATTGAAACGATATGGTGTTTTTAGAATTTGACTGTTCGTATGCAAATAGAAACGCGTGATTGGTTGACAAAAAAGGAATACGCAGAGTACACATTACTAAGGCAGTAGTTTTTACAATGTCAATAAACGAGTTCGAATCTCACGTACATCTAAAAGTTTGTTTCTTTAACTGGATACATGTTTTATAAATTTAAGGAAATTAACACAATAACAAAAAGCATAAATATATATTTTTTTAAATCCACAAAAAAATATATACATAAATGGCATTTAGTATTAGTTCAAAGCAGATTATTTTTGCTTAAAAACATAATTTCTAATTAATTTATATTTAATAATATTTGACTTCCTGTTATCTGTGTGCGAGCCTTATGCTTTTAAGACAGGCAGCCATCTTGTTATTTTCATTCTGGTTGACGGTTCCACTTTTGTATTCCTTTTTTGAGAAGGGGAGTGTTTCTCTCGAAATTATTAAAAATTTTTTCACCATTCCGGATATAAGTCTCATATTTACTGATTTAATATGTGAAAGATCTATTGAAAAATGAATAGATATTGTGAAGATTCTTAACCCAAACATTGTCTTTGATTGTTTTTATTCATTCTCTCTTTCACCATTCCGGTTCTCTGCATTGCTATCAGCCTTCATAAATTGCCACATACAGCAATGCTTCAAGCAAACTACCATTCTCTTTTAATTTGTTTTTTTATTCTTTTTCAGCGGAAACGTTTAGAGAAAATTTTCTTCCTGATTGCTACTGATAATTTCGAATGTTTTTTTTGCCAATAAAAACAATACGCAAATTCTTCGTAGTTACTTACTCTTACATGCAAATACTAAGAAGTATATTTTGTTCACAGAATTTCACAAATATTTTTCTTCATAGTAGCTATAAAGCCGTAGAAGTTAAGTACAGAGGGAAATTGACATACCCAGGTACTGCTCAAGAAATGGATATAAACTAGTTCATAATAAAAAAAAATTATTTTTTTTATCATAGGGCCAGCTGAAAGAGAAGAAAGGACGTTGGAAATTTTTGAAACGGTGGAAGACGAGATACTTCAGTTTGTCTGGTGCAAACATTACTTATAGTAAAAGTGATTCGGTAAGTAAATCTGCAATATATATATATATATATTCAAAATGTCTGATTGACTGAGAAAATCCTTGGCTCCTGTGAAATGCATGTAAAAGTTTTTTTTTGCTTCAGGATTTTTTACGGGAGTGATCTCTTGGTCTTCTGATGAGCTGCATAAATGAAATAAATAATTATATGTTTGTTCACGGTGGTTTGTTTGGGTGCGAAACAATTGTTACATTGAATTATTTTGAATTTTGGCAAGAAAAAATGAATAAAGACTGGGTCATTGAAATTTAACATACCATTGTTTACTTATATATGTATGTATGTATATATATATATATATATATATATATATATATATATAGTAAGCTATGAAAATATATTTATGGCAATTAAGCTACACAGAGGCTCCCGCGTTTCTTCCACGGGGTATATATATAAAAACATTAAATTTATTAAAACATTACAATTGTTCCAAGAATTAGAACATCAAGTCCAGTATGGCATACGATCGTTTCCAAAACAGTTTATAAATACTTTATTTTATTTTATAAATTAATAAAGCTAATCCAAAACGTCTCTTCATCAGCGCCTTTAGCAACACGTCTTAGAGAAAATCAGAGAAAAATTAAAAATCTCGTTGTAGAGAAACATCCACTAACAGAAAGAGTCACCGGTGGATATGTTAGTAGCATATACAGGGTGACTAAAAAAAAAACGGGCCCCGTGTACACTTTATGTGATATCTCCTTTATTTATTCACCGATTGCCCTTACTTTACAGGACATGGCAGAATCAACGACTGTGAGTACACCAAGACCTCAGTGGGAGCTGGGACAAAGAATACAGTGTTAAATTTTACTACAAGACAGACTCGTTTAAGAAAACCCAGGACAGTTTCATGCATCAGTTCGGATGTGAAAAGGCTCCACCCAAAAGCAGAATTTAGAACTGGGTGGACCACTTTGAGAAGTATGGGACCGTGGAGAACTTCAGTGAGAACCGTCCAAGCCACTCTGCATGTTTCAAGAAGCGGACATCCGAGCTGGTCGAAAGTGTGAGAGAGTCTCTCCAGGAGAGTCCGAAACGCTCTGTGCGTAAGCGAAGTCAGTCTCTCGGTATCTCCCGTGAGACTTGCAGGAGAGTGCTGGTGAACGATATCAGGGCTTACCCATACAGAATACAGACGCTGCAGACCCTTACAGCCTCAGATAAGAAGCAGAGGAGCGCTATGGCAGTCAAGATGCTCGATAAGATCGAGGAAACACCAGGTTTCCTTAACCTCCTTTGGACCTCAGATGAAGCCCACTTCCATCTTGACAGAAAGGTGAACTCCAAGACAAATGTCTTCTGGGGGTCCTCCAGACCCAATGAAGTAGCCACTCTCCTAATTGCACGGTGCGGGCTGCAATCTCGGTCAGAGGCATCATCGGACCAATTTTCATCGAAGAATCTGGCGCCGCAGTGACAGTCACCAAGGAGCGGTATGTGGAGGTCCTCAAAACCTTCAAGAGTGAGCTCCAGACCCTCTACTCGTCGCTCATGAGCAAGTTCTGGTTCCAGCAAGACGAAGCAAGTTCTCGCACCTCAAACCTGTCCCGAGATTGGCTGAAAGAGAACTTCGGAGGCCGAGTGATCAGTCTCAAGACTAATTTTGAGTGGCCACCCCATAGCCCGGACCTAAGCCCCCCAGATTTTTTCCTTTGGGGCTATCTTAAGGGCAGAATGTATGCAGGGAAACCCAGAACCATCACGGAACTCAAATAAGCCATCAGGGAGGAGATGAGAGCCATTCCCAATTCAGTCTGCAAGAACGTCATGGACAACTTCGTTCTGCGCCTCAAGAAATGCACGGAGCTAAAAGGAGTCCATCTAGAACACATGCTGTAGAACGGAGAAAAAAAAGGCCAAAGACCCTAGTGTTTTGATATGATGTTGTGAATATAATAAACTAGTTATGCCCCAAAATTCATTTCATTCGGACGAAACACTAAGAAACAGGGCCTAATTAGATTTGGGGCTCGTTTTTTTGGGGGCCACCCTGTATATATATATATATATATACAAATAAATACACATTGGTCTTTATTATAGGTGGAGGATACTACTAAAACTCTGGATCTTGCTTGTCACTGTGCACACTGGATGACGTCACAAAGGGCAAATGATGAGAGTAGTAGTGAGACAAGGAAAGTAATGTCAATAATTAAGAGAGGAAAAAGAGAGTGGATAAAAAAAATTAATGGTTATTGTCAAGACAGAAATATATATATTTACTTGAAAATGGATGACATCACAAAATGAATTCTATTTTTCAAAAGTTGCTATTTATCTTCTATGACGTCAGCCATTTTCCAGAAAATACTTTAAGAAATTATATCTTTAAAATATATAATTATTAAAGATATAATTTCTAGTGATGGGATGATTCCAATATTTTTTCTGATTCCGATATAATTACCGATTCTATTTTAAATTTCCGATTCCGATTCTTTTTAAATTTCAAAATATTCAGTTATACAGTTGTTTAATGTGTGCATATAATTTTTCAAAATTAAAAATAGGAGGTGCATACATTACACGAGTAGATCTTTTTAAAGATTTTTCTCTCAAATGTTTTCCTCGTAATTGACTGAAAATATTGAGGCAACTTTTAAAACAAAGCCAATTTGCAGTAGTTCGTCGGAAGTTGACAAAATGTTATTTAAATTTTTTCATAAACAATAGTCGAGTAGGACCTTTTTTAGTGAAAACAAAAAAGACTAGTAAGTAACTTATTAAAAGAATGAAAATACTCCAAAGAGAAAAGAAAGAAGAAAAAAAAAGGACAGAAAATTGTTCCCTTTTTTTTTCTATTCATCCCCTTGTGCCATTTTTACTGTGCCATTTTTCTGGTGTCATTTTTACTTAAATTCGTTATTATAGTCTATAGATTTTAGTTTTACTGGTAATTTAAAATCAATAAATATTTATTATTTTATCATTAGTACCAGCAATTGGAAATTAAGTTTTAAACAAAAAAATAAATAAAATAAAAGAGTCGTTTTTTTTAAATAAAAAATTAGGCTCAAATTTTTCCAATATTCCGAAATGTTCTGATTTTTCCGATTCTCGATTACGTTTAATTGTCTCAACACTAATAATTTATTAACTTGAAGTATGTATGTATGTATATGTTGTGGCCAAAATGAAAACACGGGGTTAGGTGAACAATATATATTGAAGAAAAGATATGTACATAGAACAAGAGAAGTGGTACATCAGTTCTGACTGCCAGGGTAGACTGGAGTTCAATCCAATTACTACGAGAAGCCTAAATGCAATTCCAGTCTTTTATTAGGAATGGACGAGTCCACTGTTCGTCATATAGGTACGGCACCATAACAGTATATTAATAAAATTGTGTGATCAGTTCTCGCCTGTCTGCATGTGCTTCTGGTTTCAGCGTAATTTTGGTACGCATTGTATTGTTTTTATTATTTCCTATTAATAGAATTTTTATCGAAATAAAAACTGTAATAGTATAAGGTACTAAAACAAACTTTTAAAAGATCTTATGATAAAATACAAAATTAAATCCATCAGTATGCATTTCGGTTTATTTGTAAATAAGTCCGCCATTTCTTCTAAAAACATGATTACCAATGTTAAAGTTAAGAAATTATATATTTAATAATATATATAACAAATACCCAATGTCTTACCGGTTGTCTAGTTAACCCATAAATGCTTTATTTTTTATATTGGTTTAAAAAAGTGAAAAACGTTTCATAGGGTAATATAAAGTAGTATAAATGATTGTTGGAAAAAATATATTTATTGAACAAAAATAAATGATGTTGCAAATGTGCAACAAATGACATAACATTTTATATGTCTAACAAAACACTACAATATATGATTCTAAATAATCATAATACACTAGAGAATCATAAAATAGATTTTACTTACCATTATAATGACCAGGTAAATGACACACAGATGACACTCGCCCATGACATCGAAGATACTGATTACATATTTGGCAGGTATGCTGATTCAACATCATACTAATAACTACTCACACTTGCCAACAGGCTTGTTGCAGATGTGAAACAAGTTGCGGTTTGACACATTTTCATTGAATATTATATTAAATAGGCATTTTGTTGGAATGTGCCATATTTGAAATAAAAAGCATTTAAGGGTTAGAAAGAAAATAAAAACAATCCCTTTTATTCATTGTATATGTATTTAATTTTTTTCTTTTTTCAGCGTAAAGAAACTTTACCTGTCAGCAAAATCCAGAGTGTGAAGGCCGTCAGGAAGGGTTTCCGAGACATTCCAAGGGCCTTTGAAATTTTCACAGGGGATCAAACTTACGTTTTGAAGGCAAAGGACCAACAGAATGTGGAACAGTGGGTTCAGTGTCTGCAAATAGCCGTGGCCCGCTCCCAAAAGAAGGAGCCGACTCTCTACCGATCAGCAGAGACTGACACACACTAATGCTAACAACATGATGGTCACAGTTATCTTCCCTTGTCTGCCATCTTTTTTTTCCTGACAAACACTTATGAAAATCAGACTTTTATATGAATTGCCCAAATAGCATATGATTGTTCTCTATCTCTCCTGGACACTAGCCCAGTCTAATAATAAACTGGAAGTGACAATGGCGTTATAGACTTAGAATATAAAATGTATCTTTAAATAAGTGATGCGAAGAATGGTGTCAGTAAATGCATTAGTTAGAAAAATGGGATAAAATAAACGGCAGAAGAAGGAAGACAGAGAAAACAGTGCGAAAAGGATCGAGTGAAAAAGACATTGAGAATATTTTTATATATATTAGTGAATTGTTATGTATCAAGGTCAGAAACCACTTGAAGATGAGGGTTAATAAGATGGATGGATTGTCGGTAGAATCATCATCATCATCATGCATTTCATCATCTTATTTCTCTGACGTTTTCTGACAGTCTGCAATGTCAGTCTCCAAGCTTAAACAGTCTTGAGGATTGATTCCGTTCAAATTCCATTGTCTAAGATCCTTGTTGATGGTTTACAGTCTAGTTTTCTTGGGTCGTCCAACTTGGCTCCAGCCTTCCACCTCAAGGTCTCGTTATTTTCATTATCCAAGAATCGCTCCTCTCAACGTGGCTGAACCAGCGTAGTCGACTGATCGTCAGGAGTTTATCAAGCTTTGGTATATTCATACTCACCAACAGGGTATCAGAGCTGATATGCTAGGTCGGTGTTTACGTATCAGTTTTATCATATATTTCCGATTCTCCATTGGCACAAACGCATTTTACGTTTTTAATGAGAAATCACAGACTGACTTATCTCTCATGTTCTCCCGTTTTTCTCCATCAAATAATCTTTCGACTTTTGTCTTAATTATTTTTTTTTCCATTACATGGTTTCTAGTTGAGGTGCCTTCATCCTAAGCCGTTTCTCTCCTCATTATATTACAGTACATATGAAATTTATTTTACTTTTTCAAAATAATATATACATCTACTATTTAGGTAAAAGGTTAGACCTGTAACATCCGCTCCATCGCTCCATGCCTGGTCTTTGTGTCACTGCATGAGTCGGACGAAATCTGGTCTATATGACCAATGCTTGTCTAGTTGTCTCTTAGAATCATTGACATCTTTGGTATTGACAACGCATTTCGGCAGTTCATTCCACGTATTGACAACTTATAGACCAAATGAAGACTTCTTCGTGTTCAATCTTCCGTGTTCCGATGATTGTGTTAAGAGGTAGGAACATTTGTTGGTCGAGCTTGTTTTTTCCTGTCAGAATCTTATAGACTTGAATCATGTCGCCTCGATTGTGTTGATAATACATCGAGGGCAGCATCATTGCTTCCAATCTCTTCTCATGTCGAACACAACTTAGTAACTTTATGCTGAACTTTCTCAACCTTATCGATGTCACCAGCAAATTGGTAAATCCTGGGAGCATTTTCATATTCCAATATCGACCTAACTATAGTGGTGAACAGCTTCTTCATAATAATCTGATCTCTGGTTGCAAAAGTCTTTTTTTTTTATTAATTCCAGTGTACACTGATTCATCGACATGATAGTAAAATGCCAGCCATGGTTGTCTGTCATTTTGTATATTTAACTACACTATGCATTTTTACTTTTTTTTTTAATGAATGAGTCACCGCCTATCAAGTCCTAAAGTCACCTGAGAATAAGGGTTAATGAGGTGGATAGATTGTCAGTTGAAACGATGAAAAATATTATGAGAGGATTGAAATTAATTGATGAAATAAACAAAATTTGATTATTTATGAAGACGGTTTATGACATATTTGCTGACATTTGATTAGAAGACAACCTTGTTGTAGCTGCAGGAAAGCAATACCATGGTATTGTGTTCCACAGATGGAAAGTTCTTGGAAATAAACTCTGTTCATGGAAATTCTGTTTGATACTCAACACACAGAGAAACAAAAGTTTTTTTTCAGTTGTGGTAGAAGATGAGTTTTTTTTGTGATGTCTCACAGCAGGGAACCAGAAATCGGAGCGATATGTACCTGCCATCATCACTGCTGGGTTGATATTATTAGACTGGGTTAGTGTTCAGGAGAGATGGAGAAACGTGCAAGATTTGTGATTATTTGGGCAGAAACGTCTTCCGATTTTCAATTTTTTTTCATGCATCTTTTTAAAAAAATTGATTTCTCTATTTTTTTTATTTCTCAATTTTTTCCGTAATTTTTTTTTTACTTTAACTATTAAATCTCGAAAGCTTAACTTTTTCTAAATTTATTTCTTCTAATTTCTTTTTCTACCGAAATATATGAATTTAAAAATGATGTTTACATTTTAAAATCCTTTTTTTTTAACATTTATTTTATTTAATTTCGCCATTTATACGTTAGTTAAAAAATAATTCTTTATCCTTTTTTTTTTTTTGAAGAAGAAAAATTGCCACTTTTTTGCACATTTTTTTATCCTCTTTTATTTTAAAAACTTTTTAAGTACAAAAAATCATTTATTTTCAATTCGTTTTTTATTTATTCGCTGTTATTTTTTCTCTCCTTCTTTTTTTGTCCTTTTTCATTTTGTTGCTTTTTTTTCTCATCAGATTTTCTCAAACTCCTCATCATTACTTTCATCAATTTCGGCATGGAACATTTTTTAGTTTACTAGTTTACGGTCATTAATTATTTACAGTAAAATAGGTGTTCGCATTATTCTCAAACAACTTATTTTGTCTTAAATCATCATGTCCTTTTCATGAGATAAAACAAAACTTAACCAATGTTAGCTGAGAGATGTTATTACCTTAATAAAAATAATAAAATTCAATATGGCGGTCTGTCTTCTTCACCAAAATTACAGAAAGGAAAAGATCAAGCTGTTTGAAGATACCGGTTTCCTGACCAAAAATGCACCAAACATTGATGTTATTGTTTTTTTCGTTTCCCTTTGCAAAAGTCAATCATGTTCTGCAAAGCCAAAAAGAAAAGAACATTTTTCTTATAATAAACAACCAAACCATTAATAAATATTTGAAAATATAAAGAACTTGAAGCATAAAAACTTTTACCAAAATAACTGTATTTGGAATTAAATAACCCGAAAAGAGTTTATATGTCGTAAAACAAAACCACCAAACGAAACACCATGAGTAAATATTTGAAGATATATAGAACTTGAAGCATAAAAACTTTTACCAAAATGACCGTATTGGGCATTAAATAACCCAAAAAGGGTTGATATGCCGTCAAACAATACAACCAAACATAAGGGGGAGATAACTCTAGTTACTTCTGGCTTTGAAATATATCTCTTAATAATTCAGGGGAGATCACTTGCATAGATTAACAATGTCTTTTAGGGTAATTCCCTAGTTTATTGGCATAAGTTCCGAATTTGTTATTGATGCTTGTCAGAAGATAGATGCGATTCAAAGCTGGAAGTAACTAGTTATCTGGTTCTACATAATTTTGCGGAGAGACAGGTCGCCATGTTTAATTGTAACATTAGATGGCATGGTTGTAAGATTAGGGTTGATAAATCCTTTTCGCTGGCATTGTCTCGTTCACAGAAACAGCAGTTGTCTTGTTCAGTAGTTGGCCGAATGGGTAGTGGATTCTCTTTCTTCCATTGTTGTTAAACCATCATTGCAATTGATGGGAGTTCTCCGCTTTCTAGCAAATCCAGAAGAGGTGGATTTCTTCTTGAATCGTTAGATGTGCATTCTTAGCTTTTTTATCGAATTCCGCTTTTTTGTTTTTGATAAGGAAATACGGCATAATCACGTTGACACCGGTTCTCGTTAGATCATCGAAGTTAAGCTTGGTCAGTACAGATGGATGACCATTTGGCGCCGAATACGTATACAAGTATGGCGATCCGTATCCAGCCATTAGAAAAAACATGGCAAAGTCACTGCACCACCTCTGGATCTCGGAATTTGTCAACGTTTCACCTACACGTACTGGTATAGGATGATTCAAGAAAAAGCTGAATTTCCCTCTTATGGCAGTTATTTCTAAAAGCTGAAAATGTTAATTTTGTTGTCTAAGACTTCAAGCCATTCATCAATTGGGTAGGGGAGTTAGATGACTTTTGTTTCATTAAAAATGACTTCCTGTTCCTTCTCCCCACATATGCACTCAGTGTCTTTCTCTTAATTTTGACTTTATTCGTTGAAACTGATTGGAGTTTTTGTAAGAAAAAAATTGTTTTTTTTGTGCCCCCCACACACAGAGGTCATGACCCACTAGGTTGGGAAATTATCGCGATTTCAGCTTTTTTATGGCATTTGCTACTCACATCTCTGTTGATGTGACAGTATAACAGCAGAAGTTTATCTTTCTTCTTTTTTCTTTGGTTCTGTAATAAGGTAGCAATTATAAAATAAATAAGTTAAAAATCAATAAGGTAACAATTTAAATATCAACGAAGTAACAGTTAAACTATCAACAAGGTAACAGTTAAACTATCAACAATGTAAAAATTTAAACTTACAACAAAGTAACAATTTAAACTTACAACAAGGTAACAGTTAAACTATAAACAAGGTAACAGTTAAACTATAAACAAGGTAACAATTTAAACTTACAACAAGGTAACAATTTAAACTATAAACAAGGTAACAATTTAAACTATAAACAAGGTAACAATTTAAACTATAAACAAGGTAACAATTTAAACTATAAACAAGGTAACAATTTAAACTTACAACAAGGTAACAATTTAAACTATAAACAAGGTAACAATTTAAACTATAAACAAGGTAACAATTTAAACTATAAACAAGGTAACAATTTAAACTATAAACAAGGTAACAATTTAAACTTACAACAAGGTAACAATTTAAACTATAAACAAGGTAACAATTTAAACTATAAACAAGGTAACAATTTAAACTTACAACAAAGTAACAATTTAAACTATAAACAAGGTAACAGTTAAACTATAAACAAGGTAACAGTTAAACTATAAACAAGGTAACAATTTAAACTTACAACAAGGTAACAATTTAAACTTACAACAAGGTAACAATTTAAACTATAAACAAGGTAACAATGTAAACTTACAACAAGGTAACAATTTAAACTATAAACAAGGTAACAATTTAAACTTACAACAAGGTAACAATGTAAACTTACAACAAGGTAACAATGTAAACTTACAACAAGGTAACAATTTAAACTATAAACAAGGTAACAATTTAAACTTACAACAAGGTAACAATGTAAACTTACAACAAGGTAACAATTTAAACTTACAACAAGGTAACAATTTAAACTTACAACAAGGTAACAATGTAAACTTACAACAAGGTAACAATTTAAACTATAAACAAGGTAACAATGTAAACTTACAACAAGGTAACAATGTAAACTTACAACAAGGTAACAATGTAAACTTACAACAAGGTAACAATTTAAACTATAAACAAGGTAACAATTTAAACTTACAACAAGGTAACAATTTAAACTTACAACAAGGTAACAATTTAAACTTACAACAAAGTAACAATTTAAACTTACAACAAGGTAACAATTTAAACTTACAACAAGGTAACAATGTAAACTTACAACAAGGTAACAATGTAAACTTACAACAAGGTAACAATTTAAACTATAAACAAAGTAACAATTTAAAGTTACAACAAAGTAACAATTTAAACTTACAACAAGGTAACAGTTAAACTATAAACAAGGTAACAGTTAAACTATAAACAAGGTAACAATTTAAACTTACAACAAGGTAACAATTTAAACTTACAACAAGGTAACAATTTAAACTTACAACAAAGTAACAATTTAAACTTACAACAAGGTAACAATTTAAACTTACAACAAGGTAACAATGTAAACTTACAACAAGGTAACAATGTAAACTTACAACAAGGTAACAATTTAAACTATAAACAAGGTAACAATTTAAACTTACAACAAAGTAACAATTTAAACTTACAACAAGGTAACAGTTAAACTATAAACAAGGTAACAGTTAAACTATAAACAAGGTAACAATTTAAACTTACAACAAGGTAACAATTTAAACTATAAACAAGGTAACAATTTAAACTTACAACAAGGTAACAATGTAAACTTACAACAAGGTAACAATTTAAACTATAAACAAGGTAACAATTTAAACTATAAACAAGGTAACAATTTAAACTTACAACAAGGTAACAATTTAAACTATAAACAAGGTAACAATTTAAACTATAAACAAGGTAACAATGTAAACTTACAACAAGGTAACAATGTAAACTTACAACAAGGTAACAATTTAAACTATAAACAAGGTAACAATTTAAACTTACAACAAGGTAACAATTTAAACTTACAACAAGGTAACAATTTAAACTTACAACAAGGTAACAAGTTAAACTATAAACAAGGTAACAATTTAAACTTACAACAAGGTAACAATTTAAACTATAAACAAGGTAACAATTTAAACTATAAACAAGGTAACAATTTAAACTATAAACAAGGTAACAATTTAAACTTACAACAAGGTAACAGTTAAACTATAAACATGGTAACAATTTAAACTTACAACAAGGTAACAATTTAAACTTACAACAAGGTAACAATTTAAACTTACAACAAGGTAACAATGTAAACTTACAACAAGGTAACAATTTAAACTATAAACAAGGTAACAATTTAAACTTACAACAAGGTAACAATTTAAACTTACAACAAGGTAACAATTTAAACTATAAACAAGGTAACAATTTAAACTTACAACAAGGTAACAATTTAAACTTACAACAAGGTAACAATTTAAACTTACAACAAGGTAACAGTTAAACTATAAACAAGGTAACAATTTAAACTTACAACAAGGTAACAATGTAAACTTACAACAAGGTAACAATGTAAACTTACAACAAGGTAACAATTTAAACTTACAACAAGGTAACAATTTAAACTTACAACAAGGTAACAATTTAAACTATAAACAAGGTAACAATTTAAACTATAAACAAGGTAACAATTTAAACTTACAACAAGGTAACAATTTAAACTTACAACAAGGTAACAGTTAAACTATAAACAAGGTAACAATTTAAACTTACAACAAGGTAACAATGTAAACTTACAACAAGGTAACAATTTAAACTTACAACAAGGTAACAATTTAAACTTACAACAAGGTAACAATTTAAACTTACAACAAGGTAACAATGTAAACTTACAACAAGGTAACAATTTAAACTATAAACAAGGTAACAATTTAAACTTACAACAAGGTAACAATTTAAACTTACAACAAGGTAACAATTTAAACTTACAACAAGGTAACAATTTAAACTTACAACAAAGTAACAATTTAAACTTACAACAAGGTAACAGTTAAACTATAAACAAGGTAACAGTTAAACTATAAACAAGGTAACAATTTAAACTTACAACAAGGTAACAATGTAAACTTACAACAAGGTAACAATTTAAACTATAAACAAGGTAACAATTTAAACTTACAACAAGGTAACAATTTAAACTATAAACAAGGTAACAATTTAAACTTACAACAAGGTAACAATTTAAACTTACAACAAGGTAACAATTTAAACTTACAACAAGGTAACAATTTAAACTTACAACAAGGTAACAATTTAAACTTACAACAAGGTAACAATTTAAACTATAAACAAGATAATAATTTAAACTTACAACAAGGTAACAATTTAAACTTACAACAAGGTAACAATTTAAACTTACAACAAGGTAACAATTTAAACTTACAACAAGGTAACAGTTAGAAAACTAATGAGTTAAAAGTTAAAAAATTAAAAACAGAATTCCAACAACATTATTCTTTTTCGATGGCATCATGTTCTTTTTTGCATTATTTTTTTACAACATCAATTACATATTGCATAAGTTTCCACACCTACTCTTGGGTGTGTGTGTTTGGGGGGGGGGGGTAAATCAATGAAGACAGAGTTTCGATAAAGATATCAGGATCTAATCAGCTCGCCTACGAAAGAGAAAGATTTGGATATCTTTTTCGACACGTCTCACTCTGGACTTCATGTCCATGACGTCATATCCTGAAACGTAATTCTTATCTTGAACTTTTAATGGAAGTTTCCACTTTTCTGTTTAACTTAGCCTCATATGGAAAATACCGTTTTTAACATTATTTTTACTCACTAAGGTCCAATATCATCACATAATTTCATTATTACAGGAATACTTTGTATCAGATAATTTTAATTTTTATTAATTTTTTAACTTTTATTCACCCTAAATAAGACACATTGCCACTGAGACATAAGGGGCTACTATCATTAGGGGCCAGATTTCTAGGGGGCAGCAAGATGTTTGTCACATTTCATTTAAATTCCTGCATATTGGTACAGTCAGGAAAACAGGGAGCAGTGAGGGAATTCCAAAGGCAAGCGGTCAGAGGAAAGAAGCTGTTAGAGTAGAAAGTTTTCCGGTATCTTGGGACATGTGATGGGGTGAGATTTTGCTGTTAGTCGGGTTGGTTGTGGATATTTACATTAATTATTGTTTTTACTCAAGGAAATTACATGAGTGAATAAGTTGTTTGAGGAATAATGCTGAAACCGATTAGTATGTAAATAATAAACAACCTTAAATTCTTAAATTACCAAATTTTCTTGGACCTCATTTTTGTTGCGTAACAAAAACAGGAAAGAAAGAATTTTAATAATGATAAAAAAAACTCCAGTCTTTTTAGAATTACATATGAAATGGGTAAAACCAATTAAAACAAGAACTTTTCAGACTTTCCGATTCCATTCAAATCTTTGTGATTTTCACTGATTCGTGACCTCATTTTTGTTGCGTAACAAAAACAGGAAAGAAAGAATTTTAATAATGATAAAAAAACTCCAGCCTTTTTAGAATTACATATGAAATGGGTAAAACCAATTAAAACAAGAACTTTTAGACTTTCCGATTTCATTCAAATCTTTGTGATTTTCACTGATTCGTGACCTCATTTTTGTTGCGTAACAAAAACAGGAAAGAAAGAATTTTAATAATGATAAAAAAACTCCAGCCTTTTTAGAATTACATATAAATGGGTAAAACCAATTAAAACAAGAACTTTTCAGACTTTCCGATTCCATTCAAATCTTTGTGATTTTCACTGATTCGTGACCTCATTTTTGTTGCGTAACAAAAACAGGAAAGAAAGAATTTTAATAATGATAAAAAAAAACTCCAGCCTTTTTAGAATTACATATAAATGGGTAAAACCAATTAAAACAAGAACTTTTCAGACTTTCCGATTCCATTCAAATCTTTGTGATTTTCACTGATTCGTGACCTCATTTTTATTGCGTAACAAAAACAGGAAAGAAAGAATTTTAATAATGATAAAAAAAAACTCCAGCCTTTTTAGAATTACATATAAATGGGTAAAACCAATTAAAACAAGAACTTTTCAGACTTTCTGATTTCATTCAAATCTTTGTGATTTTCACTGATTCGTATTTTGAACAAAGGCAGACATATACGACGCGTTTTTCTCTTTCTTTTTTTGGATTCAATTTTTAAAAAAATTCTGATTATTATCTATTAAGCATTGAATTTTCATTTGAAACGAAACATTTTGAAAAAATACATGTTCATTTTTTTTGCAGTTTTTTTTTTTTGCAAGTTTAACATAAGATCGCTTTATTTTTTGTCTGGTCCAAATAATCATGTTTACAAAGGCCTTTTTTTCTCGGAGATCATTTTACATATTAAATGCCATCAAAAAACTGAACCATCTCCTTAGAAATTGAACATTAAATTTTTCAAAATTATTGTTTAGAATCTGCGAATTTGGTATTCAATTGAAGGGCCGGTGACGGTGACTAAGTGGTTAGCGATGGGGACTGAAAACCTGGGTGTGCCGGGTTCAAATCCAGTTCGTTTCACATAAACACTTTCATCAAAACCCACACCTGACCTTGTGTCTAACCTCCTGGAGAGGAGATAAATGAAATACAAATATTTGTTTCTCCAAAAAATTTTTTTTTTTTTTTAGATGTGATGAAGAAATCTTCGAAAATCATTTAAAATTAAATTTACATATAAAAATGAGCCCCTCCCCAAATAAAAAAAATTGGACAAGTTAGTTAAAAAAAAAATGTTAATTTCGAAAAAAAAAAAATTAAATTAAAAAACATTTGAACATAAATAAAATAAAGTTATACATCTTCAAAATAAACTTGTCTACTTTATTTTGTTTCAAAAGAATCCAAAGTCATCTCTTTAAAAACCTCATTCGAATAAAATGAACAAATATTTTCAAAATATCTTCAAAGACAATGTCTATAAATATATATATATATATATTTTTTTTTCATGGTTTAACAAAGCAACACTGACCTAAACACAAGCAAATTTGGTGATGGAATTTTACAAATAATATGACAAATAAAACTAAAAATAAAACGACAGATAATGTCCGAAGCTTTTTAGAGAATCAATTTTGTACAATTTTTTTAATTTATATAATTTTTAAAATTTGGAAAAATAAATTCTGGTTGTGATGTATTTACTGAAAAGATTTATAAAACTATTAATTGAAATTAAAAAAAGTTTTATTTGTTTTTGTTTTTCTTTAAAAGAATTGTAAAAAAATAATTTGCTAAACTGAAAATTTCATTAATTATTTAAGGAAGATTTTACTCTTTTATATATTTTTATATATTTTTATTTATTTTATTTTTTAGTAGTTTTTATAGCTTTTTGTTAAAATAACGTTTTTTAAATAGTATTTAAATAGTTTTTTTTATTATTTGATAAGACTTACAGATTAAAAAATTCTATTGAAAAATATAATTTTTAAATAAAGTTGAAAAAAAACAAACTTTATTAATCAAATCATAGTAGAGAAAAAGTGTGAAACTTTTTTCTCTTAATTTTATTCATCATTTAATAATTAAAATGAAATCCTCTGTTTAGCATTTTACTTTAAATTTTAAATATTTTTTAAATTATAATAATAATTTAAAAAAATATTTAGCATCATTCGTCATTGAGAAACATTTTACAAACATTAAAAAAAAATGTGAATAATTTTAAACAAACGATTAATTTTATCACTTGTCTTAATAAAATAATCATTTTCATACATGACTTATCTTAAAAATTTGAGTGTGGCCTTACATATAAAACCACCTTTTTATAGCTGCACTTCTGCCATTTATTTAAAACTGTATACAGCTATGATGTTGTTACACCCTAACCCTAAAACTGTATACAGCTATGATGTGACCACACTCTAACCCTGAAACTGTATACAGCTATGATGTGACCACACTCTAACCCTAAAACTGTATACAGCTATGATGTGACCACACTCTAACCCTAAAAGTGTATACAGCTATGATGTCGTCACACTCTAACCCTAACCCTAAAACTGTATACAGCTATGATGTGACCACACTCTAACCCTAAAAGTGTATACAGCTATGATGTCGTCACACTCTAACCCTAACCCTAAAACTGTATACAGCTATGATGTGACCACACTCTAACCCTAAAACTGTATACAGCTATGATGTGACCACACTCTAACCCTAAAACTGTATACAGCTATGACGTTGTCACACTCTAACCCTAACCCTAAAACTGTATACAGCTATGATGTGACCACACTCTAACCCTGAAACTGTATACAGCTATGATGTGACCACACTCTAACCCTAAAACTGTATACAGCTATGATGTGACCACACTCTAACCCTAAAACTGTATACAGCTATGATGTGACCACACTCTAACCCTAAAACTGTATACAGCTATGATGTCGTCACACTCTAACCCTAACCCTAAAACTGTATACAGCTATGATGTGACCACACTCTAACCCTAAAACTGTATACAGCTATGATGTGACCACACTCTAACCCTAAAACTGTATACAGCTATGATGTTGTCACACTCTAACCCTAACCCTACAACTGTATACAGCTATGATGTGTTACCACACTCTGACCCTGAAACTGTATACAGCTATGATGTGACCACACTCTAACCCTGAAACTGTATACAGCTATGATGTGACCACACTCTAACCCTAAAACTGTATACAGCTATGATATCGTCACACTCTAACCCTAACCCTAAAACTGTATACAGCTATGATGTGACCACACTCTAACCCTGAAACTGTATACAGCTATGATGTGACCACACTCTAACCCTAAAACTGTATACAGCTATGATGTGACCACACTCTAACCCTGAAAATGTATACAGCTATGATGTGACCACACTCTAACCCTAAAACTGTATACAGCTATGATGTGACCACACTCTAACCCTCAAAACTGTATACAGCTATGATGACATCACACTCTAACCCTAAAATTGTATACAACTATGATGTGACTACACTCTAACCTTAAAACTGTATACGGCTATGACGTTGTCACACTCTAACCCTAACCCTAAAATTGTATACAGCTATGATGTGACTACACTCTAACTCTGAAACTGTATACAGCTATGATGTGACCACACTCTAACCCTAAAACTGTATACAGCTATGATGTGACCACACTCTAACCCTAAAACTGTATACAGCTATGATGTTGTCACACTCTAACCCTAACCCTACAACTGTATACAGCTATGATGTGACCACACTCTAACCCTGAAACTGTATACAGCTATGATGTGACCACACCTTAACCCTAAAACTGTATACAGCTATGATGTCGTCACACTCTAACCCTAACCCTAAAACTGTATACAGCTATGATATGACCACACTCTAACCCTGAAACTGTATACAGCTATGATGTGACCACACTCTAACCCTGAAACTGTATACAGCTATGATGTGACCACACCTTAACCCTAAAACTGTATACAGCTATGATGTCGTCACACTCTAACCCTAACCCTAAAACTGTATACAGCTATGATGTGACCACACTCTAACCCTGAAACTGTATACAGCTATGACGTGACCACACTCTAACCCTAAAACTGTATACAGCTATGATGTGACCACACTCTAACCCTAAAACTGTATACAGCTATGATGTGACCACACTCTAACCCTCAAAACTGTATACAGCTATGATATGACCACACTCTAACCCTAAAACTGTATACAGCTACGATGTGACCACACTCTAACGCTAAAACTGTATACAGCTATGATGTGACCACACTCTAACCCTCAAAACTGTATACAGCTATGATGAGACCACACTCTAACCCTAACTCTAAAACTGTATACAGCTATGTGACCACACTCTAACCCTAACCCTAAAACTGTATACAGCTATGATGTGACCATACTCTAACCCTAAAAATGTATACAGTTATAATGTGACCACACTCTAACCCTTACCCTAACACTTCATACAGCTATGATGTGACAACACTCTAACCCTAAAACTGTCTACAGCTATGATGTGACCACACTCTAACCCTAAAACTGTATACAGCTATGATGTGACAACACTCTAACCCTAAAACTGTCTACAGCTATGATGTGACCACACTCTAACCCTAAAACTGTATACAGCTATGATGTGACAACACTCTAACCCTAAAACTGTATACAGCTATGATGTGACCACACTCTAACCCTAAAACTGTATACAGCTATGATGTGACAACACTCTAACCCTAAAACTGTCTACAGCTATGATGTGACCACACTCTAACCCTAAAACTGTATACAGCTATGATGTGACAACACTCTAACCCTAAAACTGTCTACAGCTATGATGTGACCACACTCTAACCCTAAAACTGTATACAGCTATGATGTGATCACACTCTAACCCTAACTCTAAAACTGTATACAGCTATGTGACCACACTCTAACCCTAACCCTAACCCTAACACTGTATACAGCTATGATGTGACCATACTCTAACCCTAAAAATGTATACAGTTATAATGTGACCACACTCTAACCCTTACCCTAACACTGTATACAGCTATGATGTGACAACACTCTAACCCTAAAACTGTCTACAGCTATGATGTGACCACACTCTAACCCTAAAACTGTATACAGCTATGATGTGACAACACTCTAACCCTAAAACTGTCTACAGCTATGATGTGACCACACTCTAACCCTAAAACTGTATACAGCTATGATGTGACAACACTCTAACCCTAAAACTGTCTACAGCTATGATGTGACCACACTCTAACCCTAAAACTGTATACAGCTATGATGTGACAACACTCTAACCCTAAAACTGTCTACAGCTATGATGTGACCACACTCTAACCCTAAAACTGTATACAGCTATGATGTGATCACACTCTAACCCTAACTCTAAAACTGTATACAGCTATGTGACCACACTCTAACCCTAACCCTAACCCTAACACTGTATACAGCTATGATGTGACCATACTCTAAACTCTAAAAATGTATACAGTTATAATGTGACCACACTCTAACCCTTACCCTAACACTTCATACAGCTGTGATGTGACCACACTCTTACCCTAAAACTGTATACAGCTATGCTGTGACCACCCTAACCCGATGACCACACTCTAACCCTAACCCTAACCCGTTATACAGCTATGATGTGACCACACCTTAACCCTTAAACTGTATACAGCTATGATGTGACCACACTCTAACCCTAAAACTGTATACAGCTATGATGTGACCACACTCTAACTCTAAAACTGTATACAGCTATGATGTGACCACACTCTAACCCTAAAACTGTATACAGCTATGATGTGACCACACTCTAACCCGAAAACCGTATACAGCTATGATGTGACCACACTCTAACCGTAACCCTTAAACTGTATATTGCTATGATGTGACCACACTCTAACCCTAAAACTGTATACAGCTATGATGTGACCACACTCTAACCCTAAAACTGTATACTGCTATGATATGACCACACTCTGACCCTAAAACTGTATACTGCTATGATGTGACCACACTCTAACCCTAAAACTGTATACAGCTATGATGTGACCACACTCTAACCCTAAAACTGAATACAGCTATGATGTGACCACACTCTAACCCTAAAACTGTATACAGCTATGATGTGACCACACTCTAACCCTAAAACTGTATACAGCTATGATGTGACCACACTCTAACCCTAAAACTGTATACAGCTATGATGTGACCACACTCTAACCCTAAAACTGTATACAGCTATGATGTGACCACACTCTAACCCTAACCCTAACACTGTATACAGCTATGATGTGACCACACTCTTACCCTAAAACTGTATACAGCTATGATGTGACCACACTCTAACCCTAACACTGTATACAGCTATGATGTGACCACACTCTAACCCTAAAAATGTATACAGCTATGATGTGACCACACTCTAACCCTAACCCTAACACAGTATACAGCTATGATGTGACCACACTCTGACCCTAAAAATGTATACAGCTATGATGTGACCACACTCTAACCCTAACACAGTATACAGCTATGATGTGACCACACTCTAACCCTAAAACTGTATACAGCTATGTGACCACACTCTAACCCTTACCCTAATACTTTATACAGCTATGACGTGACCACACTCTAACCCTAAAACTGTATACAGCTATGCTGTGACCACCCTTACCCGATGATCACACTCTAACCCTCACCCTAACCCGTTATACAGCTATGATGTGACCACACCTTAACCCTTAAACTGTATACAGCTATGATGTGACCACACTCAAACCCTAAAACTGTATACAGCTATGATGTGACCATACTCTAACCCTAAAACTGTATACAGCTATGATGTGACCACACTCTAACCCTAAAACTGTATACAGCTATGATGTGACCACGCTCTAACCCTAAAACTGTATACAGCTATGATGTGACCACACTTTAACCCTTAAACTGTATACAGCTATGATGTGACCACACTCTAACCCTAAAACTGTATACAGCTATGATGTGACCACACTCTAACCCTCAAAACTGTATACAGCTATGATATGACCACACTCTAACCCTAAAACTGTATACAGCTATGATGTGACCACACTCTAACTCTAACCCTAAAACTGTATACAGCTATGATGTTACCACACTCTAACCCTAAAACTGTATACAGTTATGATGTGACCACACTCTAACCCTAACCCGATGACCACACTCTAACCCTAACCCTGTATACAGTTATGATGTGACCACACCCTAACCCTAAAACTGTATACAGCTATGATGTGACCACACTCTTACCCTAACCCTAAAACTGTATACAGCTATGATGTGACCACACTCTTACCCTTACCCTAACCCCCATTTACAACTATGATGTGACTACACTCTAACCCTAACCCTAAAACTGTTTACAACTATGATGTGACGACACTCTAACCCAAACCTTTAAACTGTACACAACTATGATGTGACCACACTCAAACACTAACCTTAACCCTAACACTGTATACAACTATGATGTGACCACACTCTAACCCTAAGCTTAACCCTAACACTGTATACAGCTATGATGTGACCACACTCTAACCCTAACCTTAACCCTAACCCTGTATACAGCTATGATGTTACCACACTTTAACCCTAACCCTAACCCTGTATACAGCTATGATGTGACCACACTTAGCGGTTCCAGATTTATTCTGATTCTATCTGCATCATCTAGCACCGCTGGAAACAGTTCAGAGAAGTGCAACCAAGTGAATATCCTTTGTTAGACACATGCCATAACCTGGAGATGGCATGGTGACTAAGAGGTTAACGACGCAGACTTAGGACCTAGGTTCAAATCCAGTTCATACCACAGAAACACCTTCATCAAAAGCCACACCTGACCTTGTGTCTAACCTCTTGGAGAAGAGGTAAATAAAATATCCTAAACGTCTTACTTCCCTGGGCTTGGGGTCAGTTGCTAGATGTCGGAGCTTCAATGACTTAGTAAACACCCACAAAATTATTAACCAACTCGCCAACAACAACCCGGAACACCTTTTTGATGTCCATGTGCCTAACACACGTGGACATGTCTACAGAGTGAGAAAACAGCATTGCTCCCATGATTTTCGGAAACGTTTTTGCATGCTTAGAATTGCTAAAGCACAGAACAAACTTCCTGTATGAGTTGTTGGCTGCCGAGACACTGCATCTTTTCAAACCCGCATGCTTCCCGAAATTTGCTAAAACTTCACCTGATGCCCCCCCCCCCCCATCTATACACATGTCTATCGTTTTCCTGACGATTGTACGTTAATCTTATGCACTACGCTTGCACTTTTGCTGAATTCTGGTGCACCTGAGTACTGTACACACTGATTTCATTCTATTACATTTAACAATTTTAGATACAAAGTCAGCCAATTCCAAGGATACACAAATAATATCTATACGCGGGGTCACATTCCAGACACACCCGCGAATATCGAAAATCTGTAAATAGATTTTGATACCCAAAGTTCACTAAAAATCAGGTTTTTGTACATTAGCATGTGTTTTTGTACATTAGCATGTGTTTTTTACATGAAAGCCACCAGATTAGTGTAGATTAGCCATTTCTGATTGCAATTTGGTTAATTTAAAAAGAATATTTCATCTTAATGCTTTTCTATGAGCCACATTTAATATGAATCCTACAGAATAATTAGCGTTTTTAATTGCGTTTTTTTTTGTTGTTTGTCATCCTGGCATTAGTTGCACTTAAATGATTATCATATTTCGAAGTTCTACCGAATTTATGAAGAAAATGTTCAGTCAACACCTATGCTGAAAATCCGCAAATTTGTGAAACTGCAAATGGGGAGCCCGCGATTAGCAGAGGTCCGCTGTATTTGTTATTGGAGCACAGGGTGGAACAGGTGCTAGTATGATTGCAAGAGTTACGAGTAGATGGAATAAGTTCAGGGGACTTCTGCCATTACTAACCAGCAGAGCGTTACCACTGTCGACTAAGGGAAGAGTCTATCAGGCATGTGTATGCCGTGTGATGATGTACATAGTGTGATGATGTATGGAAGTGAAATCTGGCCAATGAGAGTTGAGGACATGCGTTGCATGGAAAGAAATAATATGAGAATGATATGGATGTGTAATGTGAGTTTTAAAAACGGGTTAAGATCTGATTACCTTGCAGGCAAATTAAATCTGTACAATAGAGAGAGATGTGTGCAGAACTGGAAGCTTCGTTGGTTTGACCACATTTAAAGAATGGATGAGAGTTCTTGGGTTAGTAGATGTAGGACAGTTGAGGTAACAGGTTCAGTTCACAGGGAAAGACCAAGGAAAACATGGGAGGAAATGATAAGAATGGACTTGAGAGAAAGAGGAATAAATAAAGACCTGGCAGTGAGGTTAGTTTGAAAGTCAATTTCTAAAAGCCGTCCAATGCATGCCAGCATTTAAAATGGATATTAAGCCGGATATAATTAAAAAGTAATACACAGAAAAAAACGTTTCCCCTGTATAAATATAAGGCATTGTACGACTGTGTCAACATACATTTGGGAGAGTTGTGTTTATATTAATGAGCCATCACTTACCAGAGCCAAAAGCCACTCGAGGATAAGGGTTTATTGGATTGTCAGTTGGATGACAGAACAATTCTATGAGAGGATAGCAATGGACGAAATGGACAAGCTTTGAATACTTAAGAGAACGGCTTGACAAGTATTAGTTGGTATACAACTTGAAGACGACCATATTGTTGTCTACAGGGAAACAGTCCTGAGGTAAGGGGTTCCAGTTATTGGAAATAAACTCTATTTGTTGAAGTTCTGTTTGGTTTTAGGTATACAGAGGAAGAAAGGACCGTTTTTGGCATGTGTGGTAGCTAGACAAGTTCGTGCTGTCCTCAGAAACAGATTGGCTTTTTGGTTAGGAGCAAAGTGTAGTATCTGTTCTGATACTACATCTTTCCTATCCTCAATCAGTGAAGGCGAAATCCTTCTAGAACTTTAATGTTATGACCCCATCCATAGTGCCCCCTTTTTGGGGAGCTGGATTTTCCTCACATTAAAACCCGACATTGTGTGAAGGCAAGTAAATTGGGAGTCTTATATAGGTAGAGGATTGCATCAAGGATCTGATACTTTCTGGAGTGGTAGAATGACCTGACTATTTTTCCAGGTGAAACATGGATGCATGATTCACCCTGTGATGAAGTGAAATTATTAACCGAGCCACCAATGATAGACGAGCACGAGAATGTGTCGATTTTGTATGGAGGAAAAACTGTCTGTAGCGACATACCGACCACCCTATAAATTATTGAATTACAGGTTGGAAATCTTGAGTAGATGTTGCAGCCCTAACCGAAACCCTAATCCTGTTTTATCACCCTTAATTATGTGTTCAACTGGTATGAAATAAAAGTGTGTTTACAAAGCAGTTAGATTACAAAATAAATAAAATGACAACATTCTGAATTAGTCTCTTTCTGCTTGCTTTTTCTCTTTTGTGCCCGTTTGCTCTCTTTCTCTTTAGCTACGGGTGTAGTATTAGTACTGAAAATTTTCACTGTATCTTTTCTACAATAAAAAAACGAGGAAGAAACAACGAATGCGTTTAAACAAAGTCATAGAGAATAATTGATTATTGTACTTTGAGAGAGAGAGAGATGATATGATATGAAATAAGATATTTGTTCGTAAAAGTACTAGAAAAAAAACGTTGGTGTCATTCTTTTTTTAGATTTATTAATCAAACTTGCATCAGTTTGTCTTTTAATCATCCAACTTGCGTCGGTTTGTCTTTTATTCATCAAACTTTTGTCGGTTTGTCTTTTAATCATCCAACTTGCGTCGGTTTGTCTTTTATTCATCAAACTTCGGTCGGTTTGTCTTTTATTCATCAAACTTTGGTCGGTTTGTCTTCTATTCATACAACTTTGGTCGGTTTGTCTTTTATTCATCCAACTTTGGTCGGTTGTCTTTTATTCATCCAACTTTGGTCGGTTTGTCTTTTATTCATCAAACTTGGGTCGGTTGTCTTTTATTCATCAAACTTGGGTCGGTTGTCTTTTATTCATCCAACTTTGGTCGGTTTGTCTTTTATTCATCCAACTTTGGTCGGTTGTCTTTTATTCATCCAACTTTGGTCGGTTTTTCTTTTATTCATCCAACTTTGGTCGGTTTGTCTTTTATTCATCCAACTTTGGTCGGTTTGTCTTTTATTCATCCAACTTTGGTCGGTTTGTCTTCTATTCATCCAACTTTGGTCGGTTTGTCTTTTATTCATCAAACTTGAATCGGTTTGTCTTTTAATCATCAAACTTGAGTCGGTTGTCTTTTATTCATCCAACTTTGGTCGATTTGTCTTTTATTACTCCAACTTTGGTCGGTTGTCTTTTATTTATCCGACTTTGGTCGGTTTGTCTTTTATTCATCAAACTTGGGTCGGTTGTCTTTTAATCATCCAACTTTGGTCGGTTGTCTTTTATTAATCCAACTTTGGTCGGTTTGTCTTTTATTCATCCAACTTTGGTCGATTTGTCTTTTATTCATCCAACTTTGGTCGGTTTTTCTTTTGATCATCCAACTTGGGTCGGTTTGTCTTTTATTCACCCAACTTTGGTCGGTTTTTCTTTTATTCATCCAACTTTGGTAGGTTGTCTTTTATTCATCCAACTTTGGTCTGTTTGTCTTTTATTCATCCAACTTGGGTCGGTTGTCTTTTATTCATCCAACTTTGGTCGGTTTTTCTTTTATTCATCCAACTTTGTTCGGTTTGTCTTCTATTCATCAAAGTTTGGTCGGTTGTCTTTTATAAATCCAACTTTGGTCGGTTTGTCTTTTATTCATCCAACTTTGGTCGGTTTGTCTTTTATTCATCCAACTTGGGTCGGTTGTCTTTTATTCATCCAACTTGGGTCTGTTTGTCTTTCATTCATCCAACTTTGGTCGGTTGTCTTTTATTCATCCAACTTGGGTCGGTTGTCTTTTATTACTCCAATTTTAGTCGGTTTGTCTTCTATTCATCAAACTTTGGTCAGTTGTCTTTTATAAATCCAACTTTGGTCGGTTTTTCTTTTATTCATCCAACTTTGTTCGGGTTGTCTTTTATTCATCCAACCTTGGTCGGTTGTCTTTGATTCATCAAACTTGGGTCGGTTTGTCTTTCATTCATCCAACTTTGGTCGGTTGTCTTTTATTCATCCAAGTTTGGTCGGTTTGTCATTTATTCATCAAACTTGGGTCGGTTTTTCTTTTATTCATCCAACTTTGGTCGGTTTGTCTTCTATTCATCCAACTTTGGTCGGTTGTCTTTTATAAATCCAACTTTGGTCGGTTTGTCTTTTATTCATCCAACTTTGGTAGGTTGTCTTTTATTCATCCAACTTGGGTCGGTTGTCTTTTATTCATCCAACTTGGGTCGGTTGTCTTTTATTCATCCAACTTTGGTCGGTTTGTCTTTTATTCATCTAACTTTGGTCGGTTGTCTTTTATTCATCCAACTTTGGTCGGTTTGTCTTTTATTCATCCAACTCTGGTCGGTTGTCTTTCATTCATCCAACTTGGGTCGGTTGTCTTTTATTACTCCAACTTTGGTCGCTTGTCTTTGATTCATTCGACTTTGGTCGGTTGTCTTTTATTCATCAAACTTGGGTCGGTTGTCTTTTAATCATCCAACTTTGGTCGGTTGTCTTTTATTCATCCAACTTTGGACGGTTTGTCTTTTATTCATCCAACTTTGGTCGATTTTTCTTTTATTCATCCAACTTTGGTCGGTTGTCTTTTATTCATCCAACTTTGGTTGGTTGTCTTTTATTCATCCAACTTTGGTCGGTTGTCTTTTATTCATCTAACTTTGGTCGGTTTGTCTTTTATTCATCCAACTTTGGTCGGTTGTCTTTTATTCATCCAACTTGGGTCGGTTGTCTTTTATTACTCCAACTTTGGTCGGTTGTCTTTTATTTATCCGACTTTGGTCGGTTTGTCTTTTATTAATCCAACTTTGGTCGATTTGTCTTTTATTAATCCAACTTTGTTCGGTTTTTCTTTTATTCACCCACTTTGGTCGGTTTTTCTTTTATTCATCCAACTTTGGTCGGTTGTCTTTGATTCATCAAACTTGGGTCGGTTTGTCTTTCATTCATCCAACTTTGGTCGGTTGTCTTTTATTCATCCAAGTTTGGTCGGTTTGTCATTTATTCATCAAACTTGGGTCGGTTTGTCTTTTATTCATCCAACTTAGGTCGGTTTGTCTTCTATTCATCCAACTTTGGTCGGTTTGTCTTTTATTCATCCAACTTGCGTCGGTTGTCTTTTATTCATCCAACTTTGGTCGGTTTGTCTTTTATTCATCCAAATTGAGTCGGTTTCTTTTATTCATCCAACTTTGGTTGGTTGTCTTTTATTCATCAAACTTGGGTCGGTTTGTCTTTCATTCATCCAACTTTGGTCGGTTGTTTTTTATTCATCCAAGTTTGGTCGGTTTGTCATTTATTCATCAAACTTGGGTCGGTTTATCTTTTATTAATCCAACTTTGGTCGGTTTGCCTTCTATTCATCCAACTTTGGTCGGTTGTCTTTTATAAATCCAACTTTGGTCGGTTTGTCTTTTATTCATCCAACTTTGGTAGGTTGTCTTTTATTCATCCAACTTTGGTCGGTTGTCTTTTATTCATCCAACTTGGGTCGGTTGTCTTTTATTCATCCCACTTGGGTCGGTTTTCTTTATTCATCCAACTTTGGTCTGTTTGTCTTTTATTCATCTAACTTTGGTCGGTTTGTCTTTTATTCATCCAACTTTGGTCGGTTTGTCTTCTATTCATCCAACTTTGGTCGGTTTGTCTTTTATTCATCAAACTTGAATCGGTTTGTCTTTTAATCATCAAACTTGAGTCGGTTGTCTTTTATTCATCCAACTTTGGTCGATTTGTCTTTTATTACTCCAACTTTGGTCGGTTGTCTTTTATTTATCCGACTTTGGTCGGTTTGTCTTTTATTCATCAAACTTGGGTCGGTTGTCTTTTAATCATCCAACTTTGGTCGGTTGTCTTTTATTAATCCAACTTTGGTCGGTTTGTCTTTTATTCATCCAACTTTGGTCGATTTGTCTTTTATTCATCCAACTTTGGTCGGTTTTTCTTTTGATCATCCAACTTGGGTCGGTTTGTCTTTTATTCACCCAACTTTGGTCGGTTTTTCTTTTATTCATCCAACTTTGGTAGGTTGTCTTTTATTCATCCAACTTTGGTCTGTTTGTCTTTTATTCATCCAACTTGGGTCGGTTGTCTTTTATTCATCCAACTTTGGTCGGTTTTTCTTTTATTCATCCAACTTTGTTCGGTTTGTCTTCTATTCATCAAAGTTTGGTCGGTTGTCTTTTATAAATCCAACTTTGGTCGGTTTGTCTTTTATTCATCCAACTTTGGTCGGTTTGTCTTTTATTCATCCAACTTGGGTCGGTTGTCTTTTATTCATCCAACTTGGGTCTGTTTGTCTTTCATTCATCCAACTTTGGTCGGTTGTCTTTTATTCATCCAACTTGGGTCGGTTGTCTTTTATTACTCCAATTTTAGTCGGTTTGTCTTCTATTCATCAAACTTTGGTCGGTTGTCTTTTATAAATCCAACTTTGGTCGGTTTTTCTTTTATTCATCCAACTTTGTTCGGGTTGTCTTTTATTCATCCAACCTTGGTCGGTTGTCTTTGATTCATCAAACTTGGGTCGGTTTGTCTTTCATTCATCCAACTTTGGTCGGTTGTCTTTTATTCATCCAAGTTTGGTCGGTTTGTCATTTATTCATCAAACTTGGGTCGGTTTTTCTTTTATTCATCCAACTTTGGTCGGTTTGTCTTCTATTCATCCAACTTTGGTCGGTTGTCTTTTATAAATCCAACTTTGGTCGGTTTGTCTTTTATTCATCCAACTTTGGTAGGTTGTCTTTTATTCATCCAACTTGGGTCGGTTGTCTTTTATTCATCCAACTTGGGTCGGTTGTCTTTTATTCATCCAACTTTGGTCGGTTTGTCTTTTATTCATCTAACTTTGGTCGGTTGTCTTTTATTCATCCAACTTTGGTCGGTTTGTCTTTTATTCATCCAACTCTGGTCGGTTGTCTTTCATTCATCCAACTTGGGTCGGTTGTCTTTTATTACTCCAACTTTGGTCGCTTGTCTTTGATTCATTCGACTTTGGTCGGTTTGTCTTTTATTCATCAAACTTGGGTCGGTTGTCTTTTAATCATCCAACTTTGGTCGGTTGTCTTTTATTCATCCAACTTTGGACGGTTTGTCTTTTATTCATCCAACTTTGGTCGATTTTTCTTTTATTCATCCAACTTTGGTCGGTTGTCTTTTATTCATCCAACTTTGGTTGGTTGTCTTTTATTCATCCAACTTTGGTCGGTTGTCTTTTATTCATCTAACTTTGGTCGGTTTGTCTTTTATTCATCCAACTTTGGTCGGTTGTCTTTTATTCATCCAACTTGGGTCGGTTGTCTTTTATTACTCCAACTTTGGTCGGTTGTCTTTTATTTATCCGACTTTGGTCGGTTTGTCTTTTATTAATCCAACTTTGGTCGATTTGTCTTTTATTAATCCAACTTTGTTCGGTTTTTCTTTTATTCACCCACTTTGGTCGGTTTTTCTTTTATTCATCCAACTTTGGTCGGTTGTCTTTGATTCATCAAACTTGGGTCGGTTTGTCTTTCATTCATCCAACTTTGGTCGGTTGTCTTTTATTCATCCAAGTTTGGTCGGTTTGTCATTTATTCATCAAACTTGGGTCGGTTTGTCTTTTATTCATCCAACTTAGGTCGGTTTGTCTTCTATTCATCCAACTTTGGTCGGTTTGTCTTTTATTCATCCAACTTGCGTCGGTTGTCTTTTATTCATCCAACTTTGGTCGGTTTGTCTTTTATTCATCCAAATTGAGTCGGTTTCTTTTATTCATCCAACTTTGGTTGGTTGTCTTTTATTCATCAAACTTGGGTCGGTTTGTCTTTCATTCATCCAACTTTGGTCGGTTGTTTTTTATTCATCCAAGTTTGGTCGGTTTGTCATTTATTCATCAAACTTGGGTCGGTTTATCTTTTATTAATCCAACTTTGGTCGGTTTGCCTTCTATTCATCCAACTTTGGTCGGTTGTCTTTTATAAATCCAACTTTGGTCGGTTTGTCTTTTATTCATCCAACTTTGGTAGGTTGTCTTTTATTCATCCAACTTTGGTCGGTTGTCTTTTATTCATCCAACTTGGGTCGGTTGTCTTTTATTCATCCCACTTGGGTCGGTTTTCTTTATTCATCCAACTTTGGTCTGTTTGTCTTTTATTCATCTAACTTTGGTCGGTTTGTCTTTTATTCATCCAACTTTGGTCGCTTGTCTTTTATTCATCCGACTTTGGTCGGTTTGTCTTTTATTCATCAAATTGGGTCGGTTGTCTTTTAATCATCCAACTTTGGTCGGTTTTCTTTTATTCATCCAACTTTGGTCGGTTTGTCTTTTATTCATCCAACTTTGGTCGATTTGTCTTTTATTCATCCAACTTTGGTCGGTTGTCTTTTATTCATCCAACTTGGGTTGGTTTTCTTTTATTCATCCAACTTTGGTCGGTTTTTCTTTTATTCATCTAACTTTGTTCGAGTTGTCTTTTATTCATCCAACTTTGGTCGGTTGTCTTTGATTCATCAAACTTGGGTCGGTTTGTCTTTCATTCATCCAACTTTGGTCGGTTGTCTTTTATTCATCCAAGTTTGGTCGGTTTGTCATTTATTCATCAAACTTGGGTCGGTTTATCTTTTATTCATCCAACTTTGGTCGGTTTGTCTTCTATTCATCTAACTTTGGTCGGTTGTCTTTTATTCATCCAACTTTGGTCGGTTTGTCTTTTATTCATCCAACTTTGGTCGGTTGTCTTTTATTCATCCAACTTGGGTCGGTTTGTCTTTTATTCATCCCACTTGGGTCGGTTTTCTTTATTCATCCAACTTTGGTTATGTTTGTCTTTTATTCATCTAACTTCGGTCGGTTTGTCTTTTATTCATCCAAATTCAGTCGGTTGTCTTTTATTAATCCAACTTTGGTCGGTTGTCTTTTATTCATCCAACTTGGGTCGGTTGTCTTTTATTCATCCAACTTTGGTCGGTTTGTCTTTTATTCATCCAACTTTAGTCGGTTGTCTTTTATTCATACAACTTTGGTCGGTTGTCTTTTATTCATCCAACTTTGGTTGGTTGTCTTTTATCCATCAAACTTGGGTCGGTTGTCTTTTATTCATCAAACTTGCGTCGGTTTGTCTTTTATTCATCCAACTTTGGTCGGTTTGTCTTTTATTCATCCAACTTGGGTCGGTTGTCTTTTATTCATCAAACTTGCGTCGGTTTGTCTTTGATTCATCCAACTTTGGTCGGTTTGTCTTTTATTCATCCAACTTTAGTCGGTTGTCTTTTATTCATCCAACTTTAGTCGGTTGTCTTTTATTCATCCAACTTTAGTCGGTTGTCTTTTATTCATCCAACTTTAGTCGGTTATCTTATTCATCCAACTTTGGTCGGTTTGTCATTTATTCATCAAACTTGGGTCGGTTTCTCTTTTATTCATCCAACTTTGGTCGATTTGTCTTTTATTCATCCAACTTTGGTCGGTTGTCTTTTATTCATCTAACTTTGGTCGGTTGTCTTTTATTCATCCACGTTTGGTCGGTTGTCTTTTATTCATCCAACTTTGGTCGGTTGTCTTTTATTCATCTAACTTTGGTCGGTTGTCTTTTATTCATCCAACTTTGGTCGGTTTGTCTTTCATTCATCCAACTTTGGTCGGTTGTCTTTTATTCATCCAACTTGGGTCGGTTGTCTTTTATTACTCCAATTTTAGTCGGTTTGTCTTCTATTCATCAAACTTTGGTCGGTTGTCTTTTATAAATCCAACTTTGGTCGGTTTTTCTTTTATTCATCCAACTTTGTTCGGGTTGTCTTTTATTCATCCAACTTTGGTCGGTTGTCTTTGATTCATCAAACTTGGGTCGGTTGTCTTTTATAAATCCAACTTTGGTCGGTTTGTCTTCTATTCATCCAACTTTGGTCGGTTGTCTTTTATAAATCCAACTTTGGTCGGTTTGTCTTTTATTCATCCAACTTTGGTAGGTTGCCTTTTATTCATCCAACTTTGGTCGGTTTGTCTTTTATTCATCCAACTTGCGTCGGGTGTGTTTTATTCATCCAACTTTGGTCGGTTGTCTTTTATAAATCCAACTTTGGTCGGTTTGTCTTTTATTCATCCAACTTTGGTAGGTTGTCTTTTATTCATCCAACTTTGGTCGGTTTGTCTTTTATTCATCCAGCTTGGGTCGGTTGTCTTTTAATCATCCAACTTTAGTCAGTTGTCTTTTATTTATCCAACTTTGGTCGGTTTTTCTTTTATTCATCTAACTTTGTTCGAGTTGTCTTTTATTCATCCAACTTTGGTCGGTTGTCTTTGATTCATCAAACTTGGGTCGGTTTGTCTTTCATTCATCCAACTTTGGTCGCTTGACTTTTATTCATCCAACTTTGGTCGGTTTGTCTTTTATTCATCAAACTTGGGTCGGTTGTCTTTTAATCATCCAACTTTAGTCGGTTGTCTTTTATTCATCCAACTTTGGTCGGTTTGTCTTTTATTCATCGAACTTTGGTCGGTTTTTCTTTTATTCATCCAACTTGGGTTAGTTGTCTTTTATTCATCCAACTTTAGTCGGTTTTTTATTTCATAAAACTTTGTTCGGGTTGTGTTTTATAAATCCAACTTTGGTCGGTTGTCTTTGATTCATCAAACTTGGGTCGGTTTGTCTTTCATTCATCCAACTTTGGTCGTTGGCTTTTATTCATCCAAGTTTGGTCGGTTTGTCATTTATTCATCCAACTTGGGTCGGTTTATCTTTTATTCATCCAACTTTGGTCGGTTTGTCTTCTATTCATACAACTTTGGTCGATTGTCTTTTATAAATCTAACTTTGGTCGGTTTGTCTTTTATTCATCCAACTTTTGTAGGTTGTCTTTTATTCATCCAACTTTGGTCAGTTGTCTTTTATTCATCCAACTTTGGTCGGTTTGTCTTTTATTCATCCAACTTGCGTCGGTTGTCTTTTATTCATCCAACTTTGGTCGGTTTGTCTTTTATTCATCCAAATTGAGTCGGTTTCTTTTATTCATCCAACTTTGGTTGGTTGTCTTTTATTCATCAAACTTGGGTCGGTTTGTCTTTTATTCATCCAACTTTGGTCGGTTGTTTTTTATTCATCCAAGTTTGGTCGGTTTGTCATTTATTCATCAAACTTGGGTCGGTTTATCTTTTATTAATCCAACTTTGGTCGGTTTGTCTTCTATTCATCCAACTTTGGTCGGTTGTCTTTTATAAATCCAACTTTGGTCGGTTTGTCTTTTATTCATCCAACTTTGGTAGGTTGTCTTTTATTCATCCAACTTTGGTCGGTTGTCTTTTATTCATCCAACTTGGGTCGGTTGTCTTTTATTCATCCCACTTGGGTCGGTTTTCTTTATTCATCCAACTTTGGTCTGTTTGTCTTTTATTCATCTAACTTTGGTCGGTTTGTCTTTTATTCATCCAACTTTGGTCGCTTGTCTTTTATTCATCCGACTTTGGTCGGTTTGTCTTTTATTCATCAAATTGGGTCGGTTGTCTTTTAATCATCCAACTTTGGTCGGTTTTCTTTTATTCATCCAACTTTGGTCGGTTTTTCTTTTATTCATCTAACTTTGTTCGAGTTGTCTTTTATTCATCCAACTTTGGTCGGTTGTCTTTGATTCATCAAACTTGGGTCGGTTTGTTTTTCATTCATCTAACTTTGGTCGGTTGTCTTTTATTCATCCAAGTTTGGTCGGTTTGTCATTTATTCATCAAACTTGGGTCGGTTTATCTTTTATTCATCAAACTTTGGTCGGTTTGTCTTCTATTCATCCAACTTTGGTCGGTTGTCTTTTATTCATCCAACTTTGGTCGGTTTGTCTTTTATTCATCCAACTTTGGTCGGTTGTCTTTTATTCATCCAACTTGGGTCGGTTTGTCTTTTATTCATCCCACTTGGGTCGGTTTTCTTTATTCATCCAACTTTGGTTATGTTTGTCTTTTATTCATCTAACTTCGGTCGGTTTGTCTTTTATTCATCCAAATTCAGTCGGTTGTCTTTTATTAATCCAACTTTGGTCGGTTGTCTTTTATTCATCCAACTTGGGTCGGTTGTCTTTTATTCATCCAACTTTGGTCGGTTTGTCTTTTATTCATCCAACTTTAGTCGGTTGTCTTTTATTCATACAACTTTGGTCGGTTGTCTTTTATTCATCCAACTTTGGTTGGTTGTCTTTTATCCATCAAACTTGGGTCGGTTGTCTTTTATTCATCAAACTTGCGTCGGTTTGTCTTTTATTCATCCAACTTTGGTCGGTTTGTCTTTTATTCATCCAACTTTGGTCGGTTTGTCATATATTCATCAAACTTGCGTCGGTTTGTCTTTGATTCATCCAACTTTGGTCGGTTTGTCTTTTATTCATCCAACTTTAGTCGGTTGTCTTTTATTCATCCAACTTTAGTCGGTTATCTTATTCATCCAACTTTGGTCGGTTTGTCATTTATTCATCAAACTTGGGTCGGTTTCTCTTTTATTCATCCAACTTTGGTCGATTTGTCTTTTATTCATCCAACTTTGGTCGGTTGTCTTTTATTCATCTAACTTTGGTCGGTTGTCTTTTATCCATCCACCTTTGGTCGGTTGTCTTTTATTCATCCAACTTTGGTCGGTTGTCTTTTATTCATCCAACTTTGGTCGGTTGTCTTTTATTCATCCAACTTTGGTCGGTTTGTCTTTCATTCATCCAACTTTGGTCGGTTGTCTTTTATTCATCCAACTTGGGTCGGTTGTCTTTCATTACTCCAATTTTAGTCGGTTTGTCTTCTATTCATCAAACTTTGGTCGGTTGTCTTTTATAAATCCAACTTTGGTCGGTTTTTCTTTTATTCATCCAACTTTGTTCGGGTTGTCTTTTATTCATCCAACTTTGGTCGGTTGTCTTTGATTCATCAAACTTGGGTCGGTTTGTCTTTCATTCATCCAACTTTCGTCGGTTGTCTTTTATTAATCCAAGTTTGGTCGGTTTGTCATTTATTCATCAAACTTGGGTCGGTTGTCTTTTATAAATCCAACTTTGGTCGGTTTGTCTTCTATTCATCCAACTTTGGTCGGTTGTCTTTTATAAATCCAACTTTGGTCGGTTTGTCTTTTATTCATCCAACTTTGGTAGGTTGCCTTTTATTCATCCAACTTTGGTCGGTTTGTCTTTTATTCATCCAACTTGCGTCGGGTGTGTTTTATTCATCCAACTTTGGTCGGTTGTCTTTTATAAATCCAACTTTGGTCGGTTTGTCTTTTATTCATCCAACTTTGGTAGGTTGTCTTTTATTCATCCAACTTTGGTCGGTTTGTCTTTTATTCATCCAGCTTGGGTCGGTTGTCTTTTAATCATCCAACTTTAGTCAGTTGTCTTTTATTTATCCAACTTTGGTCGGTTTTTCTTTTATTCATCTAACTTTGTTCGAGTTGTCTTTTATTCATCCAACTTTGGTCGGTTGTCTTTGATTCATCAAACTTGGGTCGGTTTGTCTTTCATTCATCCAACTTTGGTCGCTTGACTTTTATTCATCCAACTTTGGTCGGTTTGTCTTTTATTCATCCCACTTGGGTCGGTTTTCTTTATTCATCCAACTTTGGTCTGTTTGTCTTTTATTCATCTAACTTTGGTCGGTTTGTCTTTTATTCATCCAAATTGAGTCGGTTGTCTTTTATTCATCCAACTTTGGTCGGTTGTCTTTTATTCATCAAACTTGGGTCGGTTGTCTTTTATTCATCCAACTTTGGTCGGTTTGTCTTTTATTCATCCAACTTTGGTCGGTTGTCTTTTATTCATCCAACTTAGGTCGGTTGTCTTTTATTACTCCAACTTTGGTCGCTTGTCTTTTATTCATCCGACTTTGGTCGGTTTGTCTTTTATTCATCAAATTGGGTCGGTTGTCTTTTAATCATCCAACTTTGGTCGGTTTTCTTTTATTCATCCAACTTTGGTCGGTTTGTCTTTTATTCATCCAACTTTGGTCGATTTGTCTTTTATTCATCCAACTTTGGTCGGTTGTCTTTTATTCATCCAACTTGGGTTGGTTTTCTTTTATTCATCCAACCTTGGTCGGTTTTTCTTTTATTCATCTAACTTTGTTCGAGTTGTCTTTTATTCATCCAACTTTGGTCGGTTGTCTTTGATTCATCAAACTTGGGTCGGTTTGTCTTTCATTCATCCAACTTTGGTCGGTTGTCTTTTATTCATCCAAGTTTGGTCGGTTTGTCATTTATTCATCAAACTTGGGTCGGTTTATCTTTTATTCATCCAACTTTGGTCGGTTTGTCTTCTATTCATCTAACTTTGGTCGGTTGTCTTTTATAAATCCAACTTTGGTCGGTTTGCTTTTTATTGATCCAACTTTGGTCGGTTGTCTTTTTATTCATCCAACTTGGGTCGGTTTGTCTTTTATTCATCCCACTTGGGTCGGTTTTCTTCATTCATCCAACTTTGGTCCGTTTGTCTTTTATTCATCTAACTTCGGTCGGTTTGTCTTTTATTCATCCAAATTCAGTCGGTTGTCTTTTATTCAATCCAACTTTGGTCGGTTGTCTTTTATTCATCCAACTTTGGTCGGTTTTTCTTTTATTCATCCAACTTTGGTCGGTTTGTCTTTTATTCATCCAACTTTGGTCGGTTTGTCTTTTATTCATCCAACTTTGGTCGGTTTGTCTTCTATTCATCCAACTTTGGTCGGTTTGTCTTTTATTCATCAAACTTGAATCGGTTTATCTTTTAATCATCAAACTTGAGTCGGTTGTCTTTTATTCATCCAACTTTGGTCGATTTGTCTTTTATTACTCCAACTTTGGTCGGTTGTCTTTTATTTATCCGACTTTGGTCGGTTTGTCTTTTATTCATCAAACTTGGGTCGGTTGTCTTTTAATCATCCAACTTTGGTCGGTTGTCTTTTATTCATCCAACTTTGGTCGGTTTGTCTTTTATTCATCCAACTTTGGTCGGTTTGTCTTTTATTCATCCAACTTTGGTCGGTTTGTCTTCTATTCCTCCAACTTTGGTCGGTTTGTCTTTTATTCATCAAACTTGAATCGGTTTGTCTTTTAATCATCAAACTTGAGTCGGTTGTCTTTTATTCATCCAACTTTGGTCGATTTGTCTTTTATTACTCCAACTTTGGTCGGTTGTCTTTTATTTATCCGACTTTGGTCGGTTTGTCTTTTATTCATCAAACTTGGGTCGGTTGTCTTTTAATCATCCAACTTTGGTCGGTTGTCTTTTATTAATCCAACTTTGGTCGGTTTGTCTTTTATTCATCCAACTTTGGTCGATTTGTCTTTTATTCATCCAACTTTGGTCGGTTTTTCTTTTGATCATCCAACTTGGGTCGGTTTGTCTTTTATTCACCCAACTTTGGTCGGTTTTTCTTTTATTCATCCAACTTTGGTAGGTTGTCTTTTATTCATCCAACTTTGGTCTGTTTGTCTTTTATTCATCCAACTTGGGTCGGTTGTCTTTTATTCATCCAACTTTGGTCGGTTTTTCTTTTATTCATCCAACTTTGTTCGGTTTGTCTTCTATTCATCAAACTTTGGTCGGTTGTCTTTTATAAATCCAACTTTGGTCGGTTTGTCTTTTATTCATCCAACTTTGGTCGGTTTGTCTTTTAGTATCCAACTTGGGTCGGTTGTCTTTTATTCATCCAACTTGGGTCTGTTTGTCTTTCATTCATCCAACTTTGGTCGGTTGTCTTTTATTCATCCAACTTGGGTCGGTTGTCTTTTATTACTCCAATTTTAGTCGGTTTGTCTTCTATTCATCAAACCTTGGTCGGTTGACTTTTATAAATCCAACTTTGGTCGGTTTTTCTTTTATTCATCCAACTTTGTTCGGGTTGTCTTTTATTCATCCAACCTTGGTCGGTTGTCTTTGATTCATCAAACTTGGGTCGGTTTGTCTTTCATTCATCCAACTTTGGTCGGTTTTCTTTTATTCATCCAAGTTTGGTCGGTTTGTCATTTATTCATCCAACTTGGGTCGGTTTTTCTTTTATTCATCCAACTTTGGTCGGTTTGTCTTCTATTCATCCAACTTTGGTCGGTTGTCTTTTATAAATCCAACTTTGGTCGGTTTGTCTTTTATTCATCCAACTTTGGTAGGTTGTCTTTTATTCATCCAACTTGGGTCGGTTGTCTTTTATTCATCCAACTTGGGTCGGTTGTCTTTTATTCATCCAACTTTGGTCGGTTTGTCTTTTATTCATCTAACTTTGGTCGGTTGTCTTTTATTCATCCAACTTTGGTCGGTTTGTCTTTTATTCATCCAACTTTGGTCGGTTGTCTTTCATTCATCCAACTTGGGTCGGTTGTCTTTTATTACTCCAACTTTGGTCGCTTGTCTTTGATTCATTCGACTTTGGTCGGTTTGTCTTTTATTCATCAAACTTGGGTCGGTTGTCTTTTAATCATCCAACTTTGGTCGGTTGTCTTTTATTCATCCAACTTTGGACGGTTTGTCTTTTATTCATCCAACTTTGGTCGATTTTTCTTTTATTCATCCAACTTTGGTCGGTTGTCTTTTATTCATCCAACTTTGGTTGGTTGTCTTTTATTCATCCAACTTTAGTCGGTTGTCTTTTATTCATCCAACTTTGGTCGGTTTGTCTTTTATTCATCCAACTTTGGTCGGTTGTCTTTTATTCATCCAACTTTGGTCGGTTGTCTTTTATTCATCCAACTTTGGTCGGTTGTCTTTTATTCATCCAACTTGGGTCGGTTGTCTTTTATTCATCCCACTTGGGTCGGTTTTCTTTATTCATCCAACTTTGGTCTGTTTGTCTTTTATTCATCCAACTTTGGTCGGTTTGTCTTTTATTCATCCAAATTGAGGCTGTTGTCTTTTATTCATCCAACTTTGGTCGGTTGTCTTTTATTCATCAAACTTGGGTCGGTTGTCTTTTATTCATCCAACTTGGGTCGGTTGTCTTTTATTCATCCAACTTTGGTCGGTTTTTCTTTTATTCATCCAACTTTGTTCGGGTTGTCTTTTACTCATCCAACTTTGGTCGGTTGTCTTTGATTCATCAAACTTGGGTCGGTTTGTCTTTCATTCATCCAACTTTGGTCGGTTGTCTTTTATTCATCCAACTTTGGTCGGTTTGTCATTTATTCATCAAACTTGGGTCGGTTTGTCTTTTATTCATCCAACTTTGGTCGATTTGTCTTCTATTCATCCAACTTTGGTCGGTTGTGTTTTATAAATCCAACTTTGGTCGGTTTGTCTTTTATTCATCCAACTTGGGTAGGTTGTCTTTTATTCATCCAACTTTGGTCGGTTTGTCTTTTATTCATCCAACTTGGGTCGGTTGTCTTTTATTCATCCAGTTTTGGTCGGTTTGTCTTTTATTCATCTAACTTTGGTCGGTTTGTCTTTTATTCATCCAAATTGAGTCGGTTGTCTTTTATTCATCAATCTTTGGTCGGTTGTCTTTTATTCATCAAACTTGGGTCGGTTGTCTTTTATTCATCCAACTTTAGTCGGTTTGTCTTTTGTTCATCCAACTTTGGTCGATTTGTCTTTTATTCATCCAACTCAGTCGGTTTTTCTTTTATTCATCCAACTTGGGTTGGTTGTCTTTTATTCATCTAACTTTGGTCGGTTGTCTTTGATTCATCCAACTTGGGTCGGTTTGTCTTTCATTCATTCAACTTTGGTCGGTTGTCTTTTATTCATCCAAGTTTGGTCGGTTTGTCATTTATTCATCAAACTTGGGTCGGTTTATCTTTTATTCATCCAACTTTGGTCGGTTTGACTTCTATTCATCCAACTTTAGTCGGTTGTCTTTTATAAATCAAACTTGGGTCGGTTTGTCTTTTATTCATCCAACTTTGGTCGGTTGTCTTTTATTCATCCAACTTGGGTCAGTTGTCTTGTATTCATCCCACTTGGGTCGGTTTTCTTTATTCATCTATGTTTGGTCTGTTTGTCTTTTATTCATCCAACTTTGATCGGTTTGTCTTTTATTCATCCAAATTGAGTCGGTTGTCTTTTATTCATCCAACTTTGGTCGGTTGTCTTTTATTCATCAAACTTGGGTCGGTTGTCTTTTATTCATCCAACTTGGGTCGGTTGTCTTTTATTCATCCAACTTTGGTCGGTTTGTCTTTTATTACCCCAAATTGAGTCGGTTTCTTTTATTCATCCAACTTTGGTCGGTTGTCTTTGATTCATCAAACTTGGGTCGGTTTGTCTTTCATTGATTTAACTTTGGTCGGTTGTCTTTTATTCTATCCAAGTTTGGTCGGTTTGTCATTTATTCATCTAACTTAGGTCGGTTTATCTTTTATTCATCCAACTTTGGTCGGTTTGTCTTCTATTCATCCAACTTTGGTCGGTTGTCTTTTATAAATCCAACTTTGGTCGGTTTGTCTTTTATTCATCCAACTTTGGTAGGTTGTCTTTTATTCATCCAACTTTGGTCGGTTGTCTTTTATTCATCCAACTTGGGTCGGTTGTCTTTTATTCATCCCACTTGGGTCGGTTTTCTTTATTCATCCAACTTTGGTCTGTTTGTCTTTTATTCATCTAACTTTGGTCGGTTTGTCTTTTATTCATCCAAATTGAGTCGGTTGTCTTTTATTCATCCAACTTTGGTCGGTTGTCTTTTATTCATCAAACTTGGGTCGGTTGTCTTTTATTCATCCAACTTTGGTCGGTTTGTCTTTTATTCATCCAACTTTGGTCGGTTGTCTTTTATTCATCCAACTTAGGTCGGTTGTCTTTTATTACTCCAACTTTGGTCGCTTGTCTTTTATTCATCCGACTTTGGTCGGTTTGTCTTTTATTCATCAAATTGGGTCGGTTGTCTTTTAATCATCCAACTTTGGTCGGTTTTCTTTTATTCATCCAACTTTGGTCGATTTGTCTTTTATTCATCCAACTTTGGTCGGTTGTCTTTTATTCATCCAACTTTGGTTGGTTGTCTTTTATTCATCCAACTTTGGTCGGTTGTCTTTTATTCATCCAACTTTGGTCGGTTTGTCTTTTATTCATCCAACTTTGGTCGGTTGTCTTTTATTCATCCAACTTGGGTCGGTTGTCTTTTATTACTCCAACTTTGGTCGGTTGTCTTTTATTTATCCGACTTTGGTCGGTTTGTCTTTTATTAATCCAACTTTGGTCGATTTGTCTTTTATTAATCCAACTTTGTTCGGTTTTTCTTTTATTCACCCACTTTGGTCGGTTTTTCTTTTATTCATCCAACTTTGGTCGGTTGTCTTTGATTCATCAAACTTGGGTCGGTTTGTCTTTCATTCATCTAACTTTGGTCGGTTGTCTTTTATTCATCCAAGTTTGGTCGGTTTGTCATTTATTCATCAAACTTGGGTCGGTTTGTCTTTTATTCATCCAACTTTGGTCGGTTTGTCTTCTATTCATCCAACTTTGGTCGGTTGTCTTTTATTCATCCAACTTTGGTCGGTTTGTCTTTTATTCATCCAACTTTGGTAGGTTGTCTTTTATTCATCCAACTTTGGTCGCTTTGTCTTTTATTCATCCAACTTGCGTCGGTTGTCTTTTATTCATCCAACTTTGGTCGGTTTGTCTTTTATTCATCCAAATTGAGTCGGTTTCTTTTATTCATCCAACTTTGGTTGGTTGTCTTTTATTCATCAAACTTGGGTCGGTTTGTCTTTCATTCATCCAACTTTGGTCGGTTGTTTTTTATTCATCCAAGTTTGGTCGGTTTGTCATTTATTCATCAAACTTGGGTCGGTTTATCTTTTATTAATCCAACTTTGGTCGGTTTGTCTTCTATTCATCCAACTTTGGTCGGTTGTCCTTTATAAATCCAACTTTGGTCGGTTTGTCTTTTATTCATCCAACTTTGGTAGGTTGTCTTTTATTCATCCAACTTTGGTCGGTTGTCTTTTATTCATCCAACTTGGGTCGGTTGTCTTTTATTCATCCCACTTGGGTCGGTTTTCTTTATTCATCCAACTTTGGTCTGTTTGTCTTTTATTCATCTAACTTTGGTCGGTTTGTCTTTTATTCATCCAACTTTGGTCGCTTGTCTTTTATTCATCCGACTTTGGTCGGTTTGTCTTTTATTCATCAAATTGGGTCGGTTGTCTTTTAATCATCCAACTTTGGTCGGTTTTCTTTTATTCATCCAACTTTGGTCGGTTTGTCTTTTATTCATCCAACTTTGGTCGGTTGTCTTTTATTCATCCAACTTGGGTTGGTTTTCTTTTATTCATCCAACTTTGGTCTGTTTTTCTTTTATTCATCCAACTTTGTTCGAGTTGTCTTTTATTCATCCAACTTTGGTCGGTTGTCTTTGATTCATCAAACTTGGGTCGGTTTGTCTTTCATTCATCCAACTTTGGTCGGTTGTCTTTTATTCATCCAAGTTTGGTCGGTTTGTCATTTATTCATCAAACTTGGGTCGGTTTATCTTTTATTCATCCAACTTTGGTCGGTTTGTCTTCTATTCATCCAACTTTGGTCGGTTGTCTTTTATTCATCCAACTTTGGTCGGTTTGTCTTTTATTCATCCAACTTTGGTCGGTTGTCTTTTATTCATCCAACTTGGGTCGGTTTGTCTTTTATTCATCCCACTTGGGTCGGTTTTCTTTATTCATCCAACTTTGGTTATGTTTGTCTTTTATTCATCTAACTTCGGTCGGTTTGTCTTTTATTCATCCAAATTCAGTCGGTTGTCTTTTATTCATCCAACTTTGGTCGGTTGTCTTTTATTCATCCAACTTGGGTCGGTTGTCTTTTATTCATCCAACTTTGGTCGGTTTGTCTTTTATTCATCCAACTTTAGTCGGTTGTCTTTTATTCATACAACTTTGGTCGGTTTGTCTTTTATTCATCCAACTTTGGTCGGTTTGTCTTTTATCCATCAAACTTGGGTCGGTTGTCTTTTATTCATTAAACTTGCGTCGGTTTGTCTTTTATTCATCCAACTTTGGTCGGTTTGTCTTTTATTCATCCAACTTAGGTCGGTTGTCTTTTATTCATCAAACTTGCGTCGGTTTGTCTTTGATTCATCCAACTTTGGTCGGTTTGTCTTTTATTCATCCAACTTTAGTCGGTTGTCTTTTATTCATCCAACTTTAGTCGGTTGTCTTTTATTAATCCAACTTTAGTCGGTTGTCTTTTATTCATCCAACTTTAGTCGGTTATCTTATTCATCCAACTTTGGTCGGTTTGTCATTTATTCATCAAACTTGGGTCGGTTTCTCTTTTATTCATCCAACTTTGGTCGATTTGTCTTTTATTCATCCAACTTTGGTCGGTTGTCTTTTATTCATCCAACTTTGGTCGGTTGTCTTTTATTCATCCACCTTTGGTCGGTTGTCTTTTATTCATCCAACTTTGGTCGGTTGTCTTTTATTCATCCAACTTTGGTCGGTTGTCTTTTATTCATCCAACTTTGGTCGGTTTGTCTTTCATTCATCCAACTTTGGTCGGTTGTCTTTTATTCATCAAACTTTGGTCGGTTGTCTTTTATAAATCCAACTTTGGTCGGTTTTTCTTTTATTCATCCAACTTTGTTCGGGTTGTCTTTTATTCATCCAACTTTGGTCGGTTGTCTTTGATTCATCAAACTTGGGTCGGTTTGTCTTTTATTCATCCAACTTTCGTCGGTTGTCTTTTATTCATCCAAGTTTGGTCGGTTTGTCATTTATTCATAAAACTTAGGTCGGTTGTCTTTTATAAATCCAACTTTGGTCGGTTTGTCTTCTATTCATCCAACTTTGGTCGGTTGTCTTTTATAAATCCAACTTTGGTCGGTTTGTCTTTTATTCATCCAACTTTGGTAGGTTGCCTTTTATTCATCCAACTTTGGTCGGTTTGTCTTTTATTCATCCAACTTGCGTCGGGTGTGTTTTATTCATCCAACTTTGGTCGGTTGTCTTTTATAAATCCAACTTTAGTCGGTTTGTCTTTTATTCATCCAACTTTGGTAGGTTGCTTTTTATTCATCCAACTTTGGTCGGTTTGTCTTTTATTCATCCAGCTTGGGTCGGTTGTCTTTTAATCATCCAACTTTAGTCAGTTGTCTTTTATTTATCCAACTTTGGTCGGTTTTTCTTTTATTCATCTAACTTTGTTCGAGTTGTCTTTTATTCATCCAACTTTGGTCGGTTGTCTTTGATTCATCAAACTTGGGTCGGTTTGTCTTTCATTCATCCAACTTTGGTCGCTTGACTTTTATTCATCCAACTTTGGTCGGTTTGTCTTTTATTCATCAAACTTGGGTCGGTTGTCTTTTAATCATCCAACTTTAGTCGGTTGTCTTTTATTCATCCAACTTTGGTCGGTTTGTCTTTTATTCATCGAACTTTTGTCGGTTTTTCTTTTATTCATCCAACTTGGGTTAGTTGTCTTTTATTCATCCAACTTTAGTCGGTTTTTTATTTCGTAAAACTTTGTTCGGGTTGTGTTTTATAAATCCAACTTTGGTCGGTTGTCTTTGAATCATCAAACTTGGGTCGGTTAGTCTTTCATTCATCCAACTTTGGTCGTTAGCTTTTATTCATCCAAGTTTGGTCGGTTTTTCATTTATTCATCCAACTTGGGTCGGTTTATCTTTTATTCATCCAACTTTCGTCGGTTTGTCTTCTATTCATACAACTTTGGTCGATTGTCTTTTATAAATCCAACTTTGGTCGGTTTGTCTTTTATTCATCCAACTTTTGTAGGTTGTCTTTTATTCATCCAACTTTGGTCAGTTGTCTTTTATTCATCCAACTTGAGTCGGTTGTCTTTTATTCATCCCACTTGGGTCGGTTTTCTTTATTCATCCAACTTTGGTCTGTTTGTCTTTTATTCATCCAACTTTGGTCGGTGTGTCTTTTATTCATCCAAATTGAGTCGGTTGTCTTTTATTCATCCAACTTGGGTCGGTTGTCTTTTATTCATCAAACTTGGGTCGGTTGTCTTTTATTAATCCAACTTGGGTCGGTTGTCTTTTATTCATCCAACTTTGGGCGGTTTTTCTTTTATTCATCCAACTTTGTTCGGGTTGTCTTTTATTCATCCAACTTTTGTCGGTTGTCTTTTATTCATCCAAGTTTGGTCGGTTTGTCATTTATTCATCAAACTTGTGTCGGTTTGTCTTTTATTCATCCAACTTTGGTCGATTTGTCTTCTATTCATCCAAATTTGGTCGGTTTTCTTTTATAAATCCAACTTTGGTCGGTTGTCTTTTATTCATCCAACTTAGGTCGGTTGTCTTTTATTACTCCAACTTTGGTCGCTTGTCTTTTATTCATCCGACTTTGGTCGGTTTGTCTTTTATTCATCAAATTGGGTCGGTTGTCTTTTAATCATCCAACTTTGGTCGGTTTTCTTTTATTCATCCAACTTTGGTCGGTTTGTCTTTTATTCATCCAACTTTGGTCGATTTGTCTTTTATTCATCCAACTTTGGTCGGTTGTCTTTTATTCATCCAACTTTGGTTGGTTGTCTTTTATTCATCCAACTTTGGTCGGTTGTCTTTTATTCATCCAACTTTGGTCGGTTTGTCTTTTATTCATCCAACTTTGGTCGGTTGTCTTTTATTCATCCAACTTGGGTCGGTTGTCTTTTATTACTCCAACTTTGGTCGGTTGTCTTTTATTTATCCGACTTTGGTCGGTTTGTCTTTTATTAATCCAACTTTGGTCGATTTGTCTTTTATTAATCCAACTTTGTTCGGTTTTTCTTTTATTCACCCACTTTGGTCGGTTTTTCTTTTATTCATCCAACTTTGGTCGGTTGTCTTTGATTCATCAAACTTGGGTCGGTTTGTCTTTCATTCATCTAACTTTGGTCGGTTGTCTTTTATTCATCCAAGTTTGGTCGGTTTGTCATTTATTCATCAAACTTGGGTCGGTTTGTCTTTTATTCATCCAACTTTGGTCGGTTTGTCTTCTATTCATCCAACTTTGGTCGGTTGTCTTTTATTCATCCAACTTTGGTCGGTTTGTCTTTTATTCATCCAACTTTGGTAGGTTGTCTTTTATTCATCCAACTTTGGTCGCTTTGTCTTTTATTCATCCAACTTGCGTCGGTTGTCTTTTATTCATCCAACTTTGGTCGGTTTGTCTTTTATTCATCCAAATTGAGTCGGTTTCTTTTATTCATCCAACTTTGGTTGGTTGTCTTTTATTCATCAAACTTGGGTCGGTTTGTCTTTCGTTCATCCAACTTTGGTCGGTTGTTTTTTATTCATCCAAGTTTGGTCGGTTTGTCATTTATTCATCAAACTTGGGTCGGTTTATCTTTTATTAATCCAACTTTGGTCGGTTTGTCTTCTATTCATCCAACTTTGGTCGGTTGTCCTTTATAAATCCAACTTTGGTCGGTTTGTCTTTTATTCATCCAACTTTGGTAGGTTGTCTTTTATTCATCCAACTTTGGTCGGTTGTCTTTTATTCATCCAACTTGGGTCGGTTGTCTTTTATTCATCCCACTTGGGTCGGTTTTCTTTATTCATCCAACTTTGGTCTGTTTGTCTTTTATTCATCTAACTTTGGTCGGTTTGTCTTTTATTCATCCAACTTTGGTCGCTTGTCTTTTATTCATCCGACTTTGGTCGGTTTGTCTTTTATTCATCAAATTGGGTCGGTTGTCTTTTAATCATCCAACTTTGGTCGGTTTTCTTTTATTCATCCAACTTTGGTCGGTTTGTCTTTTATTCATCCAACTTTGGTCGGTTGTCTTTTATTCATCAAACTTGGGTTGGTTTTCTTTTATTCATCCAACTTTGGTCTGTTTTTCTTTTATTCATCTAACTTTGTTCGAGTTGTCTTTTATTCATCCAACTTTGGTCGGTTGTCTTTGATTCATCAAACTTGGGTCGGTTTGTCTTTCATTCATCCAACTTTGGTCGGTTGTCTTTTATTCATCCAAGTTTGGTCGGTTTGTCATTTATTCATCAAACTTGGGTCGGTTTATCTTTTATTCATCCAACTTTGGTCGGTTTGTCTTCTATTCATCCAACTTTGGTCGGTTGTCTTTTATTCATCCAACTTTGGTCGGTTTGTCTTTTATTCATCCAACTTTGGTCGGTTGTCTTTTATTCATCCAACTTGGGTCGGTTTGTCTTTTATTCATCCCACTTGGGTCGGTTTTCTTTATTCATCCAACTTTGGTTATGTTTGTCTTTTATTCCTCTAACTTCGGTCGGTTTGTCTTTTATTCATCCAAATTCAGTCGATTGTCTTTTATTCATCCAACTTTGGTCGGTTGTCTTTTATTCATCCAACTTGGGTCGGTTGTCTTTTATTCATCCAACTTTGGTCGGTTTGTCTTTTATTCATCCAACTTTAGTCGGTTGTCTTTTATTCATACAACTTTGGTCGGTTTGTCTTTTATTCATCCAACTTTGGTCGGTTTGTCTTTTATCCATCAAACTTGGGTCGGTTGTCTTTTATTCATTAAACTTGCGTCGGTTTGTCTTTTATTCATCCAACTTTGGTCGGTTTGTCTTTTATTCATCCAACTTGGGTCGGTTGTCTTTTATTCATCAAACTTGCGTCGGTTTGTCTTTGATTCATCCAACTTTGGTCGGTTTGTCTTTTATTCATCCAACTTTAGTCGGTTGTCTTTTATTCATCCAACTTTAGTCGGTTGTCTTTTATTCATCCAACTTTAGTCGGTTGTCTTTTATTTATCCAACTTTAGTCGGTTATCTTATTCATCCAACTTTGGTCGGTTTGTCATTTATTCATCAAACTTGGGTCGGTTTCTCTTTTATTCATCCAACTTTGGTCGATTTGTCTTTTATTCATCCAACTTTGGTCGGTTGTCTTTTATTCATCCAACTTTGGTCGGTTTGTCTTTTATTCATCCACCTTTGGTCGGTTGTCTTTTATTCATCCAACTTTGGTCGGTTGTCTTTTATTCATCCAACTTTGGTCGGTTGTCTTTTATTCATCCAACTTTGGTCGGTTTGTCTTTCATTCATCCAACTTTGGTCGGTTGTCTTTTATTCATCCAACTTGGGTCGGTTGTCTTTTATTACTCCAATTTTAGTCGGTTTGTCTTCTATTCATCAAACTTTGGTCGGTTGTCTTTTATAAATCCAACTTTGGTCGGTTTTTCTTTTATTCATCCAACTTTGTTCGGGTTGTCTTTTATTCATCCAACTTTGGTCGGTTGTCTTTGATTCATCAAACTTGGGTCGGTTTGTCTTTTATTCATCCAACTTTCGTCGGTTGTCTTTTATTCATCCAAGTTTGGTCGGTTTGTCATTTATTCATAAAACTTAGGTCGGTTGTCTTTTATAAATCCAACTTTGGTCGGTTTGTCTTCTATTCATCCAACTTTGGTCGGTTGTCTTTTATAAATCCAACTTTGGTCGGTTTGTCTTTTATTCATCCAACTTTGGTAGGTTGCCTTTTATTCATCCAACTTTGGTCGGTTTGTCTTTTATTCATCCAACTTGCGTCGGGTGTGTTTTATTCATCCAACTTTGGTCGGTTGTCTTTTATAAATCCAACTTTAGTCGGTTTGTCTTTTATTCATCCAACTTTGGTAGGTTGTTTTTTATTCATCCAACTTTGGTCGGTTTGTCTTTTATTCATCCAGCTTGGGTCGGTTGTCTTTTAATCATCCAACTTTAGTCAGTTGTCTTTTATTTATCCAACTTTGGTCGGTTTTTCTTTTATTCATCTAACTTTGTTCGAGTTGTCTTTTATTCATCCAACTTTGGTCGGTTGTCTTTGATTCATCAAACTTGGGTCGGTTTGTCTTTCATTCATCCAACTTTGGTCGCTTGACTTTTATTCATCCAACTTAGGTCGGTTTGTCTTTTATTCATCAAACTTGGGTCGGTTGTCTTTTAATCATCCAACTTTAGTCGGTTGTCTTTTATTCATCCAACTTTGGTCGGTTTGTCTTTTATTCATCGAACTTTTGTCGGTTTTTGTTTTATTCATCCAACTTGGGTTAGTTGTCTTTTATTCATCCAACTTTAGTCGGTTTTTTATTTCATAAAACTTTGTTCGGGTTGTGTTTTATAAATCCAACTTTGGTCGGTTGTCTTTGAATCATCAAACTTGGGTCGGTTTGTCTTTCATTCATCCAACTTTGGTCGTTGGCTTTTATTCATCCAAGTTTGGTCGGTTTGTCATTTATTCATCCAACTTGGGTCGGTTTATCTTTTATTCATCCAACTTTGGTCGGTTTGTCTTCTATTCATACAACTTTGGTCGATTGTCTTTTGTAAATCCAACTTTGGTCGGTTTGTCTTTTATTCATCCAACTTTTGTAGGTTGTCTTTTATTCATCCAACTTTGGTCAGTTGTCTTTTATTCATCCAACTTGAGTCGGTTGTCTTTTATTCATCCCACTTGGGTCGGTTTTCTTTATTCATCCAACTTTGGTCTGTTTGTCTTTTATTCATCCAACTTTGGTCGGTGTGTCTTTTATTCATCCAAATTGAGTCGGTTGTCTTTTATTCATCCAACTTGGGTCGGTTGTCTTTTATTCATCAAACTTGGGTCGGTTGTCTTTTATTAATCCAACTTGGGTCGGTTGTCTTTTATTCATCCAACTTTGGGCGGTTTTTCTTTTATTCATCCAACTTTGTTCGGGTTGTCTTTTATTCATCCAACTTTTGTCGGTTGTCTTTTATTCATCCAAGTTTGGTCGGTTTGTCATTTATTCATCAAACTTGTGTCGGTTTGTCTTTTATTCATCCTACTTTGGTCGATTTGTCTTCTATTCATCCAAATTTGGTCGGTTTTCTTTTATAAATCCAACTTTGGTCGGTTTGTCTTTTATTCATCCAACTTTAGTAGGTTGTCTTTTATTCATCCAACTTTGGTCGGTTTGTCTTTTATTCATCCAACTTGGGTTGGTTGTCTTTTATTCATCCAACTTTGGTCGGTTTGTCTTTTCTTCATCTAACTTTGGTCGGTTTGTCTTTTATTCATCTAACTTGAGTCGGTTGTCTTTTATTAATCCATCTTTGGTCGGTTGTCTTTTATTCATCAAACTTGGGTCGGTTGTCTTTTATTCATCCAACTTTGGTCGGTTGTCTTTTATTCATCCAACTTTGGTCGGTTTGTCTTTTATTCATCCAACTTTGGTCGGTTTTTTTTATTCATCCAACTTGGGTCGGTTGTCTTTTATTACTCCAACTTTGGTCGCTTGTCTTTTATTCATCCGACTTTGGTCGGTTTGTCTTTTATTCATCAACCTTGGGTCGGTTGTCTTTTAATCATCCAATTTTGGTCGGTTGTCTTTTATTCATCCAACTTTGGTCGGTTTGTCTTTTATTCATCCAACTTTGGTCGATTTGTCTTTTATTCATCCAACTTAGTCGGTTTTTCTTTTATTCATCCAACTTTGGTTGGTTGTCTTGTATTCATCCAAGTTTGGTCGGTTTGTCATTTATTCATCAAACTTGGGTCGGTTTGTCTTTTATTCATCCAACTTTGGTCGATTTATCTTCTATTCATCAAACTTTGGTCGGTTGTCTTTTATAAATCCAACTTTGGTCGGTTTGTCTTTTATTCATCCAACTTTGGTAGGTTGTCTTTTATTCATCCAACTTTGGTCGGTTTGTCTTTTATTCATCCAACTTTGGTCGGTTTGTATTTTATTCATCTAACTTTGGTCGGTTTGTCTTTTATTCATCCAAATTGAGTCAGTTGTCTTTTATTCATCCATCTTCTGTCGGTTGTCTTTTATTCATCAAACTTGGGTCGGTTGTCTTTTAATCATCCAATTTTGGTCGGTTGTCTTTTATTCATCCAACTTTGGTCGGTTTGTCTTTTATTCATCCAACTTTGGTCGATTTGTCTTTTATTCATCCAACTTAGTCGGTTTTTCTTTTATTCATCCAACTTGTGTTGGTTGTCTTTTATTCATCCAACTTTAGTCGGTTTTTCTTTTATTCATCCAACTTTGTTCGAGTTGTCTTTTATTCATCCAACTTTGGTCGGTTGTCTTTGATTCATCAAACTTGGGTCGGTTTGTCTTTCATTCATTCAACTTTGGTCGGTTGTCTTTTATTCATCCAAGTTTGGTCGGTTTGTCATTTATTCATCAAACTTGGGTCGGTTTATCTTTTATTCATCCAACTTTGGTCGGTTTGTCTTCTATTCATACAACTTTGGTCGGTTGTCTTTTATAAATCCAACTTTGGTCGGTTTGTCTTTTATTCATCCAACTTTGGTCGGTTGTCTTTTATTCATCCAACTTTGGTCGGTTGTCTTTTATTCATCCAACTTGGGTCGGTTGTCTTTTATTCATCCCACTTGGGTCGGTTTTCTTTATTCATCCAACTTTGGTCTGTTTGTCTTTTATTCATCCAACTTTGGTCGGTTTGTCTTTTATTCATCCAAATTGAGGCTGTTGTCTTTTATTCATCCAACTTTGGTCGGTTGTCTTTTATTCATCAAACTTGGGTCGGTTGTCTTTTATTCATCCAACTTGGGTCGGTTGTCTTTTATTCATCCAACTTTGGTCGGTTTTTCTTTTATTCATCCAACTTTGTTCGGGTTGTCTTTTACTCATCCAACTTTGGTCGGTTGTCTTTGATTCATCAAACTTGGGTCGGTTTGTCTTTCATTCATCCAACTTTGGTCGGTTGTCTTTTATTCATCCAACTTTGGTCGGTTTGTCATTTATTCATCAAACTTGGGTCGGTTTGTCTTTTATTCATCCAACTTTGGTCGATTTGTCTTCTATTCATCCAACTTCGGTCGGTTGTGTTTTATAAATCCAACTTTGGTCGGTTTGTCTTTTATTCATCCAACTTGGGTAGGTTGTCTTTTATTCATCCAACTTTGGTCGGTTTGTCTTTTATTCATCCAACTTGGGTCGGTTGTCTTTTATTCATCCAACTTTGGTCGGTTTGTCTTTTATTCATCTAACTTTGGTCGGTTTGTCTTTTATTCATCCAAATTGAGTCGGTTGTCTTTTATTCATCAATCTTTGGTCGGTTGTCTTTTATTCATCAAACTTGGGTCGGTTGTCTTTTATTCATCCAACTTTAGTCGGTTTGTCTTTTGTTCATCCAACTTTGGTCGATTTGTCTTTTATTCATCCAACTTAGTCGGTTTTTCTTTTATTCATCCAACTTGGGTTGGTTGTCTTTTATTCATCTAACTTTGGTCGGTTGTCTTTGATTCATCCAACTTGGGTCGGTTTGTCTTTCATTCATTCAACTTTGGTCGGTTGTCTTTTATTCATCCAAGTTTGGTCGGTTTGTCATTTATTCATCAAACTTGGGTCGGTTTATCTTTTATGCATCCAACTTTGGTCGGTTTGACTTCTATTCATCCAACTTTAGTCGGTTGTCTTTTATAAATCAAACTTGGGTCGGTTTGTCTTTTATTCATCCAACTTTGGTAGGTTGTCTTTTATTCATCCAACTTTGGTCGGTTGTCTTTTATTCATCCAACTTGGGTCAGTTGTCTTGTATTCATCCCACTTGGGTCGGTTTTCTTTATTCATCCATGTTTGGTCTGTTTGTCTTTTATTCATCCAACTTTGATCGGTTTGTCTTTTATTCATCCAAATTGAGTCGGTTGTCTTTTATTCATCCAACTTTGGTCGGTTGTCTTTTATTCATCCAACTTGGGTCGGTTGTCTTTTATTCATCCAACTTGGGTCGGTTGTCTTTTATTCATCCAACTTTGGTCGGTTTGTCTTTTATTCATCCAAATTGAGTCGGTTTCTTTTATTCATCCAACTTTGGTCGGTTGTCTTTGATTCATCAAACTTGGGTCGGTTTGTCTTTCATTCATCCAAATTGAGTCGGTTGTCTTTTATTCATCAATCTTTGGTCGGTTGTCTTTTATTCATCCAACTTGGGTCGGTTGTCTTTTATTCATCCAACTTTGGTCGGTTTTTCTTTTATTCATCCAACTTTGTTCGGGTTGTCTTTTACTCATCCAACTTTGGTCGGTTGTCTTTGATTCATCAAACTTGGGTCGGTTGTCTTTGATTCATCAAACTTGCGTCGGTTTGTCTTTCATTCATCCAACTTTGTTCGAGTTGTTTTTTATTTATCCAACTTTGGTCGGTTGTCTTTGATTCATCCTACTTGGGTCGGTTTGTCTTTCATTCATTCAACTTTGGTCGGTTGTCTTTTATTCATCCAAGTTTGGTCGGTTGTCTTTTATTACTCCACTTTTAGTCGGTTGTCTTTTATTCATCCAACTTGGGTCGGTTGTCTTTTATTACTCTACTTTTAGTCGGTTGTCTTTTATTCATCCAACTTTGGTCGGTTTGTCTTTTATTCATCCAACTTTGGTCGGTTGTCTTTTATTCATCCAACTTTAGTCGGTTGTCTTTTATTCATGCAACTTTGGTCGGTTTGTCTTTTATTCATCCAACTTTGGTCGGTTGTCTTTTATTAATCCAACTTTGGTTGGGTGTCTCTTATTCATACAACATTGGTCGGTGGTCTTTCATTCATCCAACTTGTGTCGGGTGTCTTTTATTCATCCAACTTTGGTCGGTTGTCTTTTATTCATCCAATTTGGTCGGTTTGTCTTTTATTCATCCAACTTGTGTCGGTTGTCTTTTATTCATCCGACGTTGGTCGGTTGTCCTTTGTTTATCTAACTTTGGTCAGTTGTCTTTTATTCATCAAACTTTGGTCGGTTTGTCTTTTAGTCATCAAACTTTGGTCGGTTTGTCTTTTTATTCATCACATTTTGGTCGGTTTGTCTTTTATTCATCCAACTTGGGTCGGTTGTCTTTTATTCATCAAACTTTGGTCGATTTGTCTTTTATTCATGCAACTTGGGTCGGTTGTCTTTTATTCGTCCAACTTTGGTCGGTTGTCTTTTATTCACCCAACTTTGGTCGGTTTGTCTTTTATTCATCCAACTTTGGTCGGTTTTCTTTTATTCATCCAACTTAGGTCCGTTTGTCTTTTATTCATCCAACTTTTGTCAGTTGTCTTTTATTCATCAAACTTAGGGTACGTTTGTCTTTTATTAATCAAACTTTTGGGAGTTTGTCTTTTATTCATCCAACTTTGGTCTGTTGTCTTTTATTCATCCAACTTTGGTCTGTTGTCTTTGATTCATCAAACTTGGGTCGGTTGTCTTTTATTCATCCAACTTTGGTCGGTTGTCTTTTATTCATCCAACTTGGGTCAGTTGTCTTGTATTCATCCCACTTGGGTCGGTTTTCTTTATTCATCCATGTTTGGTCTGTTTGTCTTTTATTCATCCAACTTTGATCGGTTTGTCTTTTATTCATCCAAATTGAGTCGGTTGTCTTTTATTCATCCAACTTTGGTCGGTTGTCTTTTATTCATCCAACTTGGGTCGGTTGTCTTTTATTCATCCAACTTGGGTCGGTTGTCTTTTATTCATCCAACTTTGGTCGGTTTGTCTTTTATTCATCCAAATTGAGTCGGTTTCTTTTATTCATCCAACTTTGGTCGGTTGTCTTTGATTCATCAAACTTGGGTCGGTTTGTCTTTCATTCATTTAACTTTGGTCGGTTGTCTTTTATTCATCCAAGTTTGGTCGGTTTGTCTTTTATTCATCCAACTTGGGTCGGTTGTCTTTTATTCATCCAACTTTGGTCGGTTTTTCTTTTATTCATCCAACTTTGTTCGGGTTGTCTTTTACTCATCCAACTTTGGTCGGTTGTCTTTGATTCATCAAACTTGGGTCGGTTGTCTTTGATTCATCAAACTTGCGTCGGTTTGTCTTTCATTCATCCAACTTTGGTCGGTTGTCTTTTATTCATCCAAGTTTGGTCGGTTTGTCATTTATTCATCAAACTATGGTCGGTTTGTCTTTTATTCATCCAACTTTGGTCGATTTGTCTTCTATTCATCCAACTTTGGTCGGTTGTCTTTTATAAATCCAACTTTGGTCGGTTTGTCTTTTATTCATCCAACTTGGGTAGGTTGTCTTTTATTCATCCAACTTTGGTCGGTTTGTCTTTTATTCATCCAACTTGGGTCGGTTGTCTTTTATTCATCCAACTTTGGTCGGTTTGTCTTTTATTCATCTAACTTTGGTCGGTTTGTCTTTTATTCATCCAAATTGAGTCGGTTGTCTTTTATTCATCAATCTTTGGTCGGTTGTCTTTTATTCATCAAACTTGGGTCGGTTGTCTTTTATTCATCCAACTTTAGTCGGTTTGTCTTTTGTTCATCCAACTTTGGTCGATTTGTCTTTTATTCATCCAACTTAGTCGGTTTTTCTTTTATTCATCCAACTTGGGTTGGTTGTCTTTTATTCATCTAACTTTGGTCGGTTTTTCTTTTATTCATCCAACTTTGTTCGAGTTGTTTTTTATTTATCCAACTTTGGTCGGTTGTCTTTGATTCATCCTACTTGGGTCGGTTTGTCTTTCATTCATTCAACTTTGGTCGGTTGTCTTTTATTCATCCAAGTTTGGTCGGTTGTCTTTTATTACTCCACTTTTAGTCGGTTGTCTTTTATTCATCCAACTTGGGTCGGTTGTCTTTTATTACTCTACTTTTAGTCGGTTGTCTTTTATTCATCCAACTTTGGTCGGTTTGTCTTTTATTCATCCAACTTTGGTCGGTTGTCTTTTATTCATCCAACTTTAGTCGGTTGTCTTTTATTCATGCAACTTTGGTCGGTTTGTCTTTTATTCATCCAACTTTGGTCGGTTGTCTTTTATTAATCCAACTTTGGTTGGGTGTCTCTTATTCATACAACATTGGTCGGTGGTCTTTCATTCATCCAACTTGTGTCGGGTGTCTTTTATTCATCCAACTTTGGTCGGTTGTCTTTTATTCATCCAATTTGGTCGGTTTGTCTTTTATTCATCCAACTTGTGTCGGTTGTCTTTTATTCATCCGACGTTGGTCGGTTGTCCTTTGTTTATCTAACTTTGGTCAGTTGTCTTTTATTCATCAAACTTTGGTCGGTTTGTCTTTTAGTCATCAAACTTTGGTCGGTTTGTCTTTTTATTCATCACATTTTGGTCGGTTTGTCTTTTATTCATCCAACTTGGGTCGGTTGTCTTTTATTCATCAAACTTTGGTCGATTTGTCTTTTATTCATGCAACTTGGGTCGGTTGTCTTTTATTCGTCCAACTTTGGTCGGTTGTCTTTTATTCACCCAACTTTGGTCGGTTTGTCTTTTATTCATCCAACTTTGGTCGGTTTTCTTTTATTCATCCAACTTAGGTCCGTTTGTCTTTTATTCATCCAACTTTTGTCAGTTGTCTTTTATTCATCAAACTTAGGGTACGTTTGTCTTTTATTAATCAAACTTTTGGGAGTTTGTCTTTTATTCATCCAACTTTGGTCTGTTGTCGTTTATTCATCCAACTTTGGTCTGTTGTCTTTGATTCATCAAACTTGGGTCGGTTGTCTTTTATTCATCCAACTTTGGTCGGTTGTCTTTTATTCATCCAACTTTGGTCGGTTGTCTTTTATTCATCCAACTTTGGTCGGTTGTCTTTTATTCATCCAACTTTGCTCGGTTTGTTTTTTATATTGATCCAACTTTGGTCGGTTTGTCTTTTATTTATCAAACTTTGGTCGGTTTGTCTTTTTATTCATCAAACTTTGATCGGTTTGTCTTTTATTCATCCAAATTTGGTCGGTTTGTCGTTTATTAATCCAACTTTGGTCGGTTTGTCGTTTATTAATCCAACTTTGGTCGGTTTGTCTTTTATTCATCCAAATTTGGTCGGTTTGTCATTTATTAATCCAAAATGGGTCGGTTGTCTTTTATTCATCCAACTTTAGTCGGTTGTCTTTTATTCATCCAACTTTGGTCGGTTGTCTTTTATTCATCCAACTCTGGTCGATTTGTCTTTTATTGAACAAACTTTGATCGGTTTGTCATTTATTCATCCAACTTGGGTCGGTTGTCTTTTATTCATCCAACTTTGGTCGGTTTTCTTTTATTCATCCAACTTTGGTCGGTTTGTCTTTCATTCATCCAACTCTGGTCGATTTGTCTTTTATTGAACAAACTTTGGTCGGTTTGTCATTTATTAATCCAACTTGGGTCGGTTGTCTTTTATTTATCCAACTTTGGACGATTTGTCTTTTATTCATCCAACTTTGGACGATTTGTCTTTTATTCATCTAACTTTGGTCGGTTTGTCTTTTTTTTCATCCAACTTTGGTCGGTTATCTTTTATTCATCCAACTTTGGTCGGTTATCTTTTATTCATCCAACTTTGGTCGGTTGTATTTTATTCATCCAACTTTGGTCGGTTGTCTTTCATTCATCCAACTTTGGTCGGTTGTCTTTTATTCATCCAACTTTGGTCGGTTTGTCTTTTATTCATAAAACTTTGGTCGGTTGCCTTTTATTCATCCAACTTTGGTCGGTTTGTCTTTTATTCATCCAACTTTGGTCGGGTTGTCTTTCATTCATCCAACTTTGGTCGGTTGTCTTTTATTCATCCAAGTTTGGTCGGTTTGTCATTTATTCATCAAACTATGGTCGGTTTGTCTTTTATTCATCCAACTTTGGTCGATTTGTCTTCTATTCATCCAACTTTGGTCGGTTGTCTTTTATAAATCCAACTTTGGTCGGTTTGTCTTTTATTCATCCAACTTGGGTAGGTTGTCTTTTATTCATCCAACTTTGGTCGGTTTGTCTTTTATTCATCCAACTTGGGTCGGTTGTCTTTTATTCATCCAACTTTGGTCGGTTTGTCTTTTATTCATCTAACTTTGGTCGGTTTGTCTTTTATTCATCCAAATTGAGTCGGTTGTCTTTTATTCATCAATCTTTGGTCGGTTGTCTTTTATTCATCAAACTTGGGTCGGTTGTCTTTTATTCATCCAACTTTAGTCGGTTTGTCTTTTGTTCATCCAACTTTGGTCGATTTGTCTTTTATTCATCCAACTTAGTCGGTTTTTCTTTTATTCATCCAACTTGGGTTGGTTGTCTTTTATTCATCTAACTTTGGTCGGTTTTTCTTTTATTCATCCAACTTTGTTCGAGTTGTTTTTTATTTATCCAACTTTGGTCGGTTGTCTTTGATTCATCCTACTTGGGTCGGTTTGTCTTTCATTCATTCAACTTTGGTCGGTTGTCTTTTATTCATCCAAGTTTGGTCGGTTGTCTTTTATTACTCCACTTTTAGTCGGTTGTCTTTTATTCATCCAACTTGGGTCGGTTGTCTTTTATTACTCTACTTTTAGTCGGTTGTCTTTTATTCATCCAACTTTGGTCGGTTTGTCTTTTATTCATCCAACTTTGGTCGGTTGTCTTTTATTCATCCAACTTTAGTCGGTTGTCTTTTATTCATGCAACTTTGGTCGGTTTGTCTTTTATTCATCCAACTTTGGTCGGTTGTCTTTTATTAATCCAACTTTGGTTGGGTGTCTCTTATTCATACAACATTGGTCGGTGGTCTTTCATTCATCCAACTTGTGTCGGGTGTCTTTTATTCATCCAACTTTGGTCGGTTGTCTTTTATTCATCCAATTTGGTCGGTTTGTCTTTTATTCATCCAACTTGTGTCGGTTGTCTTTTATTCATCCGACGTTGGTCGGTTGTCCTTTGTTTATCTAACTTTGGTCAGTTGTCTTTTATTCATCAAACTTTGGTCGGTTTGTCTTTTAGTCATCAAACTTTGGTCGGTTTGTCTTTTTATTCATCACATTTTGGTCGGTTTGTCTTTTATTCATCCAACTTGGGTCGGTTGTCTTTTATTCATCAAACTTTGGTCGATTTGTCTTTTATTCATGCAACTTGGGTCGGTTGTCTTTTATTCGTCCAACTTTGGTCGGTTGTCTTTTATTCACCCAACTTTGGTCGGTTTGTCTTTTATTCATCCAACTTTGGTCGGTTTTCTTTTATTCATCCAACTTAGGTCCGTTTGTCTTTTATTCATCCAACTTTTGTCAGTTGTCTTTTATTCATCAAACTTAGGGTACGTTTGTCTTTTATTAATCAAACTTTTGGGAGTTTGTCTTTTATTCATCCAACTTTGGTCTGTTGTCTTTTATTCATCCAACTTTGGTCTGTTGTCTTTGATTCATCAAACTTGGGTCGGTTGTCTTTTATTCATCCAACTTTGGTCGGTTGTCTTTTATTCATCCAACTTTGGTCGGTTGTCTTTTATTCATCCAACTTTGGTCGGTTGTCTTTTATTCATCCAACTTTGCTCGGTTTGTTTTTTATATTGATCCAACTTTGGTCGGTTTGTCTTTTATTTATCAAACTTTGGTCGGTTTGTCTTTTTATTCATCAAACTTTGATCGGTTTGTCTTTTATTCATCCAAATTTGGTCGGTTTGTCGTTTATTAATCCAACTTTGGTCGGTTTGTCGTTTATTAATCCAACTTTGGTCGGTTTGTCTTTTATTCATCCAAATTTGGTCGGTTTGTCATTTATTAATCCAAAATGGGTCGGTTGTCTTTTATTCATCCAACTTTAGTCGGTTGTCTTTTATTCATCCAACTTTGGTCGGTTGTCTTTTATTCATCCAACTCTGGTCGATTTGTCTTTTATTGAACAAACTTTGATCGGTTTGTCATTTATTCATCCAACTTGGGTCGGTTGTCTTTTATTCATCCAACTTTGGTCGGTTTTCTTTTATTCATCCAACTTTGGTCGGTTTGTCTTTCATTCATCCAACTCTGGTCGATTTGTCTTTTATTGAACAAACTTTGGTCGGTTTGTCATTTATTAATCCAACTTGGGTCGGTTGTCTTTTATTTATCCAACTTTGGACGATTTGTCTTTTATTCATCCAACTTTGGACGATTTGTCTTTTATTCATCTAACTTTGGTCGGTTTGTCTTTTTTTTCATCCAACTTTGGTCGGTTATCTTTTATTCATCCAACTTTGGTCGGTTATCTTTTATTCATCCAACTTTGGTCGGTTGTATTTTATTCATCCAACTTTGGTCGGTTGTCTTTCATTCATCCAACTTTGGTCGGTTGTCTTTTATTCATCCAACTTTGGTCGGTTTGTCTTTTATTCATAAAACTTTGGTCGGTTGCCTTTTATTCATCCAACTTTGGTCGGTTTGTCTTTTATTCATCCAACTTTGGTCGGGTTGTCTTTTATTCATCCAACTTTAATCGGTTGTCTTTTATTCATCAAACTTGGGTCGGTTTGTCTTTGATTCATCAAACTTTTGTCGGTTTGTCTTTTATTCATCCAACTTTGGTCTGTTGTCTTTTATTACTCCAACTTTGGTCGGTTGTCTTTGATTCAACCAACTTTGGTTGTCTCTTATTCATACAACATTGGTCGGTGGTCTTTTATTCATCCAACTTGGGTCGGTTGCTTTTATTCATCCAACTTTGGTCGGTTTTCTTTTATTCATCCAACTTTGGTCGGTTTGTCTTTCATTCATCCAACTTGGGTCGATTTGTCTTTTATGAAACAAACTTTGATCGGTTTGTCATTTATTCATCCTACTTGGGTCGGTTGTCTTTTATTCATCCAACTTTGGTCGGTTTGTCTTTTATTCATCCAACTTTGGTCGGTTTGTCTTTTATTCATTAAACTTTGGTCGGTTGTCTTTTATTCATCCAACTTTGGTTTGTTTTCTTTTATTAATCCAAGTTTGGTCGGTTTGTCTTTTATTCATCAATCTTTGGTCGGTTTGTCTTTTATTCATCCAACTTTGGTCGGTTTGTCCTTTATTAATCCAACTTTGGTCGGTTTGTCGTTTATTAATCCAACTTGGGTCGGTTTGTCTTTTATTCATCCAACTTTGGTCGGTTGTCTTTTATTCATCCAACTTTGGTTTGTTGTCTTTTATTAATCCAACTTTGGTCGGTTGTCTTTTATTCATTAAACTTAGGTCGGTTGTCTTTCATTCATCCAACTCTGGT
>OY744519.1:20915958-20943458 GCA_963556195.1 Sepiola atlantica | reverse complement strand
AAAAAAACCTCACCCTAACTCTAACCTCAACTTTGACCTTGACCCTAACCGTAACGACGGGGTCAAAGTTAGTGTGCGTCGTAAAATGGAAAAGCACCAAAAAATCAAATACAGTGAACACGGTGTGTGTGTGTGTGCGTTGACTTTTCTTTTTAAATTAAACAATTTGATTCTAAAATCAGTTGTATAGTTTTCCAGTACAATGTGTTTGTTTTTTGTTGACAGTAAAGAAAAAAAAATTACATTTTTTTTAATAAATAAAACATGGAATCATAAATTCAGTTGAGGTCGTGAAAAAATGATAATATTTGATATGAAAGTATGAAGAAATCAAATACAGTAATCACGAATAGTTTTTGAATTCTCGGAAAGAAAAAGTTTACCTGAACTGAATTTGTTATAGAGTGTGTGTGTGTGTGTGCGTGTTTTTAAATAGTAATTTTTAAATCAATTATTATTTTAATTAAACAATTTGATTGAATAAATTTGTGTTTTAAAACATTATGTTTTAAAAAAGCTGATAAGATTAAGAAAATAAACAAACTCAGAACGTTTTAAAGTAACACGGTTAAATGCCAGCGTTTTGGTTACATTTGAAATTACGCGCTCGTCTTGCGTCCGTATTGATTTGACGGAGGGAGGTTTTTTTAATTGATTAACGTTCGGTTGAACAGCGAACGTTAGTCCATAAAAACTACCTCCCTCCGTCAAATCAATACGGACGCAATCAGTTGGACGTAGATGAAATAACTACGTAACTCATTAATTTTTAAATCAATTATTATTTTAATTAAACAATTTGATTCAATAATTATAATTTATAGGTAAGATTATTAGCGAGCAAAATTGCGTAAATACAGGTGGAAATCTGAATAAAACAATCATGAGTGTATATTTGCGAATACTAATTTATTAGAAGTTCAAATGCAAATGTATTATGTAAATTGAGAAATGCGCAGTGTTTAAGGCGGTTTTTTTTCATAGTATATAATTAGTCGTTTATTATACATGTGTCATTGAAGACCACGGAGTTTTCTTTCTTTGCGATCTTTCTGGTTAATTTCTCGACTTGGCGAGCGATTCGTCGAGTTTCCGGTGTCAATTGGTGGATTATGGCGCCTAATGTTGTATCTTGGGCGATTTCTCTAGCGCTTTCGGTCTTCGCGACCGTCTTCAGGAGTCTGTGCGTTATATATATATATATATATATATATATATATATATATATATATATATATATATATATATATATATATATATAAATTGGTAGTTTGCTGGAAGCATTGCTGGGAGTGATAATAAAAGTTTTTAAAAAGGTTGAAGGCAATGCGAAGTTCCGGATCGCTGGAAGCTGTGAAGAACATAAACAAAACAAAACCGAAATAAGTCGGATATAGATCGAAAAGGTTTGTTTATTTTTCTAGACAGCAAGGGTGTTAGTTTGTAATATCCGGATTTGTTTCATCTGTAGAAATCTACTCAGCCTTGGCCCCAAATTCATTACTACCCAAAAGCTGAACGACCATGCAAAATTCAATATAGAAACCCAATTCTGTAGAACAGCCTACCACCTGAAATGGCTCTCGGCATTCAATTCTGATACCCCTGACCACCCCAATAACACGAATAACCCTAACGAATCCTTCCCGGTTTAATAACTAGACCATCCTCTACACCCTCCACTCAACAACCACCTACTCGATCACAAACTCACCAGATCAAAACAAAGAATCTTTACCATACTGCAACAGGAACAACACCACATCACCCCTAACATCACCAGATCCCAACGCCTTACACTTAAAACACTAAAAGATAAAGACTTAATCTACCTACCCTCCGATAAAGGCAAAGAATTCTGCGTCGTCTCGCAAGACTCTTATAACACCCTTGCACTAAAACACCTCGACAATAACACATTATACACTCCTGCCCCTAACATATCAGCCACGAAGATACAAAATACTATAAACAATACCTGGTCTAAAATCTGCGTCAAACGCAACCTCCCTAAGAAATACAAAATTAATTTCACTACTAAAAATAGCAAGCTCCCTACCTTCTACCACCTTATCAAACCCATAAGACCAGCAATCACACTCAAATTAGGCCCATCGTCTCCAGCGTCGAAGGACCATTATATAAAATCTCCTGGCTACTTTCTAGACTCCTGAAACCACTACTCCCTACCTTCCCCGCACATGTCAGCAGCTCTGACCAAGTCATTAGCAGACTAAACCTACTCCAACAACAACAGCTAAGCTCTAACAAATACACATTTAGCCTCGATGTTGTTTCCCTATACACATCAATACCCGCACACCCAGCCATTGACCCCATCTCCGACCACATCTCTTCCTCCGATAACTTAGAACTCTTCGGGTTAACACCCGAAGACATACACTAACTCCTAGACATTATCATTAATAATACATTTTTTACCTTCCAACACCACATATTTAAGCAGATTACTGGTCTTCCCATGGGTTCTAGCTTGTCTGGTCTCTTAGCCATATCCTACATGGACAGACTCGAACAACAAGCCCTCAACACCTGCCACTCCCATATCTTCTTCACTAGGTACATAGATGAAATTCTTGTCCTCACCTCATCTCGTGAAGAAGCTATCAGAATTTTCGACATTTTCAACAACACTGACCCCCATATAAAATTTACTATAGAATACCCTAGCGACTCCGGCTCACTATCTCTCCTCGATTTTAACCTCAAAATCACAGAAGACGGTTCTATACAGACCAATTTCTACAGAAAACCTGCCTATAAAAACCTATTTGTTCATTTTAAATCTGCCCTGCCCCTTAAAGCCAAACTAGACTATAGCCGTAATGAAATTACCCGCATACGAAATAAATGCTCATCTACTGCCAATAAAATTAAACACACCAAAGACTTCCATCAAACCTTAATTACCAACGGCTACCCCACTTCCACAATAACCCACCTCAGCAAGACCATATCACGCAGACACAACACACTCTCCAACAGATGCTTCCTAAAACTACTTTTCTTTAATGACAGAATCACTAATGCCATCCGCAGTGCAATACATAAAGAAAAACTAGACATTCAACTCACCCACACCGGCACCACCTTACGTCAACACCTTTCCAAAAAACGCACTACACCCACCCAAGAACCATGCTCCCTAGCCAATTGTCCCATTCCTACCACTGGACTATGCCACCGCACTAACTGTGTATACAATGTATTATGCAATATTTGTAACCACTCCTATATTGGATATACTACAAGACAACTACACCAGCGTGTAAAAGAACACATGAACACAAATATATCTTCCTTCTTCAAACATACTTCCTCATGCAATACTACACAACAAGACATAAACGTTTCCATTCTAGCCTCGACCAGGAACCTAGGCGACCTAAGACTGATGGAAGCTATTCTCATTTCCAAACATAATCCAGTTTTGAACCAGAGACACGAATTAAATTCTACCTTCATCATATAACCTACTCCCCCCCAGAACCCATCCCCCAGATAATAACCCCCCCATAATAAACACTATTTGCACAAATCATACCTATTATACTAAGAATTGACCATTACATTAGTTAAATAAATTCAACAAACAAAGCCAATTAACAGAATTCCCTTTATAAATTAATACCAAAGATAACAGATTTGTCTCCCTTTAACCAGTAAACCGATCAGTCTCCATACCTAAAACAAAAGACACTTAAGGGTAAATTAAAACCAATAAATAAGGATTAAACTCAACCAGGCATAACTAAATTATAATATACTGCACCGACAACAAATAATTAGCTATCTACAGCATATATAAAATCTAATGCCGGAATCAGCCTGTCGACAAACATATATATTATAAGTAAAATCAACGTTTCATATACGATAAAAAAACAAACAAACAGACAAAAAAAATAACAATAATAGTAAATATATAAATAATTTTTTTTTAAATAAATAGAAACAACATACAATTACATATATATATATATATATATATATATATATATATATATATTAAAAAAAAACAAAAAAAGAATCTATTTAATTTTCCTCTGAATACTTTACCCTGAGCACTTCCGGTTTAATCCCCCAGCGCTCCTGGCATTTTCTCAGAATCCGGGATTTTTCTTTTATTTATTTTTGACAAGGAGAGGAAACAGAAAGAAAAAAAATCTCTCGAAAGATATCAAATTGATTCTTGATAATCCGGATATTACAAACTAACACCCTTGCTGTCTAGAAAAATAAACAAACCTTTTCTATCTATATCCGACTTATTTCGGTTTTGTTTTGTTTTTGTTCTTCACAGCTTCCAGCGCTCCGGAACTTCGCATAGCCTTCAACCTTTTTAAAAACTTTTATTATATATATATATATATATATATATATATATATATATATATATATATATATATATATTTATATAATGTGTATTACACACATACATATATATATATTACACAAATACACACACATATATATATATGTATTACACACACACACACATATATATATGTATATATATATATTACACAAATACACATACACACATATATATACATATATATTACACAAATACATATACAGGGTGTTTCAAATGTCTTGGGAACATAACGATTTTTAATAACTCAAAAACTATTAGGAGTTGAAAAATGAAATTGGTACCGTTGGAAAGGTTAAAGTTTCAAGTTTTGTGGGGAATCTTCAAAGTTGCTCAATATGAGCACCATTCGTCACACGGCAGACATCTAGTCGATAGTCCATTTCCTGCCAAACGCGTTCCAGCATCTTGACGGCAATGGTTCCCACAACTGCCGTTACTCGAGCCTTTAGTTCGTCAATATCTCTTGGAAGGGGCGGCACATAGACTTGTTGCTTGACAAAGCCCCAAAGGAAAAAGTCACACGGGGTAAGATCTGGAGACCTAGGAGACCAGGGCATGAGAACGTCATCACCTCGCCCAGATCTCCCAATCCATCTACCAGGCAGCCTTGTGTTAAGAAACTGCCTTACTCTAAGACTCCAGTGTGGTGGTGCACCATCTTGTTGAAAAATGAAGTCATCAGATTCTGCTTGTTCCAACTGAGCCATTAACCAGTCTTCCAGCATGTTGAGATAGGATTCACCAGTGATAGTTGCCTCTTCAAAGAAGAACGGTCCATAGACACCTTTCTTGGAAATTGCACAAAACACGTTCACTTTTGGTGAATCTCGCTCGTGCTCAAGAAGTTCATGAGGATTCTCAGTACCCCATATGGTACGCTTGTTAACTTTGCCATTCAGATGGAAGGTCGCCTCATCGCTAAAAACAAGCCGGTCATCAAAGCCGTTATCTTCCAACTTCTCTTGCATTGCAATGCAAAAGTCACGGCGAAGTGGCTTATCAGTGTCCTTCAACTTTTGGACCAACTTGAGCTTGTAAGGTACCATTTGCAGTCGTTTCCTTAAGACACGCCAGACAGTTGCTGGAGCAAGCTGAAGTTCCCTGCTGGCTCTTCTCACTGATTTACGGTGGCTCCGCTGAAAGGCTGTCCGAACTTGCTCAACTGCATCTTCTGAAGTTGAAGGGCGACCTGTTCGCTTCATTGGGCACAAACACCCATCTTTCACAAATTTAGCATGCCATCTGACAATGGATTTCCTTTCAGGGGCTTCTTTTTTAAATTTCCTGCTAAATGTACGCTGAACACATGTCCACGATTCAGTCTTTGCAAATTGGAGGACGCAAAATGCCTTGTCTTGTTTAGAGAACGCCATTACTGCATCTGGAAAGATAATACGAAAATCATTAGTATGACCAAAAACTTGATTAAGCAAGCTTTAAAATGGCACCAGTTTCATTTTTCTACCTGGAATAGTTCATGAGATATACGCATTTGTAATGTTCCCAAGACTTTTGAAACACCCTGTATATATATATATATATATATATATATATATATTGCACATATACATATATATATATGTGTATATATATATTACACAGACACATATATATATATATACATATATATATGTGTGTGTGTGTCAGGTTGTATATGAAAAGAAATCAAATAAAGTGCTCGATCATATAAGAGAGCTAATATAATTTATTTAGATACTGTATATTACATAATTCAGCAATGTACCGCGGTTTCTAAATGTCTAAATCAATGTACCGCTGTGTCTAAATCTGCCCTTTTGGATGAAACCGCGGTACATTGCTGAATTATGTAATATACAGTATCTAAATAAATTATATATATATATACATATATATATTACACACATATATGTATATATATAATATATTTTAATTTGACAAACTTCTTAATGTTTTCCCTTGATGTATTGTATCCAAGATTATTATAACTCATTGCTAGATTTTCTATCTATATTTTTCACTTGTGCCATTTTTACTTGTTCCATTTTCCATGGATCATCTCTACCTAAATACGTTATAATAATCCTTAGATTTTAAACTTTAATTAATAAATTAATCCACTTTTTTAAAAATTGTTTTTTATTTTTATTTTTATAACTTTATTTTTCACAATTTTTTTACTTTTTTAGCCGAATATGTTCTTTTGAATTCAAAGATATTTTAAGAGATGTTTAGATACTTTAAAAATATAAAAACAAGATTCATCATCATCATCGTCGTCATCGTCATTATGATTGTCATCGTCATCGTCATCATCATACTCATCATCGTCGTCGTCCTCGTGGTCATCATCATCATCATACTCATCATCGTCATCGTCGTCGTCATCACGATTGTAATCGTCATTATCATAATCATCATCATCATCATACTCATCATCATACTCATCATCATCGTCGTCGTCATCATCATCATACTCATCATCATATCGTCGTTATCATCATCATCATCATCGTCGTCATCATCGTCATCAGGATTGTCATCGTCATCATCATCATCGTCATTGTCGTCATCATCATCATTATCATCATCATCGTCGTCGTCACCATCATCGTCTTAATGTCCGTTTTAATTTACTTCCAAAATAACCTATCTCTGACCAGGTCTTTATTTATCGCTGCTTTTCTCAGGCCCGTCTTTATCACTTCCTCTCTTTTTTCTTTGAACTAAACTTGCTACCTCATAAAATGGATATTCATATTATGAATCCTTCCAGGAACGAGTATTCCTAGTGTCTACAAGCATATGTGAAGCGATTCGGAAGTGATTCTGGCAAAAGACCGATTACATTGTCTCTTGCGGATTACATTGGTAAAATGTTGAAAAAAAGTATAGGTCACCAAGACTGAAATGAAAGGAAAATGTATTCAACAAATACAGGAAATGTCTTGCAAAACTAATTGTACTTTGCGGCTCGAAAAAAAGACCAACTATGGAATTCAAGAAGTCGACTGACATAAAAAGAAAAAGAAATATCTGCGTGATGTACGCACAATTTACGGAAAGAATATATTCTACAAACATTCACCTAAAATGATCAAGTCGGTTTTTTTCCCCAAAAGAAAATCAAATATTATTGCTAAAAGACGAGCGAAGATCTCTCGTCGCCATGTTTGTAAATTAAAGGGAGATAACTCGAAACATTGCAACTTTTTAAAAATAGTGTTTAGATTCAATCTCGTACATAGTTGTAATCCCTACACCTACAAATTCATAGTAATCGCTTAAAAATGATTCTCTTTTATAAAAAAAAACCCCAAAAAAACCTTGATCAATTTACGTGATTTTTCGTACACGATATAAACTTTCCGTCATAGGTACGTACATCATAAAGATATTTCTATTTTTTTTTCATGTCAGTCGACTTCTGGATAAGTACCGAAATATGTCCATTTAACGACAGTATAGACGACTCTCTTGGATGCGCCAGATTCAAAATGAAGTGACGGTCATTGGATGTTGCCGATCCCATTAACAAGGAGGGAGCGACGTTTCTGGCCGATTTTTGCATCCAGCCCGCCATAATAAAGTGTCTGTTCATTAGTCAAGAAGAATTGTCATAACCAAGCAAATTGGAATGTTTGGGGATCAAAGGGAGCTAATTCATCGTCATAATAAACAAAGGAGGATAATTATATAGGAGAAAAGAAGGGACGTAACCCTTTTTTATAATTCTTATATGGTTGTGGAAAGAAAAAGGCAAAAATGAAAACAAGCGATTTAGGTTAACTCGTATATAAGCAGCATTTTACACAGTTCAGGGGAAAAGAGGGGAATGGGGTGACAGCTAGACGTTATTAATCTTTGCGTTTCTTTGAAACATGTGGTCATATGACCGTTTCCCACTTTTTTTACGTAGTCCTTTACATTATTGTTGCAAGATCTTTCAAGCTGCACGGGTTGGGCAGTAGAGGGCAGACAAGGCAGTGTTAGATCGTATGGTCCTCCTCTCCACATTCACAGATGGTAGGGTCAGTTTTGTAGCCCCATCTACTAATAGCAACTTTTGATCGCCACATTCCCTTATATAAGTGAACGTGTGTAATAATTCTGAAGCTCGGCAATGATAATGATTAGAAAACACCAATGAAATATATAATCTTAATGAAATGCATTCAATGAATTATACATTTTACTAGCTGTTCCGACCCGGCGTTGCCCGGTAGTGTTTTCACTTGCATTTTCTTCTTCTTTTTCTTAATGAAATGCATTCAATGAATTGTACATTTTACTAGCTGTTCCGACCCGGCGTTGCCCGGTAGTGTTTTCACTTGTGTTTTTTTCTTCTTTTTCTTAATGAAATGCATTCAATGAATTATACATTTTACTAGCTGCCCCGACCCGGCGTTGCCCGGTAGTGTTTTCACTTGCATCTTTTTCTTCTTTTTCTTAATGAAATGCATTCAATGAATTATACATTTTACTAGCTGTCCCGACCCGGCGTTGCCCGGTAGTGTTTTCACTTGCATTTTTTCTTCTTTTTCTTAATGAAATGCATTCAATTGTACATCAGCATTCTCTAATATTTTGGAAAGTATTGACATTATAAATAAATATTTGATGGAGGAGGATAGTGCGGATATCATATATTTGGATTTTAGCAAGGCATTTGATACGGTATCTCATTATCGTTTACTAGTGAAAATGAAAAAATTTGGTATTACTGACAAAATGGTAAATATTGTGAGGGAGTTTTTGAAGGATAGAACTATGAAGGTAAAGGTTGGTAACACTTATTCTGAATCATAGTACATACCCTCCGGTGTTCTGCAGGGTTCAGTATTGGGTCCTTTGTTGTTTTTGATATTCATAAATGACTTACCTAATAAATTCAGAAATAGAACTGTTTGCTGATGATGTTAAACTACTTGTGAGACTTTTATCAAAGGAAATAACACAGATGGATCTAAATAAGTTATCATATTGGGAGGACATTTGGAAATTGGGATTTAACCTAGACAAATGTAAAGTACTACATGTAGGATCGAGGAATGTCGGAGTTGAATATGTACTAAACAACAAAGAAATCAAAGAAGTAGATGGAGAGTGCGATTTGGGAGTGGGGTTTGATAATACATTTAAGGCAAATAATCATATTTTGACTATTGTATCGAGGGCAAATAGAATGATCGGGTGATGGTTAAGAATATTATTTCGAGGGAGACAAATGTTGTGTTAAGGATATATAAAGCTCTAATAAGACCTCATATAGAATACTGCACCCATGACTGGGCTCCGGCGACTAGATATGGAAATTGGAATGTAATATTGAAACTGGAAGGCGTACAAAGGGTGACAAAACTAATAAGTAAAGTAAAGGAGTGCAGTTACAAGGAGAGATTGGACAAATTGGGATTGACTACTTTGCTGGAGAGAAGAATGAGAGGTGATATGATTGAGACTTTCAAGATAATTAATGGCATTTCTTAATATGGTGGGCATTTTTTTTTAGTATTTCTCTTAGATCTGGAAAGTTATTGTCAAGGCAGTTTTCAAAAACTAGATCTGTTAACCAGTTATGTTTTTTGCTCACAGAGTAATATGTTTTTGGAATAAATTGCCAGATCGGATTAAGAACAGCAATAGCGTGGATCAGTTGAAGATGAGGTTGGATGAATTCAGAGAAAGTGGTAGGAGGGAGAAATTAAGGGGGCACTTTTGGGAGTTATCAAATGAAATATTTAATAACATTTGATCTGGATATCGATACCGTACTATTAACAATTGAATTGAGAAGATAGTTAAAGGGGAAATGGCCAAGGAGGCATAACAAACAAATAAATAAATAATAAATAAATGAATAAATGAATTATACATTTTATTAGCTGTCCCGACCCGACGTTGCCCGGTAGTTTTTTCACTTGCATTATTTTCTTTTTCTTTTTTGAAACTATGACATTTTCCCTCAAAATAATTTTCAGTTCCAATCAAAGGGAAGTAACTCTGCATGAACAGATACAGGGGTACGTCTTTTTCTTTTTTTGTAAGATGGCGGCCATTTAAAAATAATTCCTACCCGGACAAAGTGTTTTTTGGAATGAATTAAATCAAATCATATTTTAGTGTTCTTAACAACATGTTGCAGCCATCGACAAGAAAAGCTACCGAACCTGAATCAAATATTGATTTTGTAGGAAGAAAGCTATCGATGACAAAGAAATGATAAACAGACTGACTTTACTTTATATGTTAGATAAGGAATACAACTTTCAAGTTTAACTGTCGTTTAGAAAAATTTGAGAGGTTTTGACCAAAATAACGTACATGTACACTGCTTAAAAAAAAGAATATTGTTACTGTTAAAAGCGACCCTATAAAACTTTTTTCGACTACATTTTACTAAAGAAGCCCCCTCTTCACCAAATACTAAGGAGGTTTCTAGAGTGCTACTGAAACCATTCTTTTCGAGGATGGGGGAGACTTCGTAACAGGTTTGGGACTGCTCCGGTAGTTTGTGGGGGTTTAGAGGTAGGTAGCGCTGAACCCCCTTTGTGTGTGTGTGTGTGTGTGTGTGTGTGTGTGTGTGTGTGTGTGTGTGTGTGTAAGACTAGAGATAAATAAAGGATACGCGAAGAATAAAAAGAAAAACAAATAGGAAAAAAGAGAAAAAGAAAAAGAATAAACAAAAAGAGAAAAGGAAGAAGAAAAACAAAAGATTAAGAAAAAGAGACCAGTATCCCCCACCCCCAAAAAGATGTAGAAAGCATCTTTAAGTAAATTAGGGGCACAAAAGCGGGAGGAATGTTCTTTTCGACTTTCTGACATAACTTCAATTAACGACACCGTTGAACCTTAAATATAGAAAGGATGTTAGTCAAGAAGAAAGGAGACAGGTGTGGTCTAATGGATGCTGGCGTGGGCTACGAGATCGGCTAAGTAGTAGTAGTAGTAGTAATAATAATAATAACAGTAGTAGTAGTAGTAGTAGTGCCATTCTTAGCTTGAAAGGCTCTTAGATCCGAAGTGTTTATTCCCGGTCTTATAGCATTAAGCGGGACGAATAGCCCAACCCGTCCCTGTGACAGGACGCTGGTATGTCGCCGGTGATACTTCTCCGCAAAGCCGGTATTCATTAAACAAATGGTCACCCATCTAAGTATGGCCAAACTTAACGTCGCTTAACGTCGGTGATCTAGCGGGAACCTTTATGCCGACGTGATTTTAGCCGTGACTGTGGAATCGGCTAATCGAGTTCAAATCCAGTCGGGTCTATATCATTCACTCACACAGTAATATTATTAGGGAAGGTATTTGTCTACATTTTTTTTAAACAATTCATCTACAAATATAATGTCTAAAAATAAAATTCAACTACGACAGTTCATCTACGGATACAATTAATTTATAATGTTACGAGCAGAAACCTTCGCGTTGCCCGGGAAGAAATGAAAATATCTGATTAGAAAGTGCGAGGAAGAATGTGAGGAAATAAAGAAAGACATAATTCCACATGGATAGAAAATGTGTGAGAAAGATTGGTTTGGTTTGGTTGTTTTGTTTTACGGCATATCAACCCTTTTCATGTTATTTAATGCCGAATCCTGTCATTTTGGTAAAAGTTTTTACGCTTCAAGTTCTTTATATCTTCAAGTATTTATTCATAGTGTTTGTATGGCCCGGGGGAGTTGTCTTATATTTTGCCGGACAAATGGTTATGAGAGAAAGAATCCCCCGACCAAAGGTTGTGAGAGAGATGCCTTTGTAGCGGCATGTCATCCCACTGTTTTAGGAACGTCGCCGGACCACGTGTAGATTAAATTAATAGGTTAAGACAAACAAAGGAAAAGGAAGAACACATTATTATTAGCTAAAACTTATATTAGAAGGAAAGCGAAGGAATGAGAAAGCTAACACAACATGAGAATGATATTTTATAAAATTAATAAAGAGGAAAACATTTAAATTAAACAAAAACAATTTATTTACTTAAAACATTTTGTAGAGTTCTTAGGTTCGTAATTGTAAGCGTATATATGTGAGCGTGTGAATGTCTTTTGTGTGACAAATTGTAAGTGGTGTATGTGTGAAGAAAAGTTCGTCAAATTGAAAGAGATTACCTTTTTCCACCCCGTGTCGAGGAGAGTTCTTTGTGTGCGTTCACCCAGAACGCTGAAGGAAAAAGAGAGAGAGAAAGAAAGTGCGTGCCTTGTTATAGACTTCAAACCACGCGTGGTCAAGCTGACCTGTTGGTCCCTCATTGGTCGGAATCTTTTGACAAACGTGATTCTGCGAGATTCTCTACCTCAGAGACGAAGAAGGACTGAGCAAACAAAGAAAGAAAGGTCGTAAATATATCCCATTAGTTATGGCGTTTGCCACATTTGGTTCGGTTGTTTTGTTTAACGGCATATCAATTCTTTTCGGGTTATATAATGCCGAATCCGGTCATTTTGGTAAAAGTGTTTATGCTCAAGTTCTTTATATCTGCAAATATGTATTCCTTGTGTTTGGTTCGGTGGTTTTGTTTTACGACATATCAACCCTTTTCGGGTTATATAATGCCGAATCTAGTCATTTTGGTAAAAGTTTTTATGCTTTAAGTTCTTTATATCTTCAAATATTTATTTATGGTGTTTCATTTTGTTGTTTTGTAGAGGAAAATTGTTGTTTTTGTTTTTAGCTTTGCAGAACATGATTGAGATTTGCAAAGGGAAAGTTAAAAAAAAAACAATAACATCAATGTTTGGTGCATTTTTCGTCAAAAAGCCAGTACCTTCAGACAGCCTGATCTGGTAGCACCAGGGTGAGAAAGATTGTGAGACAAAAACATGAGAAAGAAAAAATCATATGAGAAAGAAGGAGTTTGAGAAAGGAAGAATGTGAGAAAGAGAGAAAGTTGATGAGAAAGACAAAGATTGCGAGAAAAAAAGTGTGAAAAGGAGAGAAAGGTTTTGAGAAAGACACAAAAACATGCATGTGAGAAAAGAAGAAAGAGCATGAAAAATACAGAAAAAAGAAAAAGTGTGAAGAAAAAGAAATGGTGTGACATGAAGTAGAAGAAAGTGATAGAAAGAAAGTGAGAGAAACAAAGGGTCAAAGATGGAAACCATGGAATAATGTGTCGTCAGATAAAGAAATAATGCGCACGAGAAAGAGAGAATACGAGAAAGAAAGAATACGAGAAAGAGAGAATACGAGAAAGAATGAGTGTGAGAAAGAGAGAATACGAGAAAGAGAGAATACGAGAAAGAATGAATACGAGAAAGAGAGAATACGAGAAAGAAAGAATACGAGAAAGAAAGAATACGAGAAAGAGTGAATACGAGAAAGAAAGAATACGAGAAAGAGTGAATACGAGAAAGAAAGAATACAAGAAAGAGTGAATACAAGAAAGAAAGAATGCGAGAAAGAAAGAATACGAGAAAGAAAGAATACGAGAAAGAGTGAATACAAGAAAGAAAGAATGCAAGAAAGAAAGAATACAAGAAAGAGTGAATACAAGAAAGAAATAATGCGAGAAAGAAAGAATACGAGAAAGAAAGAATACGAGAAAGAGAGAATACGAGAAAGAAAGAATACGAGATAGAAAACTAAAGCATGCAAGAAAGAATGAGTGTGAGAAAGAGAGAATGGAAGAAAGAATGTCTGCGATGAAAAAAGAGTGGTAAAAAAAAAGAAAGTATGTGCGAAAGATACCGGGAAGAAATAATATGAGAAAGAGAGAAATATTTTTTTTTAAAGTGAGGAAAGAAGAGATAAAAAGAAGGAAAAGTGGGGTTAGTAATAAAGAAAGGGATAGAAATACCCGCTCAAAGAAAAAGGGCGGAAAAGAAAGAAAGAAAGAAAAAAAGAAAGAAAGAGTGTGTGAACGAGAAAGGTCGAGAAAGAATGGGTCACGGGCAAAGGTAACACAACCGACAATTCACCTTCCTCTAAAAACACAAAACAAAAAACAAACAAACAAAAAACAGAAAACAACAACAAAAAGAGACAGATTTTTTTTCAAGAAAGGAAGTCGCCGCTGAAGAAGGTATTGCGAAACTAAAGACCAGACCTTATTGTAGTTTGGGGTCGACGAAGGTATTAAACAGCTGTGAAATTAGGGAAACCAGGCCGAACGGGGGGGGGGGGGGGGGGAGAGGAGGTAACTGTGAAGGTAGGGTCTCTCTCTCCCCTTTTTTTCTCTCTCTCTCCTTCTCTCTCTCTCTCTCTGTTAAAAATCTTTATTCCCCTAAACCTCACCTTGGTTAAAACCGAGGTATAAGCTTAAAATTAGTAGGAGTGGAAAATAAACAAACAAAAAAAAAAAATCAAAAAAACAAATAAAATAAATAAAAAAAACGAAATGGGAGGAGGGAGGGGGGGGGGGAAACATGTGTGCACCCACAGAAACTTACGCGACATCCTTATCTCTCTCTTTCTCCTTTTTCTTTTTTTTTTCTTCTTTTTTATTTTTATCGCGTTTACGTTACCTTGCAAGGAACTGGGCCAGAACCAATACCATATATAGAAGAAAGACGGCTTCCCCCCTTTTCTGAGAAGCGTTCCTCGAGATATCCTTGTTTGGAAACTAAACGTTCAATGCTGACCTTTTTGGGAGGAGGGGTGGGGGATGTACCTTGGGCATTGTTGTTGTTGTTGTTGTTGTTTTACACCCCCCCCCCCATTTTAACGCGTCCATGTGCCATAGATTACCGAACCAATTAAACTTAGATACGGTAAAGAGAAAAGAGGAAGCACACACACACACACACATACACACACGCGCGCGTGAGCGCGCGTCCAGAAAAAACACATATAGTCAGACAGAAACACACATACGTACACACACAGAAGCACATATATTCAGACAAACATACAAATACACACACACACACACAGCCAGAACCACATACAGACACACACACAAATACACACTTTAAAGGCAAACACACGCAGACCGACAAAAAACAAAACACACACCGCACACACAATTCTACCCCTCCCCAGTACAGATGCAGAAACGCACACACATACATACATACATACATACATACATACATACATGCACAACACACATACATAGAAAAATACACACACAACGCGTACACACGTAGAACACATACCTGCGCAAGATATAGACACACAATATCGCACACAAATATATACACACCCACACACACGTGGTGAGATAGCAATTGGTGGTCGGGTGAGGGTGTTGGAAGAGTTCACAGACGGGACCCAAGGGTGAGGGATGAGGTGGAGGTCAGGATGGGGTAGAAAGGGAAGATGGCTACAAGTTACGTAGAAGAAAGAAACGGTGCGAAGAGTTAAAAACATTCTTCCCCGTGCCAGTTATCTCGACTAATATGGAAGACGTCTGTCTGTCTGTTCCGCGGTCTGTCTGTCTGTCTGTCTGTCTGTCTGTCTGTCTGTCTGTCTGTCTGTCTGTTTTGCGGTCTGTCTGTCTGTCTGTCTGTCTGTTTTGCGGTCTGTCTGTCTGTCTGTTTTGCGGTCTGTCTGTTTTGCGGTCTGTCTGTTTTGCGGTCTGTCTGTCTGTCTGTTTTGCGGTCTGTCTGTCTGTCTGTCTGTCTGTTTTGCGGTCTGTCTGTCTGTCTGTTTTGCGGTCTGTCTGTCTGTCTGTCTGTTTTGCGGTCTGTCTGTCTGTCTGTTTTGCGGTCTGTCTGTCTGTCTGTCTATCTGTTTTGCGGTCTGTCTGTCTGTCTGTTTTGCGGTCTGTCTGTCTGTCTGTCTGTCTGTTTTGCGGTCTGCCTGTCTGTCTGTCTGTTCTGCGGTCTGTCTGTCTGTTTACTGATTAATTATCGATATATATATATATATATATATATATATATATGTACTAACATTCTCGTGATGTTGTTTTGCTTGATTGATTGCTTGTCACTGTGCACACTTCACCTGTGCATGGATATTTTAGATGGTGAGAGGAAAGACGAATCACGTTAAGTGCGAACGATAAGAGAATTAGCAAGAGGGGTGGAATGATGTAAATAATTAAGAGTGTGAGCTAGATAGAGAGATAGATGGATAGATAAGATTGATAGAGAAGGCGAGAGAGAGAGAGAGAGAGAGAGAGAGAGAAGGAGAGAGTAAGAGAGAAATCCTGAGATGATGTAAATAATTAAAAGAAAGAAACAAAGAGGAAAGAGAGGAGAGAGAGGGTGGGGAAGGAGAGGAAGAGATTGAGGGAAAAGAGAGCGAGAGAGAGAGAGAGAGAGAGAGAAAAAAGAAAAACAGACAGAGAGAGAGAGAGAGAGAGAGATAGAAAGAAAAACAGACAGAGACAGAGAGAGAGGAGAGAGAGGGTGGGGAAGGAGAGGAAGAGATTGAGGGGAAAGAGAGCGAGAGAGAGAGGGAGAGAGAGGGGGGGGAGGAGATACTTTTATATCACCTTTCTCCTATCTTCTATTGATTATTTTTATTCTTACCATCTCTTACCACTCCGGTCCTCTGCATTGCCTTCAGCCTTCTTAATACCTCTTACTTAATATTTTCCAGCAATGCTTCAAGCAATTTACCATTCACTTTTATATTTTGAATTATTTTCTCTATCTCAATATTGATAACTAGCAGGAAACCCGGCGTTGTTCAGGGTTGAATGAGGATCAGTTTTTCACTATGCTCATAACACCATATTACTTCTTTCTTTGTACCCTCCTCTCCCCTTATATATGGTCAGAAGTAGCTAAAATTTGAGAAAACTCTGATTTAGTGTCTTATACATAGGTTTTTAATTTCATTAAAATCGGATATACGTATTTGAAGTTTTAAGGAGGGCCTGCAGCAGTCATAAATTATGTTTACTTCTTAATGCGTATAAGTGCCCCTGCGAGGTGGTTTGGTCAAATGTTGGCCAATCAGCTCGCAGGGCGCATTGATATTATTAGTTCCTTAAAGGACTACTTCAGCCCCTTTAGAAATTGCAGACGATCGGCAGACGGTTCCCTGACACCAGCAAAGATGGATCGCCTCATCTTCTCCTCTGCCTTTGTCACCGACATCCCGTGATGCTATCTTCACTGAAGATATATCCGTTCAACAAGTGGCAGCAGGCCTTTTACTTCTCCCTTTTTCAATAAACCTTTTGTTGTTGTTGTTATAAAAGTGTTGCTTTTCTTTCGTGAAACATTTCCGTTTTTCTCTACATTAATAAAATATAGAAATTGATCTAAGCATTTCTATATGTTTTCTATAGTTCTGCCCCTATAGATCACATAAAGGCGGACATAGAGATTTAGGGCCACCTCCATTGTCTTCCCAGCAGAATTTTATACATATGATTTTAATATAATCGAAATAAGCTATATTTGAAGTTGTAAAGAGGTTTTTAGGAGGCACTTAGAGACTCAGGACCACTTCCATTGTTTTCCCTGGTAAATTTTACATAAGAATACACCTTCAGTTTTTATGTAGATTCTCTAACTTTTCTTTCTACAAGGAACACACACGTATTGACATTTATATATAGAAAGATTTAATACAAAATGACAAATTTGAATTGATGTAAAAAAAAAATGTACCTAATAATAATAATAATAATAATAATAATAATAATAAAAAAATAAAAAAATATATATTACCTTTAAGACTACCGTGTGATATGGTAATTTGCATATCAAATAACATTAATTATAACAATAATAATAATAATAATACTATCCAAACACTACACCCAAGAACCATTCTGCGATATGGTAGCTAGCAATAAAATTATATAGGAATAAAAGTTGCATATATATATATATATTCAAAATACCTTCCGTTTTTTTTTCTTCATTTTGATTTTTTTTTTAGCTAATATTTCGCTTGACAAAAACAAGCTTCGTCAGAGCCAAGACAAATAAAGGTATAACCTTTTTTTTGAAATATTTTGTTAAATGTTTCGAAATATTTTTCTTTTTCTTTTGATTTAATTACTCGCATCTAATACATGGTTTTTGAAGGCATTTTTGCCTCTATATTTATATTAACTTTCAAAAGATGCTTTATAAAATGAACTTTCCTAATTTATATATATATATATATATATATATATATATATATATATATATATATATATATATATTATAAATAATTTTATTGTTCTCTGAGTAATTTTCAAGTATCATTCGGGCCTAAATGTCTGGGATTATCTGTGACCATAAAATAGCATTTCTTGAAGCACTCAAGGTTTCGAAATAGTATTAAAGATTATTCGTCTCCTTTGTTTCGACTGTTCAAACAGTTTAGATCATTTAAATTTGATACAACATTCTGCCATAGTTCCAATCGTGTTTGATCTGTTTCAGGACTTCTACTAGGACAATTTTTCCCTATAATGCTTTTCAAAAAAAAATGTTTCACTCTTCAATTTTCAAGATATTTACCTCTAATAATGAATTAATATTCAAGTGTTATTGGTGAGACTTTCTGACGATAAGAGTGTTATCTTTGAAAAGCCATGGCTTAAAGGCCATTTGGTATTTGTATTCGTTGTTTGAACACTTGGCGAGTTAATAAACTTGTAAACTATGAAAATTTTATTTATTTCATCACTTCATTATATGTATGTATATATATATATATATATATATATATGCATATGTATATGTATTATATATATATATATATATTATATATATATATATCACAAGATAAGTATGCAAATTCCAATTAATTGCAAGACAACATATATTTCTATCTTTCTCTATTCTCCTTCATATCCTATATAAAGTGTTCCAATTTCAAAGCTGTTTCGTGTACTTTCCTCTTGCCATCGTCACATTAATTTCTATCCGATATATTTCTAAAACTATATACCTAATTGGACAAACTCCCAACAATAGATAGATAGATAGAGAGAGACAGAGAGAGAGAGAGAGAGAGAGAGAGATAGAAGGGTGTGAGACGTATAAACAGACTGATGAGAAAGATATGCGATGTAATATGTAAATATGAGCAGAGTGAATGTAAACTTTCTCTTCATCTTTTTACCCCCGCCCCCCTCCCCATCGCTTGGCGCGACTGATAAAGTACGGATGCTCTACTTCCGGTGGGATAATCACTTCCTTGACCGACGCCTGCAGCATATCCGCAGCGAAAGGCGTTCGTCACGATACGAAAGTGAGGCAACGCCGGAACGGAGAATTACCAGTATATAAACACAAACGTCTCTTTTCTCTTCTTTTTTTTTCTTCATAAAACAATAAAAATAAAAAAGGATTATTACGTCACGCTCATCAAGATCCTTAATGCGCATAATACAATGAAACATCATTTTCTTTTTCTTTTACAAATGTCCCTTGTATATATCAACATCTTATGTTTGGTATGCACAGCGTTATTTCCAAAATGGTGGCTTGCTGGGATAAAAAAAAAATCATAAATCTCTCTCTATATAAAGACAAGTTTTCTATATGTGTATTTATGTGTCGCGGCATCACCGTTCGAAACTAATCGCTGATTTTGAATCAGCACCTTCGATCCGATGTCCTTATCAATGTCAGAAGTTCTTGAACCATTTTTTTTTTTTAAATAAAAGCTCATTATTTAAAATTAAAAGCACGTAAAATAACATTGCAAACAAATATTCCGACATTTTTAACGTCACCTTTTAGCCGACTGAACAAAAAGATCATCGTACATATTTGATTTATTGTTTAAAAAAACGGCAGGAGTTTGTAAAAGCGCGAACGCTTTTTAGAAAATTTTCACTCCACCTCCGTTTTTAAAAATCCCTTTTAAAACGACTATTCATTTTAATCGCGTATTAGTATTCCTTGGCACTTTAATTTCCCCCTTAGCTCTTTATTTTCGCTAATATTTTTCATTTATTTATACTATCGGTTTCTCCTGACGAGATGATAGTCGAAAGAGCTCGAGAGACTTTGCCGCAAATCATTTTCAAAAGCATATATACATCTTGTGTAAATATTTACGGAAGAAATATAGTTAATATCAGATTAGCGAATTAAAAAATGTTATTGGATTGAAGAGCAAAATAAGATCTATTAACCTTTCTGTTGCTTTTTTACGTTGTTGTCTTAAACTAGATGAGGCTCCTCTCTATATCTCTAAACGTATTTCTGCGTCCAAAGTCAGACCTCGTCTATCTATGGAACGTGTTTTTATGCGAGATGATATTAATAGGATGACAGAAAAGTTGGAATATTATATTAGTACTCGTCATTGTCTTTGGTCTGTAGTCAAGAGTTGCTTGTCTGTTTTGATTTCTTCCGGTTCTGTAAGTATCTGTCTATCGGCGATGAATTTGCCAAACAACATGCTTCTATTAAAAATGGCAAACAACTTGCTCTCCTTGTTCGAAAGAGATACGGTTGTGAACGAAATAATGGAAGCAAACATATATTCAACCTTTTAACAGACATCGAAATTAAAGTTTTATCAAAGGAGTCAGATTTTTGTATACCCCCTACCAATATTAATAAAGAGAAAACCCTCATTTCTTTTGAAGTTTTGTTTTCTCGAATTTAACATCATTCCCTAATTTCCCTAGATGTTATATCTGGAATGAAATCCAGGCGGATTGACTTGGCACACCGATAGTGTACCGCTTCCATTGACCACAGTGACTTTGTCTGGAATAAAATGCATTTTAAAACTGTAAAAGCTTTAAAATCGAGCACAAATATTTATATTTGTAAACCAAACGAAGGTGAAAGAGCAGTGGTTAATGGATAAAACAGATTACGTTGAGAAGATGTTAACTATTCTCAACGATACCTCTAAATTTTGTAAACTCGGCCCTGTTGAGTTCGCGGATAATACTTGCAAGAATGAGATCAAAATTCAGAAACGTTTACTTGCACGATTTAAAAAGAAGCTATTTTCTAAGGAATTATAGGATTAGACCCTCGCCCTAGATGATATGGTCTTCCGAAAATACACAAGCAGGGTGTGCCACTGAGATCCATAGTATCTATGATAGGGTTTGCCCAACATTCTTTAGCTCAGTGGCTTTTCGAAATCTTAAAAATCATCAAATTCCCTAAAATTTGTGGTCTTTAGAAATGCCCTATTTATTTAAAATTACACTGGATAGTGGAATATAGTAAAATACTGGGTAAGCAGTTGGAAGAATTATTAATTGCTTTTACTCTGTTTCCATGTTTTCCTGTGTTTATACTACAAGACCTGCCTTTTCTTTCTTTTCGTAAAGATAATGTGCTCTTTATCCATTATAGTAATGTTATTTACCGTTTTAAATGCCAGTGCGATGTAGACTATATAGGGCTTACTTCCTTGCATTTACAGACCCGCATAAACCAGCATGTTCCATCCAGGATTAGACAGGGAAGGGCAGGGTCTCTTTGCCATCCTTCCTCTCTGACTTTGGACCCTGCTATTGGCCAGCATTTGATTGAAAATCCATGCTGTGCCGGTAACTATAAATTGGGGCGTTTTGAGGTGCTTCATAGAGCGGATTCCAAAAACGATTAAAAATTTTTGGAATCTGTCTCCATCGCTATACGTAAACGTTTCTTGTACCGGTAGAAGGAGTTTGTAAAAGGCCTAACTCTCTTTGGGGATCTTTGACCCTAACCCCCGTTTTTTTAATCCCACACTGTGCTCTTTCTAAACGATTATTCAATTAAATTAATTTTAATCGCGTATTAGTATTCCCTGGCACTTCTATTTCCCCACGTACTCTTTATTATCGTTAATATTATCGATTGATTATACCATCGGCTTCTCCTCACGAGATGATGGTCGAAAGAGCTCTAGAGAGTTTTCCGCAAATCATTTTCAAAAGCATAAATAAATTTTGTACTTCAATACATTTGTTATATATATAAATAGCTTTAAAAAGATATAGAATTATGAAATATTAATTAATAAGTATAGAAGTTCCAAATATTTTACATAAACTAAGTTATAATATATATATGTTTCTGAGATACATTTATCAAGTCTCTTTATTAGCATATATACGAAAGAAGGTCATCAACTTGAATACTTTCCTTCTTCTAAATGACTTAGTAAATTTATCAGTCTAAAGAATGTAAGAGGGATAACTTATATTCTTACATTTAAGTTTACTAGAATTTAAGGATAGTAGATTCACTAATGACAGTAACTCTATCGTTCTGGGGACGATATCGAGCAGAGATGAACAAGTTTCTGTGAACAAGAGAAGCGCGGAAACGCATATAGGGCAACTTAGTCCTCATTGGGGATGTCTCTTACACGTGGAAACCCGTCCCTAATATAAGCACAAATTCCATGTCCATGGTGATCTTGAAGTTCGTGTTTTGACGTCATATTAGAATGACCTGAAATTTTGTCATCGGGACTAACTGACGGCCCGATGTTTCCTTTTGAATAATATTTCGATTTTTTTTTTTGGGGGGGGGGGGTAAAAATATACCAACACGAAATCCCCATTATAGTAAGAAATTAGACAGTGAAATCCTCACAAACCATAAGAGAGGCCCGTCGGACATAAACACGAAGACGCACGCGCGCGTCATCTGTCACTTCTCTCTCTCTCTCTCTCTCTCTCTCTCTCTCTCTCTCTATATATATATATATATATATATATATATATATATATATATATAAATATCGCTATCTATCTATCTCTCATACAGGAAGTCAAGTTCCTGTAGTTCCATTCAGAAATTACTTCCTGCTCTTCTAATATTTCTTCCATCTTCAAACACATACGTAGAGTAGAAAGTGACTAACTTGGATTTACTTTCGGTAGCCTCGTAATTCTCGCTTCCCTTACTTTGTCCTTTAGTCCCCACATTCCATAAGCGATGTTTCTGACAAAGGGGAAAGAAGTGCTGTTTTATGGGTCAGAATCTATCCATCTAACACTTATCGTTGGCTAGTTTTTGACCTTGAAGTATTTTTTTTGGCTTCTTACATCAAGTGGCTTCATGCCTTGTCTGGAGCGATTTCCATAAAAAAGTTATCTCTCTTACATTTTTAGGTGTTTATCATCTATGCGTGATGTACACATAATCAATCAATTTTAATTCTCACAAAAATGACTTTATTAATTGCATAGTTTACACTTGATATTTACTGTAGGTTTCCAAGGCGAAAGTTAGTTTTTGTTTTACCCCCCTCCCAATTATTATTTTTTAAAATAATTAATTTGATGAGGGACATTAATTTGACATTTTTAGGAAGAGAAAAAAATTCGGTTCTAGAATAAAATCGATCAGACTATCTTGCCCCTATAGATAGATAGGCCAATAAAGTGATAAACAAATAGATGGATAGACAGATAGACAGGCAGACAGACAGCGTTCATCATCGCGTGCGACTCTCAACAGTTTTGGAAGGCTGACAAAGTTTTCCAAGGTCGTGGGAAGCATTTTCTTTTTAGCAACGATTGAACAGCTTTGTAAGAATAGGGGCTAGTTCCGGTTGCAGCGTTTTTTAGTACAATGATTGGAATGTGGTCAGGAACAGTTGATTTGCTGGCATCAACGTTCTTGATACGTTTTGCTGGCATCGTTTGGCAACATTCTGGTCTTATTCAAAATCTAACCGTTCCTTCTCACTTTCATCCTATGACACAACGCGTAACCCTTTCTGGGGAGCTGATGCTTTAACTACAGTTTGCAATCCCTTGTGCCAGACTTGGAGACAAGTGCAATAATTCTTTGCAATTCAAACGTGTCAGTACGCCTGTGTTAGTCGTGTTTTGGAAGACTAGGGGTCGGTGTCAAACCAATTCAATGACAGGTGCATGTGATATGTTCAGAGATTAGACCAGCTGTCATCAAAACAGGTTGTTAAATCAAAACAAACATTTGTGGGCTGAGAATACCTTATCTGTGTGTGTCTTTCTTTGTGTGATGTATATTCTCTCTCGCTCTCATTCTTCTCCATCTTTCTCTCGCTTTGGTCTGCGGTGATGAGAAGTATTGCAGTCGACTTTTGGACAAGCATTGAGGAAGTCGTGTGCGCACGACGACCCAATTTTTGAGTTAAAAAATGTTAATTTTTAAAAAAATATAATAAAAATTATATTTTTATATTTAAAATAATGGTTGTCCCTCATTACAAAAAGTTTTCGTTTCCAGTTCAGCCTAATGAAGCCGAACCCAACTAATGAGGTACATGGTCGAAGTAAACTAAAATAGCCAGTCGGGTATAACTAACCCTTTCATAATAGGGATGTGCCTATCGTTGCCACTCGGGGAGCTTGGTTCCGTGCCAGGGCGCTAACCGCCCTGTCAAAGACTTCCCCACGGCGCAGAACACCGAGTTCACTCCCCCGGTAAACAATCGTATCACATTCTCACGTGACCTCACATCCGTGGGCCCCTCTCCACATATCGTTCTGAGTCATGCTTTTTCCTGACCCTACCCGTCAAATCTCACCCTGGTGTCAGATCACTCTAGAATACACTCTGAGTACTTTATTGTTTCACGCGCGTGCAAGGTCATTGTGACCGTACTCATTCACATGGGCTAAAATCTATACCCAAATGTAAACAAACTTAAACCTGATTCAAACAAGATGAAACGTAAAAAAAATCCGATTTTTCTTTTATTCAGACAAATTAAAAAGAAAAAAGATTTCCCGCGATTTTTTTCGCCGCTGTTTGGACATTTTTTTGTAATGGAAAATAATGAAGGAGCGAAATGTAGTTTATATTTTATACTAGTGTACACCCTCCATAAGAAAGACGGATAAAATTATGCGTCGCCAGTGTTCACACAAATATTCATTTAAAATCATAAAATTATGCTAGTAATTAAATTTTTTCATATATAAATTATTATTATTATTATTATTATTATTATTATTATTATTATTATTATTATTATTATTATTATCATTTCTGATGACCTAAAGAAAAAAACACATACCGTTGACTTTTTATTTCGAGTGAAGGATTTCTTTTCTAATTTATTTAAGACGACGAGGATTGCTTTCCAATGTTAGGCTGTCTAATGCTTTTCTATATCGCAATAGGATAATTAGGAAGTGAGCAATCGCAAATAATAATAAAAACAAAAAAACATGCGAGTCATTTCTGATGACCTAAATAATCACCAACTGTTGACTTTTCTTTTTTCTTTTATTTCTTTTTTCTTTTATCGATTGGAAGTTTTTGAGACGAACACCACGAGTAGAGAATGTCGTAACATTTATCACCAAGTGGACACTCTGTACCCTCCTGGTTAGCTGCACCAGGTCCGACACTATTGGGCCGTCATGTTCGTACCAGCAAATATAGGCCTCTAGTGGAAGAAGTGTAATTTATTTATTGTGCAAAAGTGCATTATTGTTAACGAAAAAGTGGTAATAAAAACAAATATTCAACAAATAAACTACTTTTCTAGCTATCTACATGATTGATTTTTGTGTTCTAAAGCGTTTTTATTTCAATAAGGTTTCGTTCAAATCTGACGTCCCTTTTCCGGAAATCACCGAAGTCTCATTGCTTTATTTTCGTCATTTAACAAAATAATTTGCTTACAAATGTAAATAGTATCAGTAATATAGGAAATGTTTTTAAAAATTTTACATTGATTTTTTAAATCCAAATGAATGCAATAAATCCGACGCCATTTCTTTTAATAATCAGAATTCAGTTTGATTGATGATGACAAATTCTATTGGTCTGTGGTTTGGTGGATTGTCGGAGTTCTCTGACTTTCTCAAAGAGCAATGTATTCTAAGAGCAATGTATTTTGGTTATCTAAGAGCAATCTCCTATAATATATACGTTTTACAGAGCAGGTACAATGAAGGAACTGTAAAAACATTAATAAAGTAGAGACTATAATGTACCTTTTAAAAGCAGTTGATCTATATACAAAAATATAAAGATCTAAAGATATATAAATCCCACTTGATTTGGCATTAAACGACTTGAAAAAGGTTGATATGCCGTAAAACTCAACCAAACCAAACCAAACCTAATTCGAACTTTATTTCCGAACTAATCTTATTGCGTTTCAATCTTGTGTCATACACGCAGAAAACCAAGTTGCCGTAATCGTTATAGGAACAGTTACAGAACTGTTACAGTCCACAAATGTTATTCATACCTTCGTAGGTTCTTGTTCTTCCTGTACGCGTCTCATTGTGGCTTGCTGCCTGAAACCAAAGCTCCTTATTTATTATTAAAAAAGCACCAAGTCGACTCAAGACTGATAGAAGACATAAGAGGTTTATTCAATTTGATCTTCGTTCAAAATAAAAATCACTGACTATTAGAGACAGTCACATTCACTGTTTAATCATAACCTATCTCAGTTTTCACGACCACGCGTTACGTGCTTCTATAAGTAATGTTGTCTTCTCCCCCATTCTCTCTTTGAGTCACGCGATTTCATATCCATTTCTACTAATAATACCTAGTGTAGTAATTCTCACTTCGAGTTTAGCAAGTTAACCCCGGCTGAATAAATAATAAAAGAGTACTCATGCAGTTTACGGACAGAACCGAAATAATAACGTTATAATTTAGAAAGACATTTTTAACACGGGGAGGTTGGGGGTTGATTAACTATTCTGTTTATTAAATTGTTAGGTGAAAGTACAGAATAGTTACCCCCCCCCCCATTTCCTCATGTTAAGAATGGCTTTTTAAATTATAACGTTATTATTTAAGCCCGGTCCGTAAACTGCATAAGTACCCTTTTTAAAAAATTTATTTACTTAATAATTATCTGGATTTTTCTTAATGGGTTGTGGTGTCTCTCTCTCACACACACACGCACACGTACGCACGCAGTTTGAATTATCTCCCCTTTCAACTGACTCTTCTAAAATGAAAATTTCATCTGCCCCAATAATACATAAACACCCAACATTTCTGCACAACGGCGGCATGCTCTTTGGTGATTTCTGACGTGGGCTTCCCTCAGTCCGCTCCCCAGAGGGGGCGAATGAAGACAAGAGCTTCGAAAGAAAGAGCCAGTTCACGGACCATGTTTCATTTAGGACTTCCTGTGCATGACGTCATTAATTAAAAAAAATTTGAATGGAAGTTTTCATCGGCCTGCTTAATTTCACCTTAAATCGAAAATACAGTTTTTTTTTACATTTTTACGAATACCGTCCAAATCGCTACAATAAGTTGTTTTGAAATAGTGCCGAAGGGCATTTTTTAAGATTCCTTTAAAGTTAATGTTAACGAAATTA
>OY744519.1:20878458-20910958 GCA_963556195.1 Sepiola atlantica | reverse complement strand
AGCGTCCAGTGGACATGAGAGAGAGAATGGGGATGTCTTTCCTCGTTGCCTTCAGGTATCTCTCTGCTGACCGACCGTGATTCCCAAAGGGGCTGACGTAGTTCACAAGGGAACAAATGGAATCAATATGCCTTGCAAGAGGATTGATCAGTGTGTAACCGCATTTCTTAACAGGGACATTTCTCTGAGAGAGAAAATAAGTCTTTTTTATGACTGCTACATATGAACTTGTGTCCATGTGTGTTCGTTGAGCGGTGTGTGTGTGTGTGTGCTTCACCTGGCGTTGTGTTTAGTAGTCCACGAAAGTCTCTCGTTCGTCTGTCTAAGTCCTTCACCAGGGGCCGGGGTTAGCTTTTAAGAACGTACTCATGTCGGGTAGAGACGAAAAATGCTGAAACAAAGAGTTCGGTAAACAGTTTGAATATTGCTGAGAGCTTTTCGGGGGCCCAAAAGAGGCTTAGCTTGATTGTGACGTACGCACGTGCGTTCTCTCTGGGAGGAGAACACGAAAGAAACTAAAGAACGCTGTGTTCAATTTTTTATACGATTCGCCTATTTTCGGCACTCGATATTTTAGCTTCTCTGATTGGCTGAAAAAAACTGCCGATTGGAGATTTTGTCCAATCAAGAGTCGAATAACAATATTTACTGCCTCTTCGAACAGGTTTACAGGTAAAATGGCACGGTAAAAAATGATTGAATAAAGAGGAACAAAATGGTACAAAGTCAGAACATAGATGGGAAAGGACAAAGATTAAAAAAGGGGGCCTTATGACATCATGCATATACTAGCTAAATAGGGGAAGATAAAAAAGTAACCTAGTCTACCCGGGTCAAAAAAGGTCAATGTTTGTCAGTGTTTTTTTTACGACACTTTTGTTTCATAATTCTCATTCCCGACCCCAATAAACTGACAAATTTGCTGTTTTTTCAGAGATGCGGGTTAGGGTTTGGTTTAGGTTTAGGGTTAGGTTTAGGGTTAGAGATGCGAGTCCACTTTCGTAATTTCGAAAGAGGAAATAAGAAATAAAGCTTTGCGGACCTGAATCGATTGTTTTCGACTGGAAAAACTAAAGTAAGGTGTTCATTACACTAACATTTTACTTTTTTTCCATTGTATATTTTTTATTCCTTTCGTATATAAGATCTTTTATTCCCCAACTCCCCACATGTTCATATTGTCATTCTTAGGGTTTAAATAGGTTAATCATTGAGTGACTGTGTTTTGTGTGATTGTGACTAGTTAAGTTAATTAATATTAGTTAGGTCCAGTTAATTAATGTTAGTTAGGTTCAGTTAATTAATGTTAGTTAGGTTCAGTTAATTAATGTTAGTTAGGTCTAGTTAATTAATGTTAGTTAGGTCCAGTTAAGTAATGTTAGTTAGGTCCAGTTAATTAATGTTAGGTCTAGTTAATTAATGTTAGTTAGGTCCAGTTAATTAATGTTAGTTAGGTCTAGTTAATTAATGTTAGTTAGGTACAGTTAATTAATGTTAGGTCCAGTTAAGTAATGTTAGTTAGGTCCAGTTAATTAATGTTAGGTCCAGTTAAGTAATGTTAGTTAGGTCCAGTTAATTAATGTTAGTTAGGTCTAGTTAATTAATGTTAGTTAGGTACAGTTAATTAATGTTAGTTAGGTCCAGTTAATTAATGTTAGTTAGGTCCAGTTAATTAATGTTAGTTAGGTTCAGTTAATTAATGTTAGTTAGGTCCAGTTAATTAATGTTAGTTAGGTCCAGTTAATTAATGTTAGTTAGGTCCAGTTAATTAATGTTAGTTAGGTCCAGTTAATTAATGTTAGTTAGGTTCAGTTAATTAATGTTAGTTAGGTCCAGTTAATTAATGTTAGTTAGGTTCAGTTAATTAATGTAAGTTAGGTCCAGTTAATTAATGTTAGTTAGGTCCAGTTAATTAATGTTAGTTAGGTCCAGTTAATTAATGTTAGTTAGGTTCAGTTAATTAATGTTAGTTAGGTCCAGTTAATTAATGTTAGTTAGGTCCAGTTAATTAATGTTAGTTAGGTTCAGTTAATTAATGTTAGTTAGGTCCAGTTAATTAATGTTAGTTAGGTCTAGTTAATTAATGTTAGTTAGGTCCAGTTAATTAATGTTAGTTAGGTCCAGTTTATTAATGTTAGTTAGGTCCAGTTAATTAATGTTAGTTAGATCCAGTTAGTTAGGTCCAGTTATTTAATGTTAGTTAGGTCTAGTTAATTAATGTTAGTTAGGTCTAGTTAATTAATGTCAGTTAGGTCCAGTTAATTAATGTTAGGTTTACCATGTGCCACATATTCATATTCATATGTTATATATTCATGAATAAATAAAGCATAGAAAAGTGATTCCCAACCTTTTTCTCAGACGAGCCCAAGTGTATAAGTGTTATATATTACTAGGTGTTGGCTGTATACGTAAAGAATGCTAAATAAACCCAGGGGCAAATTTGGAAAACTTAGGGTGTAATTTTTTACCTTTAAATGTAGATATAATTTTCTTTTTAATTTGATAAACTTTTTAATATTTTGACATTATGTATTTTATCCTAGATTTTGATAAACTCGTTGTGAGATTTTCATAAATACTTTTGTCATGTGCCATTTTACCCTATTTATCCACTTGTGACATTTATTTGTGCTATTATTACCTAAATTCCAACATATCACATATATCCTGCTTAAGTATCACCCAAGACAGGTTTTGGTAAATAATTTACTATAATCACTCATTTGAGGCTAGCATGGATCAAATTAACGACTGGAGTTAGACATTTCTTTTTTTCATTCAATAAATCAGGGTTAAATATAGTTTTGAAGTTATTTCCTTAGAACCAATTAAAATTGAAAATTATAGAACTTAAAACATAATAAAAATGCTAATATATATGGGAGAATGAATATCCTAGATAACGCCGGATAGCCATGCTAGTCTCCAATGAAGGTCAGGAATCGCTGATATCCTCAGGCCTCCCTTTGACTTTAAAAAATATATTTGGTTGTTTATGAAACACGTATTAGATTTGCAGATATTGTATAAAAATTTAGAAGACCTACTTATTTAAAATATTTGGCGATTTAATCGTTTCGCAGCCAAAATGGTGGACAATGAACCGTCTGCTAATTTTCGAATTCATAAATGAGTAAGTAACCCCCCCCAAATTGTTATGGACTAATTTCAAATTTAGTTTAAATTATTTTAAAGGAAATACAGTTGGGAAATTTGTCCGAAACAATTTATTTGGGTTTACTTACTCATTTGTGAGGTCGGGAAAAAATCAGAAATCAGCAGACGGTTCATTGTGTGCCATTTTTGCTGCGAAACGACTAAATCGCCAAATATTTAGAAGATATAATTCTTTAAAACAGTTTTTAAGGGTTTCATTGTTAACGTATTCTTCAACGTTTTGCTGTCTTTGTCATCGACACAATCAACATGATGTTAATATTTATTTGCAGGGTTTGATTGAAGATGAAATGAAAATGTACCGTCTACAGGGATTGAACGCACATCCATTCGATTCTTGTGCTTAATAATCTTTCCCTCACCCCTTCTCGTATCATTCGCACTTCCTCTTAGGTAATATATCTGAATTCAAAGACAGGGTGCCCCCCCCCCCCAATGCAACACATGGAATCGTCAATAAAATTCACAATACTTTCTACAATCCAACCATAAAATTCACCCTATGCTTGACTTGCTTACCAAGTTTCAGTCATGAATATCCAACACTCTTTATTTTATCGCCGGTCAATGATATGGGGGACATATTGGTGCTCGTCTAATCAGTATGTGTGATCATGAATGGGCTTCACACTCACCGGACCTTTATCCCCTAGATTTTTATCTGTAGAGTTTATCTCAATGATAATGTCTATCAAAACAATCTCAGACTATTTCTGAACTGAGAAGGACCATCAAGCCCGAATCAGGGAAGTTACAATAGAAGAGAATGTCAGAGTTACTAACAATTTTGCACAGTGTTCTCATCATTGAACGACGCTATAAAAAAGACTGAAGCTTATTTGTACCAAATATGATGCATCGTTGAAAAGGTTGCGAATGTTATTTACGATTCCATGGGTGGTATTTGGGGGAAGGGGGAGTCATCTCGTACTATGATATAGACATAGAGATAACGCCCCCTTAACGTTTCATATTAATTTCAACGGCGCGCATAATGTTAACATTTAACATTGAAAATAAAAAGTTGCATGCCCCCCCCCTTCATCCGGCTTCAGCCTTGAAGATAATGCGACACTTATGCTAACTGACAGTAATAGCAGAATTAGAATTCTCTAGCTGTCCCCCTGTTCGTAGTACAAATATGGATCATATAACCGCTGCCGCGGCTCCAATTAATAGATACCCCCACCAATAATAAACAAAACTAAGTTTTAGAAAAATACCCAGAAAATCTTTTCGCGAAACCTTACCGACTATCAAACACTGAACAACAATTATTCCGTGTAAACACATAAAAAATATGTGGAAAGTAACGCCATATCAAGTGCTCGTAATTTATTACCGAAATAAAATTCTTACAAGAAATGAATATGTATTTATTTATTTTTGTTTTTACGGAAATCGCTCGAGACAAGGCATGAAGCCACTTGATGTAAGAAACTAAAAAGAAAATACTACTTCAAGGTCAAAAACTAGCCAACGATAAGTGCTAGATGGATAAATTCTGACCTAGAAAACAGCAATTATTCCCCCTTTGTCAGAAACATCGCTCATGGAATGTGAGGATTAAAGGACAAAATAAGGGAAGCGAGAGTTACAAGGCTGCCGAATATAAACTCGAGGTCTACTTTCTACTCTCCCATAAGAAAGTGTATAGCATACGGCTTTATTTAGAATTTAATATGGGTGCCAGCATTCGCCACCAGCCTCTCAAACTGCCTGGGAAACCGTAGTCACTGATTTCAAAAGAGAGAAATGAAAGTTACGAGGCTGTCACCATATTTTGCCTTTCTGTCTTCACATTCCATGAGCGATGTTTTTAACGAAGAGGGAAGAATTAATTTTTTGGGGTTGGCTGTTTTGAGTGAATTGTAGGTGGAGATTTTCAATCCTCTCATCGTAGTCATCGTCATTAATCTGTTAATCTATGCCTATTAACCCTTTCATACATACCGTTGTTCCACACAAACAAATAGAAAAGTTGTCATAAGTTTCGATTTGACCAATTATATTTGTTTTTGTGCGAGTCATTAGTCGTTACGGGTATTTTCGGAAGTCGGCTCAACTTGAAGGTAAGTTAGATACTTTACGTAGAATCTATATCTATAATGAAACTTACTTTTAACCCTTTCAGGCACACCGTTGTTCTACACCAACAAATAGAAAAGTTGTCATGAATTATCATAAATTTTGATTTGACCAATTATATTTGGTTTTGTGAGAGTCAGAGACATCGAGGAATACGTTTTGCCTCCGTTATTAGTCGTTCCGGGCTTTTTCGGAAGTCAGCTCAACTTGAAGACACGTGGTTCAAGAACCAAGTTAGATCAGGTACGTAGAATTTCTGTGAAAATATCATGCATAAAGGGTTAACCCTTATCCTCGAATGTTTTTTGGGCCTTGACAAGTGGTGACTTATTAGTAAAAGGGTTTACTTGTGGAATTAGTTGATTCGATTTTATGCACTAAAAGTGCTAAATCCTTTTGTGAGGGGCGTTTATGGTTGTGCTTTGAACTGAGTTCTGTTTTGAGGCTAAAAATCCCCGCATCATTGCTAGGTAAACCGATGGTGCAAAACTATCAAACTGGTGATTATTTTGCGACTTGTCTGATCTTGTATTCGCCAAATTCCTGGCAGAGGAGCGTCAAAGAGATTTCTACTTTGATTAAATTCACCATTTTTTCTGTTTCTTTTACTTTTTCTGCTGCTGAATCAAGAACTTGTTTTTTTGCGTTTGAATATAGAATTTACCTGAGCATTTAAACTATACGTTTGTTCGCCTCCAACATCTAATCCTTTCCTAATTAAACCTTTTACACCTGCTGAAATGTTTATATAAACTCCCCTTTCTCTAATTAGTCCGTTTGTCGTGTACCGATGTTGGACACCGACTCTCTGTGTAGGTTGAACGAATATCTGACTCAGTATTAGGAAAATAAACGAATATCTTTAATACTTATTATCCGACGCTATTACATCGCCCGAAATAGATTTACCTGTAATCGCCCCAAACAGATCTAACATGGGTGGCCTGACTCTCATTATAATCTAACACCGGTCACTGAGTGAATGGCCGACACACGCAAGGTTCATCTGGACTGAGTCCACCCGTATACTTCCGGCTGACAGAACAAATACTTTATTACTATCTTGGAGTAATCTACCGATCTTTATGAATTTTGGAATACAAGCGTAAAGGGTTCAAATATGGGCTATATTTAGTTTTAAAAGTGTGTGGATGTGGCAATATTACTTGCTTTGGCCGAAGGACCTTGGGACCGGCACCAATGTGGCCCCATGGCTTTGGACGGCTGGGCGATCTTTGTCGGACTTTTGTCGACGACGGGACGATGTGTGACAACATGTGCACTTATGTGCAATGTCTCGTCTTGTTATTGCTAGTGAGCAATCATCGTCTGACGATAGTCACTGTCGTCTGCTTCTGGGACTGGCTGGCTGGCTGTTTGGTCGGGACCATCGTGCTGCAAATCAAACATTATGTAATAATGGAACAAACACTTTTACTTTTTATATAAAGATATAATTTATTATATTTCGAAAAGAAACATCTCAGAGCGTGCGACAAGACGCGTGCGTCTCTGTTAGAATTCAAACCAGTCTCTTAATTTTCAATCTGTTTACCATAGAGAGAGAGAGAGAGAGAGAGAGAGAGAGAGAGAGAGAGAGAGAGAGAGAGAGAGAGAGATGGATAGAGAAAGAGAGAAAGAGAGAAAGAGAGAGAGAGAGAGGGAATACAGTCGTCATCAGTGTTTCAACATATTTCGGTGGCAGGTTTTCTTTGACCTCTTGAACCTGGCTGGTTTCTCCAGCATTGTTTATATTTTAGCTGACATCGGATTACACCGAATACCCCGATCAGTGAGCTCACATGTTTAGTGCAGCGAATTCACTTTATTTGCAACTCAAGTCTGGCGCAAGGGTCACGAATATAACGGGAAGTACTTAGCTCCCCAAAAGATTACGCATTGTGCCACATGAACTTCCATTCATGAAAATTCAGATACCTGCATTTTTAGTGAAATTTTTACAATAGGTACTGGACATCAATTAATAAATATTACAAATTACAGTTTCTTTGGAATATTTTGAATGGTTTTTAGGGGGGGGCATAATATGGGTACAACCTCTGATTTCAGATTTGCATTGAATTTGATTCATAGTAATTAGACACCAACGAAGCAAGATTCCACGAATTTCATTTTCTGAAGACGCATTAAGCTGAATCTTTAAAGTTTAGACATTTTCTGGAATCAAAATGATGTAATGGATTTTGATCAAAATTAGAATGAAAGATTCTAGACATGAGGTTTAGGACAATTATATCTTGATTTTAATCTTCGTAAGAGGACGTAAAAGTGGTGCAAAACTGTTCTGTTCAGATAATTAATTTTAACCCGTCCTGGTGTACACCCTACTTCTCAACCGGGCAGGAAATCTTGGTCCGGGTCGACCAAACGTATAACCTCTCCCTACTACATGAAACGCGTAAACCTTTGTCTGTGTGTTGATGTCACAGATTTTGACGGAGTTCTCTGGACGTCAGAGTTGACGAAGAGTTTCCGCTTTCCTGAAGAAGACTTTTGACCTGTCTGGACTCCTCCAACGTTGTGTTAATTGATCCGAAATCAGGGTCCGGTGTTGATCTGAGAAGACATGCTTTAACTAAGCGACGAGAAGTACAGAAATAACCGAAGCAACAAATAACGAGATATTCTTAATATAAAAGTAAGAATATTTCATCATTAAAACTTGCTGTTAATTGCTGATTAATATGTCTTGTGTTTCTGGACTAAATTTTAAAATATAACTTTGTATCGCTAAATAACAATAGGCAGATAAGTTTTTGTGTTCGGGGGTCGAAATTCTCCGGGCGAAGTGAAGCAATTCTTTTCTGGCGAGCAAGGACATTCGACGTAATCTTATATTAAAATAAAAAAGACTTTAAAAGACTTTCAGAAGATTAAACTTATGCAGGTAGGTTGAAAATTTAATTTTATTGCGTTTAGTAACAGTTATTTGTTGTCTATAATGTTGCATAGTCCTTTAATTTCTCGTACCTTTTCTTCTTCGTCGTGGAGGGATGTCGCCTCGATGTCGTCTAGTGGTTGAGTTCTTTCTTCGCTTCTGTACTGCCGTGAACATCGCCGTCCGCTGTGTCTACAACAAAAACCTTCATAACACGATTCAGGAGGCAAACAATCTTTTAAATTTTGATTAGTTTATTTCAGGTGTTAGTTTTCTGTCGCTCTTGGAGATGTTTTACTAGCGTTGAGGGAGAGATCAAATTACTACTTTATCGTAGTTAATTCCTAGCTTAAGTCCTTAGCCATTCGAGGAGGGGGGGAGAAGGAATCTCATGCCTGTATTCTCTTAGGGAAATAAATTCCCATTTTTCCTTTCGAACTATATAGAGAAATACGTCTGTTCAGCTTGCTTCCAAAAAACCAGACTGGCAAAACTCAGTTTCCTACACAAGAACCCGTGACGTCACAGAACCTTTATGCGCAGGTGCATTTTTACCCTTGACCTGAGGTCTCGTCAACGTGGTGGCCCTGTCAACGCTTGTGAGCTCCGACTGTGAGAACAACTCTAGTTTACACTCGACTGTACGGGTTCACCCTCACTAAATCGCGCAAGCTAAACCAAACGATCCTCGACACATACGTCCACTCAACATGCGTCCGGCCTCAACAATATTACCCACCCTTATTTTTGCGCTGTTATTATTCTCGATGAAAAGTAAATGAAATATTTAATGAACAATGTTACGTTGACACGAAAATACACATACATACAAGCGTGAAGTATTAGGACTAGCAGGGGCACACGACGTGTTCCAGGAATAAAAGTGGTCCTTATATATTTGATAAATATATCAGTCACAACATGAAATGCTTACCGGCTTGCTTGGTGTATAGAGTTTGGATTCTGTAAAGATGGTCTTAACCGTTAAATGTTTTATTTTTAATATACGTTTTGCATGTTTTAACCTTGCTGTTTTTCAGGTGTCTTTTTTTCATCTTTCGTCCTTTTTGCTTTGGACCAATATGCTTACTTATATTATTAAATAAAGGTCTCTGATGAGAAACCCGTAAAAATGAAGACTCTGTCTTTGTTTACGGGTTGTAAAATGTTCATAAGACGACAAAAATATAAGCATTATCCGAAATTTAAAAATTTTTTTAGAAATTATGATTGTGGTCTGACAATTTTTCTTAGTCATTGGAATAAATGATTTTGGAAAAAATATATTTATTGAACAAAAATAAATGATGTTGCAACAAATAGCATGACATTCTACATGCATAACAAAACTACAATATATGCATCTAAATAATCATAATACACTAGAGAATCAAAAAGCAATTTTTACTTGCCATTATAATGACCAAATATAAAAGTTTAGGCTCTTGAATTAGGCAGACGACACACCGATGACATTCGCCCGTGACATTGAAAATACTGATTACCTATTTAGCGGTTGTGTTGATGCAACATCATACTAATACCTGTTCACATTTATCAACAGACTCGTTGCAGATGTGAAACAAGTTGCAGTTTGACACATTTTCATTGAATATTATATTAAATAGTCATTTTGTTGGAATGTGTCATATTTGAAACAAAGCATTTAATGATTAATGTATCGGATAGAACTGTCCAGAGTACACTGTATGGTTATCTCGGACTTCACCTTTATCACTGTCGACATCTTCGCCTTTATCGAAGTTATGCACACACACACACAAACACACACACACACACACACACACACACACACACACACGCGCGTATTTATGTAAAACTTGTACAGGTAAAAATGGCGCAAGTAAAAATGGCACAAGTGGGTGAAAAGTAAAATATGTACATGGGAAAATCTAAAAAATCTTGCAATTAGTTTATCAAAATCTGCAATACGATGCATAAATGGAAAACATTAAAAAGTTTATTAAATAAAATCATATTTACATTTAAAAGTAAAACTTGTAAACACTAATCTCCCTAACCCTAACCCTAACCCTAACCCTAACCTGACTTTTTCTAAATTTCTCCCTGGGTGTATTCATTATGTTTGTCCCTTACTTATACAGCCAACAACTAGTGGGGTCGCAGTCATATCTTTGTGGTCGCCCGAGAAAGTGGTTTCAAACCATTGCTCTATATTCTTGTATTGTACCATTCTTGCCTATTTATCCAATTGTGTCATTTTCCATATTTATTCCCTTGTGTCATTTTACCTATTTATTCAATTGTGCCATTATTGCCTATTTAGCCACATGTGCCATTTTGACCTGTGCCATTATTACCGTGCACCGTACACTTACACATACGTTGTATTTTATTTATGTAAACTAGCAAAAATGCACTTCCCCCGGTCACAATATTTTTTCTAGTATAAATGACTAATGAACAAATATAAAGTAGGAGATAATGCCTGGGATGATGGTTAACAGAACAGATACACCCTCTCACATCCCCGAAATAAATAAAAAGGATGTAATGCTAGGAATGATTGTACCATGACAACAGAACAGATACTACTTCCCCCCTCTTCAAAATAGCGACAAAAGAAATACGTAGCAGGATTGGACCATGCCAAATAAACAAATACTACACAACCTTCCCCAAATAAACGCGGAGATAATTCTTGGGAAGATCATATAAAGACAATTGTGACAGATACTACACTACCGCCACCCTGAATTGAGCATTAAAAGAAGTAATAGTATTGTTTTGGCTTCAGACAGACATATATCAAATCTCCATTAGTAATAGAAGTAATAGTACTGTTTTGGCTTCAGACAGGCAGATACCAAATCGCCATTAGTAATAGAAGTAATAGTATTGTTTTGGCTTCAGACAGACAGATACCAAATCTCCATTAATAATAGAAGTAATAGTATTGTTTTGGCTTCAGACAGACAGATACCACATCTCCATTAATAATAGAAGTAATAGTATTGTTTGGGTTTCAGACAGACAGATACCAAATCTCCATTAGTAATAGAAGTAATAGTATTGTTTTGGCTTCAGACAAACAGATACCAAATCTCCATTAGTAATAGAAGTAATAGTATTGTTTTGGCTTCAGACAGACAGATACCAAATCTCCATTAGTAATAGAAGTAATAGTATTGTTTTGGCTTCAGACAGACAGATACCAAATCTCCATTAGTAATAGAAGTAATAGTATTGTTTTGGCTTCAGACAGACAGATACCAAATCTCCATTAGTAATAGAAGTAATAGTATTGTTTTGGCTTCAGACAGACAGATACCAAATCTCCATTAGTAATAGAAGTAATAGTATTGTTTTGGCTTCAGACAGACAGATACCAAATCTCCATTAGTAAGAGATGACCGTTTCATTATATTGTTCATTTATTAATAATTGCTGGAAATTTCATTAAAGTTGAACGATTCTCTGATTTTATGTGGTTTCTATTTTACAGCGAGGCTGCGCGTCCTCTCCCATCTTACCTGAAATACTGATTTGGAAATTTCTTTATTTCTTGCAGAAAGGTTAAATAATTTACTGGCATGCTTTCAGGCAGCCAACGTTTTCTTTCCCAGTTCTTTTATTTCTTCGAAGCATGATTCCTTAAAGAGCCAAACTCTTAAACTCCTTATCGCGATCCCGCATCATATTTACAAACGCAACTAATAACGAAGGGGGGCGGGGGTGCATTCCTTATTCAATGACTTGTTCTTTTTTAGGACATTCTTCTGCCTTTAAAGAAACGAGGGTGCCCTGCCTCTTAGACTAGTCTGGCGCCTTTTCTTTTGAGAAAGGCCAACAACCTTCATAAAATGTCAGCAATTCCACATGACTAGCCTAACCATAACTCTAACCCTAATCCGTCATAACTTTAAAGGTGCAAGATACATCGGCCAGGACACTCGAGTTTTTCAAATGCTGGCAAAAGATTTATTTATTTGTTCTAAATACCTAAGATGCGGGACTTCCCCACCAGAAAGAATCTCTGTATTCGCTCTTTTTTTAACTCTTTTTTTTTTCTCTTTTTACAAACATATATTTTCCTAGGCACGATAGTTTTTTTAGAGGGGAGGGGTAATTTTATCCAAGAATTAAAATGTAATAAGTGCGCTTCGTGTAAAATCTTAAGTATGCAAACATTTCCGGATTTAAATTCTTTGTACTTAGTCAAGCCGCAGCCCCTGTCACAGTGTTGCATCTGCGTACTTGTTTTACAAGTACCTCCACTGAATGTGCTCCGATGAACTTTCTACACTTGCACCCCACAACGTGAATACCCCCCCCCCGACCCAGACAACTAGCAGCAAAACCCCTCACTGTAGACATCCCTAGATGCCAGAAGAAAATCTTTTCTTTTTGTTCCTTTAGTCCTCACATTTCAGAAGTGATGTTTCTGACAAAGGGAGAAGAATTGCTGTTTTCTCGGTCGGAATCTATCCATATAACACTTAGGTTTTTCACCTTGAAGCAGTATTTTCTTTAAGCTCCTTACCTTGTCTGGAGCGATTTCCATAAATAATAAAATAAAGAAATAAAGAAATAAAGAAAAGCTATCAGTAGAAAATACTGATAGCTTCTTTCCTCTAACCGCTTGTCTTTGGAATTGCCCCCCCTGATCCCCGTTTCCCTGACTGTACCAAAATGCAGAAATTTAAATGTAATGTGAACAAACATCTTGCTGCAGAATTCCCCACCCAGATTGGCCCCTTATAAATCTTGTTCCTATCTCAGTAGTCCCTGTATGCTTCAGTGGCGATATATTCTGTTTAAAGTGAACAAAACGTAAAAAAGAAAAGGTCTATTGATTTAAGCAAAACCAATAGTTATGTTTTGGAATTTTTTTAGATACAGATTTATTTAGATTATTCGGACTATTGCTCTCATCTTAGATGTTGTTCTCACAACGTTTCGCCTTATGTTACATCCGACCGTCTTTAAGTGCGACTTGTCTGGACGGAATTCTGAACATAACACTTTATTTTATTTATTTATTTATAAAAAATTTTTTTTATGGAAATCGCTCCATACAAAGTAAGGAGCTTAAAGAAAATGCTGCTTCAAGGTAAAAAACCAAGTGTTATATGGATAGATTCCGACCGAAAAAACAGCAATTCTTCTCCCTTTGTCAGAAACATCACTCATGAAATGTGGAGACTAAAGGAACAAAAAGAAAAGGGAAGCGAGAGTTACGAGGCTGCCGAAAGTAAACCCTAACCCAACTAATCCACGAGGGTAGATTGTTCTTGTTTCGGCAGCCATGATCTGATAGAAGTCTTAAGTAATTATTAATTATATTCTTAGTATCACCTGTATTCATAATTGAATCTCCAACCCCCCCCCAGAAGACTGTCACTTAGAAATGATTATAACTTAGCACTTTATCCGTTGCGCCACAGCCAATTTACCTTTGTGGATTAAATAAAAGGTTCAGTTCGAAATTCCGTAAAGATTCCCGAGTTCGACAAGACGCACCTGAAGAAGGTCGAACTACATTGACCGAAACGTTGTGAGAATAATATGCAAGATGAGAACGGTAGTCCGAATAATCCAAATTATCCTCATCTAAAAAAAATTCCAAACATAGTATATGCTTATACAATTGTGTATGTACAGGATTCACTCCTAAACTAATTAACATGTAATTATGGATTTTTGAACTCAGCTGCAAGGCGTAAGCAGCAGTAATATTGGCTATATTTAGTTTAATAATAGAAACTCAATAGTCTTCATCAAAAAAGTCGAGGATTGCTTCAGTTAAGAGGAATTCTCTAGTCTCCTCCATTTACTGTTGTGGAAACACGTGAACACAGATATCTCCTTTATTCTGAATCACTATTTACTAAGGTCTAAAGCCACTTGAGGATAAGGGTCCATGAGATAGTACTGTTTCATCATCCAATTGACAATGAGAGGATTTAAAACGATAGACGAAAGGGACGAAATTTGATTACTTAAGAGTACGGCTAAGTATTTGTTGACATTGGACTTGAAGACGACACATTTGTAGTCAGCAGATGGGAAGTTGTGTTTCGTTTTAGGTACACAGGAAGAAAAGAACTTCTTTGCAGTAGTGGTAGGGAGACGAGTTCTTGTTGTTAATGTTTTAGAGAGGGGAGGCAAAGAGTGGAGCTTAGTCGAGCACTCCCATGGAAATAACGATAGAGTAGAGAAATACTAGCAACGTCTCTTCTGTGAGTTAGAGGCTGTAGAGAAGAGATCACCTCACACTATCACTTTCATTTTTTTCTTAAATTTAACGTTTTTAGTCCTCTAATAACGACACACCTCAAATGCAGTTTATGGACCGTGCTATAGTCGGTATATTCCGGCAGGTTACGTAAACCGCCGGAAAGTACCGAACGAAAACTTTGTGTTTTTTTTTTCAAAAATGCTGGCATATGTTAAAATGCTAGCCATCAGTAAAGGAAAAGCATGTAAATAAAACATGATTTTTTTTGTTACAAAAAACATACAATGAAAGATTAATGGAAAAATATGTAATTTTGCGAGAAATTGAAAAAATTAGCGTAAAAAGAGTTTAAATCAAGGAAAGTAGCGAAGAAAATATAGTGCAACAAGTGATAGCAAACAGGTTTTTAATGATATTTTTTCTTGCTTTTTTTTCTTGCCAATTTTTTTTTTTTAAACCCTACCGATTAGCTTAGGGTTAGGGTGTTTTTCAATCAGGGTTAGGGTGTTTTTCTTTTAATGTTAGGTTATGGTTAAGTTAAGGTTAGGGTTAGGGTTAGCAGATTTTCTGTGGACTTAAGCGCAGACGACAGACAGGAAAAAGGGCATGAAGCTAAAAATTACTAAATCGAGGTCAAAAACTAATCAACGATAAGTGTTAGATGGATTGATTCCGACGCAGAAAAGAGAAATTCTTCAACCCATTGCCAGAAACATCGTTCATGGAATGTGAGGGCGAAAGTACAAAATAAGGGAAGCGAGATTTACGAGGCTGCTGAAATAAAACTCAAGGTCCACTTTAAAGATCCAATTTATATTTCAGCTTCCCTTTCAATCCACTAACTAGCCTCTAACATATCGCTAGCATTCACTGAAGCAAAAAAGAACCCCGAAAAACAAAAAAAAACAAACTCTATCTACATATCTCAGAAAGTTGGGCGACCATCACTCGTCTCCACAAACACAACCGACAATGTCTCTCTTTTCTTAACATTTTCATATTTTGGACTGGGTTCACAAACAGCTCGAAGAAAATACCGATTTCATTTCGAGGTGTGCGATCGAAGTCTTTCCATTCTTCAATCGTTAATCAACCAGTATCGCGTATAAAACAGCGATGCTTTTATTCGCATTGAAGACTTGAAACAAGAAGCCCAGGAATATCGGATGGAATCTCTCTCCATGAAGATCATCTTGAATCTCAGTGGTTTGAGCTTAAATAAACTCTCCAAATCTAGCAGAAAGTATTTGAATGTCGAAGATGGCCGAACTATTGAAACTCGCTCAACCTTCCGATACAAACTATCTTTTAGGTGAAAGTTTTTTTTTGTCTCTCTTTTTCTTTTTTGGCCCTCTCTTTCTTTTTTGTCTCTCTCTTCTTCCTTTCCCTTTTATTGTTTTCTCTCTCTCTCTCTCTCTCTCTCTCTCTCTCTCTCTCTCTCTTGCTTCCTTTTATTGTCTATCTCATTTATTGTTCTTTTAACAATTTTATTCTGTTATCTATGCCGGGTAAAGGCGGATAACCATGCTAGTCGCGTACACATCTTTTCATGCTTCCTAATCACACACTCATTCCATCTATTTTCATAAAAAATCTATCATGCAGCATACTATCGCTGTTGCTCAAGGTTTGTACATCGCAGTATGAAGCTTTCTGCTTCTTTTCCCGCCTGCCTCTACCACTTAACTAATTGAAAAGCCAATCAAGTTACAACAGACAATCATTTCGTTCCTATAGGGGTTTCTTGCTGCCGAGGTTGCTTCAACATGACCCTACTATGAGGGTGGCGTTATGATTACTATGCCTGGCTAAACCATTATTTTGTTCGGGGCTGCTGATTTCTTTATTCCTAGAGACCGTTGCTATATCCGCAAACTTTACACATAAAATCTTCTAAACGAAGTCATGGATTGAAAACATCTCCCCATTTCGGGAAGAGAACGTGTATGTCCTTACTTTTTATTAGTCTTTATGTCACTTCTCTTAGGCTTAATGACTGCAGTCGGCTGGTTGACGAGACATTATTAGAAAAGGGAGATAATTCATTGAACTTTAAAAAGAGAAACGGAGATAGATATTACTGTTTTAATCTCAGTCACAGGAAATAGCGGGATATTTTAAGGCTTAAGCTGAAGGGGGCTTAAGAAGAAATTAAAATTATGTGAATCTTCTTTAATTGGAGTCTAATGATTATTATTCGACTTGTCAAATAGAAGGTTGTGCTAAAACCCTTTAAGATACTTCAAAGAAACTGAAATTTGGGCAATATTTATTAATTGACGCTTAATACTTTTTAAAAGAATTCACAATAATTGTAGGTATCTGAATCTTTACGAAGAGCTTCCATCCATTATGCATGAAACTAAATTAAACTAAATATTGCTCACATTACCCACTATTACGCCTTGCATCTGTCTTCCAAAATTCATAATGACCAGTTAATTAGTTTAGGAGGGAATCCTATATATAAACATATACACCTACCTAAATTATATATCTATATCACACACATTTAAAATTGAGCATTATATATGTTACACAGGCCGTTCTTACACAGGAGAAACAACACCGGTTGTCACTATAAATAGTGCGAGTCACCAGAGACACAGAGAAGACAAAGCACAGTCTTGTAACTGTCTAGCCAAGTGCTAGTCACTTTCTTACTTTGTTAATACACTTGTTAAACCAACCCTCGACTTGACTTCCTTTATTTATTATTTACTGTTGGACAACTTCACAACAATATATTTATTTACTTCAAAGTTTTATCCAACTTCGAGAACGAATGGAGGCATGTGAAAGATACAAGTTCGAAATGAAACTGAAGATTGCCCGATTGAAATCAAATAGATCATCTTTTGAAACGATGGAGCTACAACAACAGTATATCTGCCTTGATCCTATCTTTGTTCGTACAATAGTAGGCGGCACTTGCGGTCTCGTTGACACGAGAAGAAACTGAACAATGGACAGGTGTCAAAGAATATGAAACGCCTGACGGACTGTGGTGCCAGCAGTTCTGTGAGTCACCAGACAATCATCGCCCAAAAATGAAAACTCGATTCGACCAGCAAGAAGTGCTTTGCGGTGCGTGTCAAATTATAAATATTTCGTAACATCCTGCCAAACCTTTCTAAAAATGGAAACCGCGATCGAGCAGATGGGAAGTGAAAGTCAAAGGCTGGAACGCCACCTAGCGGGTTGTATAGATTACAGCGTCTAGTGAGCATGCGCAGTATTGCCACTTCCGCCAAATATTCGCCCAGTGCCATTTAAATCGGAACTCTCAATTCAAACATCTGGATTGCAAATAGTCATTTTAACTCGTGGATGGTACACACCACCTCACTGTAGAGGCCCTCTTTAGGTTTTTGTGACATATCTATTCCCAAGAAATATGAAAAATCGTTAATATTACCCCGCCCCCAAACGGAATAAATGTCTTTAAATATATATATATATATATATATATATATTATTATTATTATAATAATAGTAATAGTAATAGTAATAGTAATAGTAATAGTAATAATGGTGATGATGATAATGATAATAATAATAATAATAATAATAGTAATAGTAATAGTAATAGTAGTAATAGTAATAATAATAATCATCATCATCATCATCATCATCATCATCATCATCATCATCATCATCATCATCATCATCATCATCATCCAGGTAAAACATCCACAGGGTAGTAATCCAAAGAATTTCAACCGGGTTTATAAAAAATGCTCAATATCCAATAGAGCTTTTATATATGATTATTTTTATTTACACAGACATTTACGAGATCTCAGTTTATAATAGCTGTTGATCGATAACATCGACATGCCAGTGTCGCAGATTTCGTACATGTCTGTGTAAATAAAAATAATCATATATATATATATATATATATATATATATATATATATATATATATATATATTACTATTTTATGTATCCACATAACATTTTATAATAAGATATAATTTTTTATCTATCAATTTTCAGTATTTACTTCAACAGTGCTCGATACGTAAGTAGAGCTAGGTAAGCTATGAAAATATATTTATGGCAATTAAGCTACACAGAGGATCCCGCGTTTCATCTCCGGGTGGAATCTTCAGACTAAAATGCATGGAGTTAGTTTTGCCGAGTTTTTTATATACACGGCTAGCTAGTTAACCGATCATATTTTTTGTTGTTCTCTTAGCCAATCGTTGGGTTTCCCACGAACAAAGGTCCGGTTAATTTTACTTCCTATATCCTGTTCTATTGTTCTGTTTTCTATAGAGTGGCCTAAATCCTGTTTCTTTGTTGTGTCAATATAATGAGTTAACTTATTTTAACACGTGTTTTTTGTATTTCTATTTTAGGTTTTAGTTTTTAAATTGTTAGGTTTTAGTTTAGTTTAGTTTTTTTACTTATTTGTTTGTTTATCTATTTATTTATTTATGTATTGTTAGCCTAAGGCAAATTTAATTATGTGCAGACAGCTGTTTGGGAGTCTTTAAAGTTTAGAATTTCACATTTTTCATCCAGACATAATCTACACGGGTCGTCTAAATTTCTACATGTACTGACCTGTCGTATTATTTTCCATTCAATTATTGGTGAGCGTCCATTTTCTTTGAGCTCACAATAGTGGTTTGCTAGTGCTGTTTTAATTCGACGTTCTAGGTAGAGGTGGTAGTAGTAGTAGTAGTAGTAGTATTAATAATAAAGGAATAAAGGTACTAAAAGTGCTAACGACGATGATATCTGATTTAATTACAAATATAGGTTAGATAATGGAATGCAGATTTGGGTTGCATCTGAAACTCAAGGGCAGCGAAGTTTTGACACGTTCTGATTAAGAAAATTCGGTGCGCAATTAATTAAAATAAACATTTGTTTGCTATTTAGAAAAGAATATGTAAAACTATAAACATACGTGGATAAGTAGGGCTAGCTTATCGAAAAACGAGGAAAAGTAAATTTGATTTCAAGAAGCGATGATATCCCGTCCTATGCTCTTCAAGTGGAGCCTTTGGTAAGATGACCGTTCTACATAGAGAAATGAGTGTAAGAAATAATAAAGGTAATCAACTCCTGTTTGTTCGAGTTCTGATAGAGTAAATGACCTACGACCAACTGCCGAAAGATACAAAGTAAATCCAGATCTCCAGTTTCTTTTTCATACGTGACATCTTGAAGCCAACAACTTACAACTCTGTCATATGCATCTTTTTCATGGTGAAACTGCAAACTTTCCTCGAGCAATTTGAGTGCAACAAAAATACCCGTGGGATAGGAAGGTTAGTAGGTAGGTAGGTAGGTAGGTAGGTAGGTAGGTAGTAATAGTAGTAGTAGTAGTAGTAGTAGTAGTAGTAGTAGTAGTAGTAGTAATAATAAGGGAATAATGCTACTAAAGTGATAACTAGTAATGACGATGATGATAGCTGATGTTTGGGCAGTGATGTTTTGACAGGTTGTGATTTAGGTTCAAGGCTCAGGTTCTAATCGTACCGGAAACTGTTTCTTTTCTAGACGTGAAATACCAGTGAATTCTACTCGTGACCGGCAAATGGTGCTTTCTCTCATTGTCGGGTAAAGTAATTCATGTGCAATGGAACAAAAATGAAACCCAAAAAAGTAACTAAAATCGTGATAAAAACATTAACAGAAGAAAAAAATTAAAAAGAAAAGGAACTAAATAAATAATAAAGAAAAATAACATCAATGATTTACATCGCACACAAGGTCTGTTTTGAATATGAGGAAAATCCAGTTTCCACAAAAGGAAGCACTCTGGATTGGGATAAAAATTACCTCAGTCTAGAAGGATTTCTCTTTCATTGACCGAGGACAGAAAAAGGCCACGCTGGTCGTATGATAGCGCAGGGGTAGAGGCGCCGACTGTCAGCTCGACAGTTGAGTTTCAATCCTGGATTGAGGCACTAACTAGCCTAGCCGCACCGAAGAGCTGTGATACAGCGAAACAGTTTGTATGTAGATGACTATATATATATATAACGATGGCAATTTGATTGAAACAAAATGATTATATCGCCCAGGCAGTAACGCTATCCCTCCTCTGGTTGAATACTGTAGATATAATCACACAGTACGAGTTTGTAGTAAACCCCGTATTTACACATCTCAGTCGCGCAGCCTAGAGGTTACCAACGTTGGGTTACAAAACCAAAGGTTATAGGTTCGACCATATCGGGAGGTAGACCAGTTGTAAAAATAACTATCCTACTGATTAGTCTATAAAAGACGAAACAAGCTTGTCTGTCTATATATATATATATATATATATATATATATATATATATATATATATATATATATATATATATATATATATATATATCAAGCATCTTCTCTTGAAGGCGAGTATTGTTGAATATAACAGACAACTTATGTCTTGATATCCGTAGATAGATCTTTTCAATAGTCTGAATCAGAATTTTAGTTTATTGGCCGATGAATCTGCCATAGTTTTGATTTGTGTCCCAAATACTTTAAGACCCATCCGAGTCCATCTTCAGGGGAATGAGGATAATCAGGTACAGTCTATGTGTTATTATTATAGATGGTATTAGCGGGAATTATGTAATGAGTACGAAATTATAGTTATAATTTTACATATTTTAGTATAGTATTACTGGTATTGAAGTTAAGTCTGTTAATTAGAGTTTTTTGGGGGGTTTTGATATATAGGGCTTCTAATATATGGAGTGTTTGTTTGTTAGTACTATATTCTAAGATTTTGGTATTTTCTACTAAGAATTTTCTAAATTCCGATCGGGGGCAGGAATGGTCGTTCATTCCCCTGAAGATGGACCCGGATGTGTCTGAAAGTACTTGGGACACAAATCAAAACTATCGCATATTTATTGTCCAATTACCCCCCCCCCTCTCCTCCCCGAAACTAAGATTCTGATTCGGAGTATTGAAAGGATCTACCGAAGGATATCCAGACATAAGTTGTCTGTTGTATTCAACAATATATATATATATATATATATATATATATATATATATATATATATATATATATACTTATTTTTATTTATACAGACATGTACAACAAACCGCTACACTGGCATCTCGATGTTATCGATCAATAGTTATTAGAAACAAAGATCTCATCAGGATAAATAAGTTTGATCTTTCACTCGGATGTTAATATTGGGAAATAATGAATGTACTTTACTTAGAGTTTTAATTTAATTTACCTGGATTACTATACATATATATATATATATATATATATATATATATATATATATATATATATATATATATATATATATATGAATCTGCGATTCATTATAATGCCAATCTTTGTTTAAGATTGATGTTTTTGAAGCGATGTGTGCAAATTTATTAAAGTGCACGGGAACTTCGATGCCGAGTATGCAATGCAGTAAGTGTGCAGTCGACCTCTGTTGTAGGTTTTGCGTGCATGTGCGCCTCCTCGATGCGCCTACACACAACATCTCTACCAGAGCATTGACACACGTACTTCATTTAGGTATGTTCTTTATTATTTTGTTTAATAACATTAATCGTGTATATGTCTACCTATCTGTTTGTTCGCTGTAAACTCCGGATCTTCTGAATAGATTTGAACCAAATCTCTTATGGAAAAATGGGCATGATTGGGGAAGGATTCTGTCCTCTTGTCCTAGTGTTTAGCCGGATTCTTCAGAAGGGAGAAGTTTCCCGGGAATATAAAATGTATAAGCGGTACTCAGTCGAATGTGAAAAGGGAGGATGAGTTAAAAGAAATACTTTCTTTTAAACATGAACACCCAATTACAATAAGTTTCATACAAAACATAGTGAGTTTCAAAATGGTGTACGATAAATATGTACGAATGACAAATTTATTTCAACTTCGATTGTTAAATGCAAGGTGTACTCGGTAAAAACATGTTTATTTTTCTTTCCTTAAGCCAAGGCTTTTCAAAGATTAACATCTTATTATCAGAGGAATTACTTAGATGGGTAAGTTGGCAGTGGAAAAGCCAAAATTCAAAATTTGAAAAAATATAGAGTAATGGAGAGTAAGAGTAAGTGAGGTTCATATTATATTCCAATAACCATGTTTTTATTTTATTATTTTTATTTTTATTTGTTCACATTTCAAAAAAACATAATATTTCTGTGAGATATATTTTTACGGTCCGTTTCATTTGTCTTGTGCCAAACAACATGTTTATGTTAATATCGTCTCTGCAAAATTACAAAATCATCAGAAAAATTCACAAAAAGCAAAAGTTCTTGGATTAAAGTGTCTAAAAAACCTACACTATACAGTGGTTCATTTTTGGGTGAAACCAAACAAAAAACAAAGAAAAGAGCAAACTCACACGTAGAGGAACCCACTAATACGCCATCTTTTAATATGAACCTGACTTATATTTGCTCTGTTGTCACTAATAGACAATCATCGAGCTGAATCTTTTAAAGAGACTTCAAAGTAAAAGGGAACTGATAGTATATGCTAATACCTATATTGTCATTAATAATTATATATATATATATATATATATATATATATATATATATATATATATATATATATATATATATATATATGAATTTGATTGGTTTGCTAGATAGGTTAAACACCACGTAGATATATGAAAACACTCAGTAACACGAATGCTATACATTTTGGAATGACGATTCTCTACGGAGATGAAACGCGGACACGGAGCTTAATTGCCATAAATATATTTTCATAGTATATATATATATATATATATATATATTTATATATATATATATATATATATATATATATATATATATATTGTGTGTGTGTGTGTGTGTGTTTCAACCACAGACAGCTGTTGCCTGGTTTACTGACTCATCACTGTTGCTAGACGTAGCGAGCACCTCAACCCCAAGATTCGAACCCCGGACGCTAGTCATTACCAACCGTGACACTCTACCGTTTAAGCTATCAAGCTTGCTTCTCTTAGTGGAAAAAAATATTCAAGAATGACAATTTTTTTGAAGAATCTTACTTTACACTTATTACCTCGACTAGAATGCTTTACCAATTAAGGAGTCGATATATAAAAATATAGTAATTCTCAGAGAGCTGCATCGTCGTTTCACGACTAATCAGTGTAGCTAGATGAAGCAAGCGCATCAACCACAAGATTCGAACTCTTGTTGCTAATCACTACAAATATATATTGTATATTACAGATATTAATATATATATATATACATAGCTAAAATATACAATATATATATATACATAGCTGAAATATACAATATATATATATATATATATATATATATATATATATATATATGTATATGTATATACATAAATATCTTAAATATACAATATAGATATATAGATATATACATGCATATCTTAAATATACAATATATATATATAAATATCTTAAATATACAAGACATATATATATATATATATATATATTTTAAGTATAAAAAGAATATATATATATTTATATATATATAAATAACTTAAATATAATATATATATATATGTATATATATATAAATATCTTAAATATACAAGATATATATATCTTTAATATAAAAGATATCTCTCTATATATATATACATATAAATATTTTATATATACAAGATATATATATATATATAAATATCTTTAATATACAAGATATATATATATATATATAAATATATATATCTTATATATACAAGATATATATAATATCTTAAATATACAATATATATATATATAAATATCTAAAATATACAATATATATATATATATTAATATACAAGATCTCTCTCTATATATAAATATTTTAGATATAAAGATATATATATATATATATATCTTATATATACGATATATATATATTTATATATATAAATATCTTAAATATAAAAGATATATATATCTTAAATATACAAGATATATATATATATATATATATATATAAATATATATATATATAAATATGCAAGATATATACACATAAATATACATAATATATATATACATATATGAATATAAAAATCTAAAATATACAAGATATATATATATATATATATATATATTAATATATATCTTAAATACACAAGATATATATATATATATATATATATATATAAATATCTTAAATATACAAGATATGTATATACATAAATATATTTATATCTTTAATGTAGAAGATATACATATATATATATAAATATAAATATTTTAAATATACAATATATATATATATATATATATATATATTTGTAACATACAAGATATATATATATATAAATATAAATATCTTAAATATACGATGTATATATATATATATATATATATCTTGTATATTTAAGATATTTATATATATATCTTGTATATTGAAGATATTTACATATATATATATATTTATATATATATATATATTGTATATTTAAGATATTTTTATATATATTTATATATATATATATTGTATATTTAAGATATTTATATATATATGTAGATATCTTGTATATTTAAGAATTGTTTATGTATATTCATATATATATATTATATATTGAAGATATTTTTATGTATATTTATATATATATATCTTGTATATTGTAGATATTTATATATATGTATATATTGTATATTTAAAATATATATATATATATATATATATATATATATATATATATATATATATATCTTGTATATTTAAAACATTTATACTTATATAATAAAACAATGTCGTTTTTCCAATGCGCTTTCTGATATTATAGGAAAATAACCGACCACTTCATATGCTAATCTGTTCTGCACCTTAATTACCTTATGCACACATGAGTGTTTTCAGAAATTCTTCGTTCAATTCATCCTTATTCCATATTTATTATTCTTTATCCGTTATTCCTGACTCTCTCAGACAACTCTTTTAAAGAGAAGGTAGCATCAACTTTCACCTGCTACTATTTCTCTACTACCACCGTCACCAGTTTTACGGTGTGCATTTTTTCATTGGAATAATAATTAACTAAACACCGGTTATTCTAGAATACAACACGTCCGCATTTCCTGAAGACCAACAACTGCTCACTTATAATTTATACGTCTGCATCGCTAAACTTTTCCGATTACTTTATTTTTTCAGTTAATTCTTTCTATGTACTTTCATACACAAAGCAAACTCCCCATTTACATAGAATTAGACATTAAATTTCCTCGACCGTCATGTCACGATATTCCTAAACAATAGTACTACCATACCTTTAATTAATGAAAATGTATTAGACTATTCTTTCTAATTATGAAATACTTATTAAACTATATTTATGATAGCGTATTGAAAAACGTCTTCAAATATAATTTCTAAACAAAAAATACCAAATATGACCAATTATACATAAATGTTTGCTTTGTTTATTTCTCAGAGAAAAAATATTACATTTCCGATTAAAAAAGTTGTTCGCTTTTATTTTATTTATAACATTAGTTGTGTAAAATTGCGCTATCCAAACAAATTAAACATTGCCTCAGTCAAGAAGGATTTCTTCTTACGCGAATAAAAACACAATATCTTCAGGATTATTTTGTTTTGGATACGTATTTTAAGACTTATCAGTGTTATTAGTGTTAGTTTCGACGATTAACTTTTATATACATTTTTTTACAACACAAATAGGTCACAAATAAGTAGATAGGAAGTTACAACAGTGGAATTTTTTTTCAGGCCGAATAAAATTAATTTGTTCGGGGATATTCTGTATTGCATCATACCTTATTAAAAACAAATTTTAGTATACACATTTTAACAGGTTTTATCGATTGCAAATGCCAATATCTACGTGATTCTTTTACACGTAAGTAATTTTCCTGCATCCGAACAATCACGCATTCTTTTATGAATTAATATTTTTCATTATAAAACAGTTAAATCACTCTAATTTCAAATTTAAAGGACTTTTATTAAAAAAAAACAAAACAACACAATGCCCGCTAGCAATTAAACACGGAATTATAAAGTAAATTTGAACTTAATTTCATGAGAATACAAACAATATAATTTGTTACTCAAAATGTGAAGTGTCACTATTGTAGGACGTAACGAATTATTTATCGCACGGAAACTTTAATATTTGTTTTCATAATGACATTTATAAATTCAAGCGAAAGTTTGTTTAGTTTTTGTTAAGCGAACACATCCCCCAATTATTTTATTTTTGGAGAAGGGTTGCAGCGATTTTTGTGTAGCTGACTTGCCATATGATTATAATAGTTTCTATGTTACGAGTGACACCCCTTTCTCTGCTTATCTCTCTCCAACTCGTTCTCTCCCCTTATTCTCTTCTTATCCGATTTAAACTTACGGCAAAACGTCTGGTGTCGCTGTGATGTACAACACTACGATTGCCACATTCTCATCTGTTAGTCTGTCTGTTTGTCTCATAACCCTTTCTAAATAATATATTGTCCACTGTTTTGCGGTTTTCACAATCGGAACATCTCCAAATGAGAGTGGAATTCAATTAGGAGAAAAAAACACGGGGGATAGAGTTTAGAGAATGGGTGCTGCCATTCAAAGATAAATGCAATTTCGGAGAGGCCAAAGACAAAAAATGAAAGTGGAGAGTGATCATCTTGAAGGATTTCTATTACGATGAGAGAGGGGGGAGGTAACTCACTCACTAAACTTACCTGAAGGGCTGGAATCTGACAGGACCAAGAACATCATACACTTTGATATTAGCCAAAATGACAACTAAGCATATATATATATATATATATATATATATATATATATATATATATATATATATATATATATATAAAGATAGATAAAAGAAGAGGGATAAACATGTACGAATGACGAATCTATTTCAACTTCGATTGTTCAATGCAAGGTGTACTCGGTAAAAACATGTTTATTATTCTTTCCTTAAGCCAAAGCTTTTCAAAGATTAAAATGTTATCATCAGAGGAATTACATAGATAGATAAGGAAAACGAAAAAGGAAAACGAAAAATGGATGTTTTTTATGTGTACATCAACGTTTCGTCTTTATTTATAAGACTTCATCCATTTTTTTGTTTTCCTTTTTCATTTTCCCATCACGTCGGATTACCTTCATCCTTCTCTTCCCATAGATAGATAAGTTGGCAGTGGAAAAGCCAAAATTCAAAATTTGAAAAAATATTAAGCAATGGAGAGTGAGAATGTGCGTGTAAAAAAATATGGGGTCTGTCCAGTTTGTAAATGTACACCTTGCATTGAACAATCGAAGTTGAAATAAATTTTTCATTCGTACATGTTTATCCCTCTTCTTTCATCTATCTTGATAATTGCTCTATCTCGTATATTGAGCTTAAACCATTTCACAATAGATTCTATCTACTAAAAATATACTTTTAGTTTCATATTTTATTTATATATATATATATATATATATATATATATATATATATATATATATATATATATATATATATATATATATACAATGAGAGAAATTTTATAAGTTGTTATCAACATGTTCCAATTATCTTGAGATGAGCAATCAATTTTCAGAATATGCATCAGTTTCTTCTACTATTTCTGTATTCATAAGAATTATTGTAATTCCAGGCTGATATTTTTTCATGAATAATTTAAAGTATGTAAAGTCTAACATAGAAATTTGGGTGTTTGTCTTGGCCCATATGAAAAATTGAATCCATACTTGATAAAAATATATCTTCAAACTTTTCTGAACATCATGACCTGTCATAGTAGAATCATAAACTTTCCGGACTTTGTTTTGGGTTTATAATTATTGAACAATTCACTTATATATTGTTAGTAGTAAATTTTTCGGATCAGGATCATTGCAATATATATATATATATATATATATATATATATATATATATATATATATAATCAAGGTAAAACATCCACAGGGTAGTAATTTAAAGAATTTAAACCTGGTTTATAAAAAGTGCTCAATATCAAATAGAGCTTTTATATGTGATTATTTTTATTTACACAGACATGTACAAAATCTGCGACACTGGCATGCCAATGTTATCGATCAACAGCTATTATAAACTGAGATCTCACCAGAAAGAGTTAAAATCCGATCTTAACCTTACATCATATTTGGAAATACTTTTATATCCAGTAAAGCTGAGTCGACGAACGTTTGTTTCTATAATACATATATATATATATATATATATATATATATATATATATATATATATATATATATATATATATATATATATATATATGGAAGTTTTTTGTTTTTTTTTCACCTGCTGGGGCTTGGAAATATCCGACTAGTACACGGGCGCAGGCTATTTTCCCCTCTCGGTGTGCTGGACCCGTAAGACCTTGTCAGACCATCCATCTAAGAGAAAGAAAATGTCTGATAATAAAACTTTGCTACCAACTACTTACGCCGTGGCAGCAAACCGTTGTGGTGGGAGGCCTCTTCAGTCCTGATCGACAACCTTCCTAGAGCTGAGATCTCGAACAAAATATCCGGTTTGCACATCTACAATTGCTGAAGGAGTAGATAGGTTCTACCTATCGTCGGCCTTTGCACCCCTTCTTTGTCTATTAGCCAGGCGCAAAGGTACCAGCGCTGTGACGTCTCAAAACACCCAGTGCTTAGCCTTGTTTCCTTACTAGGACAATAAACGCCGTTTCTCTTTATCTCTATTTGGGGAAGTTTTTTCGTCACTAAGTCTTACATGACCAGTCTGGGTCGCTCTTGTTAAGACAGGTTGAGGGTACAGGTTAGACAGCTTGTCTGGATACTGTTTCCGACCGACAGGACAGGAGCCCAAACCCTTGGGTAGCACTAAGAACGGCTGCTCCATTATCAGTTGCATAATACCGTGGATAGCTGTACGTGCCATGTCGCACATGGAAAAAGACTCAGCAGTTATCTCCGGTGGGCTTTCCCGAGGCCACAACCCCCATGGAACAGGTAGCGACTAATGGACTGGTTGTGTGAGCTTATTGGCACCTAACAAGCACCCACCTTGCCCACATCACTCTATAGCAAACAAACATTTCATTGCAAAAAAAATCAAACCTAAACCAGACACCCAACAAAAAACATCTTCGCGTCCGCCCTTGAGGCTCGCATTCACAAATATCCGGGACTTAGAACCAACATCAACGACGTAGAAACCTTTCTCCTGACAAACTTCCCGGATATCCTAGCACTAAGTAAAACAAACCTTCAATCTTCAATCACCTCTCACCACTTTGACATGACTGACTACCTCCCACTCTACCGTAAAAACTCATACTAACATATGCACGGGCTAGGAGTTCGGAACACCCTCCCCTGACTAGAGAACATAACTTAGAATCAGATTACCAAGTCTACATGTGCTTTAGATTGACTTTCAATCACAGCGTTAGTTACTTATATTTCTTATATCGTTCCCCTTCGACCCATGACTATACTCTGCTTGACTCTGTCGCTAAAAGCTTAGATAGAGCACTCTCACTTGACCCGAATTCCCAGATACATGTATTTTTGGATTTTAATGCACACCAGCGTGACTGGTTGGGATTCTCCAGCGTTACTGATGCAGCCGGCAACTCTATGTATAATTTCTCCTTAGCTCGCTCCCTTTCTCAGACAGTCGATTTCCTGACCCGCATCCTCGATCGAGTAGACCAACAAGCCTCACTTCTAGACCTGTTCTTGTGCTTAATGCCCGAGGCTTGTATGACTAAAGCTCAAAGCCCACTCGGGAATGCTGATCAAATTGTGCTAATGATTCATATCACCCTAAAAAGTCGTCCAAAAGCTGATGAGCCGTTGCTCAAAATAACAAGATACTACGAGCAGGCTGATTTTGAGTCAATCAAAAATCACATCAGCGACACCCCTGATCAGTGTGCAAGTGAATTAACTGAATGGGTCAAATCAGGCATTGAAGCCTATGTCTTCATGTGAAAATTCTTTAGCAAGCCCCACTCTCCTCAATGGTTCACCTCGGGGTGTGCAGCTGCCATTGCTGAGAGGCAGCAAGCATTCCATAAATTCGACCGCCATAAGTCAGCTACTGATAGACAGAAATTTATAGAGTCAAGAAAGAATTGTAAGGCCGTGATAGGTGAAGCAAAGAGAAGGTATACCGAGTTAACAAAAAAAACGCATCCAGTCACAGAAACTAGGTACTAGCGATTTCTGCAAAATCTACAATAGTGTGGTGAACAATGGGCAATCGACGATTCCTCCGCTATCAAACCACAATGATGTCGTTTGCACGGCAACTGATAAGTCTTAACTACTTGCCACGCCTTTTGCCGTAAACTCCACTTTGGACTTAGAAACCCACCCTCCCTAAATTCCCTTTGCAGACCGAAGCCACACTTGATAACCTGGTCATCACCCCATCCCAGATCAGAGACATCATAAAATAACTTGACACCTCCAAAGCTTGTACGCCTGATCTTATACCTGTAATAGTAATAAAGAAATGCTCTGCTGAACTGCCCCCCTGTCCTTTCCAAACTATACAAAAAATGCCTAGCTGAATCTTGCTTCCCCGTTAGTGGGAAGGTTTCCTTTGTGGTACCAGTCTTCAAGAATTCTGGGGAAAGAACTGATCCTTAGAACTACCGCCCAATCATTCTACTCCCGATCTTAGCTAAAATCTTCGAATCATTAATCAATCTAGCGATAGTCCGGCACTTAGATAATGCTAAACTTTCTTACCGCCAGTATGGATTTAGACAAGTACGACCTACTGCAGACATCCTAACGGTCATCTCTGAACGCATATATTCTACACTCAAAAAGGCAGGCGAAGCTAGGGCAGTAGCGCTTGATATATCCAAGGACTTTGACAAGGTCTGGCATAAAGGGCTTCTCCTGAAACTGCACTCATATGTGTATTACTGAACAAATATTTAATATAATTAGATCCTTCCTAACCAAAAGAAAGATCCAGGTTGTCCTCGATGGCCTTTCATCTAAGCAACATGACATAAATTCTGGTGTACCCCAGGGATCGATCCTTGGACCTTTACCGTTCCTGATGTTCATAAATGACCCCCCTGATGACATTAAGTCGGAGATCTGTTTATTTGCTGACGACACCATGATTTACTCTTGTCATGTGGTCAATATCTGATGCAATGGCTGAATCGTTAGAAAATGACCTCCAGGCTGTAGTGGATTGGGATCGTAAATGGTTGGTAACTTTTAATGCTGCAAAGACAACGCCCCTTTCCTCATATAACTACAAGAAACCTCTTCGACCAACGATTGTCATGGCAAATAACACCCTACCTGAGAGTTAACCTTCACAGGTAACATGAATTGGAACAAATACATTGAAGACATTGTCAAGGCTGCAGTAAAGAAGATGGGCTCCCTCTACTGTGCTAGTAAACTTGTCACACCTGACATTATCTTGTATCTCTACAAAGCCACCATCCGCCCATGCATGGAGTATTGTTGCCACATCTGGGCTGGTGCATCACCTACTAGTCTCTTCCTCCTTGACAAGGTCCAAAAAAGAGTCGCCAACCTAATAGGTCCCTCACTGTCAACCAAGCTCCAACCCCTGCCCCATCGTCGCAATGTAGCATCCTTGTGCTTGTTTTACCAATACTTCAATGGATTGTGCCACCTCGAGGTAAGTTCACTAGACAAACTCGACAATCAGCTAAATCCCACCCATTCACTGTGGAGGTCCCCAGGTGCCGGAGAGCTTTTGATTCCAAAAGCTTCTTTTCTCGTGCTGCTGGCCTCAGGAACTCCATCCCTTCCCCTGTTTCCCCGACAGTACCGACATGAAGAGGTTGTAAACAGACAATTCGCTACACTGCGCTCAACTTGGGGTGACACCCTAAACCTACACCCTAATTTTCAGTAATTCCTTACATCTACAGTGGCGGCCTCCCTTGTTTAGGGTGAAATATGTTTTTAAAAATACATGTTAAAATATTACTCAGTTTAGGGGATTGAGTTTTTGTTTACAAACTAGTTCCATTTCAATTATTAGCATTAGCCTTGAATTGCAATAACATCACCGAGCTATCCATCCCCTATTTAGATACTGTCTATAACTCAAAGTAAGGATTGGGTCGGCAATATTGGATCTGTTTGGGAGATGTGGGAGATTAGCA
>OY744519.1:20845958-20870958 GCA_963556195.1 Sepiola atlantica | reverse complement strand
AAAGGGAACGGATTGTTTGGTTACTGTTTATTGCTAGTAAGCAAAAAAAAAAAAACTGGTGCGAGTTGGGGTGGGGCTATCATAAGCTAAAACAGAAGTTAATTCAGGTCAGTGAGTAAATATTTCTGAAGGGGGGTGCCCCGTAATTAAAACGGATTTTTAAACGTACTTATATTAATTCAGAAAGTTTAAAAGGATTAAAATTGGTAAATTCGGGTTCAAGTGAATGGGAATCTGGAATTTACGTGTTTAATATGTAATAATTCGGAAAAAAAACTAGTGTTGCAGAGTTTGATGTATAAAGACTTTAAAGAATTCCCAGTTAGTGAAATATTAAATGCATGACTAAATAAGAAACTTTAATGTATAATTTAAGTTAGGATTGGGAACAGCGTTAGTCTGCTTGCAACAGTTGATTTCTAGTACAAGGATTATGGGGTAAAATTGGGTTGAATTTTGTAACATAAGTGAAGCACTAGTGTGTTGAAATTATAAATATATTTTAAGGGGATGCAAATGGACCATTTTAGGAGTAAACAGGGAGCGTAGTTTAAAGGTGAGAGAAAAATGTTGTCGGTAGTGCGAAAGAATAATAAACATGTTTTACACCTCGCATTGAACAATCGAAGTTGAAATAGATTTGTCATTCGTACATGTTTATCCCTATTCTTTCATTTATCTTGATAATTGCTCTATCTCGTATATTGAGCTTAAACCATTCCACTAGGTTATATCTATTAAAAGTATACTTTTTTTTATACATATTTATATATATATTTATATATATATTTGTTTTTATTTATATTTTTTATATATATTGTTTATATATATTTTTTATCTATCTATCTATCTATCTATCTATCTATCTATCTATCTATCTATCTTTTTAACATAGTTTTCCCCAAATAAGGCAAGTTGGCACTGTAGACGTAAGGGCTACTGAGAAAAAGGGTGAAAGTTTTTGTTTTTTGGGAGGGGGGCAACCTAATTTGGGAGCTGCGCAGAGAGATATCTGTTTACATTAGTTTTAAATTTCTGCATGTCAGTACCGTCAGGAAAACAGGGAGCAGGGAGAGAGTTCTAGAATGCAGCAGCACCAGGAAAGACACTTTTGGAGTAGAAAGCTCTTCGGCACTTGGGGACCTCCACAGTAAATGGATAGGATTTGGCAGATTGTCGAGTTGGTCTAGTGAATTTACGTCGTGGGGGTTCCAGAGCAGCAAGCTTATCAGAGCACAATCGATTGAAGTACTTGTAAAACAGGCACAAGGAAGCAACATTGTGGCGATGGAACAGGGGCTGGAGCTTGGTGGATAGTAAGAGGCATATCAAGTTGGCGACTCTTTTATTGACCTTGTCTAAGAGGGAAAGACTAGTGGATGATGCACCAGCCTAGATGTTGTAACAATACTCCGGATGGTGGCTTTGTAGAGATATAGGAAAATGTCAGGTGTGAAAAGTTTACTGGCACGGTAGAGGGAACCCACCTTCTTTGCACCAGCCTTGGCAATGTCTTCAATGCATTTATTCCAATTCATGTTGCCTGGGAAAGTTAGGCCGAGGAGTTTGAATGGTTATAGTTAGAGGTAACTCTAGAACGGAAGACTCCAAGCAGGAAGCAGACAAAATGGAGAAAAAAGAACAGAAATTTGAAATTAAAAAACAAAAAATAATAATGTTAAAAATACAAAATATTAATACAAAATATAAAATATAAAATAAAATAAAGTAAAAAGAGAGAGAAATAATAAAAATGATAGATAGAAAGATAGATGGATAGATAGATGGATATATATATATATATATATATATATATATATATATATAGATAGATAGATAGATAGATAGATAGATAGATAGATAGATAGATAGATCGAGATAAAATGAAATAAAATAAAATGGTACGGGATAAAATAAAATCTCTTAGGATAGAGACAGAAGTGGGTGATAGAGAGGGGGAGGGTAAAGAAGTTGGGAGAGGAAAGGAAGGGAAGGAAGACACATACGATGGGCCGTGTCAAAATCAGTCTAGGGTTAAAAGGCACGTAGCATAAGTTTAATTCAGCGATGATGGTGGTAGTAGCGTTATTGATGGTTAGGGGTCGTTAATACATTGGGCTACTGATTTTGTTTTTTAATTCTGTTTTTAAAAAAACTTATCTAATTATCATTAATTAATAAATTAAGCAAATTCACAAACAAATTAATTTAGTTTACACAATAAGTGGTAATAATAATGATGATGATAATAATAAAATTATTATTATTATTAATAATAATAATAATAATAATAATAATAATAATAATAATATCGGTAATAATGTAGAAATGGCAAGTAATGATATTGAAAATAATAATAATAATAATAATAATAATAATAATAATAATAATAATAATAATAATAATAATAATAATAATAATTATAATGATAATCAATAGTAATCAATGATAATTAATAATAAGTAATAGTTGGATAAAAATAAAATAATCAGGAAATATTAGAAGATAATAATAAAATTAATAATAATAAAGAAGATAGCAAATATATTAATCATAGTGGTCGTAAATATGATAATAAGAACAATTTTATTAATAATAGTAAAATTAGTGGTTGCAATAATACTAATAATATTAATAATGCTAATAATAATGATAGCTATAATAATAACAATCATAACAATGGTAACCATAATAATCCTAACAATTATAATAATGATAATGATTTGATATCTTTGGCTGGCGAAACTCCAAGTAGGGACAAAAGGAGCAAGGAGACTGCTCCAAATTGCGGTGGGGGGGGGCGCACAGTGGGGCTGGATTAGAGAGACACGCTATCCGTCAATCTATCTGTCTATTTTACCCTTCTCTTTCCAACGCGTACGAAAGTAACATGCTCTCTGATGTACTAAACCTTTATTAAAAACTAAACATCGGCGACCGAGTGGATTTATCCACAGACAAGCAAGAGCCTGGGTTCACAACGACAGCGTGGGCGTATAATGTTTTATACACGTACAACTGATGAGGTTGGGTCGGGTAGGTACGAACACCTTGCCCAAGGGTTTCCTAGGCAATTCAATGTGGAACAGATTCTGTTTACCCCACAAGTTCTACCACTGTGGTTCCGAGTGGACATTGTAGTAATTGTTACTAAGAGGGTCACCCCTCAATCCCCAGAGCTCCAAAATTGGGGCCTCCACTCGAGATACACCCTAAGGATCTTTTAATGTATGTAATGTATATTTAACAAAGTATGCATAACTATCAGAAAAATCAAAAGATGAAAACTTTGTTTGTACAGTCGGAGAAACAAAAAGGGGATTACAAAGCAAGTGATCCGAGCACCTAGATCAAGGGTATCCAAGGCAGTTTAGTTGAATGCCTAATACAAATTCTACGTTATCAATTGATGGGTATCTGACAGGTCCTACCACTTCGGGCCCGAGGGGACCTTAGAGTGATGATAATGAAGAGGTGACCCCCTACTTCTCAAAGCTCTAAAATTAGGGCCTCACCACCGGATGCCCGTGTTAAGGATCTTTTAATTTTCAAATCTTTTATAGAGCCACAATCATTCACCTTGTACCCAACCTGGATTGCCACCGTATTAAGTGGACTGTGTTGTATTGGAGTAATTCAATACCGCCACGCCAAAATCATACCCAGGACAAGATATTAGAACAGTAAAATGAAATCAAAATTCCTGGCAAATTTCTTCCATATTTTAGTTATTTTTTTGTCTTTTTTCTAAAATGCAATCTGCAAACATCCACATAAGGAATAAAAGTTCCTTTTACATATTAGATATCAAAGCCAAAAACTTTCACTTTCCATCTTAATATTCTTGAGAATGTACCTTTCAGGAATTCCGTCCTCCGATTAAAAATACATTTTCGGCGTTGAAGGAAATGACACCACACGAGATATGAGGCGCGAAGAGCGGGGATTCTGAGTTGGAAGCTTGAAGCGATGAGGCGTGGTAAGAAATGACTTCACAATCGATTATAAACGAAGGGGTCAGGCCCCAGAAATCTGTAACCCCGATATTTCTTCTTTTCGCCACTAGCAGAGAGGAAGGCAACATAAACAGTCTAATAAAATGGTTCTTTTCCTAATTCTGGATCTAGTTCGTTTCTTTGTGTTATTATTCCATCATTGATTTCAGAGCGAGAATTCATCTCACGAAGAGGTAGCTATCAGGGTACGATGAGAGACTATCTTGGATGAAGTGTCCCTAGTCTTGAAGGACTGCTGTAGTTGAGCGTTGAAGACACGAGGTATGATTTAATTGTACTGTTACTAGTTTTTTGATTTGCATTCGATAAGAAAACTATATTTTATTTGTTCGTGACATACAAAACATTAGACTCCCCTGAAGTGGGGGTAATGCAACCGCCTTCCTTGGCTAAATATTTCCAGGATCTGTCGTTAATATAACATCCTTATAGGGTCAAAATCGTTACAACGTTTTTCTTTTTTTATATGAGCATTTTATTGTCAACTGCCTTTTGTTTCATTGTAATAATAGTAATAAAAACTGTATTATGTTGTTGTAGCCTCTTACATTCAGTTGTTCTTTCCATGTTTTTTTTCATTTGAGAACGATAGGCATTATATAAAGGATAGCATTTATTTGTGGTTTTCAGTCAGCAAATCTTGGCAATGTTATTTTTTCAGGAAGTTTCGTTATCTTTAAGTAATTTTGATCGAATATTTTATGTATAGGGATTACTCACAGAAAATGTTTATCTATAAGATTCAGGAATTTTTTACCAAGTTTAGTTTTTAGTATCTTGTAGTATGGTGGTGTGAACCAAATTCTATTTCTGTTTCTTCTGTTTTTATCATTATTATTATTATTGGAATCTTGTTTCTTATATTTAATTTCAATGTCATTATATCCATGTTTTTTAGAGCTGTGTTATACATGTTACTTACATTCTTAAATATACAGAATCTGGTATTCGCAAATGCTCACCCATCAACGTTGCTTAACTTCATTGTTTGTTGTATTATTTCATTTACCTCCTTCCCACCTCCTTTTCCGAGATGGGGATTGAATAAACCAGCGCTGGAAAGGAAGAGCATTCTGGACTACAAAAATGCGTGAGCATCCCGGTCGGCATTCCCCGATAGAAGCGCCCCAGGCAATTAGCAATAAACTAACCTATTTTCAAAGCGCGAGAAGTTAAAGTCTGTGAAGATGGAGCTCCAAGAACTGCACAGAACCATGCCTCAGCCCAAAAGAAAAAATCCACCTAACTCACATAGTTTAGATTGTGTCGGACTAATTGTTGATGATGTATGAAACAAACAACCACGAGTAAAGGTCAGTTTTGTTTGATTGTTTGTTTTACGCAAATTGGTAAGCGCTTCACAAGGTCCAAAAAAGAATCGCCAACCTAATAGGTCCCTCACTGTCAGCCAAGCTCCAGCCTCTGTCCCATCGCCGCAATGTAGCATCCTTGTGCTTGTTTTACAAATACTTCAATGGATTATGCTCCGATAAATTGGCTACTCTGGTGCCCCCTCGACGTAAATTCACTAGACTAACTCGACAATCAACTAAATCTCATTCATTCACTGTGGAGGTCCCCAGATGTCGGAGAGCGTTCTACTCAAATAGCTTATTTCCTCGTACTGCTGGCCTGTGGAACTCCCTCCCTGCCCCCTGTTCCCCCAACAGTACAGAAATGCAGAAATTTAAAACTAATGTAAACAGACACCTCGCTGGGCTGACCCCAATCTAGGTGACCGCCCCCTACCTTCTCCCCTTTTCTTTTTCTCAGTAGCCCCTTACGTCTACAGTGGCGGCCTGCCTTGTTTGGGGTGAACTATGTTAAAATAAAGAAGTATTTATTATAGAAATTCGGTAAATCAAAAAAAATGATACGAGTTAGTTTTTATTAATAGGATTGGAATTGTTTGTTTTACAGAAACCTGTACCAGTTTTGGTTGTCTGTGACGTGTATAAATAATCATACACCTCGTTGTTGTCGTCGACGGGATCTAAGGTTCATAGTCGTCTGTGAATACAATCCATCGGACGCTAATGTTTATTTTTTTATAATAGGTTTATTAATCCGAAAAAAGTACCCAGACCCCCCCCCCCCAGAGGGACGTGTTAGTTGTGTGCACGTAGAAGAAGGAGACAGAAAGAGAGGAGGAGAGAGAGAGGGAGAGAGAGGGGAGACAGAGGAGAGAGATGGATACTGATTGATGGACAGATAGATAGCTTCTCGTTACATCTAGCTACATTGTGCACCTTCTCTCTCGGAGACGACGCCTTTTTCATGTCTTTTTGGCTTGACGTTTAGCCAGGCAGAAAGCGAATTATCCCTGCTCGAAGGTCACGTGATTTCGTCAACTTCCGTTTCTGGGTCACCTCTAACACCAAGGTGTCACTCAAAACATTTCCATTTCAATAGAGGATTTCGTTATTAAAACACCTTATAAGTCATTATGTGCCAACAATAAAATAGTCGTCTGGGAGGTTATTTAGTTGTTTCTTATATGGGAGTTGAGGGTGATTTATTTTTTATCAGGTAGTTTATAAATTAGTTGACTGAATCGAGATGCAGCTTTCCCTTGTAGTGGGTTTGCGTGTGTTTGTTAGATATTTTCGATTTTGACGCTGTTCAATGCTATGTCTTTGGTTTCGATTGGGTAGCATTTCCACGTTTCCTTTTCCAACTGTTGATCGATGTTCAAATAATTTGTTGTTTGATGATGATCAACACCAGAAGAGGACGGGACACAATGGGTGGAATGGGCAAAAGAAAATTGATTATTCAAGATGGCGACCCCCCCCACACACATATATATATATATATGTATATATATATCTTCTCTGCCCCTCTCTCTCTTTATATATATAAATATATATATATATATATATATGCATATATGAATATATATATATGCATATGTATATACATATATATATATATATATATATATATATATATATATATATATATATATATATATATATATATATACATGTGTGTGTGTGTGTGTGTGTGTGTGTGTGGTAAGGTACACGATAAGTCATGAAAATGAAATGCCGTGGTAGACAAAATGTGTGAAAAATAACAAACGGAAAACAGGTTACAGTGCAGGAGAAAACAAAAACAAGAGATTTGACCGGTTTCGTTCGTGTTAGCGAACGTTTTCAGAAAAAGTGAAGATTTGGAAATAATTTTATTTTGAAAGCACACACATGGGAGAAGGCTTTTAGTGACATTGAAATATTTCCAAATCTTCACTTTTTCTAACTTTTTCTCACTTATAAGAGAATAAATGATGAAAATAAAATTGGATAAAATACAATATTTACTTATTCATCAAATATTCAAACAAGGAATATAATATTGTTAAAATTTAATCCATGGATTTTCAAAGATACGCTCTCTTCATCAGATGATAAAAGAATAACAATTTACTTAATGGTTAGCATAAAGTTTAAAATGTAAAAATATAAATAATGCAAAAAAATCTTTTGCAAAAAAATGTTTTAACTGAAATTATTGTACACAATTAATGTGTCCATGTAAATATCTAAGTGATTATGCAGAAGTGATCTATATAATCCATAGCGTCCAGATGACAGGATATGAAATCCAAAGTATGTAGGAAACATAATAACGTCAAGAAAAAGTTAGTTGACAATAAGATGAGTGACCTACCCGAAATACCCAAGTAAATTATTAGGAAATCAATATAAAAAAGCAATCAAACAAAAATGTGGAAAATTAAAAAAAAATCTTGTTCAACGGAAGATTTAAACTGAAATGATTTTAAAATTGCAGTCTAATTTAAATACAAAATACAGATAGAAATCTGGATTTTTTGTTTCTTTTTTATGTTCCTTCGATAAAAGTAAATAAACTATATATATATATATATATATATATATATATATATATACACCTGACAAAAATAACTCCATGCATTTAGCCTGACGATTCCCCCCCGGGGATGAAATACGGGAGCCTCTGTGTAGCTTGATTGCCATATACATTTTCATTGCTTACTACCTAGCTCTATTTACGTATCGAGCACTGTTGAAGTAAATACTAAAAACTGATACATAAAAAATTATATCTCCTTATAATATTTTATGTGGATACATGAAGTACTAATATATATATATATATATATATATATATATATATATATATATATATATATATATATATACACTAGGTGCCATACTCCACCGGTTAACACTTGAGAACCGCAGAATTGCTCGCCGCGTCGAGAAATCGACACGAAAGATTGTGAAAAATGAGAATGAAAATTGTATAAAATACAATATCTATTTAGTCATCAGTTGTTTAAAACAAAGGGGTTTCAAATACAAGAAATGTTATTATTCCTTCCTTAATCCATAGCTTTTCAAAAAATGAAATCTAATTATCAGAGGAGTGCAAACAGATAAGTTAATAAAGGAAATTATCAAAAGTCATACTTTGAAAAGATATAGAGAAAATATAAAATGAAAAATTGTCAATGTAAAAAGAAAAGGTGGAAAATATAAAAGGAAGGCGCCATTAGAGTTTGTAGCAGTAGGTTTGAAGAACGGTAAAATCCAGGAAAAAAATGGCATCATAAATTTTTAAATCTGTTTAATTTGTGGAAAGCAAACAACATTAAATACTCCAGATAATCCAGTTGGTAAAAGTGACAGTGTAAAAGTTTAGGCTGCGAGTGGTGTATCAAAAGCTATTGGGAAAACTTTCACTGGCTTTGCATAGAGTGTTTTGATGGAGTTAATTAATTCAAAGTGAAATAATAAAAGGTAATTTAAATCCAAAGAGCTAGCCACGAAACAAGCTATCATTGAGATTAAAATAGAATACAAATATGAGTGAACTTTTAAAAAGGATGAATTTGAAATCCAACAGGCTACAGTAAATAAGATAGGAGGTAGCAAGGTGGGAGTTGGTGGAAGAAGAGATTGATACACGCAAGAGTCACACGTAAAAAATACATTTAAAAAAATAGGCAGCAATAAGTTATATATATATATATATATATATATATATATATATATAGGAAATGAAAAAGGAACAAACCAAGAGATATTTTTTTATATATTCAATTTTCTTCAATTCTTCTCCACCTGGACTCTCCTCCAGCGCTCACAATAGCCACGGCTACTACTTTCCTTTATCTCTCCATCATGTCAACCCAAAATCTCGATGTATCTGCATGACATTTTTCTTCAAATTATCATCCTGAGGAAGTCTTACATTAAAGACGAAACGTTGATGAATATATAAAAAATATCTCTTGCTTTTTTTCTTTTTCATTCCCCATTACGTCCGATTACTATCATTCTTCCTGTCCTATTTAAGCAAACATTATTAAATAACACGGCGTTTATTTACTTGATAAGACTTTTAAAAATATTTTTTTCAATTTTCCGAATCAAATTGCTGTATGTAAGTTCCGCGGGTTTCTTGTTCCATTTTCTTTCCTTTTTTGCGAGTACTTTCGATTTGATTCGTCAAATTATCTTCAAGTAGTGTAAGTCTTGGTGTTTTTAAAAATATGTCTTTACTGTTGAAATTTTTAAAAATTATAACGGCTAGTAATTTGCAACTTAAAAAGAGCGTCTATGATATTGAGATGTTACACGAGAGCGTGATTACGTTCTAAGAGCGTGCAAGATTCAAAAGTTTGATTGCTTTTAAAAATATTTTTAAAGACACATACACTAACACCGTCAGATCATTTTGCTAGTATATTTAGCTAATAGTGATGGGACGATTCCAATATTTTCTTGATTTCGATGCAATTACCGATGCTGTTCTAAATTCGCGATTCCAATACAATTACCGATACTTTTCTAAATTCCCGATTCCGATACAATTACCGATTCCGATTCTAAAATCGCCTAATCGTCTAAAAAGTAGAATTTCATTGGAAGAGGGGGGATTTAAATGTGAATATAATTTTCTTTTTAATTTCACAATTTTTTTAATGTTTCCCATTTATGTATTGTCGCCAAGATTTTGATAAATGAATTGTGAGATGTTCATCTATATTTTTCACTATTCATCCACTCGTTCCATGTTTACCTGTGTCATTTGTTCTGGTGCCATTTTTACCTAAATACGTTATTATGATCCATAAATTTTCGTTCTACTGGTGGCTTTACAAAAATATCTATTATTTTATCATTAGTACTAGCAAGAAAATTCAGTTTTAAACAACAACAAAAATTAAAAGTATCATTTTTAGAATCGGAAATTAGGCGATTTTTGTCCGATTTCAATATCGATTCGAATAACCGCAAAAGTTTGGATTTTTTCGATTCCCAATTCCGATTCCGATTCCGATTAATCGTCCCAACACTGCTGTTTAATATGTAAAATTATGTTACTCGCGTTTAAAAAACTGCACCAATATAAGCTGACAAATCGAACATTGATTCTGACTAGCCAATTCTCATTTTTTGTTGTAAAATGTCATTTACAATATACTTACTTATAATCTATTAAAAATTATTCAATCTGGTACGAAAGTTTAGTACTGCCTAGAAATTTTTGAATACCCCCCCCCCCCCCAAAAAAAAATAACAGCTAAGGAGAATAACTTTTATTCTTTTAGTAAGTGTTAGCTTTCTTTATTTCCTATTATTTTTCGTTACAGGTTAAACAAAGACATATTTACAAAACAAATTTGAAGTAAGGGATCCTGGGCAACGTCAGGTCGGTACAGCTAGTATATATATATATATATATATATATATATATATATATATATATATATATATATATATATATGTATAATTTATTATTTCATGTATATACACATATAATATTATAAGGTGAATACTAGTACAGCTTTTGGACCAAGCAAAACCGACTTTTGCCGACGAAGAAATACGTAAACAGACGAGAAAAAGCCGAGTCAAAATGAACCGGCGTCAAAACAAAAACTCGGCGGTTTTTCACCAGAAAAAAGTAATGAAAGAAAAAACTGACCGTATGTTTATTTTTATGACGATTTATTCATTTTTTGACGACGAAAATCAATGAACAAAATCTTTTTAAAAATTTTTGACGGGGAAAGTTAAATGTTAATTTTTTTTTCGATATATTGTTTTTTAGATTTTGAAAAACATAATCAATGAAACATAGATTTTTAAAGATTTTCTTTCGTTTTTTGTTTGTACTGGTACAGCTTTTGAACCGGACTAAAACCTACTATGTTAGGGTTATGTTAAGGTTCGGGTTAAAAATACTGTACCAGCTTTATTTTTGCGGGAATTGTTTTTTTTTCAGTACAGGTAAAGTTATCTGTTTCTCCAGCCTCCTGATTGGCTAAGCACTTCGTCATGTTCTGGTTGTTTACGTAAACGGCCGGAAGATGCCGAAGTCGGTTTTGCCTGGTTCAAAAATCTGTACCAGTATTATAAGGTGATATAATATATTGTGTGTATATTTCATTATTTACTTCAACAGTGCTTTATAAAAACAAAAGAGACGAATTGATGGCCAAGTACAGGCATCGACATAGATTTAAAATTACTATCCCGTTATGAAACTTTAATTTGTTGTAAATATAAATATTAATGGTAGGAGTTACGACGATGATGATGATGATGATAATGATGATGATAGTATTCTTAAAAATTATAAAAATAATTATAAAAATAACAATAGTATTTGTAAATTGTCTACGTATACACTGGAAACATCCTGCGCATTTTTTTTAACTTTGTGTAAATTTCGTCGCACTTTTAATCTCGGTACTGCAATATACACCGCATTTTCCGTTTTATAATCAATTAAGTTTTAATCCTAATTTTAATCACTCGTAATTTTAATTGTAATCTCCGCACTGTAACATACCCTGCATTTTTCGATTTGTAATCAATTAATTTTTCAGCGTAAATACTCGTAAATTTAATCCGAATATCCGCATTGTAGCATACTCCACACCTTTTTATAATTATATTTGATATTTTTTTTTAATCGTGAACATTTTTAATTCTCTAAATTTAAACTGAAATTACTTTTCTGGAAAAAGTAGGGGAACCAATCTTTTTGAATTGGCCACCCCCTTTTTTATTATGATTGTCATCATAGTTAATTATAATTAGTAATTATAACAACCAATCATCAACTAGGATTTTTTTCTCTTTTTTATTTTGGTAGCATTTTCTTATCATTCATGTTCTGAATGCGGTTGGTTATACATCTGATTAGACGGATCTAGTTCGAAATAAGTTATAGTGTGTACAACCCAGATGTGTGTCTGATTTTTCCCCCTTTAAAATTTATATATATATATATTCTTTTTTTAGTAAATATTCATTATTTTTACCTACAGACATCGATGTTTCATGCTTACGCAATCTTCAGTGTAGGTGGTGTTAATTCACGTCGGTCAGAGGGCACGAACCCGGTTTTACAAATCGCCACCGATTCGAGATCGAGTGTCTTTCCCCGCGGCCGGCGGAATTCGCATGACAGTTAGGAGGGATTTATATCGATAAACGCCAAATCGCCGGGCGCGTATAGCAAGCAGTGGAGAGTGATTCAACAACAACAACAACAAATATATATATATATATATATATATATATATATATATATATATATATATATATATATATATATATATTGTGTGTATTTAGGCAACATATTTTTATTTAGGCAAACATTAAATAACAGGAAGTGTTTTTACTTGATAAGATTTTTTTGATTTTTTCAATTTTCCGAATGGTCCATTTAATGTTTTGGTCAAATTGCTGTATCTAAGTTCCATGGGTTTCTTGTTCCATGGGGTTCTTTCCTTTTTTGCGAGTACTTTCGATTGTATTCGTCATATCATCTTCAGGCGGTGTTAGTTTTGGTTTCTTAAAAAAATGTCTTTACTGTTGCGTTTTTTAAAAATATTATAACGGCCAGTAATTTACAACTTAAAAAGACGGTCTGTTATATTGAGATGTTACATGAGAGCGTGATTACGTTCTAAGAGCGTGCAAGATTCAAAAGTTTGATTGCTTAACCGTTAAGAATTTAATTACGTTTTGAGCGCGTTCAAGATTCAAACGTATAATTGCTTGATGGCTAAAAATTTGGTAACGTTTATTACTATGTCAGACACTTAAAATATTTTGACTAGTTTCGCAATTCACATTATTGATTGTGGGATGTTTAGTTTTTATGTAGAGAGCTTCAAGAATTTTTAATCTTTTGGTGTTGGTATCGTGGTGTATTATTTTACTATTGTTAACTAGTATGTGTGCATATTGTGAAGGGGGTCAGTCATGTTTTTTTAGGTGTTGGCAAATGGAGCTAGTATCAGAGAGATGTATGGTTAATCTTCGGGAAAGCGTTGTGGTAGTGTAACCGATGTAAGAATTAGTTTTATTATTATTGTCGGAGATCCATTCTCCAATGGGGCATTGAAATTTGGTTCATCCTAATGTATTTTGGGGTGGAGAAATGTTATTTTTAACCACATGGTTCGATGTTTTCATTTTTTGTAATAAATGATGAATTAGCAGAGTTGATGGGGGATATGTAGCGATGTATTATATTTTCAATAGCTTTTTTATCCAATTTAAAGTTCCTTTGCCTTTGGTTACAGTAGGCTACAATTTATTTAATGGGGATTATTTAGCTGATTATTATTAGTATTGTCTAAGTTTCTAATCATTAATTTTATTTGTTTGTCTGTAGGTTTGTCACGACAGAAACCCATGGAACTTACATACAGCAATTTGACCGAAACACCAAATGGACCATTCGCAAAATTGAAAAAAAGTCTTATCAAGCAAAATCACTCCGTTTATTTAATAATGTTTGTATATATATATATATATATATATATATACATATATATATATATATATATATATATATATATATATATATATATATATATATATACATATATATATATATATATATATATATATATATATATATATATATATATATATATATATATATATATACATATATATATATATATATATATATATATATATATATATATATATATATATATATATATATATATATATATAGTGTGTGTGTGTATATAAAGTCAGGTTCATATTATATTCCAATAACCATGTTTTTATTTTATTATTTTTATTTTTATTTTTTCACATTCCCATAAAACATAACATTTCTGTGAGTTATATTTTTTACGGTCCGTTTCATTTGTGTTTTGCCAAACAACATTTTTATGTTAATATCGTCAAAATCATCAAAAAAATTCATAAAGAGTAAAAAGTTCTTGGATTAAAGTGTCTTGAAAAAACCTACACTATACAGTGGTTAATTTTTGGATGAAACCAAACAAAAAACAAAGAAAAGAGCAAACTCACACGTGGGGAACCAACTAATACGCCATTTTGAATATGAACCTGACTTATATTTGCCCTGTTGTCACTAATTGACAATAATCGAGCTGAATCTTTTAAGGAGACTGCAAAGTAAAAATGACACTGATAGTATATGCTAATACATATATTGTCATTAATAATTATATATATATATATATATATATATATATATATATATATATATATATAAAACAATATTTATAAATAAATTATTTTTACCTACAAAATCTCATCAGTGTAAAAAGTGATAATTTCAGACGGTCATAAGGCTCGAACCAGGCTCACAGAGTCAACCAAGACTCCGCACGCTTTCGTTCTATACCGAAGGCAATCAGGAATTACCACATTATACAGAAGAAGTATAGTTTTATGTGTGCCTAAATACAGCGGGCAGTAGACAACAGAAAATCTAGAGGGTTCAACGAACGTTATCAGAACATTGCCTATAGTTGTGTGTGTATAGACGAATAGAAATGTTGTATTAAATATTTGTAGACATCTGATGAGTGATTACATTTTCATCTGTTGCTGTCAAGAAATCGATCGATTGTTATTGCCTTGAAGCTACGCCTGAAAAACTTCAACATTACAGCTTGACTTCATAGCAATACCTTCAGCAAGAAACACATGTGTGAGTCTTTATTTTCGGGGTGCCAGCTCTCAAAGGAGGCGGGGTATGACACACAACATGATGTGAGAATTGATAGTTACCAAGTAAGGACTGGTAAGAGAAACCACCCGTTTGTTGTCTAGCTGTTTCTCTTCTTGGTCGGTAACACACGAAGCTGATAGCGACACTGTTTCAATGTAGCAACGCGTGTAAAAGTACCCGCAATTGCCTGTCGGCTGACTGAAACCACACACCCACACACCTATATATATATATATATATATATATATATATATATATATATATATATATATATTATATATATATATATATATATATATATATATTTATACATACATATATATGTGTACGTGTATATATACATTTATATATATATATATATATATATATATATATATATATATATATATATATATATACATATATATATATATATACCGTATTTCTTAATTGGGAGAGTTTCCCAGCAGAGTGCTCAATTATTAATGCAAAAGTAAAATTAACTAAATAATTAATAAGAGCATAATATTTATTAATATTAAATAAAGTGTTACAACAACATCCGGACCAAGGTTTCAGATCCGAGAAAATCGGACCTTCATCAGCGGAATTTTGTTATCCTTTATTTTATCTAACAGTGTATTTATTTCATCTTTATTTATATTTATTTTTCTTAATTTTTCTTAATTTTTCTTAATTTTTCATTTTTCTTTATTTTTCTTCATTATTCTTTTTCATCTTTCTTTATCCCCCCCTTTTATTATTAGTACCTAAATTTTTTTATGATTAGTACCATTACGACTTCATAAATTTATACATGGTGTGACTACAATTTATTTAATTATAAGTTTTATTTTTAATGATTTATTATTTAATATTTTTAGAAATATATTATTACATTAGCATATTATTTCAATATCATTTTTAATTTTATAATTTATATATTTTTTAACTTAATATAATTTTATTTTTATTTTTAACGTTATCTCCATTTACTTTCGATAAGATATATAGCGTCTCTATTAGTTAAATTTGAATATTTTCCATAACGGGCTACGTAATTCCACGCACGTGACAATTTAAACATGCTAGGTTCCCATCTGTCCAACTGTTAACGTTATTCCCATTTAATTTCTTGCTATTTCGATGTAAAGCGTTGCTGTTGTTTTGATCTGAAACTTTTCCATAACTGACTACGAATATTCCACGCACGTGACAATTTTAAATCTGAAAGTGTTCCATCTTTCCAACGGACAATATTTTGAAATTCCTGGCGGTTGTTCTCACTCATTAAGCTATACGACTCCGCTGATGAAGGTCCGATTTTCTCGGATCTGAAACCTTGGTCCGGATGTTGTTGTAACACTTTATTTAATATTAATAAATATATATATATATATATATATATATATATATATATATATATATATATATATATATATATATAAACAGAGACTTAAGATAGTTCGGTAAAAAGTTCCTCTTTGTTAGGATTTGAAACCGACGGTACCAATGTTTTTTTGCTCTTCTGTAATACAGATATAAATATATATTACGCTCTTATTTTTTATTTTTCTTAATAATCGAGCACTCTTCTGGGGTTCTCTTCCACTAACCTTACACACACATATACATACACACACATATACATACATACATACATACATACATACAAACACACACACACACACACAAACACACACACATATATATATATATATATATATATATATATATATTAGTAGAATACTCGTCCCAGGACACGTATAAGCAGCAATAAATATAGAATTAGTTGTAAATTTTAATGTTGTTTTTTGTTTCTTTCGTTTAAATAAAATAATGTATATATATATATATATATATATATATATATATATATATATATATATATATATATATATATATATGTGTGTGTGTGTGTGTGTGTGTGTGTGTGTGTATACATATAGCGTTAGCTACCGTGCCATATATATATATATATATATATATATATATATATATATATATATATATATATTGTTGAGTGTGAATTTCTTTTTTCTCATTTTCAAAAATGTAATCATCTCACTTGGATCCTTGACAATACCACAAGATTGAAATAAATTATTGCATCGATGATTATGTAATTTCGCGTAACTATATATATATATATATATATATATATATATATATATATATGATTTATTAAAAAAATAGTATATATATATATATATATATATATATATATATATATATATCGTCGGTTCCAACTCGTGTCTAAGTATCAGGTTCTGTCGTTCGTTTGTTATCCTCTTTATTAATGCTTATGAGTAATGTGGCTTTGAAGGAACAGTCTATGGTGAAAGAGCCACGGACAGTTTTTACAAAGAAGAGTAGGGGGCGGACGAGGTTTTTCATGTCGCTCTCTTCTACTTCTTCGTCTTGCCTCTTCATATTCCCTATTCCTCTCTTCAAAGTCCGCGATGCATTGACGTGTTGTTTTTCTTCACGTGTTTCGGTCCCTGGCAGTTTGTTCCCACGAGGACGCGTCTATGTTTGTTAAGGTCAGGGTGCGCTTTAGCTGGTCTTTATAGCGTATTTTCGGGGCTTCTCGTGGTCTGGTCCCATTGGGAAGCTCGTCATAGAGCATTTGTGGGGGGGATCCTGGATGGATCCATTCTGTGGACGTGGCCTGCCCTGCGGAGGAGATAGTGGATGATGATGGCCTTAACGCTGGTCACTGAGGCTCGATGCAAAATTTGTGTGTTAAGTGCATAAGGTTCACGTTTCGATAGTGTTGATAGAACTACTGCCCGAAAGACCCTGATTTTAGTGGCGATCGTCAGTGCGTGGCCGTTGAATACATGGCCGTTGAATCGACCAAAGATGGAATAGGTTACCCTGATCCTGTTGTCCAAATCCTTCTTACATGTGAAGGTAGATGTTAAGATGCTCCCTAAGTATGAAAACTGATCTACTTCTTCTAGTGGTTGGTCAGTTATAATTGTTTTAGTGTTTGGGGGCAGAAGACCAAATGGATGTTGGACGAGTGTCTTGGTCTTGTCTGTATTCACTTGCATCCCAAAACGTTCATAGACTGTGTTATATGTGTCAGCTAACGGCTGAAGGTCGTCTGTAGTCTTACCTTGGGTGGCATTGTCGTCAGCATACTTCAGTTCCCGTACTAAACACATTGTTGTCCTAGTTCTGGTGCGAAGTCGAGCGAGGTTGAAAACACCTCCACCCGTGCGGAAACGAAGAGGAATCTCATTTATTATTGATGTTGTGTAGAGAGAGAGAGAGAGAGAGAGAGAGAGAGAGAGAGAGAGAGAGAGAGAGAGAGAGAGAGAGAGAGAGAGAGAGAGAGAGAGACGTTGGAACCAGAAAACACTCCTGCTTCAGGCCGCCATTGATAGGGAATGAGTCAACGAGAAAGTTCTTATCGTATACTCTCCCCAGCATTCGATCATAGAGGGCGCGCACCAGGGTGACAAAATAATGTGGGAAGCCGACATTGGAGAGAACTTTCCCACATGACTGGTCTTGGCACTTTATTGAAGGGTTTTTTTAGTCCCAAAAGATGAACATGACGGCTGCTGATGTTCTTGTAATTGGCGCGCACAGAACATCATGTCTATAGTCCTGCAAGAATGAGCCGCATTGAATCTCTGGTAGGACGTCTTCTGCGAGGATGAGGAAGCGACCAAGGAGAATGCGGGCAAAGATCTTACTTGCGATGCCCTAGCAGTGATATATATATATATATATATATATATATATATATATATATATATATATATATATATATTATAGTGTTATTGTAATCTACCGAGAATATATACACTGTTTCAGACACTATGTATAGAGATTACGACGAAGTGTCGACGCAGAGTCGCCGCAACTCCAGTTGCTAAGCGACTCTGACCTGGAAGATGCCAGTCGAGTATCCGTTCCCGACAATCAGCTTGGCTGAAACAGGGCCATTTCGGCGGCCTATCATCGACCGGGCTGATATATTAATCCTGGGTGGTCCAAGGAGGTCCGGCCCACCCTCCCAGGCCTTGCCTTCCGTCTTTCGGGTGGGGTTAGTTTATTTCTAACTGCCTGAAGCGCCCCGGCTAGGTAATACCAACTGGGCTGGCCAGGCTATTTTTAGGAGGTCAGAGTGGCTCTACTTTAGGTGCGCTGTCTTGGTTCTCCGCATTTTCCGGCATTTTGCTACACCTCTCTGCGGCGGGAAGCTAGTAGTCATTCATACATGAAGAAACAAACACAATATATATGTATTCATCATTACTAAGTAAGCAAATCCACAGTAACAGCGCCAGTTTTCAATATAGAAACATCCTCCTTTTCCGTATTTATAGTGAGAGCGGTACTATTATCCTAACACTAATATACGGCCTCACGAACATTCGGTTTGAATCCTCGGAATACCAACTAAATCCGCATATCACTGACCTAGCAAGATTTCACCACCGGAAAATTCACAAAATACAAAGAGGACCCATCGATATCAGTCTTGAAGCATAAACAAGGAAACTAACCTTAAAACGTGAAATTATTATTTCACCTCAAAAAACACTACAGACAATCAATCCTCATGCGAGATACCGGAAGTACCAATGTAAGAGGAAACAGCCACATAAAAATGTCAGAAAAAAAGAAGGCAAACCGACCAACATGATAGCAATAATCAAATTAAAATATATCAATATTACATTCAATTTGATCGATAAACATTAGACACTAATGAATCAACATTCCGTGAATTTCAATCTTTTCTTAAGACCCCTTCAGCTTAAATTTTCAATTGTAGACATTTTCCATCAGGTTGGAATATTATCTTTATGATTTTCGTCATATATATATATATATATATATATATATATATATATATATATATATATATATATATATATATATATATATATATACACACATATATATATATATATATATATATATATATACACACACACACATATATATATATATATATATATATATATATATAAACAAGGAAACTAACCTTAAAACGTGAAATAGAAAAAGGGGATCATCAGCTGTTTACCATGTAACTGTTTCGTAGATTTAAAAACAGAACAGCTATTAAATTCATGGCTCTTCAGCAGTACTGATTAAAATACCAAATATCCCCTATAACAAAACGTAGAAACAATTAAATTATTAATAAATTCATAGTTCATCCGCAATGCTAATCAAAATACCTCTTGCCCAGAATCAAATGTTTCACAAGTTTCAGTTATTATTTCACCTCAAAACAACACAATAGACATTCAATCATCATGCGAGATACCGGAAGTACCGACGTAAAAGGAAACATACTGTTACACCGGCCGTTCTTACACAGGAGAAACTACACCGGTTGTCACTATAAATGGTGCGAGTTACCAGAGACACAGAAGACAAAGCACAGTCTTGTAACTGTCTAGCCAAGTGCTAGTCACTTTCTTACTTTGTTAATACACTTGATAAACCAACCCTCGACTTGACTTCCTTTATTTATTATTTACTGTTGGACAACTTCACAACACATACATATCTAGGACATGAACAAAGAATGTAAAAAAGCTTTTTCAATATGAACACCTAAGTTAAAGATCAGACCTTTTCCGGTCGGTTAGATCTTTAGTTTTTAATAACTAAATGTAGAAACATCGATATGCCAATGTAGCGGAGTTTTGTACATGTCTGTTTAAATAAAAAATATTAATATTCATAGCTCTATTAATTAGTGAGCACTATCATATAAGACCGATTTAAATTATTGGGAGTTTTATGACGTGAGTATAAACTTAACCTGAATAATATATATATATATATATATATATATATATATATATATATATATATATACTCTTCTTGGTCATTACCTTACCGAGCGATTCTGACGACACTGCCTAAATGTATCCAGGTGTAAAAGTACACGTTCGTAATTGCTACCAAAAAACTATTCATTGCACAAGCCCACATACGCCCATTAGGTATTTTTATCTATCTATCTATCTATCTATCTATCTATCTATCTATCTATCTATCTATATTCATATCTTGATTCATATCTTGATTTCTATCTATCTATCTATCTATCTATCTATCTATCTATCTATCTATCTATCCCAGTCTATATCTATCTATCTATCTATCTATTTCAGGCAAATTGACTGCATTTGTTGTGACATTAAGCATTAGAACATTACCTTTTTAAATTTATTAGAATGACAGGTGTGTTTTCGCTGTAGAACTCTTTGATGCCTGTAAAGATACTACTTAAGCACCTATCTGCGTAGGAATAAAACTATGATATTTAAATTGACGATCATTGCATTTCTGTATATACCTCTCTCCGCAGCTGATATAGTTCTGCTCGGTCTCATCAAAACATCCTTCCAGGCATTACCCTCTTCCTTCGAGATAGAGTTGCTTTATTATTGATCGCCAGAGGTGCCCTTACCGGAAAATGCCGACGGGTCTTATCCAGATAATTTTTCTTTCAGCGTGCCTCTTCGCGGAAAGCTTGATCTACGTCCACGTTAACCCTTAAATGCTTTATTTTTTAAATTGGTTTTAAAAAATGTTATCAAGTGAAAACCGTTTCATAGGGGTAGTATAAAGTAGTATAAATGATGTTTGAAAAGAAATATATATTTATTGAACAAAAATAAATGATGTTGCAAATGTGCAACAAATGGCATAACATTTTATATGTCTTACAAAACACTACAATATATGCATCTAAATAATCATAATACACTAGATGATCATAAAATAGATTTTACTTACCATTATAATGCCCAGATTTAAAAGTTTAGGCTCTCGAATAAAGCAGATGCCACACCGATTACACTCGCCCGTGACATCGAAAATACTGATTACCTATTTAGACGGTGTGCTGGTGCAACATCATACTAATACCTATTCACCTGTGTAATAATTGAAAGAAAAAGTATTTAATCGTTTAAACTGAATTAATGTCTAAATTTGCTATAGTGTTAATTAGATAATTTATAAGGAATTAATACCCGCCGAGTACGAAGTGACAGTCTTTTGGAGTTTGAAGGTTCAATCCTCATACGGGCGACACTAAGAATACAATTAATTAAGATTTCTACCCGATCATGGCTGACGGTACAAGAGCAAACTACCTCCGTAGATTAAATAAATACTTCCATTCGAAATCCCGTACAGATTCCTGAGCTACACATAAAGATTCTCGAATTCGACAAGATGGACCTGAACAAAGTCGGAGGTTACATCGGCCGAAACGTTGTGAGAGAAACATCTAATGTCCAAACCGAGGTACTACTTGTGTCTGATCGTTTTTACGGCATATCAACCTTTTGGGGCTATTTCATACTGAAACACAAAATACCTATATTGCAAACGATTCATTTATTACGTACGATTAATGGCACACGTGTTTCTATTTTACTAAAGAGGGGGACACTTGAGGGTTAATACTCTTTCCAGTGGTATGAGTGCGTAATTTTGTTTTTCATGGAAATCGCTCCAGACAAGACATGAAGCCACTTGATGTAAGGAGCTAACAAGAACGAAAGATGATTATCGCAAAGACAGGAGATGCCTATTGGCCTTAGTCTAGAAAAGACAAATGTAATAGGTAGGAGGAAAACAGTCAGCAGGAAGAGAGTTCCACAAGCCTGCAGTTCTTGGAAAGCAGTTACTGAAATATGAAGCTGTATTACAATGAGGTGTTAAAATAGAGAATTGATGGAGACCACTAGAACAACGACTCAAACGAGCTCGAACAAAAGAAGTGGGGGATAGATCACATAATTCTGAAGAACACATGCCATAATATTATTAATAGAAAAGACTGAGACTAGCAACATCACGTCTGTGAGAGAGAGGGTGCAGAGAAGAAGAAAGGGTGTGACCAATCAAATTACAGATACGTTTCTGCACCTTATCAATAACCCTCAAATGGGGCAGAGATTCACCAACCTAAATATGACAAAAGTACTCCATACATTGTCTAATTGTGGATTTGTAGAGATAGTGAATAGCCTCATGTGTGAGAAAGTGTTTGGAACGATAGAGAGAACAGACTTTACGAGAATCAGAAATAGCAATGGACCGACCATTTTTTTTTAACATAGTTCACCCCAAACAAAAAGCAGAAAAAGCAGTGGATCTAATGTATGAACCCCAAGAAAGATTTGATGAGAGAGAAATACCAAGAAGTTTCAGAGTAAATTTCCCCTCAAGAGAAAAGCCATCCACGAGAATCTCAGGAAGAAAAGGGACACGCCTACGATTAAAAGACACGAGCTGAGTCTTAACTGGATTAAATGAAACAAGCAATTTCGTACCCTGATCCACAACTGAACCCAGGTCAACTTCCAGATCAACTGCATATTTCGACTGATCCGAGGTTGGCGAGAAGCAACCTCAGAATAGAGAGTGGTATTATCGGCATAGGTGTTAATTTCTGAAAGATCATTTATATAGAGAAGAAACAGTTTTCTTGGGTCTAGAATAGAACATTGATAGGAAAAGAGAAAGAAGAGACACCGGCCATAGTTACTTGCCAGCTTCGATCAGAAAGAAAAGACCTAATAATCTCAAGAACCTCACCTCATCATCAATACCATAACCCTAAAGTTTGTGTTTGAGACCAGAATGCCACACTCTGTCAAACGCCTTCGAAATGTCAAGCGCAAATAATCTACCCACTCCTGAATTATCCATAAACCAACAGTTAAAGATCATAAGTTGAATAAAAACCACGAAAGCCATACTGAACATCACTAAAAAGTCCTAGACTTTCCAGAAAATGAACAAGCTTGCCGTTGACCAACCTTTCAAAAACCTTGCTAATAACGGAGAGGAGACTAAACGAACGATACTTAGTTGGGTCAGACCGATCACTAGCATTTTTAAAGACAGGGACAACAAAGGACTCTTTCCAACAAGAAGGGAAACAAGACTCAGACAAGCAGAGATTGAATAATTTAGAGAGAATAGAAGAAAGTTCAGGAGCACAACGCTTGAGAGCAACAGCAGAAATTGAATCAGGACCGAAAGCCTCAGACTAGTCAAGATCTGAAAGAATCATAGAAACCATTTTTGGAGTGATAATAACAGAATCAAGAAACTGATCAGTTTTTAAAGGAAAATCAGGAAGAACAGCACCAGAATCATCAAGAGAATTGTCAGCAAAAATACGAGCAAAGAGATCAGCCTTATCCTTAGATGATGAAATAACTTGAAGACCATTAAAAAGAGAAGGAATAGTAGACTAACACTATTGTAGATTAGCCAACCCTTTGAGAGTAGCAAGACTTAGCCTCAGAGATTTCTCTCTTTTAGGCATTGCTATCTCTTCTGTAGAATTGTCTAGAATTCTCAGAACCATCCTGACAATAATGATTAATGTAATAGTCACGATGGGCAATGGCAGAAGCATAAACTGATGAAAATCATGGAGAAGAATCAGGTTTGGTTTGAAACTTACGATGAGGAATGAAGGTGTCAATTCCAACAAGAAGTCAGTCAGTAACTTCCCTAGCAGCATCGTTCGGAGACATACCAAAAATAGAACGCCATGGAACGTCACATAGGAAGCTGCGAATCCCATCCCAATCAGCCTTCTTGTAGTTGAACGTTTTCCTATAGAAGGGAAGATCAATAGAAAACTTCACCGAAAAATTAACTTCAACATTAACAACAGCATGATCAGAAGAACCCAATGAAAGAGAAGAGGACATATAACATGCGTCAGGAACAGAAGTGAGTAAAAGATAAAGTAAGGATGGTTGATGAATATTGTTATCAGGAAAACGTGTGGAGAAGGTGACAATTTGGGAAAAGTCATGAGACAGAAAAGTTAAGGCAGATTTCATCAGCTAGATCTGTGCGGTTAGAATGAGGGAGCCAGTTAGAATGATGAGCATTGAGTCACCAAAAACAACGATGGAGCTTGACGGGTGAATTTGCAATGCATCAGCAATAATGTTGGATAT
>OY744519.1:20823458-20838458 GCA_963556195.1 Sepiola atlantica | reverse complement strand
TTCGGTTCATATGTCCGATTCCAGTGTAACTGTTCTTTTGCAGGTACATGAGTTAAGAGTGAAAGTATTTCCACTGTTTGCTTAAATATATATATATATATATATATATATATATATATATATATATATATATATATATATATATATTAATAGAAATTGGTAGTTTGCTGTAAGCATTGCTGGGAGTAATAATAAGAGTTTTTAAAAAGGTTTAAGGCAATGCGAAGATCCGGGTTGCTGGAAGCTGTGAAGAACAAAAACAGAACAAAACCGAAATAAGTCGGATATAGATCGAAAGGTTTGTTTATTTTTCTAGACAGCAAGGGTGTTAGTTTGTAATGTCCGGATTATCAAGAATCAATTTGATATTTCGAGAGATTTTTTTTTTTTTTCTTCCTCTCCTTGTCAAAAATAAATAAAAGAAAAATCCCGGGTACCGAGAAAATGCCAGGAGCGCTGGGGGGTTAAACCGGAAGTGTTCAGAGTAAAGTATTCAGAGGAAAACTAAATAGATTCTTTTATTTATTTATTTATTTATTTTTTTAAATATATATATATATATATATATACACCCATATATATATGTAATTGTCTGTTGTTTCTATTTATTTAATTTTTATTTTTATTTATATATTTACTATTATTGTTATTTGTTTTTTTTTTTTTTTTTTTTTTTTTTTTCCGTATATAAAACGTAGTTATTACTTATAGTATATATGTTTGTCAACAGGCTGATTCCGGCATTAGATTTTAAATGTGTTGTAGATAGCTAATTATTTGTTGTCGGTGCAGTATATTAAAATTTAGTTATGCCTGGTTAAGTTTAATCCTTATTTATTGGTTTTAATTTATCTCTTAAATGCCTATTGTTTTAGTTATGGAAAGTTTGCTGGTTAAGGGGAGACAAATCTCTTATTTTTGGTATTCTGTTATTCTGTTAATTGGCTTTGTATGTTGAATTTATTTAACTAAGTAATGGTCAATTCTTAGTATAACGGATATGATTTGTGCAAATAGTATTTATTATGGGGGGGGGTATTATCTGGGGATGGGTTCGGGGGGGGGGTAGGTTATATGATGAAGGTAGAATTTAATTCATGTCTTTGATTCAAAAATGGGCTAAGTTTGGAAATGAGAATAGCTTCCATCAGTCTTAGGTCGCCTAGGTTCCTGGTCGAGGCTAAAATGGAAACTTTTATGTCTTGTTGTGTAGTATTGCATGAGGAAGTATGTTTGAAGAAGGAAGATATATTTGTATTCATGTGTTCTTTTATACGTTGGTGTAATTGTCTTGTAGTATATCCAATATAGGAGTGGTTACAAATGGTGCATGATATATTGTATACACAGTTAGTGCGGTGGCATAGTCCAGTGGTAGGAATGGGACAATTGGCTAGGGAGCATGGTTCTTGGGTGCGTGTAGTGCGTTTTTTGGAAAGGTGTTGGCGTAAGGTGGTGCCGGTGTGGGTGAGTTGAATGTCTAGTTTTTCTTTATGTATTGCACTGCGGATGGCATTAGTGATTCTGTCGTTAAAGAAAGGTAGTTTTAGGAAGCATGTGTTGGAGAGTGTGTTGTGTCTGCGTGATCTGGTCTTGCTGAGGTGGGTTATTGTGGAAGTGGGGTAGCCGTTGGTGATTAGGGTTTGATGGAAGTCTTTGGTGTGTTTAATTTTATTGGCAGTAGATGAGCATTTATTTTGTATGCGGGTAATTTCATTACGGGCATAGTCTAGTTTGGCTTTAAGGGGCAGGGCAGATTTAAAATGAACAAATAGGTTTTTACAGGCAGGTTTTCTGTAGAAGTTGGTCTGTATAGAACCGTCTTCTGTGATTTTGAGGTTGAAATCGAGGAGAGATAGTGAGCCGGAGTCGCTAGGGTGTTCAATAGTAAATTTTATATGGGGGTCGGTGTTGTTGAAAGTGTCGAAAATGCTGATAGCTTCTTCACGAGATGAGGTGAGGACAAGAATGTCATCTATGTATCTAGTGAAGAAGATATGTGAGTGGCAGGTGTTGAGGGCTTGTTGCTCGAGTCTGTCCATGTAGGATATGGCTAAGAGGCCAGACAGGCTAGAACCCATGGGAAGACCAGTAATCTGTTTAAATATGTGGTGTTGGAAGGTAAAATATGTATTGTTAATGATAATGTCTAGGAGTTGGTGTATGTCTTCAGGTGTTAACCCGAAGAGTTCTAAGTTATCGGAGGAAGAGATGTGGTCGGAGATGAGGTCAATGGCTGGGTGTGCGGGTATTGATGTGTATAGGGAAACAACATCGAGGCTAAATGTGTATTTGTTAGAGCTTAGTTGTTGTTGTTGGAGTAGGTTTAGTCTGCTAATGACTTGGTCAGAGCTGCTGACATGTGCAGGGAAGGTAGGGAGTAGTGGTTTCAGGAGTCTAGAAAGTAGCCAGGAGATTTTATATAATGGTCCTTCGACGCTGGAGACGATGGGCCTAATTTGAGTGTGATTGCTGGTCTTATGGGTTTTGATAAGGTGGTAGAAGGTAGGGAGCTTGCTATTTTTAGTAGTGAAATTAATTTTGTATTTCTTAGGGAGGTTGCGTTTGGCGCAGATTTTAGACCAGGTATTGTTTATAGTATTTTGGATCTTAATGGCTGATATGTTAGGGGCAGGAGTGTATAATGTGTTATTGTCTAGGTGTTTTAGTGCAAGGGTGTTATAAGAGTCTTGCGAGACGACGCAGAATTCTTTGCCTTTATCGGAGGGTAGGTAGATTAAGTCTTTATCTTTTAGTGTTTTACGTGTAAGTGTTTTAAGTGTAAGGGTTTTGTTCTGTTTTTGTTCTTCACAGCTTCCAGCAACCCGGATCTTCGCATTGCCTTAAACCTTTTTAAAAACTCTTATTATATATATATATATATATATATATATATATATATATATATATATATATATATATATATATATATATATATATATATATAAGATAGATGAAAGAAGAGGGATAAACATGTACGCATGACAAATTTATTTCAACTTCGATTGTTCAATGCAAGGTGTACTCGGTAAAAACATGTTTATTATTCTTTCCTTAAGTCGAGGCTTTTCAAAGATTAAAATCGTATCATCAGAGGAATTACATAGATCGATAAATTGGCAGTGGAAAAGCCAAAATTCAAAATTTGAAAAAATATTATGTAATGGAGAATAGAGTGAGAATGTGTCCGTTAAAAGATATGGAGTCTGTCCAATTGGTAAATGTCCGTTGATAAGGTGTCCAGGTAAAGGAGATTTAAAGATGGAAAAGAAAGGTTTTCGTGAAGGCAGCATTTATTTTATTATATATATATATATATATATATATATATATATATATATATATATATATATATATATATATATATATAAATATAAATGTTTGTTATTGTTTATTTATCTATAGACGTATACGTTTCGTCACTTTTCAATCAAGACTCATCAATTTTAAAGGCGGCGAGACATACAAGCATTCAACTTCTATAAGTGAAGGAATGATGCATATAAAGCAAGTGACGTCACGCTGTGTTATTACTACCATTTACAATGCTCTACTTTTTAACGAGGAGCTTCAAATATAAATATTTGTTATTGTTTATTTTTATCTATGGACGTATACGTTTCGTCTCTTTTCAATCAAGACTCATCAGCATAGAAGTACGACTATTCACTACCGGTCACACGATTCGAAACCCTGGATTACAAGTATTTTTCAACCCCAATTCAACGTCGCTAACCGATAGGCCAGTTCTGAACAGCTTATAAACAATGATAATGTTAACACATTTTAAAGGCGGCGAGACATACAGGCATTCAACTTCTATATACAAACATTTAAAATGGTTTACACAAATCAATTCATGTTTCGGTGCTACCGTTCACCACTACAGGACCACAATTGAAATCAAAATGTAAAAATGTATAAAATCAGATGCTGATGATCAAGACAGACAAAATAATTATAATCATTTTCTAACCGGTATGTAAATTTGGCTTAATGTTATTACAGTGGGGGGGGGGTTAAGGTTGTAGAGTAGTGTCAAAAGAAACGTAATATTTCCTTAATTATAACAAACTCAATTCAAGATACCCTTTCCTAAGGCGGTCACACAGACACAAGCAAACCACACGCGTAACAGAATATAACATTATACATACACATCTTGACACGCACGCAAACAAACAAACCCATATTTAATAACTAACTATTCCAACATATATACACAAGTTGATCACATGACATATTTAACTACCAACTCAAACCTATCGGGAATGTTAGCATTCCTTCTTTTCCGCGTTGATTTACGGTGGCCTGATGGTAAGAGCTAAGCATGTAGAGTCAGAGGTGACTCTGTAAATGGGTTCGAATCCTAAGACCAGCAGTAATTAGTATTTCCTACACTGATGATTGCATATAGCATGAAACACTAGGTAAAAATAATTAATAATTATAGAAAATATTATATATATATTGAAATATTGTATATATATATATATAGTCTCGGGAGTTCTTTTAACCTTCAAAACTGAAAACAAAAAAAAAAAAAAAAAATTTTGTTGAAAGATTTTAGTCTAGTAAGTCAATCAATCTACTGCAATCACTATTTTAGTTTACTTCAGAAGAATATACTCTAATATAAATATATTTTTATATATGTTTTTATATATAAGGGATCGTCAGTTGTTTACCATGAAAACTGTTTCGGGATTTTAAAAACAAAACAGTATTTCTTTATCATGGCATCCCAGCAGTGTTGATCAGACACCACCTCCCTGTGTATATATATATATATATATATATATATATATATATATATATATATATATATATATATATATATATATATATATATACTGATGATTGATGAATGCAAAATAAAATTGAATTAAAATTTATCAATCATCCGCCTGAAGACGACCAATGATGGTCGAAAACGTTCGCGTTAAATATGAAGATTTCTTACACTCCATTATTAAAAGCACAAGATCTATCGTCCGACGAATAGAAAGATTTGATAAAAAAAGGAACAAACAGAAGTTGGCATTCCTGTTCAACCAGATATGTATAAAAGAAGGAATGTTGCCTAACTATACAATATATATATATATATATATATATATATATATATATATATATATATATATATATATATATATAGTGTGTAGATTTCAATTTTGTGTTGAGAATCTGAATAACAGAGCTCAATGTAATTTAAACAGAGCAAAACAGAATTATAAAAAGAAAAACTATACACACATTAAGGTTGTACACATTATAACTTATTTCGACCCCTTAATTAGGTCTCCTCAGATGTATAAACAACCATTTGTTTATACATCTGAGGAGACCTAATTAAGGGGTCGAAATAAGTTATAATGTGTACAACCTTAATGTGTGTATAGTTTTTTCTTTTTATAATTCTATATATATATATATATGAACATAGCTTACATTATATAAATAGGAACATGTATTTTCTATCCGTCATCCGTATACGCCTAGTAGCATGTGTACAATCAACCGCCCTAAAAACTCTCTTTTACATAAACTTCAGCTGCGATTTCTACTTTTAGCAGGGCATGATACGAACGAAAAGACTGCAAGGTAAATCATTTATATTGGCTATAAATCTAAAAATAGTAAGTCAGGTACTGTGGTAATTTAAGTCCATGTTCCATACCTTGTTTGTCGGTGACGAGGAAAGAAACATAAAACAGCTTTATAAAAATAAAGGTATACCTTGTTTGTCGGTGACGAGGAAAGAAACATAAAACAGCTTTATAAAAATAAAGGTATTTTCTTTATCTGTTGCGTAATATCGTAATTCGTGTCGTCTTTTGCAAACTCTTTAGACTTTGGATTTTGGTTCCAGCCGGCGTAAAATATTTTCGTAGATTATTAATAAATCGGTCGCCAGAAAATTTTGAGTTTGGATAAAATAGAGAGAGAGATGGGAATTTCTCGAACCCCTCACTTTGTTCTATCTCTCTGGTGTCGGATCTCCATTCTATGTTTAAAAACAAGGAACATTCTACCGAAGTTTATCTCTATTTGAAGATTTGGTATCTGTCTATCTGAAACCGAAACTATACTATTAATTCTATATCTGAAGCCGAATCTGTATTATTACTTCTATATCTGGAGCCAAAACTATACTATTAATTCTATATCTGAAGTCGAATCTGTACTATTACTTCTATACCTGGAGCCAAAACTATACTATTACTTCTATATCTGGAGCCAAAACTATACTATTAATTCTATATGTGAAACCAAAACTATACTAATACTTCTATATGTGAAGCCAAAACTATACTATTAATTCTATATCTGAAGCCGAATCTGTACTATTACTTCTATATCTGGAGCCAAAACTATACTTATACTTCTATATGTGAAGCCAAAACTATACTATTACTTCTATATCTGGAGCCAAAACTATACTATTAATTCTATATCTGAAGCCGAATCTATACTATTACTTCTATATGTGAAGCCGAAAGTATACTATTACTTCTATATCTTAAACCGAAACTATACTATTACTTCTATATCTGGAGCCGAATCTATACTATTACTTCTATATCTGAAACCAAAACTATACTATTACTTTTATATCTGGAGCCAAAACTATACTATTAATTCTATATGTGAATTCGCAACTGTACTATTACTTCTATATGTGAAACCGAAACTATACTATTATTTCTATATCTGAAGCCAAAACTATACTATCACTATCGTGTAATGCTCAATTTAATTTACTATACTATTTCAGACTAATGCATTACATTTCTATGCCCAATTCAATGTGTGATGGTAGTGTAGTATCTGTTCCAAATGAGGAGGTAATCCGTGGGAAGATGGTATCATACGCAGGCAATCTTTCTATACATTTTCTATTCTGCTGTGCTCTTCTTTTCAGAAATCATTTTCCAATTGTTTATGGGATTTGAGCGACATTCGTTCGTTTATTTGTACGCTTATCTTTTTTTTCTATGTGAAGAGTTTACTAGCACGGTAGAAGGAGCCCTCTTCTTTGCTACAGCCTTGACAATGTCTTCAATGTATTTGTTCCAATTCATGTTACCTGTGAAGTTTAACTCTCAGGTAGGGTGTTATTTGCCATTACAATCGGTGGTTAAAGAGGTTTCTTGTAGTAATTTAAGGAAAGGAGCTTTGTCTTTGCGGCATTAAAAGTTACCACCCATTTATGACCCCAATCCACAGCAGCCTGGAGGTTATTTCCTAAGGATTCAGCTATTGCCTCGGATATGTTCGTGTCCGTTTAGCCTACATGGCGAGACTAAAGCGTGGTGTCGTTAGCAAATATACTAATCTCCGACTCGATGACATCAAGGATATCGTTTATGAAAATCAGGAACAATAAAAATCCAAGGATGAATCCCTGGGTACACCAGCATTTATGTCATGTTGCTTAGAAGAACGGCCATCGAGGACAACCTGGATCTTTCTTTCGGTTAGGAAGGATCTAATTATATTAAGTAGTTGCCCAGTAATACCATATGAGTGAATTTCTTAGAGAAGCCCTTTATGCCATAACTTGTCAAAGGCCTTGGATATATCAAACGCTACTGCCCTAGCTTCAGTTGCCTTGTCGAGTGTATGATACATGCGTTCAGAGATGACTGTTAAGATATCTGCAGTAGATCGTGCTGGTCTAAATCCATACTGGCGGTCAGAATGAAGTTTAGCATTAACTAAGTGCCGGACTATCGCTAGATTGATTAAAGATTCAAAGATTTTAGCAAAGATCGGCAGTAGACTGATTGGGCGGTAGTTCTGAGGATCAGTTCTATCCTCACAATTCTTGAAGATTGGTACCACAGAGGCAAATTTGAGCTATAGGTGAAGCAAGATTCAGCAAGGTATTTATTGTAGAGTTTGGAGAGGACAGGGGCCAGTTCAGCAGAGCATTTCTTTATTACTATTACAGGTATAAGATCAGGCCCACAAGCTTTGGAGGTGTCAAAAGTTTTTATGATGTCTCTGACCTGGGATGATGACCAGATTTTTAAGCGTGTCTTCGGTCCGCAATGGGAATTTAGGGAGGGTGTGGTTTGCTGAGTCCAAAGTAGAGTTTAAAGCAAAACGCTGGGCAAGTAGTTCAGCCTTGTCAGTGGCCGTGCAAACGACATCATTGTGGTTTGATAGCGGGTAAATCGTTGAGTGTCCATTTGTTATATAATGATGGACGTAACTTGTGGGATTATAAAAACCTTCATGAGAATGTTATATGATAATGGACGTATGTGGCGGAGAACGGGTGTGGGGTCGTTGGTTTGGCTGGTGTGACTTAGTGCGTGCCGCCGAGTGCATAGAGTGCGATGCTGTTTCCGGGAATCGAAACGTGACAAGTGACGAGACGATAGGTGACCTTGGTTCAAAAGGTCATCCTGCACTTATGTGGTTATCACGTGATATTACGTCACAGTTTTGACATGTGAGAAAATTGGAGTTTTAAAACCAGTTCGGACTTAGGAGGCGCAGAAGTCGGACGAAGGAATTAAGATGTAGCTAAGTCAGAACGGGAAATGTTTTTCCCTAAGAAAGAATACTGGCGTACAAGATGTCCTTCTCCCCACCTGTCTCCTCAAATAACAAAGGACTGATTAGACAATAAGCTAGCCAAGAATTAACCACGATATTCATAAGTCTCTCTCTCTCTGTCTCTGTCTGTCTGTCTCTGTCTCTGTCTCTGTCTCTGTCTCTGTCTCTGTCTCTGTCTCTGTCTGTCTGTCTGTCTGTCTCTCTCTCTCTCTCTCTCTCTCTCTCTCTCTCTCTCTCTCTCTCTCTCAACGATAGCAAAACATCTACACGGGCAATAGAAACTGACGCCGAATAAAAAGTAATTAAAATGAAAAGATTGTTGTGTTATGAAGCGGGTGAGAAAGGTCTTTTGTTACAGACAACTCACGGAGATGGCCACTACAGTGCAGAGGCGAAGAAAGTACTCAACCACTAGACGACAGAGCAAACCGAGAAGAAACGAAGGTATGCATTATTAAGGGGCTATGCGACACATTGTTCACCACACTATTGTAGATTTCTCTTTTTTCAGGTGATCAAATCTTCTAGTTCAGCATTATATTGTGACTAAAAGCGAAAGGAGATAGGCGCATTTTGACTCTCTTGTGTCTTTTTTAACGATCTGACCAGGGAGAACTCGAGTTAATGAAATGGCTCCAATATAGTTAAGACAAAATGTAAGTTGAATTGGTGCTTTTTAGGAATACATATGCATGGATTTGCAGTCGTGACGTAGTTGTGACGTAGAAATTCCGACTATAAACGGAGAAAGCTGAATCAAGTTCTGACTTTTTCTCGAAAGTTACAAATAAAAAAATACGCTGTTTCTTGGCAGACGACTATTTTTCAATCAATTAGAAAGATGAAGGTTCGACTTTTACGTAATACTTTAGATATGACGTTTGATGCTTTTCATTTCGGATTTTTGGGATACCTTTTCATTTACATTTGCTAAAAAGGTTAGGGTTAGGGTTAGGGTTAGGGTAAAATAAAAGTTCGGTTCGTATTGTGTAGAAGTACCGAAAGCACATGACAGAATGCTTTTAAATAGAAGATAAAATCAACAGTTTTTTTCGTTAACTAACTTCTTCACAAAAAAGCTAATAATACATTCAGTTTGTTCAGGGAAGTTCGTTAACGTTCGCCAGTCTCGGAAGTCTCCGATAAAACTCGGAATTGATGACGTAAGTACTGAAATATTCTTGTATTCTTGAAAAGTACTATTAAATTATTGTCGTCTCATTTCTTTGTTGTGTAATAAAGAGAGTGTCTGAGTTACTGGCCGTGAAACGGCAGCGTCAATCCGAGAGCAAGAGGGGACGAGAGAAGGACGATGACCCCGACTCCCAACTATTCAACACTTTTAACTTTTATCAAAAGAGTGCAAGTATAATTGAACATGAGAGTAAAATCAGACTGAGAGATGAAGTCTTTTCAATATTTGTAAACGACGTAGAGCAGGCATGTCAACTCAGAATCTGCTCAAGGCCATGTGGGTCAATTTGTGCTGTCGCGAGAGCCTTAGCTTATTTACTAAGTAAAACGGGGTGTAATTAACAATGACAACACCGAACTACTCTAGTCAGCCGTGCAAATAGCTCTAGACCCCACAATGATAAGGCCCAACAATCACACATGGGATGAAAGCAGGATATATATATATATATATATATATATATATATATATATATATATATATATATATATATATATATATAAGAAAGGGTATTTAGACATATTTTTTAAACCATTGTTTCGTAATAGTATTATTTTTTTTTGAAAAAACCATAACAATGGTGGTGTAAAATAAATAAAATTTATTTTAATCTTAGCTTTCGAGAATAAACTTCTCATTTTAAAAGAGTGTTTTTCTTTTCTTCTTTCTTTTTCATCGATCGATGGAAATGAACTTTTTGGTCAGAAAATCACGTTATGTCTGCAGGCGAGGTGACGCCGGGTATTTAGACATTTTTTAAACCATTGTTTCGTAATAGTATTTTTTTTTAAACCCATAACAATGGTGGTGTAACACGTAATCGAGCACTCTGCTGGGATTTATCCTGCTATATTACAAAGAAAGTATATATATATATATATATATATATATATATATATATATATATATATATATATATATATATATATATATATATATATATATATAGGATGATTCATAAGTCACTTAGCTACTTATTTTTGAAATTCTAAATACGGTAATACAAAACAGAAAGTTTATTCAACAAATTCATTTATGGGAGTTTAAAATTACAGCAAATTTTCAAAATTTCCATCTTCGTTCTGCATGCGTAGCTCCATTCTTTTTTTGCAAGGAATTTACGACTCTTTGTAGCATATTTGATTGATTAATTTTAACAAACTCGGCAGTGATTTTTGATTTGAGGTCGTCATTGCCTTTCAACAAGTGTGGGAGATTCATCAAATTTGGCCATATGAATAACAATAAAAATTCGCTCTTCAATTGTAAATGACATACTGTATGAAAAAAAAGCACATATGATGATTTACACAAATTTAAATAAATAAAAATAAATATATATAGAAACAAATATATAAACGAACACATATAAAATAACAAATAGCAGTAATTAGAGAGTAAGATAACAATCATCAAAAGTTCATAGTATGTTTGTGCTTCATATGGTAATAATTTTAAATAGCTAAGTGACTTATGAATCACCCTGTATATTGAAAACCTAGACAAAATAACGAAATATACTAATTTGGGTTATAATTGAATTTCTGTATTTACTTCTTTTTTTAAACTTTAATGTTTTAACCATATAAATGTTATATATGGAAAGCCTAGACAAAACCACGACAGCCTCTGGCATCGAGATAAACGTAGAAAAAGCAGAGTAATGACCAACAACACCACTGGCATCAGCCAGGACATAAAGGTCAGCGGCGAGAAACTGAAAGCCATCAACAGTTTCAAGTACCATGTGATGTTTGTGACGGACGACGAGTCCAAGCTTCAAGTCTTTGCAAGAATTGCGCACTGGTCAAACTAAGCTCTATATGGAATGCCAGGAATATCACATCCAACTAAAAAATAGACTGATTAGCTCCCTACTCATTTCCATATTTCTGCAGACATGAAGAGAAGACTATGAGAGATGAGATGCTTCCGAACGATCCTAAACATCTCATACAGAGACCACATTCCTAATGACGAAGTGAAGAACAGACTCATACAAGCAGTCCGGTCATATGAAGATCTACTGACCACTGGTAAAAAGAGGAAAATGAAATGATACGGCCACGTCACACGATCATCAGGTCTCGCAACGACAATCATGCAGGAAACTGCACAGGGAGAAAGAAGGAGGGCTAGACAAAGAAAGTGTTGGGAGGACAACATACGAGAGTGGACAGAGTTGGCGCTGTGTAGCACGAGCTAAGGCAGAAAAGCAGGAGGATTGAAGGAAGCTGGTTGCCAGGTCATCTTTGGTACCCCAACGGACAGATAAAAATATCCATTCTGTAACACAAAGGTTAGTGAGTGCAAAATTTTCCCAGGGATAAGGGAAGTAGGCCGCTCCCACCGCTCTAATGGTGTACGGTTTTTCATTTGCCAACAAACTCTGATAACGTGATTTTTGGGTTACTACTTGAATTCTCTTAGAAACACGTGTTAGTATTTCTTTACTTCGAACACTGACATTAAATTCACAGTATGAAATAACTCTGATCTGCAATTATATATATATATATATATATATATATATATATATATATATATATATATATATATATATATATATATATATATATATATATATATATTTAAATTTAAAATGAAATAATACGGCCACGTCACACGATCCTCAGGTCTCGCAACGACAATCATGCAGGAAACTGCACAGGGAGAAAGAAGAAGGGCTAGACAAAGAAAGTGGTGGGAAACAGTTTTTCATGGTAAACAACTGATGATCCCTTAAATAACTAATATAATAACTGTAAAAATTAAATTGACTTACATGAGTGATTTTTCCACTGAACGACTTCGGACTTAAGGTTTTATTTATTTCCCCCCCCCCTTATATAGTTTTAATGGTTGAGATACTTCCGAGACTATATATATATATATATATATATATATATATATATATATATATATATATATATATATATCGGCATGCTAAGGAAACGTTATTCGTGACATGATAATTCTATTGATATACTGACTTTTCACAGCTTTAAGTTTTATTGGAATCAATCACCCCACTACTCAATACCACATTAAAAATTTTCAATATTTGCATTGTTACAATGACTTGCTAACCACCTTTGAAACTTTCCTCGAACTATTTTGCTTGAAGCATATTTAAAAAAAATGGTTTCAAATATTTTTAATGCTTACCAATAATTAGCAATTTTATTGTTTTTTTTTTCTTCTGAGGAGAAGAGTAATTCTTTGAAAATCTATGGATCAAAGGTCGATTTATTATATTCCTTGCTTGAACACCCGATGATTTAATAAACTTGTAAACTATCCAATGTTATTTTTTTAATTATTTCAATTAAAAAAACGATCGACTAACAGGTACCTTGGGATTCAGTCTGTTAATTTTAGTCGATCTTTTTATTCCCTTTAAAATTTTTAATCGAATCTCTTCCGACGATTAAATATATTACTACAAATTTCCTCTCTTTTTTTCCTTGTGATATTGTCCTCGACTCGCTATGACTCCGTTCATCCTATTTAAAACCTTGATATATATATATATATATATATATATATATATATATATATATATATATATATGTATATGTATGTATATATATATATATATATGTATATATATGTATATATATATATATATGTATATGTATATGTATATATATATATATGTATGTATATATATATATATATATATATATATATATATATATATATATATATATATATATATATATATATATATATATATATATATATATATACTTGGGTGGAATCGTCGTTGTTGGATTTTCACACAGATTCTTCTGGATTCACCAATTACATTTGAACCCCATACCACTTGGATTTCCGTTTTTTTGGTGACTTTCATTTGCATTTAAACACACCCGTTTGAACTTTAAAACTTAAAAAAAAAACTTTTTTCAAATGTCTAATATTGACTCTCCTTATCTGTCAACTTATCAATCACTACCTCCTCTGATGATAAGATTTTAATCTTTGAAAAGCCTGGCTTAAGGAATGAAATTGCTTGCAAGAGAAGAAGAATAAATATTTTTATTTACTAAATGCTCCTTGTTCTGAACAACTGAAGATATTGATTTGCTTCCATTTGCAGGTCTAATTATTTTTCATTGACTCATTATATATATATATATATATATATATATATATATATATATATATATATATATATATATATATATATATGGTACGAAAATATACTTTTGGCAAATAAGCTACACAGAAACGTTTATCTTCTATTGCCGAGGAAAATCATCAGGCTAATTGTTCTACTAAGCTCTACTCACGGAGTGAGCACTGTTGAAGTAACTACTGAAAAATATATGTGATATATAGAGTGTATACCCTCCGTCAAAAATATTTAAAAAATACTTCGCGAATATTCCTGCTAATATTTATATAAATCTTTTTTTCATTTTCCAGTTTGAAACTTTTTTTATCTTTCTTATTTAAAAAAAATACTGATTGAGAAGTTATTTTATATGAATATTCGTTTGAACACTGGCGAAGCATAATTTTTTCCCGGTCATTTTTGACGGAGGGTATCGACTAGTAACGTAATAAAGAGAATAAGCCAGCTATTGTCATACTCGGGAACGCCCTGGGGACAATGTGGGCTAATTTGTGTTGACATAAGGGCCGCGCGCGACTAACTGAAATCACATGATCTGTTTCTATCACTACCTGGTAGAGCGTCACCAAGGGACGTGTCTATCAGACGTGTCTACGCATTGTGATTATGTATGGAAGTGAAACCTGTCCAGTGTGGGTTGAAGACATGCGTTGAATGAAGAGAGAAATGATATGAAAATGATACGATGAATGTGCAATGTGAGTCTTTAAGACAGGCTTAGATCTGATGACTGCAGAGTAATGTTAAATCTGGACAGTATATGGAGATGCGCGTAGAACATTGAAAGAATGGATGAGAGTTCCTTAGTTAGTAGATGTAGAACAGTTGAAGTGTCAGCCTCAGTTTACAAGGGAAGGCCACATAGGAAGTGATGGGTTTGAAAGAAAGAGGGATACATAAAGACTTGGTCAGAATTAAGTTAATTTGAAAGTCAATTTCTAAAAGCCGTCCAACAGATGCCAAGATGTAAAACGGACGTTAAGCCGATGATGATGATGATGATGATGATGATGATGATGATGATGATGATGATTATTATGATGACGATGATTAAGATGCCGAGGATGCCGATGATGATGATGATGATGAT
>OY744519.1:20808458-20820958 GCA_963556195.1 Sepiola atlantica | reverse complement strand
AGCTTAATTTTCGATTTCTGGTATTAATGATAAAATGATAAATATTTATTGATTTTAAAATTCAAGTGCATTTTTACGTTTGCGAAAATGTATGCACAAATTACATGAGTTTTTACCGTAAATCGAAAATTAAAAAAATAACAACAACAACAACAACAACTCTATAGCTAAATATTTAGAGATTCAAAAAGAATCGGGATCGGGAATTGTATCGGAATCGGGAATTTAGAACGGAATCGGAAATTGTATCAGAATCGAGAATTATCGAAATCGTCCCATTACTAAGACAGACAGACAGACAGTAAATTAAAAGAAATGAAAAAAGAACAAAGAAAAAGAAAAAAGAAAAAAGGAAGAAAACAAAAAACATAATCGAATAATTAAAGGTAAGTCGTTTTTAAGAGGAGGAATGGGGCCTTTTTTGTTGTTGTTGCCGGGGCCACATTTTACGCATGTTTCGACACATATTCTGGCAGGGTTTTCTTTTCTTATTTCTTATTTTGATTTCAAACGCAAAAGCTCCGAGGCAGAGGATGGTGGCAATAATCGCGGAAGCAGAACCCAGCGAAAGAAGAAAGCCAAAGTAGAAGAAAAAGAAGAACTTGCTTCTAATGGCGGGTCTGGTTTTATCGAGTGGAAAGTTGATACAAGGAAGCTGGCTTCTTCTTCTCCTTCTTCATCTTCGTTTTCTGCTGAACATCAGCCATATATGGAGTCTGCAGGCGCTAACCAAACCCTGGCACTGATATTTTAGTCAAATTTGGGAGCGTCTGAGAGAGAATGCGAAAAAGTGTGGCGAGGAGGAGTAACTCTTTTTTTTTTATCTGGAGGCGGAGGAGCACGGCAGTGAAAGGTTTTGTTGGGGGGTTAGGGTTAGGGTTAAGGTTAGGGTTAGGGTTAGGGTTAAGTTTTGTCAGGGGGGGGGAGGACTCATGAGTAGAATGAGAAGGTGAAATAATTTTTGAAGAAAAGAAAAGAAACCGATAAGAAGGAAAATAAAAGATAAGAAAGACAGTATGTTTACATCCGGATGCCATCACCCCACTACAGCAAAGTTAGACACAAGGTCAGTTTCTACTCATTTGCACAAGGCCGGAAGGTGGGGAAAACTAGCTGCCCCGAGGAAGGCAACTCACGTCGTGTAAAAAAAAAAAATAGCCGAAAACGAACCCGTTGTCACATAGAAGCTAATCTTTGCATAGACTGTTAAGACCAACTTTTATAATATTATTTATAACAGTGATTCTCACGCAGCGGGAAATTACCCCCCCCCCCCTTATGGGGGGATTTTTAGGGGTTCAGGGGGTAGCACCACAGATTAGCAGACACAAAAAGGCCGCAAAAATCACAGTGTGCATCACCCATCGTTACTGAAAGGTCATGTTGGATTTCTACCCGCTAGCATTTGTAGTAAATGCTATTATGTTAGTATTAGTTAGTATTCTTAGTATGAATGCCTATTTTGAGTCAGCCATTTGTTGAAAGGGGGGGGATATCATTCTGATACATGATAGACAGGTTCACGATTTAAAAAAGGTTGAGAACCATTGATTTATAACAACAAAAACGTCACACGAAAGACAAACAAAACATTTTCATAAACAAACAACGAAAAGTAGTTATTTTAGTTTCCTTCACCGTTGGGTGTAGGTTAGAGAAGGTTTGACAGTGTCTGAGTGAAGACAGTAATAAAGTTAGAAAGTTATTTGGGTTGCCGAAAGTCTACGAGCAGTTTATCTTCAAGCGAAGATAGCCGGTGCTCGGGGGTCCAGTGATCAGAGGCACCAGAGAAAAAGGTGGCGTCTAACTCCGTTGCTTCCAGTTAACTCTCTGATGACCGTCTGTGATTCCTAAAGGGGCTGAAGTAGTTCTTCAAACGACGGATGAAATTAATACGTCTTGGAAGCGGACCAAACCACCCCACGGAGCCTGTTCTCCGAGAGAGAAAATAAATGTTATTATTTATGACTGCTACAGTCATTCCCCGGTAGGGTCGCCACAAGCAACTGGCATTTACTCCCCCCTCCCCGAAAGAGGAGTTAATTCCTGGGGGAGTACACCTCCTCGAAACGAGCCGAACCACACCTTATTCAGACAAAAAAAGAGTCTTATGATTCAGGTCGGTTCCTAGGTTGCCAGAATGATGCCAAGAAGCATGGTATGACAACTGGTGAATGTTAATTTATAGTGAGGAATCCAGTTCCCCCAAAAGGAGGAATTCTAGATGCTTGCAAAACTTTTCTAGATCTGATCCGTCGGTAATCCCAGATAGGGAAGACCCAATAGATTATCTATAAACCAATCACACCATTCACGAAGGAAGAGGTAATGCCTAGGAAAAGTGCCTTCTAGAACAGGCGGAACCATACTGCACCTTGTTCTAAAGACGAGGGAATACAATAATGGAAAGAAGCAGTTACAAGAAGAAGAGAAAGAAAAAAATAAGTTACGTAAGAAAAAATAGAGGAAGACAGAAAAGAAAGAAAGAATCAGAGAGAAAAAGAGAAAATAGATAAAGGAAGGAAGAATGTAACTACATAGAAAAAATGGAAAGAGAAACGAAGAAAGAAAAAGGAATAAATAAATGAATAAATAAATAAAGTTTTTGAAAGAATATCAAAAAGATAACAAAATTGAAAGTGCATCCATCTTGGAATAAAAAAAATATAAACAAAGTTTCCAAATAAGAAAAAAGGAAAGAACAAAGAAATTATCAAATGATGAAAGAAAAGAATGTAAAAAATGCAGAAACGAAAGCAAAAATTAGAAATAAAGGAAATTACGAAGGAGAGAAAGGAATGATAAAAAAAAAAGTGATCAAAGAAATAATGGAAGTTATTAAAGAAAAAAAAGCAGATGAAAGAAAAACAAGTCACCAAAAAGGATGAATGAAAAAAAGAATGACAAAAAATATATAGCTAATACTAAAGAGATAACGAAAGAAAATTTAGTTAAACTAAAGAAATAAATCGAGGTTACTACAGAAAGAAAAAAGATAGAAAAAAAGAAAGGAAAACAATTAAAGAAAGAAAATAAAAAGAAAAGAATAGAAGAAAGAAAAACTGAAGAAACAAACTCAAGTGAGAAAAGTAAAGTAAAAAAGGGGAATAAGAAATCAAGGGAAAGTAACGAAGATATAAAATTACTTCAAAAAAGAAAGAAAGAAAAACTGTCAGAAAAATTAAACAGTTCCTACATACTGAAAAAAGCGGAACTGAAGGAGATGAAAAAAAAAACAAGTTATCAATGAAAGAATGAAAAAAGAATGACAAAAAAAACGAAATTAAAAAAGAAAGTTAATACATTTTTTTTACCAAAGTTAATATTACAGAAAGATAAAGAAAGAAAGAAAGAAAGAAAAAAGAAAGAAAGACTGAAGAAAAGGTGAAAGTTTCAGCAAAAAGAAATAGAATGAAAAAAACTGAAGAAAGAAAGGGAAGGTTTTCACAGAAAAAAATAAAGACAGAAACTAAGTAAGAAAAAAGAAAACGAAAAAGAAAAAGAAAACATACCTAAAGAAAGAAAGTGAAGGTTTTAACAGAAAGAAAGAAAGTTAGAAAAAAAGTGAAAGTTTCTACAAGAAGAAAAGGTAAGTATGAAAAATAAAATTACGAAAAAATGAAAAAAAGAAAAGAGAACACAAAAAGAAGTTAACAACGAAAAGAGAAATTTATTTTACTATTTTTATTTAAAACGATGAAAAATGAAATCGGAAGATGAACGAAAATTAAACGAACAATTTGATATGATTTCGACCTTAAGAGCACGGCGAAGTAAATGTCGGATTTGTTTTTGTTTGCTTTTTTAAAATTCTTTTGCAAGGTTTCCTGGCCGCCATTTAAAAAAATCCGCCACGACCAATAGAATTAAAGCCACAATATCAAAAGAGAAAGAAAAACATTTTTTATTATTCGAATTTGGGATTATTCGAATTTTGGATTATTCGAATTTTGGATTATTCGAATTTCGGATTATTCGAATTTTGGATTATTCGAATTTTGGATTATTTGAATTTTGGATTATTCGAATTTTGGATTATTCGAATTTTGGATTATTTGAACTACTATTCTCATATTGTTTGTTCTCTTCAAAACATTTCGACCGATGTAACCTCCGACTGCGTCTTTTGAAATTTGGGAATTAGCATTTTAGATGCATCAACGCATGTCATTAATGGCCGCTGTCCGCCACGCTTTCAGTAACACTTAAGTTTGAAATTGTAACCAATTGCCTTTCTAGTAGGGACGAACTAAAGAATTGTCTAAAATAAGATGAGTCGCTTCAATCTGCGCGTTTGCAGGTGAAGTTCTATTTAAAACTGAACGACGGACATAACCCCTTCAGAGACGTGCGAGGTCGCATCCAAAGATTAACAACAAAATCAACGTAACAACGAGAAAGACTAAAGACTAAAGATCCCCCACTGTCACCACCTCTCCCCGCCCCGCATGGCAACATGATAAAAAGATAAGGCAAAAAAATAGGTAAGAAAAACAACAAAAATATACAATCCATCTTTACCCTTTCTGCTTAAAAATGTTCCAAATATCGATGCTACGTAACCTCATTTTAGTGCGTGTATACTTAAAGCCGAGTTCAAGTCCTCTTCCCTCCCCGCCCACGGTCGACTTTTAATGTTGAGGGAATCCATCTCTCCCCAAAAGGGCCCAATTTCGGATTGGTAAAAATTTGTTTAAAGAATTTGTTTACTTCCTTCCTACCGCAAGGTCGGAAGGCGGCAGAAAATGACAGCGCTACCGGAGAGCGCACCCTGGCTCTGCAGAAGTAACTATAGACACATCCGTCGGTATTTTCCGGCAGGGAAGCCACGGGCGATCGGCAATAAACCGAAGTTGCACTCCTAAAGACTGAGTCGGACTATAGGATTGACATGTATTATTATTATTATTAATTGACCAACTACATGTGCGAACACACACAAGTCACGCCCCCTGAACACTCTAGTATAAAGAAATTACATCTTCGTGCAAACAGAAGCTCCCAGCGAAATATTGACAACAAAAGTGGTAATGTGATGTGCGTACGATTACGTTCGCACGCCCAAATCATTTTCCGTCTTTTGAAAATCATTTTTATCGCCCTCCAAAACAAATTCACTGTTTGATCCGATTACACACAATCAAAAGATCAGAATTTCAACATTCTCAGTCGAGTCAGAGACAAGACAAACCAACACGCTCAGTTACGCTGAACCCCTTTGCCTCATGACAAAGAAGAGAGCAAATGACTATTCCCAACCGACTCACACACTAACAAAAGAAAGTACACACGCATACACACACTGACAAAGGCAGCACGCACAATGCCAACTCAAGTCATTTACCCATCCGATCACACTGTCATACGCATATACATACTGACAGAAAAAGAAACATATCGACACATATAATTGTAACACTCGTACCTTTTCTCACTCCGAAGATTCAAATTTTCTAACGTATAATTTACCCACATAAAATAACTTTTATTCATTTGTAAATTTCTACATATATAAACGTATTGTGACGTGAAAAATGTTTTATCTCTTTTATTTGACATTCATATTTTGATCAATTTTCGAGATTTATTACTTTTTAATTGTCAACATGGGTCTTGGCACATGTGAAAGACGCTGTTAAATATACAGGACTAGTGTACCAAAAAGGACATTAGGCAGGAGTAGGCGCACTTGACACGGACACACACGTGTCAGAAAAAACAACATAAGATGATTGATTGTCGAAAATAAAATAATCGTTGATTGAGTCAATCCATCTAGACGAGAGAAACAAACACGGTTGATTGTCAGAATAAAAAGAAACGTGGATTGAAATCACCTGCAAATGTTAGCGACAAGAGGGAAATACCCCGTCGCTGAATAAACGCTATATTGACAGCAAAGTCCCGCAGTGGGCATTTGCAGGTGGATGTGTGGGTGTCACAAATTGTTATATAATATCAACCCGAAGTTGATATCTTCACTCGATTGACGATCTGGACTTGGGAAAGCTACCCCGTCAAGTTTCTATGTGTGCGTTCTCCTTCCTCACTAACTCGCACTCGTTCACCGCCACCGACAATAAAGATACATTATTATATTTTCACATATCAGAATCGTCGTTCTTCCTTTGAGCACAGCAGAAATATAACAACGCGTATAAACCATATTCAAGCCGGAATCCACGCTACAGGATCATACCTCACACGACAGAAGAGAGTCTGGAGCTCCTGGTCTGTCCGATTGAGTGCTGAGGTGAACCTTAGCTGACTGAATCCTAACCCAATTGCGTATCATGGCATTATCTCTTCAAATGTTTATCTTTTTAGGTCTTCAAATGTCGGAATTGGATGAACTTATGTTTTTCTAACTGTGCGTTATTCTATTATTCCCTTCGTCTTCTGATTTCTCGAAATTGCTTCATTAGTTTTTCTTGAAATTCATCATGAACGCAAAAACTGACAGAGTTCAATTAAATACTAAAATGTCAATTCATGCAAACATATAAATGCTACTTCAGTATCTTTTGTTTGATATCCACCAAAAGTTAGGATTAATAGTTATTAGACCACCATTGACCCGTTTGGCCAGTATTTGCTATCACCCCCTCTCTCTCTCTCTTTCTTTCTCTCTCTCTCTCTCTCTCTCTCTCTCTCTCTCTCTCTCTCTCTCTATATATATATATATATATATTATTATCATTATTAAATATATATATTTCTTTTTCGATAATCATCATTCCTTCTCTCATTTTTGTTCTTTTTCTTCCCACCTCTCTTCTTCGCTCATGTCTCTTTACCCCTCCCTCTTCTCTCTGTATTTTAATTATTTACGCCCCCTCCCACAAATGCTCTTATAAATTGCTCTTTATTTACAATGTTAGCATTCTTGTGACGTCATTCGCTGTGTACGGTGTCGAGCAACTAAACAAACAAACGAGATGACAAGATTAACGGAGTTTTATAAGTCGTGCTAATTGACTCAGGTAAAGCGAGTACTGAAAACACCAAGAAAACCCTGAACCCTAACACCGAGAAAACTCTAACCCTGACCCTAACCCTAAACCTAACCCTAACCCAAAACCCTAACCCTAACCCTAACACCAAGAAAACTCTAACCCTAACCCAAAACCCTAACCTTAACCCTAACACCAAGAAAACTCTAACCCTAACCCTAAACCCTAACCCTAAACACTAACCCTAACCCTAACACCAAGAAAACTCTAACCCTAACCTTAACCCTAAACCCTAACCCTAACCCTAACACCAAGAAAACTCTAACCATAACCTTAACCCTAAACCCTAACCCTAACCCTAACACCAAGAAAACCCTAAACCCTAACCTAACCCTAACCCTAAACCCTAACCCTAACCCTAACCCTAAACCCTAACCCTAAACTCTAACCCTAACCCTAAACCCTAGCCCTAACACCAAGAAAACCCTAAACCGTAAACCCTAACCCTATACCCTAAACCTAAACCCTAACCCTAACACCAAGAAAATCCTAAACCCTAACCCTAAACCCTAAACCCTAAACCCTAAACCTAAACCCTAACCCTAACCCTAACCCTAACCCTAACACCAAGAAAACCCTAATCCTAACCCTAACCCTAAACCTAAACGCTTACCCTAACCTTAACCCTAACACCAAGAAAACCCTAACCCTAACCCTAACCCTAACCCAAACTTTAACCCTAAACCTAGGAAGACTGAAAAGAAAATGTCGCACAAATAGGTAAAACTTGCAATTTTTGACAAATATAAAAAGTACATTTTACTCCTAAATCGAACAATAGTGGTTTACATTATTTAAGTAACAGTGCACCCTACCTTAGAGTCCATTATTCAAAATCCTCAGCCTAACTTTCACAGGTAACATGAATTGGAACGAATGCATAGAAGACATTGCCAAGGCTGCTGCAAAGAAAGTGGGCTCTCTCTACCGTGCTAGAAAACTTTCCCCACCTGCCAGTATCCTATATCTCTACAAAGCCACCATTCGCCCATGCATGGAGTATTGTTGTCACACCTGGGCTGCTCCATACCAACCACTAGCCTATCTCTCTCTTAGACAGGGTCCAAAATAGCCTCTAATCTAATAGGCAGATCACTATCCACCAAACTCCACCCCCTGTCCCATCGCCGCGATGTTGCATCCCTCTGCTTGTTTTACAAGTACTTGGAATGTGCTCGGATGAAATTGTTGCACGTGAATACTCCAACCGAATCGACAATCAAAAAAATTCCACCCATCCCAGATACCAGAAGTCTTTCCACTCTAATAGTTTTTTCCTCAAAATACTAGCCTTTAAAATCCCCCCCCCAATTGTTCCTATTTCCAACATGCAGAAATTCAAATGTAATGCAAAAAAACATCTCGCTGCAACGTATGTCCCTCTACGTATGGCTTTTAATTCACAGTAGCCCATTGCGTCTCAGTGGCTATGTGCTTTCTTGAGGTGAATAAAAGTTTTAAAAAGTGATCGCAGGAGGAGATAACTCATGCCTCTATTCGTTCTTTTTTTTTAAACGCCGGATACTTATCTAATATATAAAGTTATCTTGTCGGATTGTCCATGTTAGACATGAATAGCAATATATCTGAGAAATCAATATTGTATTCTGACTAACGATTTCTTGATTTTTTTATATTTGCAGCATGTTCTTTATACTAAAAAAAGTGTAATTCGCTTTAGTTTCTTTCCAAAAATAATTATTCCAACGAAGAAGAGTATTACAATGGTAACAATTAAAAAAAGGAGGACCTAAAAAGCTCAAAATGCAGTTCCTATTTTTGTTTGAAATTTAAAATATCAGTTATTTCCCTTACATTTTTAACTCTCTTTTTTCCATCTCTTCGTGATTTACATAATACTTGTTTTTTAATTACAAAATTAAACTAAAATCACATTAATAAATCCCGGGCTACACCGGGTAGGGACAGCTAGTTGTATATACTTCATTTAATGAATACTGAATATTTAATTATTCAATAACACTTTAAATCCTGATGATTAGAACAAAATTGACACATTAGTTTGTTCGTAAAAGTGATCTCCCAAATGATAGTCCTGTATCATAGATTCACTAGGTTTTAAGGTTAGAACATAACACAATAAATTGTTGCAAAAAATAAATAAATAAATAAATAAATAAAATAACGGGGGAAAAATGTTCATTTACAAATTATTAAAAAAAAAAAAAGCGAGTAATATATTATTTGGATACTGTTCTCATCTTGGGTGTTAATCTCACAACATTTCGGTTGATGTAACTTCCGACCTTCTTCAACGGATAAAGTGCTGTGTAATAATCAATTCTAAGTGACAGTCTTCTGGAGGGTGAAGATTCAATCCCTAGTACAAGCGATATTAAGAATATAATTAAGAATTAATTAAGACTTCTACCCAGCCATAGCTGTCGGAACGAGAACAATCTATCCCTGTGGATTAAATACAGATTCCCGAGTTCGACAAGACGCATCTGAGGAAAGTCGGATGTTATATCGGGCGGTACGTTGTGAGAATAATATCCAAGATGAGAACAGTAGTACAAATAATTAAAATAATACAAATGATAAATTCTCATCTAAAATATCACGAAATACAAATCGGGTACGTAAAAGAAGAATAACAGCAAAAATGTAAAACAATGCAAAAAAATGCAAAAAGATGAAATTAATAGCCCAGCATTTATCGTCTTTACGTGACATCAAGCGACGATCGTTTCAACACGCAAAGCTATCAATGACTAAAATAAATGCATTTCAATAAAACATTATGAATCTGTACAGATGAACATAATTTGTATTTTTTTGTAAGTACAGGATTGCACGCACTTCATTATAAATAACTGATAAATAACTGATAAATAACCGATAAATAACTGATGAATAACTGATGAATAACTGATAAATAACTGATGAATAACTGATGAGGTAGAGATGGATAGAGTTTGATATTTATTAAACAACAGAGAAACCATAAAAGCATATGAAGAATTTGTCTCCATTGTAATACTATTCATTGTCAGAATAATTATTTTCGGAAAGAAACTAAAGCGAATTACACATTTTGTAATGTAAAGAACATTCTGCAAGGATAAAACGGAAGAAATGGCTAGTCAGAATTAAATATAGATTCATCAGATGCAATGCTATTTAGGTCTAACATGGAAAATCCGATAAAATAACTTTATATATTAGATTGATAGTTAGTTTTAATGATAGATTTAAAGCTACCATCCATGTTTTTTCTATTGTATCAATTGAAATGATTTGATGGATGGTTATTTATATTATTTTAAGGGGGCTAATATTGTTCCTATTTACTTCCCACCACACGAGGACAGAGTTAGAACAAAATTACAAAAATAAAATTGCCTCGGTCTAGAAGGATTTTCTCTTCACTGACTCAGCAGAGAAAAGATAAGGTGGTGTACCAGAACAGATACTGTGCCACTATCACTTGCCGGGGGGGGGTGTATGTTAGTGGTCTGTGCCGTGGGACGTCTTTGGAAAGGCTGTTAACGTATTGGCACAGTACACAACCAATCCCGTAGAAACGATAGGCATATCTCCTTCAATGATGGGTGTTAATCCCGTCCGTAGTCTTGACGGATCTAAAGTGGCGTCATTAGGCGGCATTCATTATTTACTATTAATGCAATATTTTCCATTTCTAAAAGTAGTTAAGCTCTCTGGTATTATGAAATGAGACAAATTTCGCAATGTATCTATTACGTTTGACGGAAAGATTGTAACGGACAGACGGACACACTCTCTATTTATATAAGCATCAAGATTTTCCAAATCTTTGTGTAAATAAAAGAAAAGTCAGATTCCTGTTATTTGTGTGTAGAGGAAATAGCAATATCGAAGGATGGCAAAGACAATTCATACAAATAATAATAAAGAAACCAGATCACGATACAAGAATATTTTGTTTTAAATAGATGAAAACAATTTTTAATAAATCTAAATATTTCGGCTTAACATTCCTTCTTCAGTGATGTACATAGTTTTTTTTCCTTCTTTTTTCTTTTTTCTCATTGTCTAGATGAAAAAAAAGGAAAACAAACTACGTACACCACTGAAGAAGACATGTTAAAACGAAATATTTGAATTATAAAAAAATTATATATATATATAACGACGTCGCCATCGCCGAAGACACCCGATTGCTCTCCTTCTAATTGGAGATAGACTTTTCTTGAGAGTAATCGTGTGTCTTCGGCGGCGGCGACTTGTTGTTATATCTCGACAATGAGGTAAAAGAAAAAAGACAATTAAAAAATAAATTTGTATACCAACTGAAAAAAGCTTCTTAATCAGAAATATTTAGATTTATGAAAAAATTGTTTTCATTTATTAAAAAAAAATCTTTTTGCATCGTGATCTGTTTTCTTAAAACTTTTTATATTTTCACTAACCGATGCTTCTGAGGTAGTTAGTATATTTATTAACTAATGGGAGGTGACGGTGGTTAAGTGGATAACGACACGTACTGAAGATCTGGGTATTCCAAGTTGAAATCCAGTCACTTTCACTTAGGGATCTTGGCAACCTTCTCGTGGTCCCGTAAGTACCCGATGTCTAACTAGAAAAACATCGAAGAAACTCATACCAAACACCAGAATAATCTGATTCACACGAAAGAGGAAGAAGATTCATTAAATAATAAGTATTGATTTACTCCTCTCCAGGAGTTAGGCACAAGGCCAGTTTTTATCTTACTCCCATAAGTAAGATGTGACCCAAGGTTGGGTCGGGAAAGTGGGGTTTAAAAATTGCCTGGGCAGTCCCGTCGGCATTTTCTGGTAGGGGCGCCTCAGGCAGTAAGCAATAAACTTACTCCTCCCCAAAGAGGGGAGGCGAAGCCTGGGAGGGTGGACCTCCTAGAACTGCACAGGACAGACCCATAGACCGGCGTAAATCAAGCCCCGAAGGCCAAGACAATACCAGTCTATGGGGTGCAGTATCCATCGGAACAGATACTACACTTTGATCTTAGCCAAAAGGCGCAAGAAGAAGTTGAGTAGACATGTTTGTTTCGGCTGTCACTGTGTTAGTTCCGCGTCGCACTGTGTAAATTCGGTAGACTAAGCAGGCAGTGTTCGTGCGTATGTTTGCCTTTGTGTAGTCAGTTTATGTGTGAGAGAAATAAAATTCAGTATGTGTGAGAGTATGTGCGAACTTGTGCGTGAGTGAGTTTGTGAAAGTTTCTTGCTGCGTCAATCGAGTGGCCTCGGCTGGATTTTTGGACGTATTCACGTGTCTGAAAGGAAAACCAGAAAAATGGGAAGAGAATGCTGGTGTTTGGGTTTTTAGATTACGCGCGAAATTCGGAGGTGAATATTTTTGCGCCTATGATTGGCTGAAATAAGCTGCTGATTGGAGATTGCGTCCAATCAATAGTCGATACTTTTAAACAACATTCACTGCTGCTGCTACTTCCCATGCTACAAATGAAAAATAAAAAAGCAATAATATTTCTGTTACACA
>OY744519.1:20765958-20803458 GCA_963556195.1 Sepiola atlantica | reverse complement strand
TGCAATAAACAGGAACAAAAGAGTCATTAAATTTCAAGTGGATTTTAAATTGAATTCTTAAGCTTTAAAAAAAAAAAAGCATGCAGAGATTAAAATTTAATTTTTCGTAAAATACAAATGGTTTGGATGCAGTTTGTTGCATTTTTCGTTTCCATATTTTTCATTTTTGTTTATACAGTACATTATTTAAAAATTGATTATACAAATTTTCGTATTTCAATTTTGTTTATACAGTACAATATTAAAAATTGATTATACAAATTTTCGTTGGTCTCTTTCAACTTTATTCTTAAATAAATCATTACATGTACTGTAAGTTGAGCATTTTTGGATTACTGTATGACATTTACATTTATTACTCCCGTTTTAAAGATGCCTTCAAAGCGCTAGTTAAACCAGCCAAATAAAATTAAGGATGCCACCAGAGTACACTACTAAACGCAGTGGCAGGTAATAGTGGGCAGTGGCGGGCAGAGTGGCGAGCAATGGCGCACAGAGTGCCAGAGTGGCGGGCAGTGGCGAGAATTGCGGAAAGTGGCGTAATTGGGCGTAGTGGCGTATAGTGTCGAGTAGTGGCATACAGTGGCGGGTAGGGGTGAGCAGTGGCTGACCTTGGCGAAATGGCAGGCGGTGACTGGTAGTGGCTGGTAGAAGCGAGCAGTGGCAGGCAGTGGCAGGCAGGTGCGGACCTGGGCGTACAGTGGCAAGTAGTGGCGGGTAGTGGCGTGTAGTGGTGGAGATGGGCGTGGTAACGGGCAGTGGCGGGCAGTGACGGGCAGTGGCGGGCAGTGGCGACCTTGGTGTAGTGATGGGCAGTGGCGACGTTAAATAAAATAAGTAGTTATTTCCGGAAGTAATGAACATTGAAATTCGACCCTCTGCCCCCTAACGAAAGCTGCCACATAGCCCCTTTAGGTGGACATTTAGAGATTCGGGAATACTTCCATTATCTTCCCTAGTAAATTTTACAAAAGAATACACTCGTAGATTTCATATAGAATCCTTAACCTTTGTTTTCAAAAGAAAACCCAAAACACTGGAAATGACCGATAAAATAAAGGTCAGAATCACACGTACTTAATAAACACACGCGACTTTGCCCCAGAGAAGCAAAAAATAAAAATAAAGAATAAAAATAAAAATAAAATATAAAAATATAAAAACACATACACACATCCCCGCAAACCCATACATGCGCAGACACGCCAAACAATAACACATTTCCTCAAATAAAACAACACTCTTTCAAATCGAAAGACATTTCTTCAAATAGATTTACATATCGGATGAGAGCGCACCACGCTTAAAACGCGTTATATAAAATTATAAAATTATAAAATAACAAAATTATGAATAAATGTTTAATTTTTTTTTACAAATGTTGGTAGCCTTACTCCTTTACATATCTCTCTCTCCTCTCTCTCTCTCTCTCTCTCTCTCTCTCTCTCTCTCTCTCTCTATATATATATATATATATATATATATGTATATATATATGTATATATATATAGTATGAATGAAAGTTGGTTTTTTAACGAAAAAATGAATACTCCACTGAAAAACAAAATCCACTCAATTATCAAATAATTATTCGATCTTTATTAAATTTTCAATATTTATTAATTAGCAGGGTGTCCCGGCGTTTCTCGGGATTGAATAAGGATCACTACTATGTACTTTTTAACTATGTCCATAACATCATATTACTTTTTGTTTGTTTTTACTGACCCTATTCTCGTTTCATCCCCCAGTATAGTCGGAAGAAGATAACATTTTGGAAAACTCTCTCAACTAGTGTCTTATACATATAGTTTGAATTTCATAAAAATCGAATATACATATTTGAAGTGTTATGAGGGTTCTGTCTTCATGGGTCAATTAGGGGTGGGGGCACGTAAAGGGTAGCTTAGAAATTCGGAACCACTTCCATTGTCTTCCCCGGTAAATTTTACAAAAAATTACACTTTTTAGATCCTGTGGAGATTCTCTAACCTTTCTTTCTATAGGGAACACACGCACATATCTCACACGCAGACACTAAGTTTTAGATGAAGAAAAACAAATATTTTTAAAAAACAACACTTTTTTAATCACTTAAATTACTTTACTGACCTTTTTTATTTCAAGGACGAAATACGTCTTGTTATACCCATAGTCAAAACTAAGTGACCCCCCCCCCTTTTCAAAGAGATAACACACTGAAGGTACAAATAAAAAAAAATGAGGAAACTCTCGATAGAAAAATGATACTAAAAAATGAGAACTTTAAATGTAAAAATGAGAACTTTAAATGTAAAAATGAGAACTTTAAATGTAAAAATGAGAACTTTAAATGTAAAAATGAGAACTTTAAATGTAAAAATGAGAACTTTAAATGTAAAAATGAGAACTTTAAATGTAAAAAAAACTCTTTTGATACTAGCTGTCTTTAAAGCAACATTTAAGCAAGGTATATCACAGTACATGAACTGTACAATCAAAATCAAAGAGGAAACAAATACTGGTAGTGGTTGTGGGTGACCAAACGGGTCACGGGTAGTCTACTGTGTGTGAGTATTGATTTACTCCTCTCCAGGAGTTAGGCACAAGGCCAGTTTTTATCTTACTCCCACAAGTAAGATGTGACCCAAGGTCGGGTCGGGAAAGTGGGGTTTAAAAAATTGCCTGGGCAGCCCCGTCGGCATTCTCCGGTAGGGGCGCCTCAGGAAGTAAGCAATAAACTTACTCCTCCCCAAAGAGGGGAGGCGAAGCCTGGGAGGGTGGACCTCCTAGAACTGCACAGGACAGACCCATAGACCGGCGTAAATCAAGCCCCGAAGGCCAAGACAATACCAGTCTATGGGGTGCAGTATCCATCGGAACAGATACTACACTTTGATCTTAGCCAAAAGGTCTACTGTGTGTGAGTATATATATATATATATATATATATATATATATATATATATATATATATATATATATATATATATATTTACGGCGGCACTGGAGGGGGGGCAGGGAGGAGCTCAAGCCCCCTCACTTTTTGACTTGGGGCCCCCACTTTACGCTCATCAATAATTAAGTTGATAGGCATGTGTTTAATTTTATCTAATTAGCTTATCTATTAATTGATTGTTGGTCTTATATTGTCATCATTACAATATAGGACTAACAATCAATTTTATCTAAAATTTGGCGAAAATCAAGCGAAATGGGTGAGTTTTTGTTAAAGGTCCCGATTCTATAGGTATATTTACGGACTTTCATTTTCTCCAAAAAATCGATACTCTGAAGCAAAACACGTGAAACTTGAATCAAACTGATTTCTTTAGTTTAGCTGTGAATCACAATTTATTTGCTTTCCTTTTTTGAAGACAGCGGCAGACAATCAACCGGAATAACAGAATTAGGAGTTTTTATACAAAATCTTCTTCTTTTCTTCTTCTTTTCTTTTTTTATATATATACAGTAGAGAGGATTTTCCCCTGTACGTATTTGCTTAATCGGAAAATACCCCCATCCATCACAGGCTACTAAACTCACCAATTCATTACGCTTACTCACTCGAGCATGTTATAGTACATTTTCATTATTTTTCACCAACAAACACTAAATATTACATTTGGCTCACCATACACGACTCTCCGCCAAACCAACTCCATATAGGTGGTAGCAAAAAATTTCTCCCTAACAATTCTGTACTGTCACTCCAAAGTTTTCATTCCATTCTCCCTCCAGTCCTTCTGTCCACAGAACAACCGATACACTATCTTTTGAGCAAAGTCCAATGAACGCAATTTGAAGTGAAGAACAGAGAAACAATGCAAGTCTGCCCTGTTAATATGCTTCCAACGAGCTATTCCAATTCCAATACATACATTTACACTTTTATACTTTTGTACTTTTATATGCACCTTGTCAGTTAATACTTTTAACTTTATGTATTCTCTACATTTGATAAACCAATTGATTTATGAATTTTGTCATTTTTACTAAAAACGACTTGCTGATATGTTTCAAATGAGCCATCAAGCAGTGTCAGAAAATCATTTTATGTCTAGATTAAGTCCAAAAAGGTGTATTTGGCCCCAAATGACCAAATATTGAAATTTCTGTTTGTTCTTTTTTCACCAGAACCGACTTGCTAATATACTTTCAACAAGACCTCAACCACTATCAGAAGATCATTTCATGTCTAAATTATGTCAAAAAAGGTATTTTTGGTTCATAATGCCCTAATATGGTAGTTTGAACCCAGACGTCAAAAAATTGAATTAAAAACAAACGTTTCTTCATCTATCACCAAGAGTATTCCATTCCGCTTCTAACGAGCCATCAACCACTACCAGACGATCATTTTAAACCAAAATATGCCCCAAACAGTGGTTTTTCCCCAATATGCCCAAATAATGTAATTTGAGCCCAGACGCCAAAAAAATTGAAATATTTTGATTTTTTCTTTTTCTATCACCAAGAGAATTCCATTCCGCTTCTAACGAGCTCTCAACCACTATCGGACGATCATTTTTAGTCAAGATATTGAATTTATTCCCATATTTGGCACTTTTATAACTGTCCCCCCGGCCCTGATATATATATATATATATATATATATATATATATATATATATATATATGTGTGTGTGTGTGTGTGTGTGTGTGTGTGTGTGTGTGTGTATTTCTTATTTATACAAACATTATCAGCGATATTGAATTATTTTACCTAGAAGCCGCTATTCCGAATTCGTGGCCGTGGGTCGCCATCAGTGGACTGGTGATCTTGCACAACACGGTCATGAACAACGTTTTACGTGTAATTTAACCGCTTTCAAACACATATAAATGATTACGCACTAAAAATAATTAAATTAAAAAAAAAAATTTTTTTTTTTATTTGAACTATTTGATGGTTTTCCGTAATCAAGTAAGCGTTCCATTTCTATTTAATTTTCATTCAACAAATTAGTCTAGTAGTGTATGCTGACTTATTTTACCGAGACGCCGCTATTCCGAATTCACAACAGCAATCCGCCTTCAATAAACTGAATCTCCTGCATCAAACAGTCATAATTGAACACTTTTTTAAAAGTCGCTTAAAATCATTTTCAGATAGAATGGTATTATTCAGATTTATTAAAATTTGCTGAAACAATCTAACAACCGGGGTCAATGACTTTTTAAAAGTAATTACATACAATAAATAATAATTGTTTTTACATACAATTAAAAAAAAATTAATATTAATAAAAATTAATTGAATAATTAAAAATTAATAAATAAAAAATTAATATTAATAAAAATTAATTAAATAAAAAAAAAAAAGTCTTTAAAAGTTTTCTTATGTTTACGTAACATACATGTTTATTAATGAACATTTATGTTTACACTTTTTTTAAAAGTAATATTAAAGGAATACATTATATAAAGTTAACATCATGGAATTATTTTTTTCATACAATTTTTTTTTATTTATATTAAAAAAAAAAATGATAAATAAGTCATGGATTTTTTTTCATTGCTGACATATTTCTTGAAGAAAATTTAGGTGCTGCGGTACGAAACGGGTAGCCAGATTTTTCGTCTGCAAACAGGAAGTCGCGTCATATTAAAGCCACCGCTTTTTTTGTCCCCTTCCGGGAGGAAAACTTTTTTCAAGAATACCGGCAACAAAAGAATCTTTTTTCATGAAACAAGTAATTTAATAAAGAAAAATAACAAAATAGAATAAATCTTCTTTTTTTTTTTAAAGAAACAAGTGATATATTTTGAGCAACGTGGAATGTGATTTTTTTCTTTCCGTTTGAGAATAATAATAAATAAGTAACATATTAAAAATAAACAATGAAATAATAATTTTGATCGACGGAATGTGATGTTTTTTACTTGGTTGATATGTCCATGACACAAAATAGGTTACTAAATCAATGTGTTCACCTGTCCCCCCCCCCCAACAGGTAGAGTTTGTCGGGAGGAATTTTTTTACTTTTTATTCATTAACTTTTGTTTATTTATTATTTACTTAAAGAAACTAATAAAATACAAAATACCGCTTCCGCGACATTCCCGATATATGGGCTTTTCGGGGGGGGAGGGGGGTTCAAGTTACCAATTCTGCGACATTCTCGGTTGACCGGAACCTTTTAGGAAAGGGGACAAAAAAGCGGTGCCTTTAATATGATGCGACTTCCTGTTTGCAGACGAAAAATATGGGTACCCGTTTCGTACCGTTGCACCAAAATTTGTATGTGTCCAAAAATATGAACATTTTATTTATTAATATTAAAAGAAAAAAAAAAGTTAATCAAATTAACGTCATGGGATTTTTAAATAAATAAAATTTGTTTTTGTCCAAAGTGTGTTTAGCGCTACGCGCGCAGAGCGTCATTATAGGTATCTGTTGTTAGATTTTTACCGAGATTATTGTCTTTTCGAACATCCATACTTACAAAATCTAAACGTACAAATGCTCTGTTTTGAGGTCCGGGCTAAACTTCCGAATTATCACATAATTTTATGAACATGAAGAAAGTAAAAGTAGACCGTGGATTTGAACCCATTTTTGATTGTGTACTGTACGTTTTTAAGCATCCCAAATTCACCTTTCAAAACACCAACAATTTGGTACCGTGCCAGAGGGAGGGAGAGAGAGAGAGAGAGAGAGAGAGAGAGAGAGAGAGAGAGAGAGAGAGAGAGGGGGGGAGAGAGAGGGTGGGGTGGGGAGGCTCAAAACTATAATACTGTAACGTTTGGAATATTACGATGTGCACACCTTTTGCAAAAGTTATTTAGGTTTCATTTTTTGTTTTTGTAAATGACGTTACCTATTGGCCGTACTTTCTTGTGGTCTGGATCTATAATATAAGAAAAGAAGTTCGGAGTCAATGTGTTTTATATCTATAGCCGCCCCCTATCCCTAACCCTACCCCTACTCATACACACGCGCATGCCCCCCCCCCGCCTCTCTCCCCCTCTCTCGCGTATCATCTCATCTACTCTCTTCTGCTCTCATACCCCCCCCCCACTCCCCGCTTTCTCACTCTCGTCATCCTAGAACTCGTTCAGTTCTCGTCATCATCGCGGGCACGGGCAGGTTTTTACTTTTCTCGCGTCCCCCTCCTCTGCAAAAGAAAAAAAAATAAGAAAAAGAAAAGAATAACAAACAAAGGATTTAAAATTAAAAAAAGAGAACAAAGAAAGAAAGAAAGAAAAAGTTTGGTTAGTGATGGCCGCTCTTTGGGGGATGAAGAACGCCGTCCCTTCGTTGTTGTCGCAACTTGTTGGTTGATACCGTTTACGCGTTTGACAAGGAGAGTGAAAGAGAAAAAAGGGAGAGAAAAAAAAACCCCAACTTAAATCACACACACACACACAAAAAGGGAGAAACATGATAACACGGAGACAAAGACGTCTGCTATCCTCGACCACGTCGGGAACCTCCAATAACAACAACAACAGTGATACAACTTGTACTATTAATAATAATAATAATACTACAAATAACAACAGCAACTCTATAAAAGTGGACAATACAACTCAAAAAGGTCCAGATAGTAAGGTCAGTTTTTCTTTTTTTAAAAAGTGATAAAAAAAACAGAAGAATAATACGATGTATAACCCCACCTACCTTCTGATCCCCGCTGTAAAAGTTTGTGGTAATCATTACCTTTATCGACATAAATTATTTAGCCGTTGGGAAATTCGTCAAAACATTTTATTTTGCTTTACCGACTTTGTGACCTATTTGCGTTAAAAGATTATAAAACTATTTAATCGAAGTTTAAGTTAGCATAAATGTCGATTCTAAGTAAAGTTCCCATCTTGTTTAACGTGAAGTTGCTAAAGAATATGGCTACTTTGCTCAGAATCGATATTTACGGCAACTTAAAAGCTCACAACTTCTATGAAATATCAAATATTTATTTATTTTCTTAACGCAAATAGGCCACAGATATAGGAAACTAGAATGTTGTTGGCTAAGTTTCCACCGTATTTCCTTGAAAATAATTTATGTCGGTAATAGTAAATAATAGTTACTAAAATTACTGAATGCAACTAAACAAATTGTCTTCGGAATACCACTATTTACCCGCCCCCCAACTGAAGTTAGTTTAACATGTACGGGTGTGGGTGGGTGGGGTCACCAGACCCCCCCCCCTGAGGGGGCACTCTGGAAGAACAAAAAAAATAGCCAAGAATGTCCTTATTGGAATTCCCTGGTAGGGGCGCTTAAGGCGACCGACCGGCAATAAACTTACCGAGACAGAAAGTAATGCATGGGAGCCGAACCATACCTCATCTCGGCCAAGAAAATTCTGATGGTTCAGGACGGGCACTAGTTTGTCAGAATGGTCGGAATACCATTAGCAGACTTAACAAAAAAGATGTCTTAAATGTTTTTAATAAGAAACCGCTTTCTTAATTTTCAATACAAATGCAGACGACGTTTTTATCTTCTTAATACAATCGAGTACATGTATTTTCATTTCCAAATTGATATAAAGTAAACTATATATATATATATATATATATATATATATATATATATATTTGTATATCAGTAAAAAAGACAACACGCCACCTGGCGGCTATTAATCTCGCTCTAAGTATTCTTTTTAATTGCATAACTTACATTATATATCTTTAATATAAATTTATAATACTTTTTAGAACATTTAAATTATCTCCCTTGAAAATTAATAGACATAATATGTTGAATGGAAATAGGTGTGTTTAGGTCTTTCCAGGGTTTGTGTCTTTGCTGTCTGCTATATAAATATATATACAGTATTTCAAAAGACTATTTTGTATTATTGATTTAAATAATAAAGATAGAGGGCCGATTTTTTGGTAACATAGTTGTGACTAACCCGACTAATTAAAAAAACAACAACTATTGAATTTATTCACACACACACACACACACACACACACACACACACACACACACATATATATATATATATATATATATATATATATATATATATATAAGTGTAATCAGTCAACAGAAAATCGTAAGCTCACAGGTTTGAAAAAAGTGAATAAACAACTGAGAATGAAGAAAAAATAAATAAATAAACGTGCAACTTACAATTTCGCACCGAATTTATTGGACTCTAATATATATATATATATATATATATATATATATATATATATATATATATATATATATATATATATATATATATATATATATTGTGTGTATTTAGGCAGCATTTTTTTTATTGAAGCAAACATTATTAAAAATAACAGAACTCGTCTGTCTAGCTATACCTTTTTTAAAATCTTTTCAATCTTTCAAATGTTTTTTGTATTAAAATCAAAAGAATTGATCAAAGTTTCGTAATATTTTTAATAATGTTTGCATGAATATATATATATATATATTAATATATATATATATTGTGTATTTAGGCAGGATATATATATATATATATATATATATATATATATATATATATATATATATATATATATACATGTATATATATATATTGTGTATTTAGGCAGCATATATATATATAAATGTATATATATATATATATATATATATATTGTGTATTTAGGCAGCATATATATATATACATGTATATATATTGTGTATTTAGGCAGCATATATATATATATATATATATATATATATATATATATATATATATATATATATATATATATATATTAGCAGTATTCACCCGACGTTGCACGTGTGGATATATATTGCTCGCCGGAATTATTTTTAAGAAAACATAATTTCAAATATAGTACGGTATACAATTTTTACTTTGAAAGAAAGATTAAAAGAAACATTTTTAATATGAAGTCAGGTAATAAAAAAACTGTTAGCGCGGTGGTGATACTAAGAAAACTACGTTGCTTACAGACTGCTGTAAAACGGCAAATGGATTTAACCAATTGAAACGAATTTGTAATCAAAAATGGGCGAATTATTTTAAATCTTAAAAAATACTAAAAAGATAAACATTGACTTATTATTTTTATTTTTTCACATTACCAAAAAACATAACATTTCTGGAGATATATTTTTACGGTCCGTTTCATTTGTCTTGTGCCAAACAACATTTTTATGTTAATATCGTCTCTGCAACATTACAAAATCATCAGTAAAATTCACAAAGAGTAAAAAGTTCTTTGATTAAACTGTCTTGAAAAAACCTACACTATACAGTTTATTTTATATATATATATATATATATATATATATATATATATATATATATATATATATATATATAGAGAGAGAGAGAGAGAGAGAGAGTATTGTTATTACGAGCCCGTAAAAAATATGACGAAGAAAAATTATGCTCCGCCAGTGTTCACAATAATATTCATATAAAATAATAGAATTACGTTAGTAATTAAATTTATTATATATGAATTATTATTAATATCCTTTCTGATGACCTAAGAAACAAAAACATCTACCGTTGACTTTTATTAAAAGTAAAGGCTTCCTTTTATAATTCATTTTAGACAGCGGGGGTTGTCTAAATTACTATTTGCTTTTTAACTTCCCCTCACCACTTAAGATGATTTCGCCCGGAGGCTAGAAAAAAGGCACGTTTTTTACTCGCTAACTTTTGTGTGTCCGCACGGATTTATTATACTTATTTCTATAAAAATATGCGAATAAATACATATTGGTTATCATTATTATAGAATGGAGAATTATTATGTGCTCACTAGTAGTTCTCACACAGGTGATCATCACCGGTGGTGTTCCCTGGAGTCTGAGTTACAGAAAGTCTCACCAGATTTCCAGTACTCTCCACTTCTTACGATTACCATTGCAAATGACTTTGCGTTATCACAACAGCCACTTACCATTGATTGCTCGCTGGCAATGACCATTGGTCTTCACTGGGATTGGGATGACAATAAGCTTCTCCAAGGTCCCAGTACTCAACGCACTTTTCCGGTTGAAGTCCTTCCATCCTCCTCGATCCGTCACAAGTATTCTGTGTGGTATCAGCCGAGGCTGATACCTTTTTTTGGTGGTCGACATTTTATAAAATTTGTTGCAGTTTCAGTTCCCTTGGGCTCACGTGGTGTTCCTTCCATCTTTTTGTTTTACTTCTGTTGCAGTTTCCATATGGCTGGTTTCGTAGTTTATGTAGGTTGGTTTCCGTATTCGGGTATTTTCCTTAAGATTTCAGCTATTTTCATCAGTGCCGTCCGTCGTATAGTCTCAGTCTTCCTTTTGATTCCAATTTCTACTAGTCTTTCTTCTAGTTTTTTTCGAGACTGTTCTTAGGCTTTTTATAATTATTGATATTATATTGACTTTCTTCATGTTCGATATTCCTTTCAGTACCCTGGCAAGATCCGTGTATTTGCTTTTTGTCTCTTTGATCTTTACCCTGTGATCAGCTGGGACGGCAAAATCTACAATTTGGTAGTATCTTTCCTTCTTGTTAACTATTATGACGCCCGTTCTCCTTGCATGGATGAGTTCATCTGCTTGCACCTATATGTCCCAGAGGTTTTGTGGATTTTGTTTTCCAGTACTATCTCTGGTTTATGTCTGTACTATTTGTCCGCATATTGAAAATGCAGTCGTTTGCATTGTTCCCATTGTATTGCTTTCCCCACGTGTCTGTTCTTATATTCTTCATAGGCTAGTTTGCTGCATTCACTAATTATGTGGTTTACCGTTTCATCTCTTTGTCCACAGAGTCTACATTTACTGTTTTCCTGTTTAAAAAAAATCTATTTCAGCTTTAATGTAGTTAGTTATAATTTCATTGTTCTGTGCAGCTGACGGTAGCGATTCCGTTTCGCTGTTCAAGTGCCCTTTTCCTAGCCATGCCAAGGTGGTTTCGTGATTCTCTTCTCTTGTCGTTCTTATGAATCGTCTCTTCCCACTTTTCTTTTTTTTTTTTGGCTTTTTGTTTCTGGTTTCGCTGTTTCATTTTGACGGTGTCTCTTGCTGTGGTGATCGGTCTTTCTGTGTTCTGAGTTATGTATGTTTTTCAGGTCTTTTTTTTGTGTCTTTCACACAATCTTCTATACTTACCAGTCCTCTTCTCCCTTCGTTTCTTTTCACGTAGAGTCGGTCAGTATCATTTTTCGTGTGTAGTGCATTGTGCACGGTCATTATTTTTCTTCGTCTTCTGGTCAAGATGCCTACGTTCTTCTTTGGTCCAGCCTATGAATTGCCCAGGTGTTTCTTCATTTAACTAGATTTCTACTATATAATTTTGTTTCTAAGAGTTTCCTTGTTCTCCTCAAGTATTCTTTTCCAATCTTCTCTTTTAATTCTGTAGATTTGATGGTGTCTGCTTCCAGAACTCCCAAACATCATGTTCGCCAAGCGCCCCCATCTCCTCTTGGTTGGGCAGTTCCATGCCCTCCGATGTCTCCAGTTTTCCTTTTTTCATCTCTAGCCGTGCACACTTTTCCGCTCTGAATTTCATTTGAGTGCCCTGACTGATTCTGGTTGTGTTTATCATCTTTTCCAGTTCCTGTTGGCTTTTTTTCAAATAGCTTCAGGTCGTCCATATACATGAGATGGTTTATTCTTTGTTCTGTGTCTGTAAACTTGTATCCAACATCACATTTCCTGAGTATCTAGTTGAGTTGCATCGTGGTTATGATAAACAGTAGTGGTGATAGGGAATCTCATTGGAAGATGCCTCTCTGTATTCTTATCCCAGTCGGGTGTTGTCCTCCAGATGTTAGTTCCAGTCTCCATGTTCCCATTGTTTTCATGATAATATTAATAATACTGTCGGATATCTTGTACATTCTTAAGCATTCAATTGTTAACTTTTGAGAGATTCTGTGGTAGGCTTTCTTGTAGTCAATCCATGCCATGGATATGTTCTTTTTCTTGCTTTTTACCTTTTTCAAGATTTTTTGATCTATGCATAGCAGATCGTGCGTCCCTCTTTTTCCTTTCCGGCATCCTTTTTGTTCATCGGGATTTAATCGACGATTTCTCTCAGTTGTGCCGTTAGGATTTTCCACATGGTTGGTAAACAGGTTATTAGTCTGTAGTTACTTTGGGGTCGTTCCCGTTTTCGGCGTCTTTTTGTATAAACCTAGTACTTCCCTTGGTCATCCATTCTGGTACATCTGATTTGTGGATACATCCTCTCAGTTTTTGCGTTAGTCTTTCGTGTAGAGTCGTGACTTTTTAAAATCCAGTATGCATGTATTCCATTGTGGCGCTTTCCAGTTTGCCATTTCCCTTAGTGTTGTCTTCAGTGGGTTTTTAAAAAAATTATTTCGATTTCTGTTCCTTCTTCTGTTCTTCATTCATGTTTTTCAGCCATTTGGCATTTCTGTTGTGGTCTTGAGGCTTTTCCCATATCTTGCTCCAGCAGTGTTTTGTTTCTGTCGGGTCCGGTTGTTTTCTTCTTGTTCTTACCCCGTTTACGTTGTGATAAAACTGTTTTTAAGGGGTTTCAAAGGTCCTGTTTTGTTTGTACTGTATCGATTTGTATCTGTATCGTCTCAGTCTTCCTTCTTTTACTGTTATGTTTTGTTTTAGTTCTTCATGTTTCTTATGTAGACTTCTCTTGTGAGTCAGATTTATTATTATTATTATTATTATTATTATTATTATTATTATTATTATTATTATTATTATTATTATTATTATTGTTGTTGTTGTTGTTCTTCTTCTTGTATAGAAGTAATGGTGCTGTATGGTGCAATGTGGTTACGGGTAGAGTAGTTAATGGGTAGATCACATATTAGAAGAGCACCGAAGTAATATTATTATGTATTACTTTTATATAGAGGTATAAAAACTTATCATTTTGCCATCTAATTTACATACGTGTCTGTGGTGTGTACAGGCACACATATAAATTAGATGGCGGCGCTAATCGCTCTTTCTCTACATGTTTAGAAAGGCATTAAAAATATTACAGAGTGTTGAATCAACATAGAGTGTGAAGAGACGGGATCAATACATAGATAGGTAAGAAAGACATGGATGACTGTTCAGTTAATTCTAAATTACGGCTAATTAGACCAATTAAAACGTATTTTTCAAACATGACTCAATCACAGAACTTAGGTATATTTCAGCATGTGTTTTCTATATAGGATAAAATCCACAGCGTTGACCAACTCACATTTACTATATTAGAAAAATTAGCGCGGAACTTCCACGGTGTTTTCGACAGCAATCTATTATAATATTAATGATAATAATATTCATTTTAAAATAATAAATGGTTGTCAGGGCAAATACTATTAAAATAATGATTATTTTTTCTTCCGTAAAAATAATTGAATTGTCAGTGAAATATTTTTTGAATGAATAAAACGAATATGGCTCTTCTTTCTTTCTTTAAAATTGTAATGATTTAATTCTTTTTGAAACAATATTCTTTGTCTTCTTACCGTAAAAATAATTGTCAGCGGGAATATGCTTTAGATGTCACTATTTGTAATGTACTTATTTATAATTCTATTGTTGTATCGGATGATCTCATTTTTAAATGTGTGTGAAAGGTGATAACGTACGCACGAACACGAAATGCCTTAGGCATATTATTATAGTAATACGTTTGGAGACAATGAAACATATATTACGTATTATTGTGATTACTAGTAGAATACCCGCCTAATTGATTCCCCGATGGTTCAGATTCAGTAGAAATATGATAAATTTGATGATAGAGTTCGTCAATAAAACAACTTACGATCAAGAACCTGATTGTTTTTTTTGTCAACTAACTTGTGATAAATGATAAATTATATATATATATATATATATATATATATATAATATTAAATTATAATTTAATATTTTACCTACAGTACTATATATATATATATATATTTTTGAAGGTTAAAAAAACTTCCGAGACTATATATATATATATATATATATATATATATATATATATATATATATATATATATATATTATAATATAAAATGAAGTAATAAAATAAGGTGTCAATCAAATTTTATTAGAATTCAAAGTTCAAGCAAAGTATCCTTAAGTCCTTAGCTCATGAGTTTTCAAAGATAATTCTTCTCTTCAGAGGACCATTACCGCAGTTATACTACTACAGGTAATAAAATTACGCTTTGAAAATATATAAAATTATATACACAAATACATAAAAATACATAACATCAAACATATCAACCCAAAAACATACTTTTTGTTGAATCCATACAGTCCATCCAGGTCATACATGTTGAGAAGCATAATCAGGAAAGACATTACTCCAAGTTACAAACAGCAGACCAAATACGTGTAATTGAAGGGGCTGACAAAGTTATCCAGTCCCGAAATGTGTCAATATTCAATGTTAATGATAAATAAATCAAATAATATAGAAAGTCCAATCAAAGTTCCAAAATCCCGAATATTAATGCTCTATCCAGTATATTGAGCTTCAGTGTTTATATATATATATATATATATATATATATATATATATGTGTGTGTGTGTGTGTGTGTGTGTGTGTGTGTGTGTGTGTGTGCGTGTTATTTATTTCTTCATTTTGTTTGCGCTATTTTTAACGAATTCAATTATTTATACGAAAGAGTATTTTCACTTTAATTCTAGTTGGGAATAATTTTCCCTTTCACTAATGACATATATATATTTACAATTTTAATTTTTTTAATATATATATATATATATATATATATATATATATATATATATATATATATATATATATATATATGATTTTTTTACACAGACATGTACAAAATCTGCGACACTGGCATGTCGATGTTATCAATCAACAGTTACTATAAACTGAGATCTCATCAGGCAGAGTAAGAATCCGATCTTAACCTCAGATCATATTTGGTTTCTCTCCAAATATGATCTGAGGTTAAGATCGGATTCTAACTCTGCCTGATGAGATCTCAGTTTATAGTAACTGTTGATCGATAACATCGACATGCCAGTGTCGCAGATTTTGTACATGTCTGTGCAAAAAAAAAAATCATATATAAAGCTCTATTTTGATATTGAGCACTCTTTATAAACCCGGTTAAAATTCTCTGGATTACCACCCTGTGGATATTTTTTATATAATTATTTAATAATAAATATTTAATAATTATCAACATACGTATACGTTTCATCCTTGCGGAATCTTCAGTGCGGAGATAACTGTTCAGCCGGTTGCACGATTCGAAACATCGGACACGAGTCACTTTTAACTCAAATCCAAACGCTTCAACCGATGGGGCCAGCTTCAACAGTTATGCGTAAGAGGAAGAAATAAGCCCTATTTATGTCATTTCAAGCGGACAAAATAGTAAAGCGTCTTTCACAGTGTTTAACAAATCACGTAGACAAGAGCTACTAGCTGCTTTATTGGCTCGCTATCGCTTCGCAAATTCACTAACTGGAATACCTGAAACCTAATTTTAAAATAATAAACATCTCATCCATAACTTTGCTGTAAATACGAAACGTAATATGTCTCTATTATTCATATAGATTGATAAACATTAACATTTTATTAATTGCAATACAAATTTATATTTCAAATGTGACTGTAAAGAAAGAAAAGGAAAGAAGAAATTAATTTGCCTTTTTTTCGCGCAATATAGAAATATATCGCAACTTGTTGGAAATAATGTCGCAATAATGTTTCGCAATATTGTTTAATTTCCTGGACAAATATTTAGTATTTTTGTTCAAATGTCCCTTACTTAAGAGGGCTAAAGTAAATATTTGTCCAGGAAATTAAACAATATTGCGAAACATAACTATTTGTTGTATTAAAATCCAAACAATCATTGAATTAAAAGACAATAAAAAATAATAGTTAATTAATTTAGTGTCCTTTTTACATAACCAATATGCAAATTGGTTAACCTTGCGACTAATATCGAATATACATAAGGAGTAAAAAAAGAAGATTGTGCGTTTATGCGAAATGAGCCGAACTTTCGTATTTAGTCATTTAGATATACAGTCAAAATTCGGTTCATGAACGTTTCGGAACTGAAACAATTCGGATTTTGAACAAAAAATTCAAACCGGTTTTTGAAGAAAATTTCGATTCCCGAAACATGCCGACGACAATCGAAGTATACCGATTAATGAAGCGTTAACATTTCCGTGCAGGGTTGGCACGCCTGGGTTTTTAAATCATGATTTAAGTGTTTTAAATCAATCTGGGGTTTTATGTTTTGAATCTCGGTTTTGTTTTTTCTTAGGAACTATATTTTAAAATATCTACTAAATTAAAAAAAATTTACAAAATCTGTAGAAAAATGGTCAAAAATACACTAAAATAGTCTTAATTCATAAAAAGTCACAAAGAATATTTTTTTAACGAAATAAAGTTTTATATTATTCATTATATTTAGTATTGAAAAAATAATATAACTGATGCTTAATAATTTTAATTAAAAATTAATTCATGCCGCAATGACGAAGCTATTTTCTTTCAATAACTGCAAGAAACCTCTTCAACCACCGATTGTCAGGGCAAATAACACCTTACCTGAGAGTTCATCATTCAAACTCCTCGACCTAACCTTCACAGATAACATGAATTGGAATAAATACATGGAAGACATTGCTAGGACTACTGCAAAAAAGGTGGGCTTCCTCTACCGTGCTAGTAAACTTCTCACACCTGACATTATCCTATATCTGTACAAAGCCACCATGCATGGAGTATTGTTGCCACATCTGGGCTGGTGCACCATCCACTAGTCTCTCCTTCTTAGACAAGGTCCAAAAAAGAATTGCCAACTTAATAGGTCACTCACTATCCACCAAGCTCCAGCAACTATCCCACCGCTGCAATGTTGCTTCCTTGTGCCTGTTTTACAAATACTTCAATGGATTGTGCTCTGATGAACTTGATGCTCTGGTGTCCCACGACGTAAATTCACTAGACCAACCCGACAATCTGCCAAATCCCATCCATTCACTGTGGAGGTCCCCAGATGCCGAAGAGCTTTCTACTCCAAAAGCTTCTTTCCTCGTGCTGCCGACTCCTGGAACTCCCTCCTCGCTCCCTGTTTTCCTGACGGTACTGACATGCAGAAATTTAAAACTAATGTAAACAGACATCTCGCTGCACAGCTCCCAATTTAGGTTGACCCCTTCCCCTAAAAAAACAAAAAAAAACTCTCATTCTTTTTCTCAGTAGCCCCCTACGTCTACAGTGGCGGTCTGCCTTGTTTGGGGTGAACTATGTTAAAAAAAAAAAAATTAAAAAATTAAATTCCTAAAATAGTCTATGTGTAATGATTAACGAATTAATTTCTTTTAGATTATTTTTAATGGGAAAATATGATTCGGTTTTCGAACAATTCGGTTTTCAAACAATTCGGTTTTCGAACAATTCGGTTTTCGAACAATTCGGTTTCAGAACAAAGTACGTTCGAAAACCGAGGTTCCACTACACAAACAAAAATGACTCTTTGCATTATATATGTATAGAGATTAATATACTTGTCTTTGTTATACTTGTTTTACGCCAAATCAACCCTTTTTGAGTTATTTAATCACGAAATATAACACCTTTTGTAAATGATGAGTTGTTAACAGTGAATTGGACACAAGTTGTATTCTACTCTGGAAATGACCTTTCCCAGAAGTATTTCAACTCGACGGAGCTGATTTTGTAGCCCGCGACGGTATTAATTAGACCAAACACGCACCCCTTCTTCGTTTGCTCTACTTACGAACATACAAAGATTTCTATAGCACGCTCTTATATAACATGATATCACTAACTGATAACACTGTTAGATCTGCCACTTATTTGTTTTGTTTTGTGTGTGTGTGTGTGTGTGTGTGTGTGTGTGTGTGTTAACAAAAATGGACCCAGCTTTTCTGTGTCGAATCAGATTGCTTTAACTGAAGAAGATTACGCTCGTTTTTATTCTTCGGAATTTCTGATTAGTAATTTGGATTATTTGGATTATTCGGACTACTGGTCTCAACTTGGATGTTATTCTCCCAACGTTTCGACCGATGTAACGTCCGATCTTCTTCATGTGAATTATTTCGAACAATCGGTTCTGGAGGTTGAACTAAGAACTAAAAATAACATAAAAATTACTCACTTAAGATTTCTACCGAATCATGGTTGACAGAACGAGAACAATATACCCACTGAATCACATAAAGGGTTCAGTTCAACATTCCGTATAGATTTCCGAGGTCGAGATAAAGATTCCCGAGTTTGACATAATAATTCCTAATTTTTTTTTAGTTTTTTTTTAGTAAAAAGTCACCGCTTACCAAGGCCAGAACGCCACTTGAGGATAAGGGTCAATGAGTTTGTCATGTGGACAGTGAGCCAACACCGTGATGATTGGTAACGATGGTTGACATTGGGCAGAATTTGATTATTTAAGATGGCGGATCGACAAGAATTTGTTTACATTGGAAACGACTTTGTTGTAGTCACATGGTAATCTAGTGGGGATGCCCTCTTCACTTCCCCTACAACCACTTTATCCCAAAAAAGACGTTGCTAGTCTTTCTCTGCTCTATCGCTATTTTTATGGTAGGTGTTCGACTGAGCTCCAATCTATGATTCTCTCTTGTAAAAAAATTCACAATTTGTTGTGAATTACAACCACTGGCAATAACTTCCCCTCCTTTTATTCAATAATTACCCTTTCTTCCTCTGTCAATAATTACCCTTTCTTCCTCTGTCAATAATTACCCTTTCTTCCTCTGTCAATAATTACCCTTTCTTCCTCTGTGTCCCTAAAACTAAACGGAGCTTCCATGAACAGAGTTTCTTTCCTAGAACTACCCGTACCGCAGGGATGTAACCTCTGACCTTCTTCATGTGCATGTTTTCGAACTTGTGAAACTTTATGTCTTAATCGGAAACAACATGGACCCAGGGCGCAACGGATAACGACGATGATTAACAACTTGTTTTAATTAACAGTCTTCTGAAGGTCGAACGTTCAATCTTCATTATAGATGAATCACATAATAATTACTTAAAATTACTTATCATGGTTGACAGAACGAGAACAATCTACCTCCGTGAATTAAATAAATGGTTCGGTTCGAAATTCCGTATAGATTCCCGGGTTCGACATAAACATTCCCAAGTTCAAAAAGATACAGCTGAAGCAGGTCGTAGGGGTTACATCGGCCGAAACGTTTTGAAAATAACACCTCAGACGAGAGTAGTAGTCCGAATAATCCAATTATTGCAAAGTAATTAAATTAATAAGACTCCCGGGCAACACCAGGTAGATACGGCTAGTTTATTAATAAAATAACTGTTTGAGCTTTATTCCATCATTTATTTATGATTAAAAAGTATAATAATAAAAGCAATCAACTGAAAAGTCCTTCAAAGGGCATTGGTTATCGAGATCTTTCTGACCCCCCCCCCCCCCGCCTGACGCACGTGGTGCGATGGGGAAAGAGTGGGTTGTTACTTTTAACACTGCTATGATCAAGATTCTCTCTTTTCACCACCAACGCTCGGATCTTCATTTTGCCTCAGCTGAAATGAATGGCTCTCCCCTTGAGGAAGACCCTTGCCTTGATAAGCTGCTAGCACTGATTTTCATTCCAGATTGAAAGGCTTACATACAATATGTAGCTAAAATTACTCATGACTGAATTCAAATGATCGTCTTTCAAACCGTAAGATTTTCCATAATCAGATGTAAGTAGATTAAACTTCTCTTTTCATTTGAGATATTTCAAACTCTAACGTAGGTCAGCATGGAGAGAAGACAATGAGACTTGTTATACCTACAGTTCATCGAGGTTTCCGATGTTTTGACAAGATGTGTGACTTATCTTACCGAATGCACCTTATGAGACTATATACTTATGTATATAGATTTGTTACTGTTATAGATGTGTATTTTGATAGCCTAGTAAGCAAGATTGCATTTAATATTGTTTGTACAGCGTTTAATACTTATATATAGGGGTCGGAAGCCTCGCACATGTGATGTGGGTGTATTATACCTTGCATTAATATTATATCTTGATCTTGCGTTAATAAGATTTGCTTAGCATCCTCCATTGTTAAGTAAATATCAAACCATAGTTCTACCTTTTAAACTGATTAGTTATATATATATATATATATATATATATATATATATGTGTGTGTAGTTTATATTTCACCATATGTGCGCTTAAAATTGATTGAATGATGGGATATGAATATATTAAGTGACGTGTGTGTAGTAAAAACTTAGGTCCATTTTCTTTTTGGATTCTGTGGGATGGTTATTTGTTAATAAGAATTGCTTACTAACCTCCATTTTTGGTCCCCCCCCCCCCCGCCGATTTATAAAATCGAGGGACTTGAGGCATGTCCGTCCGTCCGTCCGGATTTTTCTCCGCAACCATCCATTGAATTTCTCTGAAATTTTGCATGAAGTTGTAACTTTTGTCAGGTTAGAAAGTGACATTCTCCGATTTTTGAAAAAAAATCTGGTTAGCTCCCCCAAGGGGTCAAAAGACCCCGAAATGGTAAAAAAAAATGTCATTTTTTGCCCCATAACTTTTCATCCATCCATTCAATTTCTTTGAAACTTGGCCAAAATGTGAGGGCAATTGTTCCTGATAGAAAATAAGTATCGCTGACCTTGGAAAAAATCTGGTTCGCGCCCCCAAAATGGCCAAAAAATTACCCTTTTTCTCCCATAACGTTTGATCCATCCATTCAATTTTTCTGAAACTTGGCCAAAATGTAGAGGCAATTGTTATATGGATATAAAATGAGCATCATTGACCTCAGAAACATTCTGGTTCGCGTCCCCAGGGGGGTCAAAGAGGGGTCAAACATGCCCCAAATTGCCCAAATATATTGCATTTTACACTCGCCACATCGAGTCACATACAGAGGGGGATCACGCATGCGCGGCTTGTTCAGTTAGTAAACAAACATAACCATAACAATAACATAACAATAACATAACCCTAACAATAATATAACCATAACCCTAACCCGTGTAAAATGATGAGTTAAATGTGTAGTTTATATTTAACCATCATATTTATCGTTGTTGTAATAATCACAATTATTTTGAATTGGTTATATTTCTTTTTATTTCTATCTTTATTTATCGTATTTCATTTCAGATTTTATCATGTATTTTTTTACTTTTAGATATTTAATTTTAATTTTTAATTTAAAAAATCAAAAATTAAACATTTAAAATTTAAATTAAATATTGATAAGTAAAACAAACTCAAATTTTGATTTTTATCGTATTTTATTTTTATTATTGTAATTTTTTATTATTGTCGTTATATTATGATGGATTTATTTTACTCTTCTTCTTCTTCTTCTTCTTCTTCTTCTTCTTCTTATTATTATTATTATTATTATTATTATTTGTACTCACTAGAAGTTCTCACATAGGTCATCAGTGATTGCTCACCGACAACCGGTGGTATTCCCTGGAGTCTGAATGACAACAAGTCTCCCCAGATTTCTAGTGTTCTCCACCTCTTTTCGATAGCCACCAAACATAACCTTGCAGTATCGCAACAGCCGTTTACCATTGATTTTTCGCATGTAAGGACCATTGGTCTTCTCTGGAATTTAGGTGGCAATAAGTCTCTCCAAAGCTGGTGTTAGCCTAGGCTGGTACCATTTTTTTTGTGGGGGGGGACTTATGGTGTTTCTTGATATTTCTGTTCATTGGTTTATTTTTGTGTCGTGTCAGTCTAGGCCGGTACCATTTTTTGGAGGGGGGAGCTTATGGTGTTTCTTATTATTACTGTTCATTGGTTCATTTTTGTGTCGTGTCAGCTGAGGCCGGTGTAATTTATTGGAGGTGGGCTCATTAAGTGATGTTTCTGTTCCTTTGTGATGTGGTGTTCTTTCTGTGGTTTTGTTTTCTTCCTGTTGTAGATTCCATGTGACCCTTCGTGGCTTATGCGGGTTGGTTTTCGCATTCGATAATTTTTCTTAAGATTGCAACTGTTTTGATCATTGCCGTCCTTTGTATAGTTTCAATGATCCCTTTGATTCCAATTTCTCCCAGTCTTTTTTCCAGGTTTTTGGGGATTGTTCCTAGTGCTCCTACGATTATTTGTATTATACTGACGTTCTATATATATATATATATATATATATATATATAAATAACAAATTTCACCCCAAACAAGGCAGGCCGCCACTGAAGACGTAAGGGGTTACTGAGAATGAGGGTGTAGATTTTGCGTGTCATCCTAAGTTGGGAACAGTGTAGCGAGATGTCTGTTTACATTAGTTTTAAACCTCTGCATGTTTAGGGGGAACAGGGAGCAGGGAACAGGGAGGGAGTTCCAGAGTCCGACGGCACAAGGAAAGAAGCTATTGGAGTAGAAGGTCCTCCGACATATGGGGACCTCCACAGTGAATGAATGGGATTTTGCTGATTGTCGAGTTGGTCTAGTGTAATTACGTCGAGAGGGCACCAGAGTAGCGAGTTCATCGGAGCACAATCCATTGAAGTATATGTAAAACAAGCACAAGGATGCAACATTGCGGCAATGGGACAGGGGTTGAAGCTTTGTGGATAATGAGGGACCTATTAAGTTGTCGACTCTTTTTTGGACCTTCTCTAAGAGGGAGAGACTAGTGGATGATGCACCAGCACAGATGTGGCAACAATACTCCATGCATGGACAGATGGTGGCTTTGTAGAGATACAGGATAATGTCATGTATGATGAGTTTACTAGCACAATAGAGGGAGTCCACCTTCTTTGCTGCAGCAATATCTTCTATGTATTTGTTCCAATTTATGTTACCTGTGAAGGTTAGGCTGAGGAGTTTAAATGTTGAACTCTCAAGTAGTAAATTGTGCATATGCGTGTAATTATTATGTGGATGCATATACGACAAAAGACGATGTGTCGTTTCTATGCGTGATTTCATTTAGCCAGACAAAATTGTATATTCCATATGTCAAAGTTAAAAAAATACATCGCCCTTTCCCCTCCACGATATGTCACCGCGCCGGCAGCTATTGGCTAGCCTACTTTAGAGTTTGAAAAATCTCAAATTTAAAAAAGTTTAATCGGCTTACATCTGATCATGGAAAATCTTATGGTTTCAAAAATTATAATTTGAATTTAATTATGTGACTCTTACGAATTGAAGTTCTGCCCATTCTTAGATATGCAAATGTAGCGCAGTCATTTATTTTTCGGCCTGAGGATACCGAGCTTGCGAAAGCTTTGGTTGAAACGTGTTTTGATATGTAGCCAAATGTTTGTACAAATAAGACTTGAGTAAAATCATACTGATAAGTTGTGTCCCTTTGGCCGTGCTTAGTAATAGCTATTTAGAAATATTTCATTTGAAATATCTGCCAATGTTGAAGGATTTTTAGGCTTTACAGAATACATGTAGAGGTTTTTTGTTTTTTTGTAAATTCTTAATCATTTTTACTGGGGTAGTGTTGATTTATGAAGAGGTTATGCAAGGAAACCTTTTGATATGCATCCGTTTTTTTCTGGACATTTGACTTTTGAATTTTTAAGTTTTGACTTGTTTAACATGTATACCACCATTGACGTTTATGATAATTATCTGAAATCATTTTACACCTGATGTTGTGTGTTTGTCATCTGCTTACTGTCTCTGAGGGAATGTTATATATATATAATAACTTGGATTTTCTTCAAGCATACTGTGAATCTTTCTCCAGAAATATGTGTAAGAATTCTTTTGCTCCGAAAGTAACATTAAATCATAGTATGATGTAACTCTGGTCTGAAATGTTATTTATGTATAGCTCTATTTCAATTTAAAAAAAATTCTATAAAGGTTTAAATATTGAAAATTAGTTTGAGAATTGATTCTCATAAGAATCGATCTGATCTATATAAAATAATTGTATTTTATATTATCACACACACATAAACGTGCGCGCACACACACACACACACACACACATATATATATATATATATATATATATATATATATATATATATATATATATATAGAGAGAGAGAGAGAGAGAGAGAGAGAGAGAGAGCTCATTTAAATAAAAACTATAAACTTTATTATATGAACTGTGTTTTATGATGTTTCGGTGAAAGCTATACCTCTTTCAGATTCGTAAAAGTATAGATAAATGCTGATGTGAAACCATATTAAGATATGAACATTTTTGAAATAAGAGATATAATCTATAAGAAAAGAATACACGCAGTGTTTAAAAGTGGGAGAATGAAAAATGAGAACATGTAAGGGTTTGGATTTAACGGGTTAGGGAAAACAATAAAAATAAAGTGGCACGGGAGTTTACTAAAGTTTACTGTCGTATAGAAATTCAGGACTTGTGGAATGTAATATATAAACATGGTTAATCCAGTAAGTGTTGTCTCTCTCTGTCTCTGTCTGTCTGTCTGTCTGTCTCTCTCTCTCTCTTTCTCTCTCTCTGTTGATAAACAGCCAAACGCAATAAAATTAACTAAAAAACAAAACCATATATATATATATATATATATATATATATATATATATATATATATAACTTTCTTGTAATATAGCAGGAAAAATCCTAGCAGAGTTCTCGATTAATTGAGAATTAAAATTATAAATTAATAAATTAATAATTAAAAGCGCAATATGTATTTATTTATTTATTTTGGTCATCATTTCCGAAACAGATGACAACAGAAGCTGAAGAGAGCCAGACGGCTAAGATCTTCTGTGCTTGAAACCGACGATACGAATGTTATACTAATTTTTCTGTACAAAAATAAATAAATAAATAAATAAATAAATAAATATATATATATATATATATATATATATATATATATAACCGAGTTCGCGCCCTGTGACCGTCCAAGATTGTTATTTCCCTGCGCTGATGAGAGCCGTAAGTTTAAAACGACGTCGTACATGGGTAAAATATTAAAAATATAATTTTATACATATATATATATATATATATATATATATATATATATATATATATATATAGTTTTGTAAGATGGTAAAAAAATCCAAGCGGAGTGCTCAATTAATTGAGGAAATAAGGAGCGTAATATTTATTTATTATTTGATACATAAAATAAGTCCAACATTAGTACCATTGGTTTCAAGTTCAGAAGGTGTTTACCTTCCGGCTATCTTCAGCTTTGTTGTCATCTGTAAAGAAAATGGAAATATCTCGTATCACTCTTGTTTGGATACTTTATTTGCTTTGAAGTGCTAAGTTAGAATCGTTTAAATTTTATGCAGCGAAAGATATGTGAGATAAAAAAAGATTAAAATAAAAAGTAGGGTAAAATATAAAAGTGAAGAATAAAAAAAGTGAAGAATTAAAAAATTAAATAAATAAATATATATATATATATATATATATATATATATATATATATATATATTGGGTAAGGTACACGATAAGTCATGAAAATGAAATGCCGTGGTAGACAAAATGTTTGAAAAAAGACAAACGGAAAACAGGTTAGAATGCAGGAGAAAAACAAAAAACAAGAGATTTGACCGGTTTCGTTCGTATTATCGAACGTCTTCAGAAAAAGTAAAGATTTGGAAACAATTTTATTTTATTTTGAAGGCACACACATGGGAGAAGGAAAAGATGACCCGATTAGACATATGAGAAGACCCTTAGCTACATTATATATTTTTTCTCCCACAATATTTTAATTATACGCAACTAAGGCTTTAATAGTGTTAGTAGTTTTTTTTACTGGCTCGCTATGTATTTTTTTCTGGGGGAGAACTTCTTTGATTTCTGAAGTTTCCATAGATGAAAGCTCAAAAATTGGTATCGTATTGTAAGATGTTCTTCTGTGAACGAAACGGTCCGTAAAAATGTACCGAATATTTTGTTTTGAAAAGATGATGAGAAAAATGAATAAAATATTGGTCACTGGAATGTAGACTAATATTGTTTGTATTAAGATATTTTCCGGAAAAGACAAGTGTTCGTATCAAGTAAACACACCAGTGAGAATCTCTCTCCTCCCGCATTTATTTCATCCACCATAATGCATTTCGGTTCAGTCATACACAAATTAGTAATGTTATTCTTTTTTTAAATTGTACATGGTACACCTTCACCACAATTTCTTCTATTCATCTGGTAGCAGTAGTTCCAGTTGCGCTCATCGACAAACTGAAGATCTGGTTCTGAGAACAGAATGGCTAGGCAGACGATCGTACATATTAGACCAGGGGTTCTCAACCTGGGCTTCGCGAACCCCAGGGATTCAAGATTTCTAATATATAGGCTAAAAAGTATTAAATAAACAAAAGTTGATTAACTTATCTTTAGTATAATAATCGATTTATTAAATGAACTTAAATTACTTATCAAACATGGGTGGGCCAAAATAAGGGTCCTATCTTTAAATTTGAATAACTTGAATTTGAATAACTTCCACAAAATAAAAGTTAAACTCACCAAACTTTATGTGTGTGTAGACTGACCCTTCCGAGATTTTTTGAAATAAACAAAACAAATTTTAGCCTAAAAACACTTTTTAAAACTTACAAAAACTAAAGTATTGTTTTTTACACTGTTTTGAGTTTTTTAAGCAAAAATAATGTTTTCTAAATGAGGGTACGTTCCTTAGGGCTAATACGGCTCATGCTTGCTTCGGAAGGGGTCCTTTACTTATTCTAAAAAAAAAAAAAAAAAAATCAATAAATAAAAAAGTTATGAATTTTTAAAAATAGGACCCTTATTTTTGCCCACCCTGTATATATATATATATATTGGGAATTTTAACTGAATTTTTCTTTTTTTTGTCTTTTGTTGAAAATGTCTCAAAGCTTCTTTAGACCATATATTGGGTATTTAGATCTGTATGGCTAGGTTTCCTTCCTCTTATCTACTTACCTATCTGGTACCAAAGGTACTTAAGCTTTTTTTTCAATGCAACTTTTATTCCTATATAATTTTATTGCTATCTACCATACCGCAGAATGGTTCTTGGGTATAGTGTTTGGATAGTATTATTATTATTATTGTTATAATTAATGTTATTTGATATGCAAATTACCATATCACACGGTAGTCTTACGGGTAATATATTATTATTATTATTATTATTATTATTATTATTATTATTATTATTATTATTTATTTATTTATTTATTTATTTATTTATTTATTTATTTATTTATGTATTAGTGAAGTTAAAGCTGAATTATTTATACATTTAATTATTGGGAAAGTGGTCATTTGATCAGTACCATTGGAGAGCTATAGATATTATAACTGTTCTGTTTTTAAATCTCCGAAACAGTTACATGGTAAACAGCTGATGATCCCCGTTTTAATATTCCACGCTTAAGTTAAGGTCCCCTGTTTTTGTTCCACTGTTAGATACTTGAATCCCCTTTTTCTTTATTTATGAATTTTCCAACGAATGCTAAGTCTGCGATATCTTGAATTTAGTTAGTTTCTCTGGGAATTTAAACTGCATTTTCCTTTTTTTCTTTTGTTTAAAATGACTCAAAGCTTCTTTAGACTATATATATATATATATATATATATATATATATATATATATATATATATATATATATATATATATATATATATATATGATCCACAGACAAACTGTTTCGTTGTATCACAGCTCTTCAGTCAAGGATCGAATCTTCAACCATCTAGATCAGAGTCTACAATGTCATTTTATATAAAAATCGCTCGTCGCTTCACCGTGCTCAATTGGTTTAATTACAAAGAGCTTTGCTCCCTGTTTCCCTGACTGTACCGACATGCAGAGGTTTAAAACTAATGTTAACAGACATCTTGCTACACAGCTCCCAACTTAGGATGCCACCCAAAACCTACACATAATTATCAGTAGCCCCATACGTTTACAGTGGCGGCCTGCCTTGTTTGGGGTCAATCATGTTTTTTTTTTAAAGTCAGGTAGGTGCATCTACGTAATTTTCGTTTAAATTTTAAATTAAAACAAAAAATAGTAATGTGTAAGTAACGAAAAGATGGCAAAAAGCTGAAAATATAAGGGATATAACTCATATTTTTATATTCAATTTAAAAAGAAGAATTATCTCCCTTAAACTTTGCGATTTTTAGATCATTATGCAAAATCGTCATCTTTTTAATTGCCTTCTTTGTCGGAATTATTATTTTCGGAAAGAAACTGAAACGAATTGCACTTTTTGTAGTGTAAAGAACATGCCGCATGAATAAAAATTGAAAGAAATCACTAGTTAGAATTAAATATCGATTTCTCAGATCTATTGCTATTTAGGTTTAACGTGAAAAATCCGATAAGATAACTTTATCTATTAGATAAACATTAAGATATACTTCTGACAGTGTGTCGTGCATAACGCTGCGTTTTGGTGCACGTGTAGCAGCGGTGCTACAAGCAGCAACAGCAACAGCAGCAGCGACAGTAGCCATGACGATTTTTAATCTGTGCTTAATATCTAAGCTCGGTGCTTAGTGGTGCAAGCATTTAACTTCTGTACGGACTTGTCTAATCAGGGGCCATCTCTCATGCGAGATGAGCACGTGATGAGAGATTATAAAACATATAACACACTGTTTACTTCATCTTTCCTTCCCACATTCCAGGACTGACAACAACTTATCAACGTTGCCCGGAACAACCACGAAACTTCTCTCTTGAGACGCAACAGAAATTCTCCCGGGGCGTCTAGACATGTGGTTCGACAAGAAGCTTTAACAATTCAACATGGCTACTACAGCTGTGTGCGCTCGCGCGTGTGTGTGTTATACTAAATGTGGCACACGTGGACTTAATATAACATATACACACACGCATAACTAATTAGACACGGCCTGGCTTCAGCACCTGTGTACGGACGCACATTCTTCATATATGAACTCTTTTCCCATTCCTTACAAACAGGAACCTCATCCTACTTTTCATATATGAACTCTTCCTTCTTCCCTACTAACGGGGCATTTCTTTAACCCCACGTTGACGTTCTAACCTTTTGTCTTCGTCCATACTGATGGATGTATTCCTTTACTAACATTCTTCTCTTTCATTGTCATTTTATTCACATTTTAACGAAGACCACCCAATAAAGTTGTTTTAAATGTTAGAAAGAGACTTTGTCTTCCTATTCAACAGACGCACGTGTTCGCGTAGCTAGTACCGTTATGTAATGAAACAGTATATCTATGGGGTTGGGAACATATAAATTAGAGAACAGAATGAAATTTGTACAGGATTCGACATGTCTACAAAAAGGGATCATTTGTAGCTGGTGTCGGTTTTATAACTCGCCACACAGATGAACGGTAAATCGAAAGTTGAAATGGTACAGATAACTGACATCTGTTACTTATTGAAATAGGTATATGTTTATATAGGAGGGTCATAGAAGGAATGTGGATATATGCCATTGTTGAGAAAGAATACAATATCACCAACGATTAAGGAAAACAATATCTGCAACGCTTAGTATCACACGAGTTTTAGGAGATTTGAAACACTTATAATTTGATAAAGAGGTCTTACCTCGAAATATATTATGGAAGACGGTTACACAATTAGATCACTGTGTAAAAATTAAGACTGAATAAAGTAAGATTTACTAAAATAAAAAACACTTCGGTTTTGTCTTCCATCTCAACACCAGCATATTTGCACTTCTTGCATTGTGATAGCCTACTATGAACTTCTATATACATATTACACACAATGCTTCAGGCAAACTACAACAGCTTGTTAAATCTATGTTTGTTTGTTTACATTTACATACTGTTTAGAAAAGTGTGAGAAACGCACAAAAATAAAGTGCGATTTCTATGAAGCTTAGCTCACCCGACGTTGCCCGGGAGTCTTTTTATTATCATTTTTGTTTAAGTTTTTTTAATTATCCATTTGTTTTTTAATCCTTAAATGCTTTATTTTTATATTGGGTTGACATCGAACATACTGATGACACATTTTCGTTGAATATTATATTAAATCGGCATTTTTTCTAAGGTGTCATATTTGAAACAAAAGCATTTAAATGTTAGCAAATTATTTTTTCTATTTTAAATAGGATTTTGACAGTTAAATTTAATTATAATTTGGCTATTAAATTATTAATTGAACCAAATTATTATAATGCCATAATTAAATATTAATTATGGCATTATAATAATTTGTTAAAGTAATGTTTTTTTTCATCTTCTGATATATAGGACTAGAAGAATACCAGTCCCAGGGAGGGTAAAATTGATTTCCTATAAAGAACAGTTTTACACCACTTTATGCCCTCTTATGTAGATTAAACGATTAAAAGATTAACATTAATTAATTAAAAGATTAAAATTAATTAATTAATTAATGATACTTAACCGTAAGCCTAGAATCCTTATACCAATTTCGATCAAAATCTATTACATGTTTTTACAACACTTTATGTCCTCTTATGTAGATTAAACGATTAAAAGATTAAAATTAATTAATTACAAGATTTAAATTAATTAATTAATTAATTAATGATACTAAACCGTAAGCCTAGAATCCTTATACCAATTTCGATCAAAATCTATTACATGTTTTTACAACACTTTATGTCCTCTTATGAAGATTAAAAGATTAAAATTAATTAATTAAAAGATTAAAATTAATTAATCAATAATACTAAACCTTAAGCCTAGAATTCTTATACCAATTTACATCAAAATCGATTAGATGGTTTTTATTCTAGAAAATATCTGAAATTTAAGGCTTACGCTTAAGGGGTTCTAAGAATAAATTGAAGTACAGGGAATCTTGCTTCATTGGTGTCTAATGACTATGGATCAAATTCAATGCAAATCTGAAATATTTGTATTTTTAAATCAAAGGTTGTGCCAATATTATGTCTACTAAAATACATTTAAAATACTCAAAAGAAACTGAAATTTAGGGGGATATTAATTGATTTCTAATATCTATTGTTAAAATTTCACAAAATCTGAAGTATCTGAATTTTAATTAGTTTAGAAGTAAATATATACATAGAAATATATAGACATATACACATACCTAACTCTATATAGAGATTATCAGTTTTTCGGAATTTGTCATGGATAGCTTCTGCTCAACAATATTTATATTTCATGCTGAATAGCTAATTTTTCCTTTTTGAATGGGCTGTTCTTATGCAATTGTCTAAGTTTCTTTTCAAAAATACTTGATCCCCATCAGAAAATTGTTAAACTAGAGCTAGTTTTCGCTAATCACCTTCACAGAATCGGTTGTTTACGCTGTTCAAAAATTCCACATCACTTTATCTATGTCAGCTTTCAGATAGCGAATTGTTTTTAACTAAATATTAAGCTATTTATTTCTCATAATTAATTGAATATCATGTTAATAGGTAGAATATTTTGCTGTCTAGAATGTTGTCTTAATGAAATATTGTCAGTGGCCTTCCGGTTTCGCGAATATTCTTTTACTTTGTCTAAAATGTATCTCTTTATGCTACTTCGTAATCACTTTTAATTAAACCCACAAACCAAATATATACACTTTTTTTTACATTTGTCAGACGCTTTTACATATTTCCGTAGCCTGGAGAGTAAACGGATAATATTACTCTTCGACAGAGATGAAAAAAACGTCTAGTAGTGGTGAAATGTGTGTGCATTATTGTGTATCAGTGTTCGCTTGCCAAGTGCGTTTAAACAAAGTAGTGTAGGATTGTCGCCATAGCAACTCACGTAACTGAATAATACGTTACACACTGTAGCTATTACTGGTAATAAATATCACTAAACAGAACGGACTGATTGTTATGTTATATATATATATATATATATATAGAGAGAGAGAGAGAGAGAGAGAGAGAGAAAGAGAGGGAGAGAGAGAGAGAGAGAGAGAGAGAGAGAGAGAGAGAGTGGCTGTAGACGAATAGCCTGCCTCGCTACACCCGGTAACCTGTGCGCGCTGTCTCCATTGGAAACAGTATCCAGATGCGTATTTCCTCTTTGAAATCTCGCTAGCTAAGAGAGAGAGAGAGAGAGTAATATATATATATATATATATATATATATATATATGTGTGTGTGTGTGTGTGTGTGTGTATAGAGAGAGACAGAGAGAGAAAGAGAGAGAGAGAGAGAGAGAGGGAGAGAGAGAAACTTCCCCGGAGATCACGTGGTTTTGTAACTTCCACCTGGTGTTACACTTTGACCCTTGAAATTTAAACTTTTCGACGCCAACAAGGGCCTCATTATATAACAGCTGCAGTTCGGGCTGCGATCAAAGTGGTGTATCGTTCAGAAGAGAAGACAATTTCTATTTTCGTTCCTCATCCTCTTCGTGGGAGCTGGATGATTCGAAGATACGTTCCACACTGTAGCTATTACTCTCGCCACACTGAACAACCCTTTCGTGGTTTTCATTGTTTCTACTTGATCAGAAATAAATAAAGCATAAGTTTACACAAATATTAAAAAAACAAAACAAATCAATAATAAAATTAAAAATTAAAACGAAATTAATTTTTTTATTTTATTTAAAAAAAAATTAATTTAAAGAAATATTATCTATTTATTTATTAAACTGGTACCGGCCTAGGCTGACACAAGACAAAATATTTGTAGAGGGTCGAGGAGGATGAGAAGACCGAGGAGGGACAGCACAAACCAGACCTCCACTGGAAAAGTGCGGAGAATGTTGGGACCTTGGGGAGGCTTATTACCACCCAAATCCCAGAGAAGACTAATTGTCCTTACCAGCGAGAAATCAATGTTAAGAGACTGTTGCGATACCGCAACGTAATCGAAAAGAGGTGAAGAATACTGGAAGTCTGGGGAGACTTGTTGTCGCCCAGACTCCAGGAAATACCACTGGTTGTTTTCGGTGAGCAATCACTGACGATGATCTGTGTGAGAACTCCTAGTGAGTACAAAAAAAAAAAAAAAAAAAAAAAAAAAAAAAAAAAATAATAATAATAATAATAATAATAATAATAATAATAATAATAAAAAAATAAAAAAAAAAAAAAAAAAAATACAACCGCACGAGAGAGGCGCAAGCATAGGCTGACGCCACGAAAATTATGGACAGAGGGTCGAGGAGGGAAAGCGCAAACCAGACCTCCACTGGAAGAGCGCGGACAGCTCTGGGACCTTGGGGAGGCTTGTTGCCACTCGGGCCCCAGAGGGGACCAATGGCCCTTATCAGCGGGAAATCGGTGGTAGGTGGCTGTTGCGATACCGCAAGGTCATCAGCGGTGATGAACGAAAAGAGGTGGAGCATACTGGAAGTCTGAGGAGACTTGTTGTCACTCAGACTCCAGGGAATACCACAAGTTGTTGGCAGTGGGCGATCACTGACGATGACCAGTGTGATAACTCCTAGTGAGTAATAATAATAATAATAATAATAATAATAATAATAATAATAATAATAATAATAATAATAATAATAATAATAATAATAATAATAAATATCGGCTGCCGAGTCTATTCTTCGAGCAGAATACTTTCAAGTGAAGATAGCCTTGCTCAGTGTTTAGCCGACAGGGCACGAAAAGAGTGTTCACGTCTTTCTTCGTGGCTACCTGGAAGCTATCTTCCTACCCTGCAATTACTCAAAAGAATCCGGATGGAGTCCCTAAAATGTCCGGTCGAAATTACTACGCCCTGGAGTCTGATTGGTCGTCGTATGACCAAACCACCTCACTAGGACTGCTCTCCGCAAGAGGAAAGAAATGTTTATGACTGCTATATAAGTACTACGCGATTATTAAAAAAAGCAAAAAAACAAAAAAACAGCAAAATAATAAATAAAATAACCAAAACAAATAACAAATACATTTATCCAGAATATGTTCTCTATTTAGGGAAATGCGATGTATTTCTTTGCGCGTAGAAACTGCATATAGTTCACTGAAGTGATTCGTCTCCAGTTCATTCTCGACTTTTCGAGCTGGGATCAAAACATATCTTTTCTGTCGGTCAGAGGAGAGGGTAATTTATATTTTATAATGCACTGCGGTTTCTTAGAAAATAAGTCAGCCATTTTAATGAAATATTTCGCGAAATAAAAAATCCTATTTTGAAATAATAATTTACTTACAAAAAAATTATTACTGATAAATTAAATCCACCATCGTGCATTTCGGTTTCTTAGAAACAAGTCAGTCGTTTGACTAATATAATTTACTTATTAAATTATATGTTATTAAGGATGATTTGGTGTTTCTTAGAAAACAAGTCAGTCATTTTAATTTATTACTTCATAAAATTGCGTTTAATTATTTTGCTATTCTTTTTGTGTTATTAAAAAGACATTATCTTAACTCCCGAGCTACATCGGGTAGGAACAGTTATTTACTTGTAAAATTATTTAATTTCAATAACTTCCAAAACTTTTGCTTTTTTAATATTTGAGGATTTGCTAAGAATTTTAAAGCCAGTTTTAAATGACTTTCAACAGGACAGTTTAAAGGCTTCCAAATTTCTTTCAAATTTCGAAGGGTCGCGAAATAATTTATTTCTTATAATTAACTATCAAGAAAATATTAAAATGATTAACCTGTTTACGAAGAAACTGAAATGCATTCTGGTGGATTTAGTTTAGTAATTAAATTAATTTTTAAATGGGACATTTCAAAAAATCGTTTTATTTTATGTGATTGCATTTTTGATTTCGATAAATAACGATTGATAGTAAGTACATAAAATACATATTAATCCAATATGTAAGTCACGGAGTTGCGAGAAAAAATAACACACGCAGACATACGTGAAGTCGTATTAATATACAGATTTTGGGAGATAGTGTTTTATCTTGCACTCATTGCTAAGAAGGGTATTCTCTGGCGAGCCTTGTGTTATTCTCGTGTTCGCCGCACGCGTATACTTCAGTATTTCTTGTGGCCTGCTGCCAGGTAGAAGAACCCTAGAAAAACCAAAACGTACGCCATTGGCTCGGCACATCCCCAAAATCTTACGGCAACTCCACCCTCAGCTGAAGTGTGCGTGGGCACACGAACGACATTCCGGGTCAGGCGATCATGTGTTTCATCTCTTGAGGTCTCGTGCACGGTCGAATTGGGGTCAGCTCACCATTCCCCCATCCCACCCGCTTTGCGTCTGTCGAAAGGAGGTCGGTGATGTTCTAATTACCTGCTGATGGAAGTACCCGACAAGCATTCATTTACGAGCAGAAAACTTTCGTATAGTTACGGATGGACCATATTACCTAAACTTTTCCGCTCATCTAATAATATTTCTATACATAAGCATTTATAATAAGAAATGTTGTTCTTTGTTTAGAAAGCATTGTTTCTCTGGTAATGTCAATTATTAACAATAATAATGAGCAATTAGAGCGCCATACAATACATTTAATTTTAATAAATTTTATTTTATTTTTTCAATTTAATTTTCGAAGATATACTTCCTCGTCAGAATTTCAAATAAAGATATATTAAAATACCTTTTTTCTTCTTCTTCTACACCTCGTATTTTGGTGTTTATTCAATCCGTGTGATGCTGGAACGAATTTGGGATGAGAGTCTCTTTAGTCAAGAACGTCACGTGGCGATGCAAATTGTAATAAGAAATGTTGTTCTTGGTTTAGAAAACATTGTTTATATATATATATATATATATATATATATATATATATATATATATATATATATATATATATATTTGTGTGTATTTCGGCAGTATTTTCTCATTTATGCAAACATTGTTAAAAATAACAGAATTTGTCTGTTTAATTATACCTTTTTTATTTTTTCTGATGGTCTTTTTTGTATTAAAATAAACAAATATGATAAATGTTCCATAGGTTGCACAGGTTTCACGAACGTTTTCGATTCTTCGTCGAATTATCCTCAGAGCAAGGGCAGTTATGTTTTGTAGATATGTGTGTGTGTGTGTGTATGTAAAAATGTTGTTCTTGGTTTGGAAAACATTGTTTATATATATATATATATATATATATATATATATATATATATATATATATATATATATATATGATAATTTTATTTACACAGACATGTACAAAATCTGCGACACTGGCATGTCGATGTTATCGATCAACAGTTACTATAAACTGAGATCTCATCTTATTTATATTATTTATATATATATATATATATATATATATATATATATATATATATATACAGGGTGTTTCAAAAGTCTTGGGAACATAACGATTTTTAATAACTCAAAAACTATTAGGAGTTGAAAAATGAAATTGGTACCGTTGGAAAGGTTAAAGTTTCAAGTTTTGAGGGGAATCTTCAAAGTTGCTCAATATGAGCACCATTCGTCACACGGCAGACATCTAGTCGATAGTCCATTTCCTGCCAAACGCGTTCCAGCATCTTGACGTCAATGGTTCCCACAACTGCCGTTACTCGAGCCTTTAGTTCGTCAATATCTCTTGGAAGGGGCGGCGCATAGACTTGTTGCTTGACAAAGCCCCAAAGGAAAAAGTCACACGGGGTAAGATCTGGAGACCTAGGAGGCCAGGGCATGAGAACGTCATCACCTCGCCCAGATCTCCCAATCCATCTACCAGGCAGCCTTGTGTTAAGAAACTGCCTTACTCTAAGACTCCAGTGTAGTGGTGCACCATCT
>OY744519.1:20743458-20760958 GCA_963556195.1 Sepiola atlantica | reverse complement strand
CATCAAAAAGCTATTGCATTTGTGTAGCCACTCAACATAGTCATCTATTTATCTTATATCTAAAGTAGAGTTTGATTTACCCCTATTTCATTGACCGTTATAGCTTCAAAAACAAACGTTGATTCAAAATATAGTACACATATTGCTTTATCTTCTCAACAAAAACATTTTTCCAATCTATTTATTTATTTTTATATTTAATCTCGATTTTGTTTTTACTTTTCTAGTTTTTGGACACAAATTTTTCTCTGTTTAATCTTCTCCTTGCCACTGCACTCAACCTAGACCGGCCCAATAGAGGTGTAATTATGAATACGCAACCCTTGCTTCACTCTAGACTTACAGGAAATATCCGTTGTCTCTAGGGACTGAAAAAGCCCGCCCCCAATATAAATGTAAGAGGTCTGAAGAGTGTTATACCTTTTTGTGAGTGATGAAGGAGGGACAGATTAAAATATTTTCGTATATATTTATCCAAGTCGTCTCAGTTCTCTTGGTTTCGTCTTATTATGTTTCATCTATATTTTTTGTTCTGTTCATGAAATGTTATTTTATTTCAACTTACCTGTGAGTTTGGTCAGGGTTTACTTGCAGGGCGAAATATTCTCATGTCAGTGACAAACCCCTGTACAGAGATGCCGAAGACACTCGAGGATGACGTCTAGTAGGCATTCAAACTTCATTTTGCTGCATTCATTTATCGTGTGGTTTATAGCTTCGTCTCTTTGTCCACATAGTCTACATTTTTTGTTTTCCTTGATCTTGTCTATTTTGACTTTTATGTTGTTCGCTATGATCGCATTGTATGCTTTGATTAGCCTAGATGATTTATACTTTTCATTCTCCAATACTGGCTTCTGTCGGTACCATTTGTTTGTATTTTTGTAATGGATCACCACTTACTAAGGCCCTGTGACCTCTCGAGGATAAGGATCAATTGGACAATGGACCACACCGGAAACGATAGGTGGAATTGGCAGAATTATATTATTTAAGAGGACGGCACAACAAGTATTTGTTAACATCAGACTTGAAACGATTATGCTGTAGTCAGCTGGGAAGCAACCCCGTGATATTGTGTTACACAAATAGGAAGTTCTAGGAAATAAACTTTTTGTTATGGAAGTTCTGTTTGGTTTCAGTCACACAGAAATAGAAAGGAGAGTTCTTTGCGGTAGTTGTAGTTAGACGAGTTCTTGCTGTGAATGTTTTACAGGGGTAACTAGAGATTTAAATTCAGTCGAGCACCTACCATGAAAATAACGATAGAGTAGAGAAAGACCAGCATGTTCAAAGTAAAGTCGTTTGCACAATTTCTAGTGGACTACCTTCTCAACACAGTATTTTCTATCTTATATTCCTTTTGGACTAGCTTGCTGTATCCACTTATGATGTGTTTTATTGTTTTGACTCTTTGCCCACAGAGTCTACATTTGCTGTTTTCCTGGGTCTTGTTTATACTTTACGTAAGTTTGTCTATCTATGCTTGTTAGATCACCCAAGTTAAGCGACGTTAGGCCTGTTCAGTATCAGATGGGTGACCATTTATGAACAGCGGGTGCTGTATGCGACCTGTAGAGGAACGGGGGCCGATAGCCTTGGCAAGAACAAGACACGGTGTATGATCAATGGCCACCATGCAGCGCTCCTATGACTCCCCCTCCCCCGGGAAAGGGATTTATGGGAACGTTGTCGTTGTCTGTGTTTCGATCGCGTTGCTTTGTGTGGATGTCAGTATCGATTCCGTTTCTCCTTTCAAATGTGAACACAGCTATCGGGCGTCAAAGATGGTAATATGGGCTACATTTACTTTAATTTAGTTTTATGAAAAGGGGATAAAAAGACGTGAAAATTCAGATGCCTCGGATTTTGATGAAATTGAAAAAATATATTAGATATCAATTAATAAATATTCCCCAAATTTCAGTTTATTTTAAAGGGTTTTCAGTGGTCATAATATGGACACAACCTCCCATTTGAAAATTCAAATATTTCAGATTTGCATTAAATTTGATCCATACTCATTGCACACCAATTAAGTAGAATTCCTTCAATTTGAATTTTATCCTAAGACCCCTTGAGCTTACGCATTACATTTTAGACATTTTCTAGAATCAAAACCATGATCAAAATTAAAATTTTGATCAAAATTAGAATTTTGATCAAAATTAGAATAAGGATTTTAGACATAAGGTTTAGTATCATTATATCTTGATTTTAATCGTTGTATGAGGACATAAAAGTTGTACAAAACTGTTCTGTTCAGTAAATTAATTTTACCCGTTATGGGACAGGTATTTTACTAGTATACATGCATAAAGTACCTATATGTTTCTTGGTAATTTGAAAATGACTTCTTATCTATTATTTATATTAAGAAATGTTTTCTTCATTTTCGTCGCTTTCTTTTCGTTCTTTTCTTACTTTCTTCATTTATTTTTGGCAAACTGTATTAAAAAAATCTTCATAAAGACCGGAATTCTCTGGAAGATCTCCAAACAAATAAATAAATTTTACTTACTTTTGTTGTGGCGTCTTTCTTTCCTCCCCCTAAAAAAGATTTCCTTACACTTGGACTCATTTCTTTGGACGAAAAGAAAAAAAGAAAACAGAAAAATGGTTGTTATTTATTTTATTTGAACTGCGATTTCTTTTATTTCTTTTCGTTACGGAATTTCTATTTCAGTTTTTCGTGTTACCATTTAGGGAAATGTAATCTAATCAAACAGTGGTTCTTCACCGAGCAAGAAGAGTTGCATCCCTTGCGATTTGGTTTCGTGGCTCTGTTTGGGGTTAGTTAATGTCGAAACTCGATACACATTTTAAGCGATTCATTTTATACGCTTAAGTGAACGCAAGTTGTCATTTTGTACCTAAAGCTGGAGAACATAACATACACAATGTTACTAAATACTCGTCAAGTAGTTCTCTTAAGTAATCAAATCCTTTCCTTTTTTGAGGCATTGTGTCGAATCCTCTCATAGTATTGTTCTAAATCCATTTTTTAAACTTTTGTTCACCCCAATCAAGGCATATTGCCACTAAGACGTAAGGGGCGACTGTAATTAGGGGCTAGATTAATAGAATGCATCTTAAGTAGGGAGTTGTGCCCAAAAGAAAAACGATTAAAATGGCACAGCGTGAGATAGAAAAAACGTGGAAGATGGTTCAAAGTTCCACAAAGAGATTTAACGCTTTTACAAACTCCTAAGGTTTACGTATAGCGATAGAGACAGATTTTCAAATGCTTTTTTTGAATCTGCCTTATGCAGTACCTCAAGACGCTCTATTTCATAGTTATTGGCACAGCATAGATTTTCAACCAAATGCTGGCCAATAGCCAAGTCTAAACTGGGAAAAAAGGGTGACAAAGAGATCCTGTCCTTTCCTGTCTGATCTTAAACGGAACGTGCTGGTTTATACGGGTCCCCAAATGCGAGGAAGTACGCTTAATATAACCAGAATCACACGGGCATTTAAAACAGTAAACAACATTACTATGATAAATAAAGGGAACGCTATCCCTACAAAAGGAATGAAAAACAGGTCTTGTAGCATACACTAATATATATATATATATATATATATATATATATATATATATATATATATATATATATATATATATATAGAGAGAGAGAGAGAGAGAGAGAGAGAGAGAGAGAGAAAGAGAGAGAAAGAGAAAGAGAAAGATAGAGGGAGATAGAGAGAGTTAACTATTGGTGGCTTTTTACACCTTTTTACACTCTTTTAACCCTTTTTATGCCTGTTCTCCTGCGCTCCATAACAAAACTCTTCTATAACTGACTTATTACCTTATTTTCATGCATATCACATTTGAATTCTGATCTCTGTGACAGCTAAATTCGGTGTCAACGTATTCGCAAAGGTAGAGTGCCCTATTGGCCGCCGAAATTAATGTTTTACTCCACATGCTGTTGCCCCCCCCCCCTCTTTCCACACGTGAGAAATGGTTTATGACCTCTATATTTCCTTCTATTACGACGCTTTTAATGTTCATCCACCCTCATTTTCAGGTCTCAGACAATGTGAAGAGTAATGGATATTATGAAACAACGAGAGTACCTGTGCCAAACCACGTTTGTGTTAATTATCTTTATGCTTGAATTATATTGTTACAATACCTTTCAGTATTACCGTGAGAATAAAAGTTCAGTAGTGTTTTAGTTTTATTCATAGGAAATCCGGTGGTGAACGTATTCTCTCTGAATCCATCGAAGTTTGTCCGTTGCCAACGTACTTGTTCTACCCAGGTAACTAACTTTGAGTGCTGTCAAACTCCTCTCTATTTAGCTCCACATTTCTATCCAAAATATAAGTAATTATTTATTAATGTTCGGATACATGCTTCGGGCAGAGAATGGGAGATTGGATGGCAGACAGGAAGAGAGAGGTTTAACTATTAAGGGCTTTAAAGACCTCACACTTCTCTATATCTATTCTCTTTCGGAACCTAATGAAACTCTCGAGAAGTTGTTATTTCGGAGATTTCCTTCTTCTGAGTTAGTTGCCTTATAAAAGCTCGAGGGTTTAGTGTACTCTATTATTTGAATCCATAGCACGAGAGAAGAGGATACCATTTGCTAAATATTCGTAAAGAGAGAGAGAGAGAGAGAAAGACAGAAACAGAAAGAAGCCAGAAAGAGAGAGAGAGAAAGAGAGAAAGAGAAAGAGAGAGAGAAAGAGAGAGAGAGAAAGAGAGAGAGAGAGAGAAAGAGAAAGAGAGAGAGAAAGAGAGAGAAAGAGAAAGAGAGAGAGAGAGAAAGAGAGAGATAGAGAGAGAGAGAGAAAGAGAGAGAGAGAAAGACGGAAACAGAAAGAAGCCAGAAAGAGAGAGAGAGAAAGAGAGAGAGAAAGAGAAAGAGAGAGAGAGAGAAAGAGAGAGAGAGAGAAAAAGAGAAAGAGAGAGAGAGAGAGAAAGAGAGAGAAAGAGAAAGAGAAAGAGAGAGATAGAGAGAGAGAGAGAGAGAGAGAAAGAGAGATAGATAGATAGAGAGAGAGAGACGAAAGGGGGAGAATGAAACACAATAAACTAACTATAAATAACGTAACTTGCTGATTCATACGAATTGCGTAAGTAAAAATACGCAGTTTCACTTATTATAAGGGAAATAGACTTACTCCTGCTCCCACCCCTGAACCCACTTTTTATTTTCCTTCTTAATTTTTATAATTTTGAGTTCTGAAATGAAAATATTAAAAAAAATGTAAAACGTCGTCTTTACTGTTTACGGATGTCCGGCGCGATCGCAGACCCCACGATATTATTGTAAAAATGACTGATACAAAATTAATTCCATTAGACAATGCTTGGTCTTTGTATAGCTCTTTGTTTTTAATTCCATCCTCGACAAATACGTGATGTGCCTTGTCTCAGTCTTATCTATAAATACAATTATGGCATGTGTTCTTGAGAATTGTCTGATCTATTCCCTGTGTTTTTCGAATGAATCGGAGGATTCTATTGTTGGAAATATTCTTCTAGTCATAATTCTTTCTAGGAAAACATCGGGTACTTACGAGAGGGGCCACGTGAAGGTTGACAGCATCCTAAGTGAAAGTGTTTCTGTGGAACGAACTGGAACTTGGCACACCCAGGTTGTCAGTCCGTGTTTGTTAACCACTTAGCCACCGTCACCTCCCTATGTTTTAATCAAAATATAGATATGCCTATAGATGGAGAACGAACAGCATTCTTATTTACATGCGAAGATTTTTCACACGTGTTTTTATTTAGTAATCCGACCACCGGCTGCCATTAGAATAGTTTGAAGTTAACCTTGATCGTTTTTTGTTAAATCTGAAAATAGCAACTCAGAGAGAGAGAGAGAGAGAGAGAGAGAGAGAGAGAGAGAGAGAGAGAGAGAGAGAGAGAGAGGGGGGGGGGAAGGGATAGAAAAGGGACAGTATGACTGATAAGGTGAGCAAAATAGTGACAGAGAGATATATGCTAAGAAAAAGTGTGGAACTAAAACAGGAAAGAGAGAGAGAAATGTAAAGAGAGAGGGAGAACAAGAGAGAGAGAGAGAGGGAGAGAGAAAGAGAGAAAGAGAGAGAGAGAGATGAGGAGCGAGCGAGCGAGAGAGAGATAAATAGAGAGAGAAAGGTAAAGAGATAAAGAGAGAGAGAACAAGAGAGAGAGAGAGAAAGAGAGAGAGAGAAAGAAAGAGAGAGAAAAAGAAAGAGAGAGAGAGAGAGAAAGAATGAGAGAGAGAGAGAGAAAGAATGAGTAAAAGAGTGACGACACAGAGAGAGAAATATGGAGAGAATAGTACGATTTTATCTAGTCGTATTCATAGAGAGAAAGAGAGAGAATGAGAATGAGAGAGAGAGAGGGGGGGAGAGAGAGTGGGGGAGAAGTAGAAAAGTCAGAGAAAGAGAAAGAGAGAGAGAAAGAGAGAGAAAGAGAGAAAGAGAGAGAGAGAGGGGGGGAGGGGAAGGAGGAAGAGATAGAAAAGGGACAGTATGACTGATAAGGTGAGCAAAATAGTGACAGAGAGATATATGCTAAGAAAAAGTGTGGAACTAAAACAGGAAAGAGAGAGAGAAAGGTAAAGAGAGAAAGAGTGAGAGAGAACAAGAGAGAGAGGGAGAAAGAGAGAGAGTAAGAGAGAAAGAGAGAGAGAGGGGAAGAGGGAGAGATGAGGAGCGGGCGAGAGAGAGATAAATAGAGAGAGAGAGAAAGGTAAAGAGATAAAGAGAGAGAGAACAAGAGAGAAAGACAGAGAGAAAGAGAGAGAAAGTTAGAGAGAAAGACAGAGAGAGAGAAAGAGAGAGAGAAAGAACAAAAGAGAGAGAGAGAAAGAGAGAGAGAGAGAAAGAGAGGGAGAGAGAGAGAAAGTGTGAGAGAGAGAGAAAGAGAGAGAAAGAGAGAGAGAGACAAAATGTGAGAGAGAGAAAGAGAGAGAGAGAGAAAAAGAAAGAGAGAGAGAGAGAAAGAAAGAGTAAAAGAGTGACGACAGAGAAATATGGGGAGAATAGTACGATTTTATCTAGTCGTATTCATAGAGAGAAAGAGAGAGAATGAAAGAGAGAGAAGGGAGGAGAGAGAGTGGGAGAGAAGTAGAAAAGTCAGAGAGAGAGAGGGGGGAGGAGGAAGAAAGATGGGCAGATATAGGGAGAGGGAAGAGAACCATCGCTTTACTCCACTGCGTTTATGAATATTTGTATGCAACAGCAAATCAGTAGGCAATTTCTGTTCGCTTTGTCATTATTAATCAACTTTTATAGGGAAACGGTAAAAAAAGGCCTTGTATTTTGGTGCCATTTTGGGCCGGGTGACCAGGGTTCAATCCTCGGTCGAGTAATGCCAAAGAACCCCCCCCCCCCCTTTGCTAAACACTCAGCATTATAAGGCGAAAATTAAGAGTAAGTGGAACAATTCAGGGAAAGGAGTGACGCCCTCCCCTACATCGCGGTGTAGTAGCAAATGCATAACGAGACTTCGAGGTCGCCTTCGACTACGGTTGATCTATTCATTATTGGTATAATCGGTAAGAAAAAGCGAAACAAGCGAACACCCTTTCTTGGTCCATCATAATCATCAGAAAGCATTACAACAGTTCATACACCGAAACAGAAAACATACTTGCAGTAGATTCAGGTCGCTACAAAAATGGTTGGATCATTCTACCGCTCCAGAAAGTACCTGACTCCTGAAACAATCCTCTACCTGTATAAAAATCAGATGCGTCCTCAAAAGGAATACTGCTCCCACATTTGGGGAGATGTCGCAAAGAGGAGCCTTTCCTGCCTTGATAGAGTACAAATTTGACTACGAAATCTTAAGGGAGAGGGTGGTCTCTTTTCTTCCTTACAGCCCCTTTCTCACAGAAGAGACGTTGCTAGTCTCCTCCGCCCCTCCCCTCTCTATGTCCCTCTCCTACTGTCTGTCTGTCTGTATGTCTGCTTGTCTCTCTCCCCCTCTCTTTCTCTTCTCTCCCTCTCTCTCTTTCTATATATATATATATATATATATATATATATATATATATATATATATATATATAGTAAGCTATGAAAATATGTTTATGGCAATTAAGCTACACAGAGGCCTCCGCGTTTCATCCCCGGGGAGAATCTTCAGGCTAAAATGCATGGAGTTAGTTTTGCCGGGTCTTTTAATATACACGGCTAGCTAGTTAACCAATCAGATTCTTTGTTGTTCTCTTAGTCAATCGTTGGGATTCCCGCGAACAAAGGTGCGGTTAGTTTTAATTCTTATATCTTGTTCTATTGTTCTGTTTTCTATAGAGTGGCCTATATCCTGTTTCTTTGTTGTGTCAATATAATGGGTGAACTTATTTTTACACGTGCTTTCTTGTATTTCTATTTTAGGTTTTAGTTTTTTTTTAATTGTTAGGTTTTAGTTTAGTTTTTTTACTTGTTTTTTTTTAAATTTATTTATTTATTTATGTATTGTTAGCCTAAGGTAAATTTAATTATGTGTAGGCAGCTGTTTGCTATTTCACTTCTACAGTTTAATAGATTTTGGGGTTCTTTAAAGTTTAGGATTTCAAATATTTCATTCAGACATAATCTACACAGGTCGTCTAGATTTCTACATACTGAAAATTTATACATAAAAAATTATATCTTCTTATCAAATTTTATGTGGTTACATGAAATAGTAATATATATATATATATATATATATATATATATATATATATATATATTGTTATTTCCATAGCAGGTGCTCGACTTCAATCTTTGGTTCCTCCTTGTAAGACATTCCCACGTCTTCTACCACAGCGAAAAGTAACTTTAATTTCTACCCCCATGCCATGTAGAATTTCCATAGACAAAGCTTCTTTGCAAGGGTTTCCCGCCCGTGGAACACATTACTGGGGGACTGCTTTGCTGTTGATTACAACAGAGTCGACTAGAAATGTAATGTCAACAAAATCTTGTCATAAACAGCCTCACAAGTAATCAAATGATCAATGTTACTACTCCCATAGCTAGACACCTTACTAATGAACATTCCTGTCCCCGCTCGCAAATTCGAAAACTTCTCGTAGACAATACTAAAATCCTAGAACATAATACTAATACACAAAAACTAAACATACTAGAAGCTTTACTCATTAAAACAAAAAAAACCTGCTATTAACAAGATTAATTTTAACACTAGTACTAATATACTTAAATGCTTATAATACCTAATAAATATAGTTTCATATATAAATTTTCCCGCCATAATTAATTATAAATCACACTCCAGGTATTTACCGGTTTGTCATTATTCCATTGACGATGGACCCAGACGGGTCAGAAAGTACTCTGAACTAACATGTACATTACGGCAGTTTCATCAGCCAATTGTCTTCCGAGATTAAGATTTTAATCCGGAAAATTTAAGGGATCAATACTAAAATAACCAGACAAAAATTGTCAGCTATTTTTAATAATATATATATATATATATATATATATATATATATATATATATATATATAGGCATCGGGATTTGAGTTGCGAAATACTCGTAATCCGGGGTTTCGAATCGCATGACAAGTAGTGAATAGTCATATCTCTATGCTGATGAGTCCCGATTATAAAGGACGAAACGTATACGTACATAGATCATAAACAATAATAAATATTTATTATTTGTAGCTCCTAGAAACAACCGTCTAGAAAAACACTGTAAGTTTAGTATTAACACAGCATGACGTCGCTAGCTATGAATGCATCGTTCCTTTCATCAAGTAGAACGCTCTTATGACGTCAAGCCGCCGCATAAAGTGTTAAAATTATCACTGTTTATTCGCCGTTCAACATTGACCGAGTTGTTCAGGCGTCGGGATTTAAGTTGCAAAATACTCGTAATCCGGAGTTTCGAATCGCATGACCGGTAGTGAATAGTGATATCTCTATGCTGATGAGTCAGGATTATAAAGGACGAAACGTATACGTACATAAATAATAAACAAAACAAATATATATATATATATATATATATATATATATATATATATAGAGAGAGAGAGAGAGAGAGAGAGAGAGAGAGAGAGAGAGGGAGAGAGAGAGAGAGAAGAAAAAACGAGTAATAAATATGCGACGATTGTCCAAATTTATTTCAAATTTCAATTGTTCAATGCAAGGTGTATTCAGTAATAAACTAGTGTTTATTATTCTTTCCTATTTATTTGAAATAAATTCGGACAATCGTCGCATATTTATTACTCTTTTTTTCTTCTATCTCTACAATTGCTCTATCTCGTATATTGAGCTAATCCTCTTCACAATAGGTTCCATCTACTAAAACTAAAAGTTTTTACTTTGGTTTATATTTGATCTTATATATATATATATATATATATATATATAATCCCATAAACAAGAATACTACAAACTGCTTGATACGAATATCACAAAAAATGACAGAAAATCAAATATTGAATAATATATTCTGACAGTAAAACTATAACAGGCAAATTACAGATTATTGATAGAGTAGGAAAATTAAGAGATTAGGAATGATATATCCTAACACTAACCATCACCCTAACCTTTACCCTAACCTTTACCCTAACCATTACCCTAACAATTACCCTAACCCTAACTCACGGATCAACTAAACCCTCAACTAGACTTATTAATCCCACTTGACAGGCGATAAGTAAACTTAGTAAACTTAGTTAGAAGATACTAGATAGGATAAACTGGCAGATAAAAAGCACTTATGAATCAAACAAAGTGATAAATGCAACGGAAACTTTTAACGGGTTCTCCAAAATTGAAAACCAAATGTTCTTTTATTCAATTTGAGATTGTGTACTATTCCCTACTTATATCAAAATAACTTTTTGAAAGTGCCATGGATTTCGCCACTCTTCTCTTCAACATTTCAGAGGATGTAATTAACATTATTAAATAATGTAGAACTACCGTTCTAATTACCAAACAAAGAACAATCGACCAAAGAGTAATCAAACTGGATATTTTGATGTCTTTATGGGTTTCTTAGATTCACCTTAGTACGCGACTTGGTTGGCCTTTACTGCCTATACAACTTCAACAAAGACATCGATGTAGAATCTATAGGTTTGTATTGAAAAATGAATGAATGAGGAAATTTGTAATGCGCATAAGGCTTTTTTAATATATAAAACTATGACAATATAATTCTATAAAACCACCCAAATCAAACATATTAAACGAACATCACCTAATAAAAAACCTAAAAAGAAAAAAAAAATAATCATTCGGTTTACCCTTCTATCAAATGGTTAAAATACTACTTGTTAAAACAAAATTTCAAACTTAATCAACCATCATTTTCCTCCAAGCAATATCTTCCATCAAATATTTGATAATATACCGTTCACGTTACAGTTGTAGTGATAATTTAGAGAAAATAATAAAAAAACATAACAATAAAATAATAAATGGTTATATTAACTGCAATTCAAAATATAAAGCTACGGAAATAAAGACTTGCAACTGTTATAATAAAACGAACTGCCTGACACAACAGAAATGTTTATCAAACTACTATTACAACAAGGGAAAATCCAACCCAACCCATTGGTAGCGGTCGGAGTTATTTAAACCATGAAGGAGGAAGAAGAGAAGACATGAGTACTGTTTATTGAAAATTTTAAAGTTTGTATTGAGGAATTGTAACGGGAGGGTTAAATATCAAGGTCGCATAATGGACCGGTGCAAGCGGGAGAGAGAGAACAAAATGTAGCGAGGGGAGGGTGATGTGTCAATATTTGATGTTTACACATATATATAAGCACACATACATATACACAATTAAATATATACATATATATGTACACATACATACAGAACACGCACATAAAACCACACCATATGTATTTAAAATAAAAAGAGGATAATATTATTTATGTCATGACGTGCTTGGGGTTATTGACTTGAAACAAATAGTCGTTTGAATATTAAAAAATGTGGTTTTGCCCATTATTTCAAAATAAACCATGTTAACATCAAATATTTTTATTTTCCATATATATATGTGTGTGTGTGTTTGTGTGTGTGTATGCGTATGTGGGTGTGTATTTATAAAGAATATATTTTTTAAATGTATAATCTATAAAATTTCTGAAATGTTTCTAATTGCAAGCTCAATGAAGTTGTGTTTCAAGATTCAGAGCATATATACTTTATTCCGTATTTCAAAGAAAGCGGAAATAAAGAGATTGTAAGAACAAATGAAAATGATGGTTTTGGATTGATTTCCCATAGTCATTGGAATGCAAATATATATATATATATATATATATATATATATATATATATATATATATATATATATATATGTGTGTGTGTGTGTGTGTGTGGGTGTGTTTGTGTGTGTTTATGTATGTGTTTGTATGTAAGTTGCTATTTTTTAAAAGTGAGATGGGTGTTGAAATTGGGATATATATAGCGTGTTTTCATCTGAATTTTAAGTCAGTCTGCTGAACGCCGTAAGCCGCATGAAGGTATACATTTTTCGTTACTTCCCAGTTTATTTACAAAATACTAATACTTCAGCTTATCTGCTGCTGATGTCGCTTGACGAACAGATAGATACACACAGCAACATAAAGATATTTCACTTCTACACATTACGCATACACATTTAAATAGGGAATGTATTCTACTTACACAAAAACATCATTTGTAAACATGGGAAAACAAGAACACAAGTCAGTCGTGAGACTGCATACCTCCTCCTGACAACGTAAGGATGAGCCAAAGTCTTATTTGGATATGATTTCTTCATATTGTATGAAGTATTCCCGAAGTTATTCCACAACGTTGATAACACAAAAACGTAGATGACACAAAAACGTAGATGACACAAAAACGTAGATTACACAAAAACGTTGATGAGACAAACACGTTGATGACACAAAAACGTACATTACACAAAAACGTTGATGACACAAAAAACGTTGATGACAAAAAAACGTAGATTACAAAAAACCGTAGATGACACAAAAACGTTGATGAGACAAAAACGTAGATGACACAAAAACGTTGATGACAAAAAAAACGTAGATGACACAAACACCTAGATGACACAAAAACGTTGATGACACAAAAACGTAGATTACACAAAGACGTAGATGACAAAAAACGTTGATGACACAAAAACATAGATGGCACAAAAACGTAGATGACACAAAAACGTTGATGACACAAAAACGTTGATGACACAAAAACGTAGATGACACAAAAACGTTGATGACACAAAAACGTTGATGACACAAAAACGTAGATGACACAAAAACGAAGATGACACAACACTATATATTTGATAAGACTGAGAATTTCCAGTTACTGTTTGGTGAAACCTGAAATTGAAATTCCGTCAAAATTTCAACCGTGACCAAACTTTTGGGACTTCACTGGCTACAATATGGGTCAAGCAGCGAGTTTCTACGATAAACGGAACCAAAGTTATCGCTAAAAGTGTGACCTTTACCCTTTCTGTGACCTTTGATTTAGATCAGTTTTAAATTAGACCATGACCGATATTTTGCCCAAGTATGGTGACGATTGGTCAAGCGGTGTGGACCCTAGTCTGTACACAAAAAAACATAGGGACAAACCAACAAACTAACTTGACCGAAAACATAACCTCCTTGGCGGAGGTAACAAAACCAAACTCTTGTTTCCTCTACGAATGTTTGGTTTCAACTTAATTAAATTCACTTGGAGAAAACAGTTGCGCCTTGTTTACATTATGAAATATATTATACTATATTAGATACTAATACTTCAGCGAGCTTCTGCTGATTGATGTTAGCGTCTGCTTCAATATATACAGAATTACCTCCCTTACTGTTACAAACATGTAATTGCTATTTATATATAGAAATATTGAAACAAAGACACAACGCGTATTATTATATTTGAGATATATTCATTCAAAGCATCCGTGGATTATTTACTGCATTTGAAAACTATTTTTTGATCCCTGCCCGAAGGTCGATGGTGTCAAGACAGTTCCTTAGTTTTCAGAACGTGTTCCCTCGCCTAGGCATAAAAAAGACCCGAAACTCTTCCTCTATTCTGTTCTCTTTCGGCACAAGGTCCGCGAGAAAAGGGGACACAATTTTTGGATTGCGTTGTTCGAAGGCATCAGGTGTTACTACGTATTAAAAATTCACCAGCCCCTTTCATGGGGTTTTCAATGCATTTTGAACCCCTCAAAAATGTCACTCGTAGAATCATTAATAAAATTCACAGTCCTTTCTGCAATCCAACCATTTTTGGTACAAATAACCTTCAGTCTATGCCTGACTTGTCCAGAAGTGTGTCAGATCGACGTAAATGATATTTCAAACTTACTCGTAAGGTACTTGTTATTTACAACTTTATTGGGACAAACCTACTGACGGACAGAGCCTTTATAGCGATACTTGGACGCATCGAGGATAAGATGTGTCCATTCAATCTACGCGTTTGTCGATGAAATGCTTTTAAAAAGTGAAAATGCTATTTAAAACTGAAGCGTCACATATATATTATACCCGTTGATGTTACAAAGCAATTGGTATTTAGATATAGAAATATTGAAACAGAAACACAACGCGTGTTATTATATCAGCTAATATATAAAGTTCAGTCGATTTTTGTCATCGATAGCTTTCTTCCTACAAAATCAATATTTGATTTTGGTACGTAAGTTCTTTTGGTGGATCGTTGGAGCAAGAACAATAAAATGTAATTCGATTTAATTTCTTCCAGAAATTACTTTGATCTGATCGGAATTATTTTCATGCGGTCACCATCTAAGAAGAGGAGTAACTTTGTATTTTTGAATACAAAATTGTGTCCCTTTATTTGAAACGAAAAATAATATTTTGAAAAAAAAAAAAAAAAGGCATAGTTTTACAAAAGAAATAGAAGAAATTGCAAATAAAAAACGCTACCGGGCAACGCTGGATAGGGACAGCTAGTATTAGTGATTTATTCCTTCGAAAACTCTACGAATGTCTCGACCGACGGACGAAGCCTATCATAAAGATGTTAGGCGACACGGGAGGTGCATAAAAACTGGGTACTTTTTCTTACTAATCAGCGAGGTAGGTAAAAAGCTGTTTTGCTTATGTATATACCATTTTAGCCAAGTCTGCTATCGTTGCTGCGTCGAATCGCGTGTAATAAAACCACTTTCGGCATTGGCTTGCCTTTTCTTAGTGAATGGTTACAAACTGCTGAATTTGGTAGCGGCCCTAGCGAAGCTATCGTCAGCTGTTTCGTTGGGCGTGGTAAGAAAAAGAAGAAGAAGAAGAAGAAGAAGAAGAAGAAGAAGAAGGAGACAAAAAAGAAGGAGTAGGAGGACGTGGGGGACGAAAGGCGAAAAAAATAAAGGCGAGTGGTGGTAGAGGGGAGTAGAGAGCGGTAAGGTGTACGCGGCAGGTAAATGAGATCGCGGTAAGTATTGTTTTTAGCGACGCCATATTGGTTGCTTGCAATTCTATCTTTTTACCATGTTAGGGATGACTTCAATGGTCCATATTGAATGGGGCAAACGTACTTAATTGCCGTTATTCTCTAACCACGACCACCTCCTCGCCGGGATCCACCGGCATTTCCTTTCTTTTCTTTTCTTGGTTTAATAATATACATTTTCTTTGCTTATTTTCTCATTTCGTTGCTTTATACCCTCTTTCTCTTCACCTCTCTCTCTCTCTCTCTCTCATTCTGTTTTCTTTCGTCTTTTTTCATTTTATTTTTTGAAATATTCTTTCCTTCGCATCTTTATACTTTCTTCCATTCTTTCTTTCTTTCTTTTCTCTTTTCTTTATTTTTTCTTTTTCCTTTCTTTTTTCAATAATATCCTTTCCTTCCTTCTCTCTTTCTTTTTATATCTTTATTTTTACTTCAGTTTGTCTTTCTTTCTCTTTTCTCTTCCTTCATTTATTTCTTTTCTTACATTTTTTTCTATTCCCTTTTCTTTCTTCTTAATATTTCTTTATTATTTTTTACATTTCATTTTAATCTTTTTCTTTAAAAAAAACAAAAAAAAACGAGTCACCGCTTATCAAGGCCCACAATCCATTCTACGATAAGGGTTACATTTCTTTTCATTTTTCTCATTGTCTTTTTCTCTATGTTTCTTTGTTTCTTTGTTTCTTTTAAACTCTCCTTTTTTCACCTTCTCATTGTTCTCGTGTCTATTCTTTCTTTCTTTCTTTCTTTTCTCTTTCTTCTTCTTTTCTTTCGATTTTCAATACTATTTCTTCTTTTTTTCTTTCTCTATTCCCCTCTCTTTTCTATTCTTACGCCTTCTTTTCATCCCTCTTCTTTCTTCCTTTTCTTTCTTTCCCTTTTCGCCTTCTCTTGTTTTTAATTTTTCTCTTCTTTTTTTTTCAATCACCTTTCTCCATCATCTTTCTTTCCTTTACTCTCTTTTTGTTCCACCTGCCACATTTCTTCCTCCCACACCCCTTTCATCTTCCCCTATACCCTGTGCCACCCCGAATATTGCAGCCGGCACCCAAGATAAACGCCCAATCGGATTGCAAGACCAAACACACACTGCCAAATTCCAGCATGCCTTAATAGAGGCATTCGACGCGTTTCACTTTCATTAAATTTCATCGGAATATATTAGGAATTACCCGCAGAGAAAAGCGAGAACCTTGATGAGGTGGCGGTAGACGGGGGTGGCAAGTAAAATATGCGAAATTAAAGAAATAAAGAGAGAGAGAGGGAGAGAGAGAGCGAGAGAGAGAGAGAGAGAGAGAGACAGACAGACAGACAGACAGACAGACAGATATATGTATTTATATATACATTACTATTAACATCAAATGTAAATAACAGAAAACATACAGAGAGTTTCATGATTTCTCCTGCTATCAGAGAAAAAATATGTTGGTGGAGAGGTAAGATGCCCGACTACACTCATCAAAGTTGAGGTTTCGATTCCCGGCGTGGATATACTGGCTGGATCTAGCCACACTAATAAGTAAAAGACGACGAAGCAGCCGTATGTGCATATATGCATTTTGTAAACTCTAGCTCAATTTACCAAAAACTAGTAGAAAGGACCAATGTTATTTATAAGTTTAAATGCCCTTTGGGAGAATATAACTCCCATAATAATAATAAATTTAATAGCTACATTGGTTTTACAAGCACCACTCTATCCCGCCGCCTCACCATGCATCTTGCAAACTCTAGCTCAATTTACCAACATCTACAAAAACATAGCTGCTCCCCCTTCTGATTTAAGAGAAATTCTAGTTAATAACACTAAAATTATTCCGAAACCAATTTTTAAAAAATTAAAAATACTCGAAGCTATCTACATAAAAGCACAACAACCTAAACTTAACAACATCACATATGAAACCAGTTGTAACATTTTAAAATGATTAACGGAATGCGATTTTTTTTTCTGTGATGCCATCTAGCGTTGCTGAGTTTAAATCGTCAACGGCTTACTGCAACAATGCGAAAAACGTTTTCTGCGCATTTCTCCGCCGTCTTTAAAAAA
>OY744519.1:20685958-20728458 GCA_963556195.1 Sepiola atlantica | reverse complement strand
TTATCATTCCACTAAAACGGGTTACTGTTATTAAGTTAATAATACAATAAGATAGTTTGACATTCTGTATATAATACATATGGATAACTAAGAAAGATCTATTTGGATACTTAATTTGCATAACTATTTTTTAAACAATTGCTATTTAGTTAATGTTAGGTATTATTAATGTGAGATTGCATTGGCTTATTTTTACTATCTATATGCAATACTTTTGTCGATATTAACAGTAATTAATTAAAGTTATTTAATAAATTAATCGGATAAATGACTAAAAAGTTTAAACTATTGCTACAAGCGAGGCATAAGCGATAAGAGAAAGGTGAGAGAGTATGGCTGTCTTGCTCGCTTTTTCTCTCCACCTCTTTCTCGCCATGTTTTTTGCAGTTTTTACATTTTTCGTGAAAAATAAATAACGTTCTTAATTAACTAATTAAATGCTTTATTTTAAAGTTTTACAACCAAATTAACAATTGTTTAATCTTTACAAACAACTTTTCACTATTCTCATTGACAAATGGAAACAAAAGTTTAGTAGCACTGATCAGTCCAAATTACGAAAAAAAATATTCCACTAAATCACTCCACATCCTATCCACCCCCAAATTAGATTCTCCATTTTAAGGCGATTACGTGTAAACACTCTAAAAAAAACTTGACGGAAAGATAAAAAGAAAAGAAAACTATTATTTTAGAATTTAAAGTAGGGGAACATTTTCGTATATAAATTCAATGTAAAAGGATCCCTCATTTCCGCTCCAGTTTTAAAGCAATTGAATAAAAACAATTTGCTATAGGAGCTAAATCTGCCGCGTTTCTTTTGTTTGTTTTTTTGGCGAGGAAGTCTACTTTTGGGGGCGATTACGTGTGTTTCGGACTTAGGGTTACTTGTAAACAAATTTGGTTAACTTCCCCAAACAAGATAAAATGGCTCGAAAATCGGGGAACATTGTACGTTACATATATATGAAATTGATCCCCCACTCTAAATTCTAAACAATTTGCGTCTTTTTTCTTTCCGTTTTTCACAGTGTTCACAAGTAATCATCCCAAACAGCAGAATCTCATTTTTTGTGGGGTCGGGTATTAACGGAGACTGTTAATCTGCAATTGACCCATGTTTTACTTTTTAATTATACGATCTTTTTTCTTATTTTACTCTGAAGCAATAATTTTTGTTGTGTCTACCTTTCCCGTGAAACTTAAATAAATAACCTTAGCCATGTGTGAGGCTTGGCGTTAGTACGCCGAAGGGTGTGAATGTGCGTGTCGCATTTTGTTCGTGGTTGTACGAATGTGTGTGCGTGAGAGTTGATTATTTGTTTAGGCATTTGTATGTGTTTGTGTCTTTGTCAGCAGTGTGTGGTTGTATGCATTGAAGATTGATAGGAGTGTAAGCCTTTGTGTATGCGTGCGTGCGTGTTTGTGGGAGTTGAAAGTAGCCGCTGTGCATAGGTAAGTGAAATGTCCATCAGCCTCCCGGGGGTGGGGGACTAGTTAGAACGAAACGTCGCTGTTACCTGCTTACTGGAATGACGAGAAAGAGGCAGATTTCGTTGCACGGTCTGCTTTGATATTGTTTGGCCAGTTGTTTGCCCGACGTAGTTGTCAGCACCCCACGTGATCAACATTTTTGGCTTTTTTTGCGTCTTTTTGTTAGACTGTCTCTGGGAGCTGGTTTTTATGGCCTCAGTTTGAGCTTTTGTTGTTGAATGGAATTTGGTATTGCTTTATGTTTTTGTGTTTATGCCTATATGATAGAATATTAGGATGCCAATCCCATAACTTCTTTTAAATAATCTAACTAATTAAATACTTTGTTTTTAAGGTATAAATAAAAATGTTAAAGGATTATAAATTTTTGTATATTACCCCCCCCCCCCATCTCGATAAAATGAGATTCTACCTTTTTAGGTGATTATGTATGAATACCCTCAATAACCTGGTGGAAAGAGAAAACAAAAACAGAATTTCTAGAATTTAAAGTGTGGGATCAGTTTCGCATATAAATTTAACGTAAAATGATTCTTCTTTTCCGGGCAATTCTAGGGTTTATGGGACTTAACCATTTATTTTTTTGCTATTGCAGATGTGTTTTGTGCGTTGTTTCTTTTTGAGTGAGGGCACATTTGTAGCCGATTATGTGTGGTTTTACGACCTTGCCACTCGAACTTAGTGTTAAAAATATAAATTAGTTAACTGCCCTAGTAAGTTAGAATGACCGTAAAAAGTAGAATCTCATTTTTGGGAAAGGAGGTGTAATTTAACTGAGGATGTCATGGACGGCGGCACCGGGGGGGCAGGGGGCTCAAGCCCCCTCCCCACACACACTTTTTGACTTGCCCCCCCCCACTTTACGGTCATCAATAATGAAGTTATATATGCATGTGTTTAACCGAGCCCCGCACTTTTTAGGAGAGCCCCCCCACACTTTTATAAGTGTCCCGCCGGTCCTGGATATTGATTTACAAATTTACCAAAGTTTGTTGTTAACATTTTGAAATTCTCCGAGTAAAAACATTTTTTTAACTATACGCCCTTCTCCCAATTAATTGCTGCCCGGGGGGGGGGGGGCGGGTAGGTTTTTTAGTGTATATATATATATATATATATATATATATATATAAATGAAGCAAGAGAGATAAAGATGTGCGAATGACAAATCTATTTGATCTTCGATTGTGACAAGTTTGGGAGAAAAAAATATGGGGAGGAGGGTCACAAGTTAATGTGATCAACTTGTGACCCTCCTCCCCATATTTTTTTCTCCCAAACTTGTCACTAGTTTTCATTATAAATTTATTTTAAGTTTTTAGTCGTATTTAATTACTTCCACGTTAATACTCTGATGAGTGTGGACGAAAGCCGGCTTAGTACATTCATTCATTTTTTTAATTTCCTCTCGTTTTTATACTTGTTCAATTTCATTCTACCCCCCCCCCCAAAAAAAATGTCCCAAACGTCTGCATTCCTCGTCGTTAATATATATATATATATATATATATATATATATATATATATATATATATATATATATAATTTTGTTGTTGTTGTGTGTGTCAAAATAAATAGCATTTATTTTAATCTAAATTAGAATTTTCCTCGTCAAAGCATATTGTTTTTTTTTTCATTTTCATCGTTCGATGTTATGTGTACTTTCTGGTCAGAAAGAACAATCCGGTACGCTAGTTTGAATCAGTAGACATATTATAAACCATTGTTTCGTAAAAGTATTATTTTTTTACGAAACAATGGTTGATAATATGTCTACTCCTTTCTAGTGATATATATATATATATATATATATATATATATATATATATATATATATATATATATATATATATATATATATATATAACATTTTTTTCTAATATGGTGGGAAAATCCCAGCAGAGTGCTCGATTAATTGAGAATCAGAATTAAAAGCGTAATATTTATTTATTTTTATGGTACGTAAAAATTAGTACAACATTAGTATCGTCGGTTTCAAGCTCAGAAGGACTTAACCATCCGGCTCTCTTCAGCTTACGTTGTAACCTGTTACAAAAATGTAAAGTCACGTATCACTCTCGTTTGGATACGTTATTTGCTTTAGAGTGTTTAAAATTCGTGTTAAGGAGGAAAATGTGATACTACAAAGTTTAATAAGATTCGAAAAAAGGGGGGATGAAATGTAACAGTTAAGATTTTTTAAAAATATCTCTGTACAAGTCCTGTGATTCAATGTTTATTAGAAGCGTATATTAGTCCGTTAATGTTTTGAAGGGTTAACTTTGTGTCGTCTGGAAAATGCTAAGGAGAGAATATGTGTTTAAGGATTAAACTTTCTAAAGCATGAAAATTATTTAAAAAGATCAAATTTAAATTCAAGGCCTGGATTAAAAGGGATTTAAATTAAGATTTAACGCGAGTCGGGTCTCTGCAGTCGGCAGTCAATCTAAGGGAGTATTGATTTACTCCTCTCCAGGAGTTAGGCACAAGGCCAGTTTTTATCTTACTCACACAAGTAAGATGTGACCCAAGGTCGGGTCGGGAAAAGTGGGGTTTAAAAATTGCCTGGGCAGCCCCGTCGGCATTCCCTGGTAGGGGCGCCTCAGGCAGTAAGCAATAAACTTACTCCTCCCCAAAGAGGGGAGGCAAAGCCTGGGAAGGTGGACATCCCAGAACTGCACAGGACAGACCCATTGACCGGCGTAAATCAAGACCCGAAGGCCAAGACAACACCAGTATGGGGTGCAGTATCCATCGGAACAGATACTACACTTTGATCTTAGCCAAACGGCCAAGAAAAATCTAAGGGAGTAACTCGACAAGGTTCTTAATGATTCTGTATTCGGAATTTAACATTTTTAACTAAGGTATAGTGAAGACTAATGGGAGTAATGATATTGGTATACTGATTAAGTATATATATATATATATATATATATATATATATATATATATATATATATATATATATATATCTGGTCTAGAGATAAGAACAAGGACAAGGTCGACACGATTGAACATGTTTAAGAGATTTCTAAAGCTTGCTGAATTATTTTCGTGAAATGGGAGTGTTACCCTCTTAATAGCTGAAAAAATTATTATTGAAAAAAATTACTTCATATTTACGTTGTATAATTTACTGGTTTTAAGTTATAGTGTAGAGATGGGCCGATTAAAATACTAAGATATTTATTCCTATTTTTTATATATTTATGGGAGGTCATAGTTGGGAGGATTTTCCGCAGTGGAAGTCGGTATTTTGTGGGGAAATTATAGGGGGTATGTATTAAGCAGATGGTGATATTATTGGTAGGCCTTTATGTGTATCGGGAAGTCCAGTTTATATATAGTGATTGTCTCCCCGGATGCATCTTTTAAACATTTCGCCTTTGTGGTTCAAGCAGATCGTATTTGGGTCAATAATCGCTCTTAATATATAGTATTTTCTGCATCACACAGAAGACATTTATTAATGGCTAAAGAAAAAGATGGTCTTCTCCCTATTACTTTCCATTTGATGATAAAAGGCGTCTCTTCATCTTTAAGCTGCCATATCCGGATCGCCAGTGCTGTGTTTGCCTTGTTTTTGTATTTAAAGGTGTTTCTGTGTGCGTACAATTTTTGCTTCCCTGTGTCATGCCTATATATTTTTCAGCTCTGCCGCTAGTCTTGTTCGTGACAGTGGCTTTATTTACGAGAGAATCAATTTTGTAATTCCCCTTTTGTCCTGGATATTAGCAGCCTGTGCTTTCTATTGATTTGAGCTCTGCAGAGATGAGTTTTCTTATGGATAGGGTGGTAGAGTAGTTAACCTTAATTGTAATGTACATACAATGGAGTATTGATTTACTCCTCTCCAGGAGTTAGGCACAAGGCCAGTTTTTAGCTTACTCCCACAAGTAAGATGTGACCCAAGGTCGGGTCGGGAAAGTGGGAGTTAAAAATTGCCTGGGCAGCCCCGTCGGCATTCCCCGGTAGAGGCGACTCAGGCAGTAAGTAATAAACTTACTCCTCCTCAAAGAGAGGAGGCAAAGCCTGGGAAGGTTGACCTCCCAGAACTGCACAGGACAGACCCATTGACCGGCGTAAATCAAGACCCGAAGGCCAAGACAACACCAATATGGGGTGCAGTATCCATCGGAACAGATACTACTCTTTGATCTTAGCCAAAAGGCCAAGAAAACATACAATGTACATACAATGGAGTAGCTAACCATAATTATATATATATATATATATATATATATATATATATATATATATATATATATATATATATATATATATATATATATCGTGTTGTTTTTTAATTAGAAATCTGGTGAATTTAAGCGAAATTGATTGCGAGTCCATTTCAATGATTTATACAAACTTCTTCACATTTATATGAATTGGAAAATAAATCTCACAGAACATTTCATAAAAATATGGAGCAAAATCTTTTAACTATTACATCAGATAGATCACAAACATATTCCGATAGATTCATTATTTACCATTATTTCGTAATTCAAGTAGTATATTCTAAAAATGATTTATGTTAAAGCTGTGTCAACCAGGTGAGGCAATTTGTTCCAAAATATATATTACACTATTAGAAAAAAATATATATATATTACACTATTAGAAAAAAAAAATTAGTATTCGGTAGATTTTGTTTCTGACATCGTTCTTGCAAGTTCGAGGAAGAATATTTTAAATGTGCGTCATGTTTAGAAATACCACTAATTATTTTGATTTTTTTAAAAACCTGTATTCACCCCAAACAAGCCACTAAGATGTAAGGAACCGCTGTAAAATATGGGGCCAGATTTATAGGGGCATCCGAAGTGAGGTGCCGTGTAGCGCGAGATGCTTGCTCACGGTACATTTAAATTTCTGCATGTGTATACAGTCGGGGAAACAGGGAGCAAGGAGGGAATTCCAAAGGCAAGCGATTCGAGGAAAGAAGCCATTAGAGTAGAAAGATTTCCGGTGTCTGGGAACATCTACAGTGAAGGAGCGGGATTTTGCTGCTAGTCGAGTGGTTCGAGAGTATTTACATTGGGATAGTCCAAGTACAGCAAGTTCGTTGCCTCATTCTTTTCTCTATAAAATTAGTTAATAATTGGGATCCTAACCCTAACCTACTTATAATTAGGATTCTTGAATTCTTTGATTAGTTAACCACTTTTCTTTCGACATCCCAATTCCCAATTGTCTAGCTACGAATGGCCAGGATCGAGAACAACATATATGAAGCCATGTTAGATTGTTAAATATTCCAACAATAACATTTGCTTCACTTTAAAACAAAATTACAACCAATGATTTTATATGCTTTTGAGAATGATACAATGTATTTATTTAGAGCAAGTCTGATCAACGATTGGCTGATTTTTCCATGACGTAACCAAATCATGCATATTTGGCCAAACACATTCAACATAATCATGCGCAGCAACAGCAGCGACAGCAACAGCAACGGCAACAACAACAAAAACAACAACAGAAGTAACCGGATTCTGAATCACATATCAACAATGTAACAGTTCGTGTACTTTAAAAAAAACAAACTGACAAATGATGACAAGATGTTTGGTCGAAACCTACTCACGTTCCATCTTCGGAAAAAAAATAACACGCTCTCTAAAATCCGCCATGGCTCACACTCACACACACACATACACACAGACGCACATATATATATATATATATATATATATATATATATATATATATATATATATATATATATATATTGGTACAGAAAAATTGGTACAACATTCGTACCGTCGGTATAAAGCACAAGAGGACTTAGTAATCCGGCTCTCTTCAGCGTCTGTTGTCATCTGTTTCGGAAATCTTCTGTGCTTGAAACCGACGGTACGAATGTTGTGCTAATTTTTCTGTACCAAAATAAATAAATATTATACTCTTAATTTTTTATTTTAATTCTCAATTAATCGAGCACTCTGCTCGGATTTTTCCTGCTATATTACAAAGAAGTTATATATATATATATATATATATATATATATATATATATATATATATATATATTTGTTTTGTTTATTATCTATGTACGTATACGTTTCATCCTTTATAATCGGGACTCATCAGCATAGAGATATGACTATTTACTACTGGTCATGCGATTCGAAACCCCGGATTCCAAGTATTTTACAACTCAAATCCCGACATCTAGAATCACTTAGCCACCGCTAAATAGCGAATAAACAGTGATAATTTTAACACTTTATCCGGCGGCTTGACGTCATAAGAGCGTTCAACTTAATGAAAGGAACAATTCATTTATAGCTAATATATATATTGTGAATTTCTCTGATTAACTTGGAGTGGGCAGAGCTAATATTGACATAATAATGATAGTTGGTTTATTTCAAGCGAAACGAATTGTAAAAATATATAACACTGGAATGTACTGTTATTTTTTAGAATGTGTGTATATATATATGTGCGTGTATATATATATATATATATATATATATATATATATATATATATATATATATATATATATATATATATAGAGAGAGAGAGAGAGAGAGAGAGAGAGTTTCGCATAATAATAAGGCCGACTCGAAGTTTTCTTAGATTGGGGCCATTTTTCGTTTATCACTAAACAGAACCAGCCGCTTGCGAAATTGATGAAACGATTACTCACGTTTCCCTACTCGAGTACAACTTAATATATCAGATAAACATTTATACTTTTTTTTAATTTGATATTATGCTATATTCTTTTTATATTATTTGTATACTATATACTAGATAAAAATAACATCTTCTAAAATATAGTTTTTAAGAATATTAAGGCCGTTTAATATTCATGTTACTTTGAATGAATACTTCGTTTATGGTGAGTTCTTTATTGTTTTGTTTTACATGTTACCTCCGGTTATAATTTAAAATAGTAAACTGTATTTATAAAGCTTTCACTTGTATTACGGGTCAGACTGGCTAATTTACTGTTAAAAACAAACAAAGGATATTTCGCTTTAAAAACAATGATTCTTCGTTTACACATGAACAAAAATTGTAATAAATGTGTAAAAATTAAACCGTTACATTTATAACAATTACACGGTCAAGATTTACAACAATTAAACGGTGTAATTTATAACAATTAAGTGGTTGAATTTATAACAATTTTACGGTTAAATATTTAACAATTAAGCAGTTTAACTTTAAACTTTTATGCAGTTGAATTTATAACAATTAAACTGTAAAATTGATAACAATTAAACTGTTACATTTTTAACAATTAAACTGTTAAATTTATAACAAATAAACAATTAAATTGATAACAAATAAACTGTTCAATTTATAACAATTAAACTGTTAAATTTATAACAAATAAACTGTTAAATTGATAACAAATAAACTGTTCAATTTATAACAATTAAACTGTTAAATTTATAACAAATAAACTGTTAAATTGATAACAATTAAACTGTTAATTTTATAACAAATAAACTGTTAAATTGATAACAATTAAACTGTTAAATTGATAACAATTAAACTGTTAAATTGATAACAATTAAACTGTTAAATTTAAGCAATTAAACTGTTAAATTTACTCGTCGTCGTCGTCGTCATCTTAATAAACAAGCCAGAAATATGCTGGGGAATAATACTAAGCGAAGTTAATAATTTTATAGACAGTATGAAACGTGTAGGTGTTTAAGCTTGTTGATCAACTATTTTGCGTGCTTCTGTCAATTTTCTTCCACAAGTTTTCTTTGATATAAATTATTCGGTACTTGGCATTGGTAGCTTCCGGACGTAGACAGCTTGAAAAAGCCGAATTAAAAGTCAGTTGCCTGCGTCCAAAAATCCAAAAATCCAAAATTAGGCTGGATGTACAACTGGAAAACTAATTTCTTGCTTGGAAATGTAAAAAAAATGATTTTACAATGACTGAAATATGATTTAGCTCTAACAAACTAAGCTTTGTTCAAAATGTCCCAGCAAATGTTTTCTGAATTCTAGGCTTTTTACTCAAATAAAAAAGATTAGGCTAGACGCGTAAATTACAGATAAGAACGTTAAAAAATTATCTGCCCATTATTCGTTTTTATGCCGGTAGGTGGTGTTATAGCCCCGGTGGTGTTATTAATTATGGCAGGAGGTTCGAAGAACAAAGGATTAACTACAGTGGCTAAGGATTGCCGGACAAATGGTTATGCGTGAAAGAATCCCCCGACCAAAGGTTGTGAGAGAGATGTCTTTGTAGCGGCATGTCATCCCACTGTTTTAGGAACGACGCCAGACCACGTGTAGATTAAATTAAGAGGTTAAGACAAACAAAGGGAAAGGAAGAAAACATTATTATTATCTAAAACTTATATTAAAAGGAAAAGCGAAGGAGTGAGAAAGCTAACACAACATAAGAATGATATTTTATGAAATTAATAAAGAGGAAAACATTTATATGAAACAAAAACAATTTATTTACTTAAAACATTTTGTAGAGTCCTTAGGTTCGTAATTGTAAGCGTATATATGCGAGCGTGTGAATGTTTTTTGTGTGACAAATTGTAAGTGGTGCATGTGTGAAGAAAAGTTCGTCAAGTTGAAAGAGATGACCTTTTTTCTTCCCCTCCCCCTGCTCCGTCGAGCCGGTGTTGGAGGGGGGGGGAGGTTCGACGAGAGTTATTTGTGTGCGTTCGCCCACAACGCTGAAGGCAAAAAGAGAGAGAGAAAGAAGGTGCGTGCCTTTTTATAGACTTCAAACCACGCGTGGTCAATCTGACCTGTTGGTCCCTCATTGGCCGGAATCTTTTTGGCAAACGTGATTCTGCGAGATTCTCTACCTCAGAGACGAAGAAGGACTGAGCAAACAAAGAAAGAAAGTTGTGGCGTCTGCCACAACCTATCTACAGCCACACCCTCCAATCCCCCAACATCAATTCCAAAGCACTTCAAGTTGTGGCGTCTGCCACAGTGTCATAATTTGTGCTGACTTTCAAAGCGAATCGAAGTTCATAAAACAAACGGCATATTTAAAAAAAAGAAAAGCGAAACGAAACTGAAAATAAAAACTACCGGACAATGCCGAGTAGATACAGACATAGGAGAATAAAAACAGCGAAACGATAGCAGTCTTTCTATGATTATCTCCGCATTGCTTCTGGTCATTTTTGATTTATCCTTGCTAATTGGTTTAAGCAATGCCGGGTCAAAAAAGGTGCGATTAGAGATTGTGCAACCCCTGCTTCAGTATTTTAATATTAAAAACGTGTATATCTAATTACTCTGAGGCTGTTACATATAGGAACTTGAAATTGTTTAGAATTATCCCCTACCTGTGAAGATATCATAAAGCAGTCATATATTTTTTCTTAGAAAGGTCTTCCCAGGAGGGGAGGGGCACGGATAACCCCACTGACACATTTTGAAATCTCATGCAGATTTAAAACTTAGTTAAATTTAATATGCATTCAGAAATGTAAATGTAATGGGAACAAACATCTTTCTGCCCAGCTCCCTATCAAGGCTGCCTCCCCTAAAATATGGCATACATTACTGATGGAGAGGCTTGTTGTCAGTCAGACTTCAGGGAACATCACTGGTTGTTGTCGGTGAGCAATCACTGACGATAAATTGTGTGAGAACTCCTAGTTAGTAACAATAGGTAATAGATACCTGACCAGGGGTGATCTCAAAAGATCTACTTAAAACCATAAAAAACTAAAAGTAGTTGTACGTGTTTTTCCGTCTTATGTGAACTAAAATGAATTAACTAGGAACAACAACAAAAACTACAACAACAAAAAGCAACAATAAACAGCAATAGCAATAGCACTAAAGAGTAAGTCGCGAACAGAAACGACAATGGACCAATAAGCTACAATAGTCACTCTGGTTTCGATCATGACTTCTATTAATAGAACGCTACGACAAAAAAGTACTTTTAATATTGGATTAACACCACACAATAAACACTTGTCTTAGCCAGTATTGCTAACTTCTGATTTTTAATGAGATTTAAACCATAAGTAAAAGACAAAACATCATATAGATTCAAAATTTGAGAAATTTTCAATCATAGTAATTACTATTGATAGTGGCATTTGCTGCTGATATCAAGGATGGTGGCCATTCACAGAATGTGTTCCGATGAACGTACTGCACTTTTACCCTCCCCAACGTAAATACACCTGATCCATCCCCTCACTTCACTGTAGAAGTCCCTAGATACCGGAGGATTTTCTACTCTGTTTGCTTCTTTCCTCGGGCCGCTTGCCTTTGAAATTCCTTTCCTGCCCCTATCTTTATTCAACCGTAAAAAATTTTAAAAATAAAATTTAATATAAACAAGCATCTTGCTGTCAAGCTCCCCAATAAATATCTTACCCCTATCACACTAACCCTTATGCTTCAGTGGCAATATGCCTTGTTTGTAAGGGATATAAAAGTTTTAACATTTAAAAAAAAATTGCTGCTGATAACAAAGATGGCTTCCTACAGAAAGATAGTCGTCCAAGCAGGACAAATCATATTTGCAAAGACATAATTCGAATTGCATTTTATTTTTTGAAACAACATTAACCAACGTTAAAGAAAACAAAATGGCTATTCATAATGAAATAATGATATTGTAGTACGGAATCTATCGCTGTCTGTCTTCAAGAAATAGACTGACTTAATTTTATATATTGGATAAAAGTCTTATTTAGAAGAGGAAATGTTTTGCACGCGTACAGCTATGCTTTTTAAAACTTATTTCTGTACCACTTAAGTTTGAACTATTTTCGTCGGTGTGTCATGCTTAAGTTTGAAATAATATTTTTAGTGGGTTTGTCATGCTTAAGTTTAAAATAATATTTTCGTGGGTCTGTCATGCTTAAGTTTGAAATAATATTTTTAGTGGGTTTGTCATGCTTAAGTTTAAAATAATATTTTCGTGGGTTGGTCATGCTTAAGTTTGAAATAATATTTTCGTGGGTTTGTCATGCTTAAGTTTGAAATAATATTTTCGTGGGTTGGTCATGCTTAAGTTTGAAATAATATTTTCGTGGGTCTGTCATGCTTAAGTTTGAAATAATATTTTCGTGGGTTTGTCATGCTTAAGTTTGAAATAATATTTTCGTGGGTCTGTCATGCTTAAGTTTGAAATAATATTTTCGTCGGTGTGTCATGCTTAAGTTTGAAATAATATTTTTAGTGGGTTTGTCATGCTTAAGTTTAAAATAATATTTTCGTGGGTCTGTCATGCTTAAGTTTAAAATAATATTTTCGTGGGTTGGTCATGCTTAAGTTTGAAATAATATTTTCGTGGGTTTGTCATGCTTAAGTTTGAAATAATATTTTCGTGGGTTGGTTATGCTTAAGTTTGAAATAATATTTTCGTGGGTTTGTCATGCTTAAGTTTGAAATAATATTTTCGTGGGTTGGTCATGCTTAAGTTTGAAATAATATTTTCGTGGGTTGGTCATGTTTAAGTTTGAAATAATATTTTCGTGGGTCTCTCATGCTTAAGTTTGAAATAATATTTTCGTGGGTCTCTCATGCTTAAGTTTGAAATAATATTTTCGTGGGTCTCTCATGCTTAAGTTTGAAATAATATTTTCGTGGGTCTGTCATGCTTAAGTTTGAAATAGAACATTCATCGCTCAACATATGAGGATTTAATTTGTCTAATTATTTTTTTTCTATTTCTTTACAGGTAAATATTTCTCCCGGGTGCCACTTTTCACAAACATTACCAGTTGTATGGAACCGTAAGTTTTCTAAGAGATGTTTAATAGCGATTGTGAATATTCTGGTGATTCGACCAAATTAAATTGCAGCTTATAAAAAGATGGAATAAGTTGATTTAAAAACTATCAACAGATTTTGGGTGAAAACGAAGCATTTTAACACAATTTATTTCCATAATAAGGTGCCCTTAGATTTATTTAATGGTGAAAGTGAAAATGAAAGTGAAATTGAAAGTGAAATTGAGTGGCTAGGGTTTTTCTTCGCCTTTAGGACAGGAAATGCATGTTTTCTGTACTTGGAATGGCTCGGCATCGTTGGTTTCGTGCCGTTTTTTTTGGGGGGGGGGATAATAACGCCAACAACGTGGAGACATGGTTGAAATTTCGCCCCGGCTGATACCACCCAAAACATTCGTGAAGGGTCAAGGAGGATGGAAAGACCAGGGAGGGACAGCACTAACCATACATCTGATGGAAGAGTGCAGAAAGCACTTTGGAGAGCCTTATTGCCATCAAAATCCCAGAGAAGGCCAATGGTTGTTGCCAACGCGAAATCGATGGTAAGCGTCTGCTGTGATAACGCAAATTTATTTACAGTAGTTATCGAAATAGATGTAGAGCACTTGACTCCAGGGTACACCACTGGTGATCATCAGTGAGCAATCACTGATGATGACCTGTGTGAGACCTCCTAGTGAATAATAATAATAATTATAATAATAATAATAATAATAATAATAATAATAATAATAAAGGTTTCAAGTGTGTACTTGAATACCTGAAACAGCGGGTCGTAGCTAAGATTGCCAAAGTTAAACGTGACAGCGACAGAATTGAGTAGTATCGATAAAACAGACTGTTTGAGAACAACCACAAACTCCTGTTTGAACAACTAGAAGGAATTGAAAGAGGGAATGACGTTATACCTGATGCTGACAAATCTAGTGCATTCTAGAAAGGCATTTGGGAAAAGAAAGTAAAGCATGAAGATGATGCAGAATGGATCAAAGATATTGAAAGGGAGATGTCCTCTAGAGTAGAAGGACACACGAATATAACATTCACAGTTAAGATGCTGAAGGAGATGGTTAAAAAGCATTCGGATTGGAAAGCACCTGGACCTGACGGAGTCAAGGGATACTAATTTAAAAACCTTCTGGCTCTTCATCCACGTCTTGCAGAAATGATAAATGGCTTTTTGTCGACAAGTAGCTTCCCTAAATGACTGCCAAAGAGCACCATATTCTTGATCATAAAATATACAACAAAATGAGATGAAGTGACAAACTTTAAACCGATCACTTGTCTCTGAGTTATGTGGAAACTTTTCACTTGAAGTGTTTATGGTCATTTGGATCAAAACAATTTGCTGCCTTAGGAACAGAAAAGCTGCCGAAAAAGATCACATGGCACCAAAGATCAGCTTCTGATCGATAAAATTATCCTGAGAAACTGCAAACGAAGAACTACTAACCTTGTCATGGGTGGGTGGATTATAAGAAAGCATTTGTCATGGTCCCTCATACACAAATGCCCAAACATTCAAACAGCTCTAAAGAATAGCATGAAGAATTGGGAACCCAATTTAACTTCAGGAGGTGTTGCATTATGTAAAGTGAAAATCAGGAGAGGGATTTCCCAGAGCGATAGTCTTTCCCCTTTGCTTTTTGTCATTAGTTTGATCCCAATGACACTTCGCTTACGTAATGTGAAGGCAGGATATGGACTTCGGAAAAGGACTTCCTACATTCAACCACTTACTATTCATGGATGACCTTGAGGTTTTTGGAAAGAATGAAACCCAACGTGATACCTTAATGAACACGGTTAAATTATTTAGTGACGACATACGAATGGAATTTGGCATCACTAAATGTGCCATTCTTGTCATAAAAAGGGGTAAACTAGTCAATTCAGATGGCCTTGAACTCCCAACAATAGATCTGATAAAGAATGTAGAGAGTGAGAGGGGCTACAAATACTTGGGAATTCTGGAGGCGGATAAGATTCAAAACAAGGGAATGAAAAGCCAGGTCACAACTGAGTACAACAGAAGAGTAAGGAGTATTCTTAAATAAAACGTCCACAGTCGAAATACAATCTATGCTATCAATACCAGATCAGTAGCTATCATTCGATATACTGTCGGTATACTTGACTGGAATGTAGATGAACTAAAATGTTTGGATACCTAAACACGAAAAATGCTTACAATTTATGGAGCTTTTGCAACGAAAGGAGATGCAGATCGATTGTATCTACCTAGAAAGGAAGAGGGTCGAGGTCTACTTAGTGTTGAAGATGTGAATATAGAAGAAGCTTGTCTATATAAATATATTTCTGAAAGTAATGAGATTCTTTTTCGTGGAGTGAAAAGAGAGGAAATACTAAGAACTGGGGTAAAAAAGAATCAAAGGCTACAAGAGAGAGGGTTAAAATTATTTGGAAACAAACTACACAGTGTATTCTTTAAGAATACTGCATTTAGAGATAATGACAGCTGGAATTGGTTGGTCAGGGGTGATCTCAAAAGATCTACCGAGAGCACCTTAATTGCAGCCCAGGAACAAGCCACTCGCACTAGATCCATCAAAAATTACATTGACAAAACTGCAGAATCACCGATATGCCGATTGTGTAATGAAAGGGAAGAAACCTTAGCGCATATTGTATCTGAATGCTCAATGCTAGCACAACACCAGTATAACAAACGGAGACACGACAAAGTCGCTCAGGTACTACACTAGAATATATGCAAACTTTATAAATTGGACCACAATGGGAAGTGGTATGAGCATAAGCCAGAAGTGGTACGAGAGAACGACAATGTCAACTACTTTAGGACATATGCATACAGACTGATAAGGTTCTTGAACATTCAAAACCCGATTTAATCTTTCTGAACAAAAACAAGAGAACTTGCTTAATCATTGATATAGCCTTCCCATTCGATAACAGAGTGCAGGAAAAAGAACACGAAAAAAAAATATCAAGATCTAAAATGGGAATTAGTTAGACTATGGAAATGTAAAGAAGTAAAGGTGATTATTGTGGTAATTGGAACGCTTGGAGCCATAAAGAAAAGCAACCATAAATGGCTTAAACAGATTGACAAGACAATTTCTTTTCCAATTCTGCAAAAGGCTTGCCTGTTAGGAACAACGAAAGTGTTACGGTACAGCTTGAATGTCTAAGGTCAAGGGAATTGACTTATTGTTAAAAAAGGAAGACTTTAACTAAAAACATCAAAAAAAAAATAAATAAAATAATAATAATAATAATAATAATAACAACAACAACAACAACAACTAGCCCCAACAACAACTGCGACGGGAAGTAAGTCCACTAGAAACTATACAAACGCCTGCACCTTGAACATTAGGACACATGGTAAAAATCCTAACCGGGGACAGTATTGGAAAATGAAAAGCACAAAATACCCTTACCGAGTTAGGGTTAGGGTTTAGGGTTAGGATTAAGGTTAGGGTTAAAGGTAAATCATTATTCATTATTTTCCTAACTTATGTTAGCAAGGAAAAGTCTGGTGTTGCTTATATTTACCATGGGGTCGCTGATCTTTACCTGATTGGGCTTTTAACGTTATGGTTATTGGTCCCCGATTTATAAAATCGGGAGACCTATGTTTTGAGGCATTTCCGCCCGTCTGGATTTTTCTCCGCAACCACCCATTGAATTTCTCCGAAATTTTGCATGAAGTTGTAACTTTTGTCAGGTTAGAAAGTGACATTCTCCGATTTTTGAAAAAAAAATCTTGTTAGCCCCCAGGGGGTCAAAAGGCCCCAAAATGGCAAAAAATGACATTTTTTGCCCCATAACTTTTCATCCATCCATTGAATTTCTTTGAAACTTGGCCAAAATATGGAGGCAATTGTTCCTAATATAAAATAACTATCGCTGACCAGGGGGTCAAAAGCTCTCAAAATGGCAAAAAATGACCCTTTTCTCCCATAACGTTTGATCCATCCATTCATTTTTTTCTGAAACTTGGCCAAAACGTAGAGACAACTGTTCTGGATATAGAATGAGCATCCTTGACCTCAGAAAAATTCTGGTTCGCGCCACCAGGGGGTACAATGGGGGGTCTAAAATGCCCCAAATTGCCCAAATTTATTGCATTTTACACTCGCCACATCGAGTCACATACAGAGGGGGACCACACATGTTTAATTTTAACTTACCTAGAATTGGTTAAGAATATTTACTTCCGCTAAAGAGGTTATGTTTTCGGTCGAGTTTGTTTGTTGCTTTGTAACTATGTATGTTTGTTTGTTTGTTTGCAACCTGGAGTTCGCATCGCTGGCCCAATTATCACCAAACTTGGTAAGACTATCGGGCCTGGTCTATCGTAGAACTGATTTAATTTGGGGATATCTGGGGATGTCAAAGTCATGGAAAAAGTGAAAGTCACACTTTTCGTGATAACTTCAGTTCAATTTGTCTTAGAGACTCGTTAATTGGTCCATATTGTAGCCAATGATGTCCCGCATCTTGTATTTTTAAGTTCGCTCAAGATCGAGATTTTGGCGGAATTTCAACTTCGGATTTTAGTTAATCTGTCATGCTCATATTTAAAATTGAAATAGCATTTCCATTGGTCTGTCACGCGTACGTTTGAAACAGCATTATGGTCGGTCTGTCATTCTTGAGTTGGAAGTATTATTATCGTTGCCTGTTTGTTACGCTTAGGTTTTAAATGGTATTTTCGTTGGTCTGTCACTCATAAGTTTACAACAGCATTGAAAACTAATGTTTAGATGCGACCAAGCATTTCTTGAAAGGGCTCTGTCTGTCCGTCGGTCTGTCACGCTTAAGTTTGCAATATCATTTTCATCCAAAAATGACGGTAACTTTTAATGCTGCAAAGACAAAGCTACTTTCCTTCAATACCTACAAGAAACCTCTTCAACCAACAATTGTCATGACAAATAACACCCAACCTGAGAGTTCATCATTCAAACTCCTCACAGATAACATGAATTGGAACAAATACATTGAAGACATTGCCAGGACTGCTGCAAAGAAGGTGGGCTCTCTCTACCGTACTAGTCAACTTTTCACACCTGACATTATCCTGTATATCTACAAAGCCACCATCCGCCCATGCATGGAGCATTGTTGCCACATCTGGGCTGGTGCATCATCCGCTAGTCTCTCCCTCTTAGACAAGGTCCAAAAAAGAGTCGCCAACTTGATAGGTCCCTCACTATCCACCAAGCTCCAGACCCTGTTCCATCGCCGTAATGTTGCATCCTTGTGCCTGTTTTACAAGTACTTCAATAGAATGTGCTCTGATGAACTTGCTGCTCTGGTGTCCCCACGACGCAAATTCACTAGACAAACCAGACAATCTGCCAAATCCCATCCATTCACTGTGGAGGTCCCCAGATGCCGAAGAGCTTTCTACTCCAAAAGCTTCTTTCCTTGTGCTGCTGGACTCTGGAACTCCCTCCCTTCTCCCTATTTTCCTGACGTTACTGACATGCAGAAATTTAAAACTAATGTAAACAGACATCTCGCTGCGCAGCTCCCAATTTAAGTTGACCTATCCCTCTAAAAAAACAACAACAATAAAACTCTCACCCTATTTTTCAGTAGCCCCTTACGTCTACAGTGGCGGCCTGCCTTGTTTGGGGTAAAACTATGTTTAAAAAAAAATGCGCAGATTGAATGAACGCATCTTTTTTTTCGATAAACACGAGCGTAAAATACCAGAGCATGACACTGTATAGATGATCGGGTGCAGTTGAACTGTTAAACAAGATTAAAATAACGTGAATATCTTTTGATTGCAAGGCGGGGATGCGTTCGCCAAATTGCACATTTGATACACACGTGGAGAACTCAGCCACTTTTTAAAAAATTATTGTTCGCTGTGGTTGTCGTTATGCGTCTCTTTCTGCCTTGCAAAAGCAAGCTTGGCGTTGCATCGCATATTATTTGCATACGCATAGAATTACCATAATATATGCATCCGTCATAAGAGTTTAGAGAAATACAAGTATCTATCTCTTTATATATATATATATATATATATATATATATATATATATATATATATATATATATATATATAATGGCGTTTTAGTGAGTTCCCCCACGTGTGAGTTTGCTCTTTTTATTTGTTTTTTGTTTGTTTTCACCCAAAAATGAACCACTGTATAGTGTAGGTTTTTTTCAAGACACTTTAATCCAAGAACTTTTTACTTTTTGTGAATTTTTTCTGATCATTTTGTAATGTTGCAGAGACGATATTGAAATAAAAACGTTGTTTGGCACATGACAAATGAAACGGACCGTGAAAAATATATCTTACAGAAATGTTATGTTTTTGGGAAATGTGGAAAAATAAAAATAATAAAATAAAACCATGGTTATTGGAATATAATATGAACTGACTATAATATGAATCAATTTTAATGCAAATCTAGAAATATTTCAAAATTTTGGGGGTTTGCCCATATTATGCCTCCTTAAACCCTTTTAAAAATTGGGGAATATTTATTAATTGATGTCTAATATCTATTGTTCAAATTTCACAAAAATCAGAGGTATCTAGATTTTCACGAATCCCCTTTAACATACTTTGAGGAAACTGACATTTATTAATTGACTGATGTTTAATATCTATTGTTAAAATTTCACAAAAATCAGAGGTATTTAGATGTTCACGAATCCCCTTTAAAATACTTTGAGGAAACTGACATTTATTAATTGACTGATGTTTAATATCTATTGTTAAAATTTCACAAAAATCAGAGGTATCTAGATGTTCACGAATCCCCTTTAAAATACTTTGAGGAAACTGACATTTATTAATTGACTGATGTTTAATATCTATTGTTAAAATTTCACAAAAATCAGAGGTATCTAGATTTTCACGAATCCCCTTTAAAATACTTTGAGGAAACTGACATTTATTAATTGACTGATGTTTAATATCTATTGTTAAAATTTCACAAAAATCAGAGGTATCTAGATTTTCACGAATCCCCTTTAAAATACTTTGAGGAAACTGATATTTATTAATTGACTGATGTTTAATATCTATTGTTAAAATTTCATAGACTTTTTTTTCTTGCTCACCACTTATCAAGGCTCGGGGGGGGGGGGTCACTCAGACATAAAGGTTAAAGATATTGTCAGTTAGATGATGAACACCACGACGCGAGGATTAGAAACAATGGGTGGAATTTGATTATTCAAGGGGACGACTCAACAAGTATTTGTTCACATTAGACTTGAAAACGACCATGTTGATGTCGGTTGGGAAGCAAACTTGTGGTATCTGAATTTTAATTTTCACAAAGGGCTTCCACCCTTTCTTTGCCCCCATTACATAACACTAAATTGCTCTGTCTTAATTCCTTTACAATGCATGTACGCTATATATATATAAGTATCTCAACCATTAAAACTATATAAGGGAAAAAAAAACCTTGTCCGAAGTCGTTCAGTGGAAAATCACTCATGTAAGTCAATTTAATTTTTACAGTTATATTAGTTTGCTTCTTCGTCCACCCCCTTTTTGCCCCATTTGCATAAAATTAAATATAGCCCACGATAACCACCCATATGCATAGTAACTGTGTTCAAAAATTTATAATGATCTGTTAATTAGTTTAAGAGTGAATCCTATACATACAAATACATATACACATATCTAAATTTATTTAAAAACAATCAAAAACTACGCGCCATCCAGCGGCCATTAACCTAGCTCAAAATATTATTTTTAAATGTATTAATTACATTACATATTTTTAATATAAATCAAGTGTAATTTAAATAAAAACTGATAGTTTTTGTTTAAATTATCTATCTTGAAGATTAATGAACATAATATTTGAAGAAAGGTTAAGTCACTTTAATGAATTATTGTTAATATCGACAAAACTTGCATATATATATATATATATATATATATATATATATATATATATATATATATTGGTACAGAAAAAATTAGTACAACATTCGTACCGTCGGTTTCAAGCACAGAAGGACTTAGCCATCCGGCTCTCTTCAGCTTCTGTTGTAATTTACGCTCTTAATTTTTAATTTTTAACTTCAATTCTTAATTAATCGAGCACTCTGCTGGAATTTTTCTGCTATATTACAAAGAAGTTATATATATATATACATATATATATATATATATATATATATATATATATATATATATATATATATATATATATATATATATATAGAGAGAGAGAGAGAGAGAGAGAGAGAGAGAGAAATAGAACAATAAAATTAAACATGAATAGCAGCACACATTACTTTATTATAAACTGGTCCAAAATAGTTATGCAAATTAGGCACACAAATAGCTGGGTTTGGGTCTTTGGTTTCTACTATGTATACAGTATTTAAAAATACTATGCTGTATTTAAATAACTATGAACCGTTTTGATGTTAATATAGGTGTGATTCATTTTTTTAAAAACTTTCGCATTTTTTTTATTTACACCACACTGATGAGTCGTAAACAACAAAACAGCTGTTTGTGGATGACTATATATATATATATATATATATATATATATATATATATATATATATATGGGAAATTAAAAAGGAAAAAAACAAGAGATATTTTTTTATATATGCATCAACGGTTCGTCTTCATTGTAAGACTTTCTCAGGATGATAATTTGAAGAAAAATGTCATGCAAGTACATCGAAATTTTGGATGGACATGATGGGTTCAACCCAAAATTTCGATGTACTTGCATTACATTTTTCTTTAAATTATCATCCTGAGGAAGTCTTACAATAAAGACGAAACGTTGATGAATATATATAAAAAAAATATCTCTTGGCTTTTTTCCTTTTTCATTTCACATTACGTTGGATTACTCTCATCCTTCCTTTCTCATGTATGTATGTATGTATGTATGTATGTATGTATATATATACATATATATATATATATATATATATATATATATATATATATATATATATATATATATATATATATAACACAATATATAGACTGTACTTTCAATCATAGAGACAGTTTCGTTGTTTATGTAATATAGAACTTTTTCTTTCTTTGTTTTAATATGCGTCCTTTCTTGAGAGCTTAAAAAGACACCGACATTCTTACGCGGCCGGTGGGACGGGGTTGGATGAAGGTAGTCAGCGAAAGAGTGCGCTAGAGAATAAATAAAACCTTCTGAAGAGAGACACCGTACTCAGCCGAAGCGTCCAAATAGGGAAACTGAGAAATATAATCCGTTGCCTCGATTTGGTGCGTTGAAAACTATCCGGCGAATTGGTTACCGAGAGAGCAATAATAAAAAAAAAACAACCCCTCTACTAATAGGCGTCTCTTTCTTTCTTCCTTTCTTCCTTTCTTTCTTTCTTTTTTTTCTTTTTTCTTTTTTTTTCTTCTTTTACCATTGAATAAACATGAAAATAAACAAACGATCTGCCCACCCAACCTCGTCCGCCCGCCATCCCATAGGGGCACCTGTAATTAAAAAACAAAACAATAAAACAAAAAACAAACAAAAACAAACAGAGATGGCAAATGTTTTACGGAGGTTTTTTTTTTAAATATATTAATGTATTTGTTGTTGTTGGATTTTTATTTTCTCATTTGGGAAATGTTACACTTTTATGTTGCACTATTAATATTTGTAATAACAAGATCTTCCCAACCTGACAAGGTCCATCATCTTTCTTTTTTCTTTGCTTCACAAACACACACAAGCATGCATACACACAGACACTCCTCTCTCTTTCTCTCTCCATTTATATATATATATATATATATATATATATATATATATATATATATATATATATATATATATATATATATATATATATATAGTATGCAATGAAAATATATATGGCAATCAAGCTACACAGAGGCTCCCTCGTTTCATCCCCGGGGGGGGGGGAATCTTCAGGCTAAATGCTGAAAACTGATAATACAAAATTATATCTCCTTATAATATTTTATGTGGATACATGAAGTACTAATATATATATATATATATATATATATATATATATATATATATATATACGTATATATAAAGAGAGATGGATATATATATATATATATATTTATATGGATTTATCGCGTTTTGCATTCGAGCTCTTCATATATATATATATATATATATATATATATATATATATATATATATATATATATATATATATATCATAATATAAAATGAAATAATAAAATAAGGAGCGAATCAAATTTTATTAGAATTCAAAATTCAGACAAAGTATCTGTTCACTAATTAAAAGATATTAGTTGCCTCTTATATCTTTTGTTGGATTAACTTTCGAATGCAAAACGCGATAAATCCAATTAGTAAAAATTGCGAAATTCAACAATAAAAAGATTAATCTATTAAATTTAGACTTCGACTAACAATTTATTTTAACTGAAGGCAAACAAGAATCATGCCGGTATCAGATTATGTAACACATGATTTTGGGAAGTGGTCGAGTGTTGACATGCAACACATTTTCTAATGGTGTTTATCGCGTTTTTCAAATGGCGTTTATCACGTTTTTCATACGAACTCTTGATATATATATATATATATATATATATATATATATATATATATATATATATATATATATATATATATAGTAAGTTATGAAAATATGTTTATGGCAATTAAGCTACACAGAGGCTCCCGCGTTTCATCCCCGGTGGGAATCTTCAGGCTAAAATGCATGGAGTTAGTTTTGCCGGGTGTTTTTATATACACAGCTAGCAAGTTAACCAATCAGATTAGTTGTTGTTCTCTTAGCCAATCGCTGGGCTTCTCACGAACAAAGGTCTGGTTACGTTTTTTCTATTTACTGTTCTATTGTTCTGTTTTCTATAGAGTGGCCATATCCTGTTTCTTTGTTGTGTCAATAATATAATGTTGTGTCAATATATTTTAATATATATATATTGCGTATGTATTTAGTCAGCATTTTCTCATTAATGCAAACATTGTTAAAAATAACAGAATTCGTCTGTTTAGTTATACCTTTTTCTATTTTTTCCATTTTTCTGATGATCTTTGATCTTGTACAATTTTGCATAGAAAACATCTTATCTTTCTCGAAGTCGTTATCCATTACAGTTTTTGTGTTGAGAATGAATTTTTGAAACAATATACATACATATTTAAGCTCTTATCCTTTGAAATAATTTAATTTGAAACATTTCATCTCAAACTCCGTTTTGGTAAATGTTCTTACCAAAATAGAAGTGAAAGTTTGATATTGTAATGTTTAGATTGTTTTTATCTGCTGTTCGAAAGTTAAAGTCCTTTGATTGTGTAGCATAAGTCAGCCTTCTCTACACACTTACACATACATTCACCAGAGGGCGTCTCAGACCCGAATTATCTCCCCTTTCGCGATGGTAGATGGCGCTTCAATCCGTGATATAAAAAGAGACGCACAAGAAAATTCACACACTTTCTTCCGGTCTCGTCTCCGATGAACAAACTCATAGGCACACGCCCGCTACGCACACACATTTAACGGTATGTAAGACATTCCCCTCAACACAGAGAGACATACACACATACAGACACATATATATCTTTTTAACATTTTATTGTACACATTTTTACAATCTCAAAGCGAACCCTATTGGGTTTGCGAGGAATATATGTTTTTGTATTCAATATCGTTTCCGTATTGTTTATTTGTTTAATTTTAAAATGCTTGTATTGAAACTTATATAGAGGAGAGACGCTGCCTGTCATGAGTGGTGACCCCGACGTAATTTGAGCACGCAACTTTCTTTGTGCAATATTCTGAACTATATTTTTGCTTTGATAATCAGATTTAACTGTTTGTTCTTGGATTTTCCATCTTGTTTCACCGATCGACCATTTGTTGATCTTCTTTTGAATTTTCTCTGGATTTTCTCTTGGATTACCCAGAATTTGTTGCCACTTTGTCTTTCTGATGAACGGGGATTCGGTTATAACAGCCTGGATTACTCGTGGTTGTTTCCGACTTTTCCAGAAACATGTGTAAAATTGATTTGATTTCAAAATTGTCATTAAATCATAGAATGATTGATTTAATACTTTATTTATTTAGTAATAGCTCTATTAAAAAAACAATTTACATATTGAATATTGAGCGCCATCTTTACTTTTGGAAATTAATTCCAAAAGACCACCTGTCATTATGAATTGATCTTATGGTTCTTAACGCGAAACCCCACCTGTAGATAATGCATAAAAAAGGGTTTTCGGGGGGGGGGGGTGATTGGGGATTTTTTATCAGGAAGTAATCTGACAATCTTCTTACGAGCTGCATGTGCGATCCTGGTAATTATTTATTCCTGGTTGTTCGTTTTTGCACGAAACAATTGTCAAGAGCGACATTGATTTTTTAATTCGACATGTAAAAATATGAATAAAGATTTGGGCATTAGAATTTAAATACCATTGTGTACTTATATGTGCTCTGTTGTTAAATGTTAACATTCATCGAGCTTTTATATTGAACAGTTCTGGTAAATTTTCTTAAAATATATATACACAAATATATATTCCACACACACACACACACACACACACACACATATATATATATATATATATATATATATATATATATATATATATATATATATATATATATCAGGTTAGAAAGAAAATAATGTCGTATTTTTTTTACTTCATCACTTTGCAGCCTCCTAAGTTGTACACAGTTCTAGATTTTTTGATGAATTGGTGTCTTAATATCTTGCTTTGCCTTTCATATATAGTAATTAGTTGGATAATATTAAGTTTAAGGTCTCAGCAGTAAAAAAATGGGTATTAGTGAAGAGCATCTGAGACATTGCATGCTCTATGAATTCAAAAAAGGAAACTCAGCTGCAGAAGCTACAAGGAATATTGGAATTGTCTATGGATAAATGTTCTGAATGATCGAAAATGTCAACTGTGGTTTACAAGATTTTCTTTCGGAGACTTTAACCTGTCAGATCGGCGACGTTCGGGAAGGCCAAAATCAATTGATAAAGACGCCATTAAAGACGCTGTGGAGGCCAATCCAAAGTTAACCAGCAGAGAATTAGCTCAACCAGTCAATACAACCCACACCACAATTATTTCATGCTTCACGAGTTAGGAAAAGTTTTAAAACTTGGACCTTAGGTTCCCCACGATTTGACCGACGCTCAATGAAATCAAAGATTGATTGCTTGCACATCGTTGCTTTGCACGAATCATCGGGAACCATTTTTGCAAATTGTGACTCGAGATGAAAAATGGGTTCTTTACAAGAATACCCAACGCAAAAGACTATGGTTAGACGGAAACCAAAGTCCACAGCCTGTTCCAAAACAAGGACTACATCCAAAGAAGGTTATGCTCGCTTTATGGTAGGACATGAGAGGACTTATTCATTATGAGTTACTAGAGCCTGATCAAACAATCACAGCAGTCAAATATTGTTCGCAGCTGGATGATCTAAGAATTGCTCTATCAAAAAAAACGACCAGCATTACTACATAGGAAGGGTGTAGTGCTTCAGCATGATAACGCGAAACCTCACACAGCAAAACTCACTAAGGAAAATGGCCATGAGTTTCAATTGGGAAGTTTTGCGTCATCCGTCTTATTCACCTGATATTGCTCCATCCGACTACCACCTTTTCCGGTCGTTGCAGCATCACTTAAACAATAACATTTATGAAAATGACGACCAACTAGAAAATGAGGGAAATTATTGTAAATATTATAAATGCTCTAATGTGAATGTTTCAGATGAAATAAATGTATTGGACAAAAACAACATTACTTTCTTTCCAACCTGATATATATATATATATATATATATATATATATATATATATATATATGTGTGTGTGTGTGTGTGTGTGTGTGTGTGTATGCATGTATATATAGCATAAGTTTTTACTTACAGAAAGCATTTTTGGCTACATATATGCATACATGTTTAAGGTACAACCTTATCAAAATTGTAGCTTTTTCAGCCCACCAACAAAGAAAATTCTGAAAAAACTAATTCGTTTTGTTTTCAGAATATTTTCTGTCGGTGTAAACTTGGAAAAGTCGGAGCTGAAGCATGTATCCACGTATGAAGACAAAACTAATTATATAAATAAAAAATACACTAAAATACAGCTATACTGGTTATATATATATATACCTTTAATAACAGTCATGTGTCTAGATCCACATCTCTGGCTATGCTTATTTTGGGATCTTAAGGATAGATACATTGACTTTTTTTTTATAAATATAGGTATATGTTATAGTTTACAAATATAGGTATATGTTATATTTTATAAATATAGATATATGTAATATTTTATCTGATTATATGAACTGATTCTTTTATTTATAATTATTTTAATTAATTTTATTTAATTTATATACGGATTATTTTAATATATTCTGATTGAATGTATTTTATCAAATTATATCATTATATTAATTCATTACCATTTATATAAAATATTACGAATTTCGTTTTCATTCTATTATTATGGTTAAATTATTATTTTAAATTATATCATTATATTAATTCATTACCATTTATGAAAAGTATTACGAATTTTGTTTTCATTCTATTATTATGGTTAAATTTTTATTTTAAATTATATCATTATATTAATTCATTACCATTTATGAAAAGTATTAGGAATTTCGTTTTCATTCTATTATTATGGGTAAATTTTTATTTTAAATTATATCATTATATTAATTCATTACCATTTATGAAAAGTATTAGGAATTTCGTTTTCATTCTATTATTATGGTTAAATTTTTATTTTAAATTATATCATTATATTAATTCATTACCATTTATGGAAATTATTACGAATTTCGTTTTCATTGTATTATTATGGTTAAATTTTTATTTTAAATTATATCATTATATTAATTCATTACCATTTATGAAAAGTATTACGAATTTCGTTTTCATTCTATTATTATGGTTAAATTTTTATTTTAAATTATATCATTATATTAATTCATTACCATTTATGAAAAGTATTACGAATTTCGTTTTCATTCTATTATCATGGTTAAATTTTTATTTTAAATTATATCATTATATTAATACATTACCATTTATGAAAAGTATTACGAATTTCGTTTTCATTTTATTATTATGGTTAAATTTTTATTTTAAATTATATCACTATATTAATTCATTACCATTTATGGAAATTATTACGAATTTCGTTTTCATTCTATTATTATGGTTAAATTTTCTTGTAAAAATTATTTTAAATAATTTTTTAAATATTTCTTTTTTGGATTTTAAAAATAAATATTAAAAAAATAATGTTTAAATTTCTAAATTTTTAATTTTGAGAAAAAAACTTTTATTTATTAATTTATTTAATTCTATCCTATTTAAATTTACTTTTATGAAATTATATTTTATTTATTAAATTAAATTTTAATTTTAATATTTTTATATTATTATGAATTTGTATTTGTTCTATTTTCTATCTTATTTATTTTTTCTTATTTTTTTCTAATTGTATATTTTATGATTAATTTATGCTCTATAAACATCTATAAAAGCCTTTAATATGCTTTTTAATACTATATATGCTTAATATTTTATTATGGTCCTAGTTATAACTAATAATTAATAATATTATTATCATGATTAGTATTATGATTATTATTATTACTATTGTTGTTACTTTATTCCCTGATGCAGTTTGTTTTGGTCCTCTAATTTAGTATCTTCCAATCATTGATTTTTTAGAATCTTTTACTTGGAATTATTTAATATTTAATCATTATTTTCGTTTTATTCTATTTATTTAACATATTATATTATATATTATTATAATTTTTGTTAAAGTTAGTATTATAACAAATGCATGTACGTATGCGTTATTTATCCTATAATTAAAAATAAAGTTTTTCAGTAAATATTCTGCGCAAGATTAATCGTTTGTTTAATAAATAGAAAAATCAGAATGGCGTCTGCAACTGCCGAGTACGTAATTATTTTATTTTCACTCAGACGAGCTTTAGAACATAAAAATCAAAACATATAACACCTCACACAATAACTAATAAAACAACGAATTTAGGCAGATACTATCTGCTGCGTTTAGGGTTAGTGTTATGGATATGGTTAGGGTTAGTGTTAGGGTTAGGGCTTGTTTTAGGGTTAGGGTTATGGTCATGGTTATCTGCTGCGTTTAACAAACACCACCAATTTTCCCCTCAGCTCAGGAAGCGAAAAATGACTTTGTACACTTTTAGATATTTGGATTTTTTGCGTTTTTTACCAAATTTTCTTTAGATATTTTCTACATGCTGCTAGTGCTTCAATGTTTACCTTTGGATCTGAATACTTCTACTCTTATACCGGAACTTTTACAAATTTGGATGTCTGGATTACTCTCGGATTTACTGACATGGAATTTCTGAATGGTGATGTAATTATTTGCCTTTTACACTTTTTATATTTTTATATTTTTAAATATTTGCATCACAGTCAATCTTACTGTTTTATCTGTCCTATTATTCCTCGTATGGTAAGAGCATTTCTTTGAAAATACATGGATTAAGGAAAGAAAACATTTTTTCATGTATAACTCTTGTGTTGAACAAATTGATGATTTAATAAGTATTGCATTTTGTCCAATTTTTATCTTTATCACTTACGTCCTAATATATATATATATATATATATATATATATATATATATATATATATATATATATATATATAAAGAGGGTAGTGCAGTATTAGTGCAGTTCCACCGAGAGAAAAGTATATATGTAAAGGAGTAAGGCTACCAACATTTGTAAAATGTTTTTTTCAACATTTATTTATTATTTTGTTATTTTATCATTTTATGATTTTATAACGCGTTTCAAGCCGTGGTCTGCTCTCATCAGATATGTAAATCCATTTGAAGAAATGTCTTTCGATTTGAAAGAGTGTTGTTTCATTTGAGGAAATTAGTTATTGTTTGACCTATTGTTTGAACTCCTTTACATATATATATATATATATTATAATATAAAATGAAGTAATAAAATAAGGTGTCAATCAAATTTTATTAGAATTCAAAGTTCAAGCAAAGTATCTTAAAGTCCTTAGCTCATGAGTTTTCAAAGATAATTCTTCTCTTCAGAGGACCATTACTGCAGTTATAACACTTCTGCAGGTAATAAAATTAAACTTTGAAAATATATAAAAATATATACACAAATATATAAAAATACATAACATCAAATATATCAACCCAAAAACATACTTTTTTGTTGAATCTATACAATACATCCAGGTCATACAATTTGAAAAACATAATCAGGAAAGACATCTAGAGGGTTGACTGAAGATTAATCCAGGTTATAAATAGCAGTTCAAATACGAGAAATTGAAGGAGCTGACAAAGTTATCCAGTCGCGAAATGTGTCAATAATCGATGAAGTGAAGAGTATCCAATGTTTATGTTAATTATTACAACGATAAATAAATCAAACCAAATAATATAGAAAGTTCAATAAACTCACTTAAAATTCCAAAATCCTGATATGGGCAACCCAAATAAAATCAAAGTTCGTTGTTCAATTAGAGAGTCCGTTAAATCCGAAGTTTGTTTTTGGGTTGATATATTTGATGTTATGTATTTTTATGTATTTGTGTATATATTTTTATATATTTTCAAAGTTTAATTTTATAACCAGTAGTGTTATAACTGCGGTAATGGTCCTCTGAGGGGAAGAATTATCTTTGAAAACTCATGAGCTAAGGACTTAAGGATACTTTGCTTGCACTTTGAATTCTAATAAAATTTGATTGACACCTTATTTTATTACTTCATTTTATATTATAATATTAATGCTCTATCCAGTATATTGAGCTTCAGTCTTTATCCGGATGTTTCACTAATTATAAGATATTAGTTGACGCTTATATCTTTTGTTGGATTGCTTCATATATATATATATATATATATATATATATATATATATGGAAGCACACACACACGTATATACGTATATATATATATATATATATATATATATATATATATATAGAGAGAGAGAGAGAGAGAGAGAGAGAGAGAGAGAGAACCACACACACACATATATATATATATATATATATATATATATATATATATATATATATGTGTGTGTGTGTGTGTGTGTGTGTGTGTGTGTGTGTGTGTGTGTGTGTGGAAACGCGGTATACATATTAAATTCTAACAGCTATATTTCGTTCTAAAAAAGAACAGACCAAACTTTTTCAAAAATTTGTACTTGTGTAATCAATCATCTCGAAGAAGTCTTGAAATAAAGACGAACGTAGATGAATACATAAATAATACTTTTGTTTTTACTTTTTTTATTTTTCATTTATATGTATGTATGTATGTATGTATATATATAATTTATATATAATATTATTTTTATTTTATACACACACACACTATATATATATATATATATATATATATATATATATATATATATATATATATATATATATATATAAGCTTGAAACGCTGACGTATGTAGGTAAAACTAATTTTATATAATTTACTTAAATTTAATATTGTTATAATCTCCTTTAATAAGATTGAAGTTTAGCTCTGTTCGGAGAAATTAAAAATAGACTGAAATGTAGCTAAAAGGCATATTCCGACAACGTTCGTTGAATCTCTTGTCAGTCTTTCTATATGTGCTTATATTCGCATTAATAGAACTTAAATTCCCTTCTTGACGAAGTAATGTCTCGTGGCCGTATGGTTATGACGCTTACTTGCGGAGTCTAGGGTGATTGTGTAACCTCGTTCGAACCTTACGACCATCTGAGATTATAATTCCCTACACTGATGAGAGTGAAAGCTTGAAACTCTGGCGTATGTAGGGAAAAATAATTTAATATTATTTACTTCAAATTAATATATTTAAATATAAATATATATATATATATATATATATATATATATATATATATATATATATATACAAAAATCTTGCCTCAACTAAGGAAATTACTCCCCCCAAAAATCTGTTCCATTTGAGGTTATGTTATTTAAATAATTACCTGGTCAAATATAGATCAGTTTGGAAGTCACTTTTTAAAAGCCGTCCAACACATGTCAGCATGTAAAACGGACGTTAAACCAGTATATATATATATATATATATATATATATATATATATATATATATATATATATATATATATATATATATACTAGCAAAACCTACTAGTGCAGCAATTAATTAGAAGAAGGCCGTATAGTTAAAAAAAAAACGTTTTGATCTAGAGAATTCTAACATTTTAACAAACTTTAGTAAATTTGAGATTAACATCCTCAGCTAAATTACAAACCTCTCTTAAAAAAGTAGCTTCTACTTGTTGGGGTCTTTCTAACTTATTATGGCAGTTAAGTAATATATTTTTTAACACTAAGCCTAAGTTCGACTAAAAAGCTCGTAAAACCGCACGTAATCGGCTATCAAAGTGCCCCAACAAAAATAGCACACAGAATACATCTCAAATAGCACAAATTAAAAAATGATTAACTGCCATAAAACGCTACAATGACCTGAAGATGGCGGATCATTTTACGTTAAATTTATATGCGATAGTTACGTATATAGTATCTGCACAAGTGTGGCGATAGGTAAGTATATAGTATGCGCACTGAGCGGCGATAGGTACGTATATAGTATGCGCACCGGGGCGGAGATAGGTACGTATATAGTATGCGCACCGGGGCGGAGATAGGTACGTATATAGTATGGGCACCGGGGCGGAGATAGGTACGTATATAGTATCTGCACCGGGGCGGTGATAAGTACGTATATAGTATGTGCACCGGGGCGGCGATAGGTACGTATATAGTATGGGCACTGGGCGGCGATAGGTACGTATATAGTATGCGCACCGGGGCGGCGATAGGTACGTATATAGTATGCGCACTGAGCGGCGATAGGTACGTATATAGTATGCGCACCATGGCGGAGATAGGTACGTATATAGTATGCGCACCGGGGCGGAGTTAGGTACGTATATAGTATGCGCACCGGGGCGGTGATATGTACACGTATAGAAGGCGCAGACAGTGGTGGTACTTTTAATAGAAATATGTCATACTATTGCCCTGGTCAACGGAAGAGGAGTGGTGGGGAAGAGATAGCTTTTGCCAAAGGCAACAGGGAGAAGGTGGCAACGGGAAGAGGGGGCCGGTGAATTGGGCGACCAGGGAAGAGAGAGCCCCGGGCAACCCCTAGTAGCTTTGCTAGTCTACAATAATACCCAACCTTTTAACATTTTTATTTCTGCCTTAAAAAATCAAGTATTAATTAGTTCGATAACACAGGAAAAGTAAACACAACTAAAATTAAAAAAAAGAACGTATTAAAAAAGTATAAGATTAAAAAATTAAAATATGGGTAAAGTTGTAGATTAACACACTCTGTTAATACCCGCCCCCACAAAAAAAATAGATTTCGCTTTTTGGGGCGATTACGTGTGAACACTGTGGAAAACGGAAAGAAGGAAAATAGTTTAGAATTTAGATTAGGGGGATCAGTTTCGTATATATTTAATGTAAAATGTTCCCTAATTCAATTTTTTTTAGAGAATTGAAGCAGATTATTTTACCATTAACCCTAAGTCCGAGTTACAAGTTCATAAAAATACACGTATTCGCCTAAAAAAGTAGACCCCGCCCCCCCCACCAAAAACAAAACAAAACAAAAAAATACGCATCTGATTTAGCTCTTATAGCAAAAAAGAATTCAGTTTACTGACCTAAAACTGGCCCAGAAATGTGGAATAATTTTACATTGAATTCATATACGAAAGTCTTCCCCTACTTTACATTCTAAAATAACCGTTTATCTTTGCTTTTCGTTTTCTTTCCGTAAAGCTTTTCAGGGTATTCAGACGTAATCACCTTAAAAAAACTAGAATCTAATTTTGAATGAGTGGGAGATGGGGTGATTTAGCGGAGGGTGATTTTTTTTCGTAATTTGGACGGATCAGTGCTACTAAACTTTTGTTTCGATTTATCGATGAGAATAGTGAAAAGTTGTATGTAAACATTAAGTGATTGTTACGTTTGTTGTTAGACTTTAAAATAACGCATTTAATTAGCTATTTAAAAAAGTTATTTATTTATTTTTCCCAAAATATGTAAAAAAAACAGCGCGCGAGAGAGGTGGAGAGAGGAAGTGAGTAAGACAGCCACACTCTCCCACTTCTTCATTTCTTTTTTCGCTTATGTCTCGCTCATAGCTAGCACTGGTTGTAAAAACTTAAGGTGTTTTAGTCATTTATCCGATTTTTTTGTTAAATAACTGTTAATATCGACAAAACTATTGCATACAGATAGTAACAATAAGTCCATGTAATAATAAATTAATAATAGAAAACATTAATTAATTATTAACTGTTTAAAAAATAATGCAAGCAGAATCTACATGGGTCATTTAAGCTTCTACATGTACTGGCCTGTCGTTCTATTTTCTATTCGATTAATATATATATATATATATATATATATATATATATATATATATATATATATATATATATATATAGGGTTATTCATAAGTCACTTAGCTATTTATTTTTGAAATTTCAAAGTTAAAAAATAGGGTAATACAAAACAGAAAGTGTATTCAACAAATTCATTCATGGGAGTTTAAAATTACAGCAAATTTTCAAAATTTCCACCTTCGTTCTGCGTGCATAGCTCCATTCTTTTTTGCAAGGAATTTACGACTCTTTGTAGCATATTTGATTGATTATGAAATATATATATATAGAAACAAATATATAAACGAACAAATTTAAAATAACAAATAGCAGTAATTAGAGAGTAAGATAACAATTATCTAAAGTTCATAGTATGTTTGTGCTTCATATGGTAATCATTTTAAATGGCTAAGTGACTTATGAATCACCCTGTATATATAGTAATTCGCATCCAGTTGTGTTGTCGTCTATGACTCATCAGTGTGGCTAGATATAGCGACAGTATATTCGAAACCCGAACTGCCAGTCACATCTAAATGCAGTCAAAAACCTCAATCAGTTTCACTCAAACCTCCTTCCTTTCCTACCTGTTTGAGAAGCGTAATTGAGGGTAGGAAGATATATTTTCTCATTTATTATACTCTTCGAATTTGGATGTCACGGTGAAAAACAAAAGTAGGCCATTTTTGTATCTTAATATGAGCAGCATTAACAACAACAACAAAAAAGGAGGAAAAAAAGTGTTTTTCCTTTCCTCATAATAACCGCCAAAATCTACGCCATCATTGTCGTCGTCTTCGTACGAATTTGCCCAAAAAAGGGCAGCGCTAACACCTAGCTGCGTTATAAACTAAGGTCAGGTACCCGACGGAGTGATTTACTGCAGCAATTTGGTCTTTTTTCTTTTTTTTTTTTCAATTCTGTTTTTACCTGCATTCCTTTTTCTCTCTTTACCTGAGTGAATTTCCCTTAACAGCCTTTCAACGACACCGGCACCGAACCCGCTCTTTTTTTTCTAGACTACCCCACCCACCTCAGCTTCACTACATTCTCATTAAGTTATTTTCTATTTAATCTCAGCCCCGCTTCCTCTCTCTCTCTCTCTCTCTCTCTATATATATATATATATATATATATATATATATATATATATATATATATATATATATATATATATATATATATAAGAAGGAATAGGTAAAATAAATACCTTTTGAAGCATTAAGATGCGATATCAATTTTTTTTTATAAAAAAGAAAAATAATAAATCTAAACCAATTTTTTTTCTTTTTTTTTATAAAAAACTAGCATTTTTTTTTGTTAGTTTAAAGTGATACAAATATTTCGCCAAAACCTGGCATCCTCGGTGTGTAATATATCCTGATGTCATCGGATTTGTATTTTTCTCTTACCGGCTTGTTGCTGTTATTACAGCCGGGCCAAATGGGTTAGCTGTTGTTTCCCACTATCAAATATGAAGAACGTGAATGCAGCACGTGATTTGTATAAGTGTTTTAAGGTTCATATTTTTTTTTAAAAGCATCTATTGTTAAATTTAAGAATGAATAGGTAAAATAAATAATTAAAAAAAAAAATCGGTTTAGATTTATTATTTTTCTTTTTTATAAAAAAAAATTGATATCGCATCTTAATGCTTCAAAAGGTATTTATTTTACCTATTCCTTCTTAAATTTAACAATAGATGCTTTAAAAAAAATATGAACCTTAAAACACTTATATATATATATATATATATATATATATATATATATATATATATATATATATATATATATATATATATATATATATATATATATATATACAGGGTGATTCATAAGTGGCTCAGCTATTTATTTTTGAAATTCTAAAGTTAAAAAATACGGTAATACAAAACAGAAAGTTTATTCAACAAATTCATTTATGGGAGTTTAAAATTACAGCAAATTTTCAAAATTTCCACCTTCGTTCTGCATGCATAGCTCCATTCTTTTTTGCAAGGAATTTACGACTCTTTGTAGCATATTTGATTGATTATGAAATAAATATATATAGAAACAAATATATAAACGAACAAATTCAAAATAACAAATAGCAGTAATTAGAGAGTAAGATAACAATTATCAAAAGTTCATAGTATGTTTGTGCCTCATATGGTAATCATTTTAAATAGCTAAGTGAAGTGACTTATGAATTACCCTATATATATATATATATATATATATATATATATATATATATATATATATATATATATATATATATATACATATATATATATATATATATATATATATATATATATATAAGGAGAGGTAGTTGGCTTGAAGCATTCTGTGTAATACGTATATAGAGGAGTATTAGAAGGCTATCACAATGCAAGAAATGGAAATATGTCGGCATTGAGAAGTAAGTCAAAAACAAGTGATTTTATTTTATACATTTTTTAAAAACTTTTTTAATAATTTTTCTTTTCTATATAGCAAATCTTACTTGATTAGGCAAGACTTTAACACTGATGTAATCTGTGTGACCGTGTTCCATAATATATTTCGAGGAAGACCTCTTTGTCAAATGGTAGGTGTTTCAAATCTCAAAAAAACGTGCGGATGGCAATATTGCTTATAACGCAGTAAATATTAATATCCGCAGCAAATGTAATAAAACTAAAACTATAACTGATTTTTTTAATGATTTTAATTACTTATTTAATTTATTTTTTTATTTTTTCTGAATATTTTATATTTGAACCCACCGATGAAGTGCTACATATTTATATAAAAAATAAAAGAGCAAAAAAGAGAGAAAAGAAAGAAGAAAACATTTTTTTGTTTATTCAGAGCGGGTGGCCAAGAGCGGGGTTCAATTAATTAAATAAGTTTCATGAAATCACGTGAATTTTTGTTTTTATAACATTGTATAAAATTACATTAAAAATATTGAATATAACAGCTCCGGCCTTACACTATTGAGCTATTATAATTACTTTATGCTAGAAAATTTATATTTGAATGTATATAATAAATTCTAAATATAAATTTTTTAAAAAATACACACACACATACACACCCTATATATATATATATATATATATATATATATATATATATATATATATATATATATATATATATCGTAGTTAGCCTCATAAACTCCTTTAAGCGAAACACAAATGTTAACTTGTAGCTTACTTGCCATAAAAATATTTTTATATTACTGCTAAGCTCTACACATGTACTGAACATTGTTGAAGCAAGGAGTTGTTGGGTTTTTTTTTTCAGAATAATTAAAGGAGAGAATTTTAAAAAATCTTTATTTTCTTTTTTGCTTGGAAAATTTCAGTTCTTCGGATTTTATAACAATCACTGCTGAGACCGAGTGAACATATATTTCAAGAAGAGAAAGTAATATGATTATAACGGACAAAACAGCTGTATGAGAAATACAATAAAATGATTTAAACAAAAAAAACTAGAATTATATTCTCATCTTTTTTCATCAAATTCAATACCTTTTATACATCTTACGCGCGTTTCACAGCAATGTCAAAGGAAACACATAGTCTTCACCTTAACCTTTATCTTAAAATATAAATATTAAAGAAAATTTGTTTGCGAGACAAAGAGAAATTACAGGTATTCGCGGATATATGAAAATAAAGAAATTGAAAGAACAGATGAAAGTTATGATTAGATTTTTGTTAGACGATATATGAAGATAAAGAAATTGAAAGAACAGATGAAAGTTATGATTAGATTTTTGTTAGACGATATATGAAGATAAAGAAATTGAAAGAACATATGAAAGTTATGATAATGGTTGTTAGACGATATATGAAAATAAAGAAATTGAAAGTACAGGTGAAAGTTATGATAATGGTTGTTAGACGATATATGAAAATAAAGAAATTGAAAGAACAGATGGAAGTTATGATAATGGTTAGACGATATATGAAAATAAAGAAATTGAAAGAACCGATGAAAGTTATGATAATGGTTGTTAGACGATATATGAAAATAAAGAAATTGAAAGAACAGATGAAAGTTATGATTATGGTTGTTCGACGATATATGAAGATAAAGAAATTGAAAGAACAGATGAAAGTTATTAGATTTTTGTTAGACGATTTATGAAGATAAAGAAATTGAAAGAACAGATGAAAGTTATGATTATGGTTGTTAGACGATATATGAAAATAAAGAAATTGAAAGAACAGATGAAAGTTATGATAATGGTTGTTAGACGATATATGAAAATAAAGAAATTGAAAGAACAGATGAAAGTTATGATAATGGTTGTTAGACGATATATGAAAGTAAAGAAATTGAAAGAACAGATGAAAGTTATGATAATGGTTGTAAGACGATATATGAAGATAAAGAAATTGAAAGAACAGATGAAAGTTATGATTATGGTTGTTAGACGATATATGAAAATAAAGAAATTGAAAAAACAGATGAAAGTTATGATTATGGTTGTTAGACGATATATGAAAATAAAGAAATTGAAAGAACAGATGAAAGTTATGATTATGGTTGTTAGACGATGTATGAAAATAAAGAAATTGAAAGAACAGATCAAAGTTATGATAATGGTTGTTAGACGATATATGAAAATAAAGAAATTGAAAGAACAGATGAAAGTTATGATAATGGTTGTTAGACGATATATGAAAGTAAAGAAATTGAAAGAACAGATGAAAGTTATGATAATGGTTGTAAGACGATATATGAAGATAAAGAAATTGAAAGAACAGATGAAAGTTATGATTATGGTTGTTAGACGATATATGAAAATAAAGAAATTGAAAGAACAGATGAAAGTTATGATTATGGTTGTTAGACGATATATGAAAATAAAGAAATTGAAAGAACAGATCAAAGTTATGATTATGGTTGTTAGACGATGTATGAAAATAAAGAAATTGAAAGAACAGATCAAAGTTATGATTAGATTTTTGTTAGACGATTTATGAAGACAAAGAAATTGAAAGAACAGATTAAAGTTATGATTATGGTTGTTAGACGATATATGAAAATAAAGAAATTGAAAGAACAGATGAAAGTTATGATTATGGTTGTTAGACGATATATGAAAATAAAGAAATTGAAAGAACAGATGAAAGTTATGATTATGGTTGTTCGACGATATATGAAAATAAAGAAATTGAAAGAACAGATGAAAGTTATGATAATGGTTGTTAGACGATATATGAAAATAAAGAAATTGAAAGAACATATGAAAGTTATGATAATGGTTGTTAGACGATATATGAAAATAAAGAAATTGAAAGTACAGGTGAAAGTTATGATAATGGTTGTTAGACGATATATGAAAATAAAGAAATTGAAAGAACAGATGGAAGTTATGATAATGGTTAGACGATATATGAAAATGAAGAAATTGAAAGAACAGATGAAAGTTATGATTATGGTTGTTAGACGATATATGAAAATGAAGAAATTGAAAGAACAGATGAAAGTTATGATAATGGTTAGACGATATATGAAAATAAAGAAATTGAAAGAACCGATGAAAGTTATGATAATGGTTGTTAGACGATATATGAAAATAAAGAAATTGAAAGAACAGATGAAAGTTATGATTATGGTTGTTAGACGATATATGAAGATAAAGAAATTGAAAGAACAGATGAAAGTTATTAGATTTTTGTTAGACGATTTATGAAGATAAAGAAATTGAAAGAACAGATGAAAGTTATGATTATGGTTGTTAGACGATATATGAAAATAAAGAAATTGAAAGAACAGATGAAAGTTATGATAATGGTTGTTAGACGATATATGAAAATAAAGAAATTGAAAGAACAGATGAAAGTTATGATAATGGTTGTTAGACGATATATGAAAGTAAAGAAATTGAAAGAACAGATGAAAGTTATGATAATGGTTGTAAGACGATATATGAAGATAAAGAAATTGAAAGAACAGATGAAAGTTATGATTATGGTTGTTAGACGATATATGAAAATAAAGAAATTGAAAAAACAGATGAAAGTTATGATTATGGTTGTTAGACGATATATGAAAATAAAGAAATTGAAAGAACAGATGAAAGTTATGATTATGGTTGTTAGACGATGTATGAAAATAAAGAAATTGAAAGAACAGATCAAAGTTATGATAATGGTTGTTAGACGATATATGAAAATAAAGAAATTGAAAGAACAGATGAAAGTTATGATAATGGTTGTTAGACGATATATGAAAGTAAAGAAATTGAAAGAACAGATGAAAGTTATGATAATGGTTGTAAGACGATATATGAAGATAAAGAAATTGAAAGAACAGATGAAAGTTATGATTATGGTTGTTAGACGATATATGAAAATAAAGAAATTGAAAGAACAGATGAAAGTTATGATTATGGTTGTTAGACGATATATGAAAATAAAGAAATTGAAAGAACAGATCAAAGTTATGATTATGGTTGTTAGACGATGTATGAAAATAAAGAAATTGAAAGAACAGATCAAAGTTATGATTAGATTTTTGTTAGACGATTTATGAAGACAAAGAAATTGAAAGAACAGATTAAAGTTATGATTATGGTTGTTAGACGATATATGAAAATAAAGAAATTGAAAGAACAGATGAAAGTTATGATTATGGTTGTTAGACGATATATTAAAATGAAGAAATTGAAAGAACAGATGAAAGTTATGATTATGGTTGTTAGACGATATATGAAGATAAAGAAATTGAAAGAACAGATGAAAGTTATGATTAGATTTTTGTTAGACGATTTATGAAAATGAAGAAATTGAAAAAACAGATGAAAGTTATGATTATGGTTGTTCGACGATATATGAAGATAAAGGATAATGACAGTTAAGGCATCTCAAAGCGTTTCGCAAACATTTAGACAACCAACACACAGCGTTATATATCCTGTTTTCCTATGAGGGTATCTCATGAGAAAAAATGCCCAAAATATATAACTATGTATGTTGACTGTCTTAGTGTTATATATATATATATATACATATATATCTATACATATATATATATATACATATACATATATATATATATATATATATATATATATATATATATATATATATATATATATATATTAATATATATATACATATATATATATACATATACATATATATATACATATACATATATACATATATATACATATATATATATATATAAGTAGCAAGTTATTACCCAAACGGTATTTTCGCATTTGCATGAATTCTTGTTAAGGTTTTCGAAGCGTCGAGCAATCTTTTGGGTTTCCGGCGGCAGTCCATATAGTATTTCACCGATTGTTCGTAATTCGGCCTTTTCTCTAGCGCTTTCGACCTCTTTGGTCGTCATCAGGAGTAGTTTTATTAAAAATTATAAATGAGAAGATTGAGTTATTGTTTTTATAGGTATCTTGAAGGGTGAATGAAGGAAAAGGGAGGGTTTGTGGTTGAGTGGTTTATTATTATATGTTTACTTTTGTCTTGTTATATTTTAATTTATTTATTGGTTTGTTTGTTTATATATATATATATATATATATATATATATATATATATATATATATATATATATATATATATATATATACAAATTATTTATTTAAAAACTATACATTATATATCCTAGAGATGTACCATGGTTTCATTAACACATGTAGGACTTGATTGCTTAGAAAATGCCCTTAAAATCCACTTCAAATCTTCGGTTATGAAAAAATGGCATTTTTTCGAACTGTTTTCATTCTGTG
>OY744519.1:20673458-20683458 GCA_963556195.1 Sepiola atlantica | reverse complement strand
TCGTTTCGACGCGTTATTTGCTTAGAGTGTTGTGTATGTTTATTTAAATTTAGTGTACAGAAGGTTTAATAAGGTTTGAAAAAAAGGGGAGACGTGAAAAGTAACAGTTAAAATTTAAACCGGAGAAGATTTAAAGAGATAAAAACAAAATTAAAAATATTTCTATATAAATCCCGTGAGCCAATATCATGAATATCGTATATTTGGCCGTTATTGTTTTGGGGGTTAATGATGTGTCTTCTAAAGGGATTAGGGAGAAAAATGGGTTTAAGGATTATACTTATGAAGAGATAAAAAGGTTAAAAAGAACAACATTAATTAAGTTCAAGTTTAAATCCTGGATAAACAACTTTAAATCAATTCCAAAGGAATTTAAATAAAGATATCACCAGGGCGGTCAAAGGACAGTAACTCTGCAGGGTTTTTGAATGATTTGTATTCGGGATTTAACATTAGTAATAAATGTATAGAGAATGCTTATAGGGGTGATAAATTTGGTATGCTGATTACAACTGGTTCAGAAATAAGAGTGAGGACTGGGTCGGCAAGATTGGATCTGTTTGGGGGATATAGAAGATTAGATTATAGGAGGGTGTAGCTAGGCATATATATATATATATATATATATATATATATATATATATATATATATATATATATATATATATATATATTACAGAATATTATAACAAGAACGGTACCGTCTTGGTTTTCGCCATTTTCCAAACAAAATCACTAACAACGGCTGTGGAGAGTCAAGAAGACGCGATCATTTGTTGATCGCTTGTTGATTTGCAACCGACGGTACCAATGTTTTTTATAATCTTCTGTATTACATATATAAATAAATATTGCGCTCTTATCTTCTTATTTTTTAAAATTTTTCTTAATAATCGAGCACTCTGCTGGGGTTCTCTCCCACTAATCTTACAAAGGTAAGCCTCTTTAAGAAATTAAAGTTGAGCATTCTCGGGATGTTAAAGATAGACTGTCAAAAAGCTCTAATGCAAAGTTCAGAATTAGTTCGTAGAACACTCTCGACTAGTCTTCTATCTGTACCCGCTTCTAGGTACATATAGATCTTAATTTCCCTTAATTACGTGACAGTTTCCGTTGGCCGAGTGGATATGGCGGCTGCTTGTGAACCGGGTTCGCGCCCCCTGACTGTGTGAAATTGTTACTTTCCTGCACTGATGAGAGCAATAAGCTTGAAACGCTAGCGTATGTAGGTATTTATAATTTAATATTTATTTATAAATATTATATATACATATATATATATAATATAATATTTATAAATAAATATTAAATTATTAATACCCACAGACGCTTGTCTATTATAACCAAATGGAAATATCCAGCTAGTTGTAAAATAGTATTAATACTTGTGGTGATATTTCCATTTGTTTATAATAGACTATTCCAATCCTATGTTTTATAGTTAGAGAGAGAGAGAGAAAGAAAGAGAGAGAGAGAGACGGAAGCAAGAGTGATATAAAGAATATAAAATAAGAGCAGTAGTCAAACAACATACATTGAGAGATGGAAACACACTTAGTAAGAGGTGTCACTTGGTGAGTCAATTACGACTAATTAGAACAATTAAAGTAGAATTTATTTGTTTTTTTGTTTTATTTTTAACCTAGCTAAATCCGAGAACTGACGAATATTTTAGCATGTATTTTGTGTAATTAAAAATAAATTTTCATATTTGATCCGATCGACAATTTCAGCTTTTATTACTAATGTCATAGGAGAGTCTTTCTGTCACCTATTTCACCATAAGGAAATAAGGAATAAGCTTAATTCGAGTCAAGTTTTCGATTTCGATTGCATCACATAAACGACCAATAGAAAGATAACAAAATCAGGTTTTGCAATTATAAATACTAAAAAAAATGATAAATACTAAAAAAATGATAAATACTAAAAAAATTATAAATACAAAAAAATGATAAATACTAAAAAAATGATAAATACTAAAAAAATGATAAATACTAAAAAAATGATAAATACTAAAAAAATTATAAATACTAAACAAATTATAAATACTAAAAAAACTTATGAATACTAAAAAAATTATGAATACTAAATAAATTATAAATACTAAAAAAATTATAAATACTAAAAAAAATTATAAATACTAAAAAAAATTATAAATACTAAACAAATTATAAATACTAAACAAATTATAAATACTAAACAAATTATAAATAGTAAAAAAAATTATAAATACTAAAAAAATTATAAATACTAAAAAAAATTATAAATACTAAAAAAAATTATGAATACTAAAAAAATGATAAATACTATAAAAAATTATAAATACTAAAAAAATGATAAATACTAAAAAAATTATAAATACTAAAAAAATTATGAATACTAAAAAAAATTATGAATACTAAAAAAATGATAAATACTATAAAAAATTATAAATACTAAAAAAATGATAAATACTAAAAAAATTATAAATTATAAATAAATACTAAAAAAATTATGAATACTATAAAAAATTATAAATACTAAAAAAATGATAAATACTAAAAAAATTATAAATACTAAAAAAATTATAAATACTAAAAAAACATTTTTTCCAGTCAGTTTTTCCACTAAAAATAATGAAGTTACTCCAATCTAGTAAACATTCAATGCACTTTCGACGTGAATATCACCACTATACCCAAAACCTTATTTTCTTCTTTTTTATGGAAATCGCTCCAGACAAAACATGAAGCCATATGACAATGCAAAAATGAAAAAATTGAATATTAATTAATTATTAAAAGTGAATATCTAGAAAATTACAAAAAATGTAAATTAAAAAAAAAAAACATTGATGTTTTAAAAAAAATATCACTTTTGCATTTTCAAGATATTCACTTCTGATAATTAATTAATATTCAATTGTTTTTGGTCAGACCTTCTGAAGATAAGAACGTTATCTTTGAAAAGCCATGGCTTAAAGGTCATTGTGTATTTGTATTCCTTGCTTGGACACTTGATGAGTTAATAAACTTGTAAACTATGCACATTTTATCGATTTCATTACTTTGTTATCCGTATATAAATGCTCTACTATATGTAGATCCACTGTATCTCGATATGATCTAAACAGTTGTTGATCGATATCATTGATATGCCAGTGTCGCAGATTATATACATGTCTGCATAAATAAAAATAATCATATATATAAAAGCTCTATTTAATATTGAGCACTCTTTATAAGCCCGGTTGAAATCTACTGAATTCTTATCCTGTGGATGCTAACTTACCTGGACTACTAGGGTAAAAAAAAAACGAAACAATCTCGTCTGTAGGTGAAAAAAACGAAACAATCTCGTCTGTAGGTGAAAAAAACCGAAACAATCTCGTCTGTAGGTGAAATAAAACCCCGAAACAATCTCGTCTGTAGGTGAAAAAAAAAAACATAAATAAATATTTATAGTTAAAATCCTCTTTAATATGTAATTGTCTTAAAAGTAGAGCACTGCGAAATTGAGAAAGTTTGTTGTCATCTGCAATAAGCGAGTTCCACACGAGCGTTGAACACTGTAGGCAGCAATGACACTTCCCTATGCCTCCCCGGGTAAGTGTTTCTCAATTTCAATTACTGTCTGTCTCGATTGCCGACGGCCGTACGATCGTGAGCGTTTGTCTCGTGATTCTAGCCTGAATCTACGGACGGCGTTCGAGCCCATGCGACCGCTTGCAACCACCACTCCTACACTGATGAGGGTAAGAGAGCCCGAAACGACGTCGTCTGTAGGTGAAAATAAAAACTTTAATTATTAAAAAAATATTTATAGTATATATAAAGAGTCGCTAACTTAATAGGTCCCTCACTGTCAACCAAGCTCCAGCCCCTGTCCCATCGCCGCAATGTAGCATCCTTGTGCTTGTTTTACAAGTACTTCAATGGATTGTGCTCCGATGAACTGGCTACTCTGGTGCCCCCTTCGACGTAAATTCACTAGACCAACTCGACAATCAGCTAAATCCCATCCATTCACTGTGGAGGTCCCCAGATGCCGGAGAGCCTTCTACTCCAATAGCTTCTTTCCTCGTGCTGCTGGCCTCTGGAACTCCCTCCCTGCCCTCTGTTTCCCAGACAGTGACGACATTTCAAACTAATGTAAACAGACATCTCGCTGCACAACTCCCAACTTAGAATGACACCCTAAACCTACTCCCTAATTACCAGTAGTCCCTTACGTCTACAGTGGCGTCCTGCCTTGTTTGGGTGTGAAATATCATATATATATATATATATATATATATATATATATATATAATTCTAGATACGCGCCATAAATACCATTGTACTTTACTCTATATAGAAAAAGCAGATATAAAGAATGTGTTATGCTATCGTAAATACTTTTCTCTGAAATGGTGCTGTGTATATAAACATACTTAAATATATATTCAAACTGCGTGTCAGAGAATGAGCGGGGGAAGCAAAGAGGTGAACACCAATTCGTATAAGGGCATAGAGATCTACCCCAAAACTTTCATGCCCTCTCTCTCTCTCTCTCTCTCTCTCTCTCTCTCTCTCTCTCTCTCTCTCTCTCTCTATCTCTCTCTCTCTCGCCGTCGGCTTCTCAGTAATTATTAATTGTCTGCCGACATTTCTTTTCATGTTAGTTGTCGTATGTCGTCCGCATTTGGCGGGCGACACATTCCTTACCCACGAGAAGGGCGAGACACTCACGCTGCCGAGCTACCCCTCATGTTACCTCGGCATCTTACCAACAGAATCGCAGAGAAAGACATTTAAGACAAACTACATGAGAATACTAGGTGGTTGCCCGTGGTTGCACCACGGGGGAAATATTAGTATACTATGGGTACATATCTCGTCTCCCGCTCCAATTGTTATAGTTCGAGCCAAGAAAATATGGAAAATCAAAAAAATGCGCAAAACCTAAAACGAAATTAAATAAAAGTAAAATAATAATGATCTCAATTTTTTTAAAATTTGCATTTTCTATGTCAACAATAAAGTTTTGAAGACATAGTTCTCTAAACACTTTATCAGGAAGGTTTAATGGAGACTAATTCTAGGATCAGGACATTCGTGCATGTTTATCACTCATCGTCCATCTATCTTTATATATATATATATATATATATATATATATATATATATATATATATATATATATATATATATATATATATATATATATATTGTTGAATATAAGAGACAACTCATGTCTAGATATCCTTTGGTAGATACTTTCAATAGTCCGAATTAGGATCTTAGTTTCGGAGGGGAATTGGCTGATGAATTTGCCATAATTTACATTTGTCTCCCAAGTACTTTCGGACCAATCTGGGTCATTTTTCGGGGAATGAGGTTAATCAGATCTAGACGATGTATTGGGAGACAAATGCAAATTATGGCAAATTCATCAGCCAATTCCCCTCCGAAACTAAGATCCTGAGTCGAACTATTGAAAGTATCTACCAAAGGATATGTAGACATGAGTTGTCTCTTATATTCAACAATATATATATATATATATATATATATATATATATATATATATATATATATAAACAAAGGCTAAGCAACTATATATATATAAACAAAGGCTAAGCAACTATATATATATATATATAAACAAAGGCTAAGCAACTATATATATATATATATATATATATATATATATATATATATATATATATATATATATATATATATATATATATATATTCGAACTATTGAGAGGATCTACCAAAGAATATCTAGACGTGAGTTGCCTGCAAGAGAAGATGCTGCTTAGATATACATATATATGCCCGCCGATTCGACATTATATAGAATTTAAATTCTCCTTTTTCCATGTTAATTGATGGTGGTCTAGGGGTTGAATACCAGGCTACAGAGTCAAAGGTGACTTTGCAACTAGGTTTGAATCTTTCTTAATTATCATCTTCTCTACTGAATATTGTGTAAGCGTGAAACACATGTCTCTGTAGGTGAAAATAATAAATATTTTTATACATATATAAACTATATTTAAACTACATATAAACTATAATATATAACTCTAAATCATGACGCCCCAACCAATGAGAGTACTCTGAATAGCTACATTGAATTATGAGAAATAAATCCTATTATGTCGAGCAGGCGGGCACCGATGGTCAGTCATAGGGAGAGAACTCAATATAATCGCGCACGATAACTTCTTTTTAATCTGTTTCAGTAAGTAAGAGAAAATGTATCCATTACAATAGTTTGCTTAACCGGAATAAGTCTATTAAAAAAAAGCTGAAAAAAAATATTTTCGTGCCAATAAAAATGTAGAAGTAAAGAAAAACGAAAAAGATAGGCTAGTCTGAATCAAGTATCGATATGTCAGACAGATTGGGTTTGACTTTGAAAATCCGACAAAGTAATATTACATGTTAGAATATAGATAGATGCTATTTCTTTTCATCTCTTGTCTCTGGAGGTGTTCTTATGATGATCAAAGGCGAATATATCTATGTGTCATTTGGATAAATATACATTTTTGTTTAATTTCTTTGCCACGTTGTCAAAATTAACGTTGACTTTAGGAAAGAGCCTCGCCCAGAAATGTGCGATTCATTCGGCATCTGAGTTTTAAGGTAAAAACTTAGACTCGAAATTATAACAATGATTATTGAAGCGTGCCCTTTAATAAAAGTGTTACAAACACAGACGAAAAAAATCTTGAACGAAGAAGAAACTACAGAAAATAAAATATGATTGTAAATTAATCTGAAAATAGTTGTGGAAGCAGAAAAAAAATCTTTAACGGTGACACGAAAAAAACAAAACGTGTGCGTCCATGTGGTTAGCGCGTTTAGCGTTAAAAATGCTATTTCAAACTGAAGCATGACAAACCGACGAAAATGCTATTTCAACTTAAGCGTGACAGACCGACAAATATGATATTTCAAACTTAAGTATGACAAACCGACGAGAATGCTATTTGAAACTTAAGCATGACAGACCAATGAAAATACCCTTTATCCTTAAACATGACAGACCGGCTAGAATAGTATTCTAAACCCAAGCGTGACAAATAAAAAAAAAATACATTTCAAGCTTAAACGTGACAGATCAACGAAAATGACATTCTGAATTAAAGCGTGAAAAAACAACGAAATACTATTTCAAACAACGAAATACTATTTCAAACGACGAAAATGCTATTTGAAACTTAAGTGTGATGGATAGATTAAAATTCAATTTTAAACTTAATTGTGACAGGCCAATAAAAATGCTATTTCAAGCTTAGCCTGGCAGACCGACGAAAATGCTATTTCAAACATCCGCGTAAGATTATGTTTCGAAATTTTTTAGATTGGGAATTGATCATTTGATAATAAATTTCGTACAGATTCAGAAGTTCGCCAAGACGCATCTAAAGAAGGTCGGGGGTTACATCGGCCGAAATGTTTTGATAATAACATCTAAAATGACAACAATAGTTCGACTATTCAAAATAATATAAATTAAGCGTGAGATGCCGACGAAAATACTATTTCAAATTCAATCGTGGCAGACCTACCGACGACCAGAACCTCTCACGTTAGGTGCTTGGACGCATCTAACACGAGACGTGTCCATACAATCTACGCGCTTATACCGACGAAAATGGTATTTCGAACGGAGGCGCAACAGTCTAACTGACCGAGCCTTTCTGAGAAATGATTAGACGCACCCCAAAACAAGTTAGTCGCAATGAGCTTCCGGTCTGTTGCTTCCCGATAAAAATGGCTGCCGACGGAAGGCATACCTTTCAAAAGAACTCATAACAACCTGGAATTTCTCTGTTTTGATAAGCAATAAGAGTTTAAAAAAAAATAATGAAACTTCTTTCTCGACGTCCGCCATCTTTTATCTCGCCTTAAACATTTTATTTGGTGCTATTTTTGTGGATTTTGCAGACGACAGCGTTTAGTAGCCATTGATAACGGCTGGACATGATGGACAAAGGTGCCACAGAATGCAGACATGATTAATCTTGCATTGAAATAGTACAACAGCAGATTTTGAAGGATTGTTGCCAAATTATTAACATTAACAGAACATGTATGGCCAAATATAGCCAGATTTTACACTGCAGTAAAATAGATATTTTGTTTCAATTATAAACAGATACAAAATTTATAAGAAACTAGCAGGAAGACCCGACGTTGCTCGGGATTGAATGAGGATCACTACTATGTAATTTTTCACTATGCTCATAACACCATATTACTTTCTGTTTTTTACTGCCCCTTCCTCTCGTTTCGCTCTATAATATAGTCAGAAAAAGCTGAAACGTTGGAAAACTCTGAATTAATGTCTTATGGTTTAATTTTTTATTAAAATCGAATATACAAGTGGCTTCATGCCCTGTCTGGGGCGATTTCCATAAAAAAATATGGTCGAGATCACGGAACAGGTGAAAGTCACACTTTGGGCCATACTTTCGCTACTTATGCTAATAGCAAGAGGCTAAAGGCGGGTTTTTTGGTGCGCCAATAAAGAGTTTGCTAGTTGTTCTGAGTGACGTGAGTTCGTTATGGCAAATCGGCTCTCTTGCCGACTAACTATTATAGCTAATGAAGTTCTGCATCTTATATGACCTTGAAACGTTCGGTCATGGCCGGAATTTTGACGGAAATTCAACTTCCGATTTTTCAAAATTTGATGTATGCTCTTTGACAACAGTAATCAAAATATAAAGGAGTATTTTCGCCCACCCTTACGTTGTCACGACTGACTTATGTTCTTGTTTCTCAATACGTTAAGGGTAGTATTCTGTAGTCGCCATAAGCTTCAAATGTTGCTCCCTTTTTAGGGGAATGAAGTTAACCAGTGTCTGTAATATAAGTACTATTGTTATCATCGCTGAAAAAGGAGATGAACAAAAACACATAATTGAAGACAATATATGTGATATTTTTTATTATTGCAACGTTTTTTCTCTTTAGATGGAAAGAACGTTTGTTTTTGAGAAGGGGTTATTTCTCCCGAAATATCAAAATATTTATTACCATCACAGATTCTATTAAGAGTAAGTAAAACATTTACTGAAAAATAAATCGATAATTTTTTAAAGAACAATATCGTATATATTGTCTTCAATTATTTGTTTCTGTTTCATCTTCTCTTTCACTATTCCGCTCTTTTCCGCATTGCATAAAACCTTACTAAATACCAATATACTTAAATATAAAATTACTAAATACCAATATACTTAAATATGAAATTACTAAATACTAATATACTTAAATATGAAATTACTAAATACTAATATACTTAAATATGAAATTACTAAATACCAATATACTTAAATATAAAATTACTAAATACCAATATACTTAAATATAAAATTACTAAATACCAATATACTTAAATATAAAATTACTAAATACCAATATACTTAAATATAAAATTACTAAATACCAATATACTTAAATATAAAATTACTAAATACCAATATACTTAAATATAAAATTACTAAATACCAATATACTTAAATATGAAATTACTAAATACCAATATACTTAAATATAAAATTACTAAATACCAATATACTTAAATATAAAATTACTAAATACCAATATACTTAAATATGAAATTACTAAATACCAATATACTTAAATATAAAATTACTAAATACCAATATACTTAAATATGAAATTACTAAATACCAATATACTTAAATATAAAATTACTAAATACCAATATACTTAAATATGAAATTACTAAATACCAATATACTTAAATATAAAATTACTAAATACCAATATACTTAAATATAAAATTACTAAATACCAATATACTTAAATATGAAATTACTAAATACCAATGTACTTTAATATGAAATTCAAAAACTAACATGGCTCAACTGCATCTCGAATGGTACAACTAGTTAATAATTTAAAGAAATGCAAAATTAATAGAACCGGAATTGGAAAACCTTCGTTTTGGTAAGACATCGGAATGCATTTTAGCATCGATAAATA
>OY744519.1:20485958-20665958 GCA_963556195.1 Sepiola atlantica | reverse complement strand
ATTAGTCGCGTTCTACTCGATATTTCACCCCCTCTTTCACTTTGTCTCTCTTTCCTTCTCGGCTACAGATGAAATAGCTTTACTACCTGTGGTGTTATTTCCTTTTTTATAATGAACTATTTCGATATTTTATTCTTTTTTTAAAATTACATCCGACTGTTAAGACAGAGAGAGAAAGAGAGACGGAAGCGACAGTGATAGAAACGGTATAAAATAAAAATGGGGGTCAAACAAGATACAGTGTGATAGAAAGAGAGTGATGGACATAAATATAGTAAAAGACGGGTCACTTGGTGAGCTAATTGCAAATTACGGCTAATTAGAACAATTAAAATGAATTTTTATTTCGAACCTGACTCAATCCCAATATTGTGTAATATTAGCATGTATTTTATATGATAAAAATTTATAGGAAACAAACGTTGATTAACTCAGATTTACTATAAGAATAGATAATAAACTGTCTTGACATATTTTATAAAGTAGTTGGGCATCTTTTATCAAGCAGTTGCATAGAATTTTTAAAAATAATTTTATTTATTTATATTTTGTAAGAATGGCAACATTATCATTTAGTCATATTTTATAGTAAATCACCCGTGACCCGTTGGGTCAGTAGTTATATATATATATATATATATATATATATATATATATATATATATATATATATATATATATATATATATATATAGAGAGAGAGAGAGAGAGAGAGAGAGAGAGAGAGAGAGAGATAGATAGATAGATAGATAGATAGATAGATAGATAGTACTATATGTCATGTAGGACAGAAAAAACACAATGTAGATATAGACACAACATAAAACTAAATTGATTACAAAAGTGGTTAAAAAGGGAGGAAAATAAAAAATATAAAAGTATACAAAAATATTTTTAGAGTTTTCGTAGTATTAATTAGTTAGAGTAGTGAGGGCTCGTCAGTTGACTACCAGAGCGATTGTTTCGGGGATTTGAAGACAATACAGTCAAAATGCTTTGACTCCCCAAGCAGAACTAGCCAAGTTCTACCGCCCATATTTTGAAATCTCTAAATTATATACATTTATATAAGAACGGGTGTACATGGAAATGAAATCACTAAAGTACCTTTGGTACCATCAAGAGAAAGTTTAGGAAAATCTACTATCAGACCTTATATGGAGTACCGTTGTCATATTTGGGCTGGTGAATCTCCATCCTATTTGAGGGTTCTTAATAAGGTGCAGAAACGTATCTGTAATTTAGTTGGCCCACATTTTTCTTTTTCTCTGTGCCCCCCCCTCTCTCACAGACATGATGTTGCTAGTCTCAGTCTTCTATAAGTACTATTATGGCATGTGGGCTTTTTTTTCAGAATTGTCTGATTTATTCCCTGCTTCCTTTGTTCCAGTTCGTTTGACTCGTTGGTCTAGTGGCCTTCACCGATTCGCTGTTTAGATACCTCATCATAATACAGCTTCTTATTCCAGTCTCTTTTTTTCAAGAACTGCAGGCTTTAGGATTTTTATTCCTGCTGACTGTTTTCCTCCTACCTATCACCTTGGTTTTTTCATCTCCTGTTTTGCGATAATTATCTTTCGTTTTTTTTGCGCCTTACATCAAGTGGCTTCATGCTTTGCCTGTTGCGATTTCCATAAAAAATATATATGTTAGTGATTTAAACTCCAACAAACACTTGCATTAAACAATTAAATTTCGTTTATTCCATGAATCCCTTTAATCCTCTCATAATATTCTTCATCATCAAACCGACAATCCATTTCGGTAACTTTTATCCTCGAGTTGTGTCTGACTTTGATAAGTGGTCCCTAAAGAAAGGTTTTTAAAATCTATTAAGATATTTGATGACATTTTCTGGTAAAAATGGCATATTTCTTATGACATATTTAGTCTTATTTTATTTATCATGACATATTTAGCCTTATTTTATTTCTTATGAAATATTTAGTCTTATTTTATTTCTTATGATATATTTCGTCGTATTTTATTTATTATGACATATTTAGTCTTATTTTATTAATGATGACATATTTCGTCGTATTTTATTTCTTATGACATATTTAGTCTTATTTTATTTCTCATGACATATGTAGTCTTATTTTATTTCTTATGACATATTTAGTCTTATTTTATTTCTTATGACGTATTTATTCTTATTTTATTTCTTATGACATATTTAGTCTTATTTTATTTCTAATGACATATTTAGTCTTATTTTATTTCTTATGACATATTTAGTCTTATCTTATTTCTTATGACATATTTAGTCTTATTTTATTTCTTATGACATATTTAGTCTTATCTTATTTCTTATGACATATTTAGTCTTATTTTATTTTTTATGACATATTTAGTCTTATTTTATTTCTAATGACATATTTAGTCTTATTTTATTTCTAATGACATATTTAGTCTTATTTTATTTCTTATGACATATTTAGTCTCATTTTATTTCTTATGACATATTTAGTCTTATTTTATTTCTAATGACATATTTAGTCTTATTTTATTTATGATGATATATTTAGTATTATCTTATTTCTTATGACATATTTAGTCTTATTTTATTTCTAATGACATATTTAGTCTTATTTTATTTATGATGATATATTTAGTATTATCTTATTTCTTATGACATATTTAGTCTTATTTTATTAATGATGACATATTTAGTCTTATTTTATTTATGATGACATATTTAGTCTTATTTTATTTATGATGACATATTTAGTCTTATTTTATTTCTTATAACATATTTGGTCTCATTTTATTTCTTATGACATATTTAGTCTTATTTTATTTCTTATGACATATTTAGTCTTATTTTATTTATGATGACATATTTAGTTTTATTTTATTTATCATGCCATATTTAGTCTTATTTTATTTCTTATGACATATTTAGTCTTGTTTTATTTCTTATGACATATTTAGTCTTATTTTATTTCTCATGACGTGTTAAGTCTTATTTTATAAATGCCTTACGAGTACTTTTGCCATTATTCATTCATTTAATTATTTGTTTATCTTCCAGTCTAGCAAAGAACTTTATTGTATTTGATATTTCAGTTCAACATTAGTGATTAGAGATTTTTAAAAAAATGATTGTTTTGATCTTTACGTATTTTTTTTATTTTTTTTATTTATTCACTTTCCTTCCCACATGTTTTTAATTTAACTTATTTCTCCACATGTTTCTATTGATTTTTATTCGGCGGCAACATTGACTTTTAGCTCCTCCTCCCTCCTTAATTACTAATCTTCCCATCCCTCCTAATTCTCCCACACTCACATACCCACTACACACAACAGCTATAACCGTTTCTCCCTTCTGGACTTTTTCATCCCACATCGTGTAAAAATGTCGAGTTTTCTTAAATAAAGCCAAATCACCAAACAAATATGGCCGAACCCATCGACCAAATTTAAAGATGTGTTTTTGTCCTTATTTTTACCAGCATGTTTACTTTCTTATCCACTATTCCATCAGCTAATTAAACATATATCCGTTGACTTCCACGTTTACTTATATTAATCTATTTATATTTCTAGGTTGACAGAAAAAGATGTCGCAGCGGACAGAAGCTTCAATCCCAACGACTGTCCAGCTCCAGACGTCAGTACGCTATTGACCACCATTAAACAAGAATGTCTCTCACCGGAAATTGACCACAGATCTCCGCCACCGTACCATATTTCCGAACCGTTGATAAACCCTGCTGCATCAGTAGACGTCAATGAAGACCTCAACATCTCCAGGTGTCAAACCGCAAAAGATTTCCAAGACCCGGAATCGACGGATTATATCAACGGCAAAGTTCCAACTTCCGGTTCTCAAAAAGAAGACAATGGACGTCGTAAAAGAAAGGACAGTTATGATGATTGTATGAGCAAAAGTGTCCATGCCAAATTACCTGCTTATATGGAAAGTAACAAGGAGGAGCATATCGAGCAGACGGACAAAAACAATCCCTACCGATATCAAGAATATGAACCGAACCACAAGTCCCTTTACAAACGCAGCTCACTTTATCAACATCGTTACCTCGAACCCCACGAGCAGCTGAAAGCCGTTCCCATTGCTTGTAAAACCGAGGACCTATCGTCTTACAACGATGGCTACGGCGTGGATATCACTCAAGGTTCAAAACTGTTTAAGTCAATTCTAACAGAGGATCTCGATCATAAGGACCGGAGATCGAGTTCAGAGGCGCCGCCGAGATACGGGGACAATCAATTGGGACCGGTTGCTTCTGCCACGGATAATTCTGATGACACAGAAACGTATGAAATACCCAGCTCGGTGGACAGGGATTTTCAGTCGCCCGTGCTTTTGAATCACGGGGAATGTTTATCCGCAAAGAAAATGGACATTGACAACCATTACCTTGCCAGTGTTAAGATGGGTCGATATGGACCGTTGAAAGATGAGGTTAAATACGGTAAACTCAATGTCGGGAATCAAAACGATAGTTCAGATAATGAAATACCGCTTGATTTAAGCGTCGTTAAAACAGAGCCGAACAATTCGAAGTCGGTCGCGTCTTTATCTGCAAACCCAGTTCAAATATCTCAAACATCGCCACCAGCTTCTCCCAAACATTCATTCATATCGTCCCAAAGTCCCAACTGCCCGAAAGACTATTCTTCAAATCTCTATGCCCCCATCGTAAAACCGCATAAGCGCGAAACATACGTGAATGATTTTTCAGCCGAGGATGAAAAGGAAAACTTTCGTTCTTTTCAAGATTCTCGTCCGGTTCCTGGCACAGATCCTCCGTCATCACTGCTGACAGTCTCAGATATTGAAAAACCAGATCTCAAACCAGACCTACTCCATATGGGACGCAGCGCCAGTTCTTCCCCAGAAATAATCGATACTGGTGGATCTGATATTCCAAGAATTAAAGATGTTTCCGGATCTGTGTCTGCGACGAAATCATCGGAACATCCACAAATACAGCTCACCAAACAGCAACCATCGACAGTAGAAACGCTTCTGACGTCAACCGTACCCTCGCTACAGCCAGAATCAGCCGCGAAAACGGGCGACGTGCAACAACTTGTCATGCCTCAATTCAATCCGAATTTCTTGGGACCTGCAGGACAAAACATGACGGCGAAATTCTTCCCCTTGACGACCAGCGGTAACGTCTCTATGCCCCTATCACTTCCGACAAACGTTGTCGCCCTTCAAAAGAATGACAACTGCATGTATGTATACCCGATGAGTTTCCCAACGCTGACTCAAATGCCACCCGGCAGCCAACAGCCAGTCGGGATGCCCCAACAAGCAATGCCTGTACCTAAACTCGAACCGTTGCCCTCGTTCGTCCCCGATAAGGTCCCCGAAAAGGACCAGCTTAAGTTAGTCGCCGAAAGCAACATTTTCCCGGGTGTTTACACAAGTATTCTAAAACTCTCTTCTCACAAGAGGTCAAGATCGAAGACAGATAAAGTCAAAAGTAACCATATCCAAAGTACAGCTATCCAGCAGCCTCCGCCACCGAATCAAAACGCACCAGCCGCCGTACCGGTTGCAACCCAAATGTCGACAATGACGCCACAACCAATGACGTCCCAGGCTCTTATGTTTATTCCGACTATGCGACCGTTACAAAACGTCTGCGTGCCCAATACAGTTGTCAATCAACCCGTCCAGCCTCAAATAAACTTCTCATTGACGAGCTCTCCAGTAACGACTACGCAAGCTACCAATTCTAATTCCAACCTTCCCAATCAACAAACAGTGACGATGACGTCGGCTGGAGTGTCGAATACTCACACAAACAGTAGCTCTGGTCAGCAGTCAATCATTATGGTTTACCCACACACGGCAATTTCAGCCATGGGTAAACCTGTGAGAAGGCGTGGCCGACCTCCTAAATTACCAATGCTCACTCAACTTCTTGTAGATAAGCGACCCAAGACCTCGAATGTCCCAGTTGCGGACAGCAAACCTGAACCTTTGAGAGGGTTTGACCAGAAAGACCTTCCCCTGATTTCGGGTCTACCTTTGCAAGAACAGAGGAATGACACAAAAGGAGAACCGATTGATGCCAGCAAGCCGACGTCAGACGATAAATTTGACGGGGTCGAGATCGTTAGCGAGACTCCGGCGACGATGACGAGCCAGGCCGAGAAAGCGAAACATTTGTTGGCGAGTTCAAATCCCGTTGTTACGTCGACTGCTCAGGCTAGCAGCGGTGGGGCACCGCTTTACCAGGAGATGATCTTATCGCCACGTTCCCTGAAGAACATCAAACCACGGAAACCGCACTCGGCAAACGATTTTATGAAGCCGAACGCGAATTTCATCTGTACGTCATTCAGGATTCGACCGCGGGCCTTCCGCTCCAGGCGAAACGGAACCGGACGAAACCGAAAGAACGCGAAGGGCTCTCTCCCGGCTACGCAGCAGCCGCCGATGATGGCGGCAGCCTCGCCCCAACTGCAACATCAGATAACCCAACAGCAACTGCAGATGCACCAGCAGCAGTTGCAGAAACAACTGCAGCAGCAAATCGAACAACAGCAGCAGCAAGAGCAACAACGGCGCGAGGAGAGAGCTCGAAATCAAGAACAGCAGCAACAACATCAAAAGCTTCTCCAGCATCAGCAGCAGCAACTACAACTTCAAATACAACAGCAACAACAACATCAACAACAACAACAACAACAACGACATCAACAACAACAGCAACAGCAACAGCAACAGCAACAGCAACAACAACAACAGCTACAGCATTTAAAACAAGAACAAATAGAACAAGAACCCTATGATGAACCCCAACAGCGACCGCCCTCTCAGCTTGAAGAGGGCGAGCTCTACTCAATACCTTCATCGCCGACGGATGTTCTTAAAGGGTCGATATCTCCCCTACCGCGGTCCGTATCCTCAGCTACCTTAAAACGCAGACTCGAAAGCGACAAAAACTGGGGATCAGACGACAACTCGAGGGGATCTTCACCGCGGAACTTCTTCCAGGAACTTTACCATTGCAAAATCTGCAACGAGATTGTTTCCTCGGAGGACAAAGGGTCCCACCAACGGCAGCATGTTCCTATCCGATTCTTCTGTCAAACCTGCGGGCTGGAATACCAAAGTTTTCTGGCGCGAGCCCCCGAGGCAGACGACGAAGACATCCCCGAGGATAACAACGGTGAGCCTGTAGAACTGCCTGAACCGCTTCAGTGTGATCGATGCAGCGACGACTTCTCGCATCCCAAATTCGCCCTCAACCGATGCCTTCAGGTTCAAGGCGGAAATACTGTATGCGATTTGTGTGCCGAGCAGTTCCGAACATTCACGAACTATTACGAACACCGTCAAAAGGTACACGGCGATTGTGGTCTCAGTCGAGCCGAGAACTATGTGTGCGACACGTGCAGCAAGATACTGTACACGTCTAAGTCACTGCGGCTCCATCGTAAATTGCATCTCGATCGCACCGTCCAGTGTACCATCAACGACTGTCCGCGCTTCTTTCAAAACAACATGGACCTCCTACGACACATACGCGAGCAACACGACAAGACGAAAGAGTTCTCCTGCATCTACGACGGTTGCAACAAGAAATTCATGAAGAATTTCCACTTGCAGGAACACATCCGTGTAAAACACTTCAATATACGAGCATTTCGCTGCTCGTGGCCCGGTTGCACGAAGGAGTTTGCAGCCGAGCGACACCTCAAAGTGCATTTGCTTATACACAAGGACGAGAAGCCTTTAAAGTGCGAGTTTTGTGAATACAGGTGTCGACAGAGGAATGCTTTGAACTGGCACATGCGCAAACACCCGGAAGCTCCCTATAAGTACCGGAAGTTTTCCATTAATTCATCTGACTGCTGAGTTTGATATAAAATGTTATTTATTTATTGATACAATCGAAAGCGTTCTTGTATTTATTTGGTTCTTTTCTACATATATATATATATATATATATATATATATATATATATATATATATATATATATATATATATATATATATATATATTGTGTGTGTGTGTGTGAGTGCATTTAAGCAGCATAGTTTTTATTTTGTTTGATGAAACTTTTTTTCGAATAGTTCGTTTATTATTTCGGTCAAATTCGTGTACATAAGAAGTTCTGTGGGTTTCTTGTTCCATTTTTCTTTCTTCGTTTCGCGAGTACTTTCGATTTGATTCCTCAGATGATGATCATCAGAAGGGATTGCTTTTGTTGTCTTTACAACTATGTCTTTTACTATTGAGTGTTTTTAGACCAACACCGATCATGATTTAATGAATTAAATCGAAATTATTCGCGTAAAACGAATGAAAAATGGAACAAGAACCCCACGGAACTTACATACACCAATTCGACCGAAATACTTAATGAACTATTCGAAAAATTAAAAATAATAAAAAGCCTCATCAAACATGTTATTTAATAACATTTGTCTAATATATATATATATATATATATATATATATATATATATATATATATATATATATATATATATATATATATATGTAAAGGAGTAAGGCTACCAACATTTGTAGAATGTTTTTTTCAACATTTATTTATTATTTTGTTGTTTTACCATTTTATAATGTTATATAACGCGTTTCAAGCGGTGTTCCGCTTTCATCAGATATGAAAATCCATTTGAAAAAAAGATTCTACAAATGTTGGTAGCCTTACTCCTTTACATATATACTTTTCCCTCGTTGGAACTGCACTAATACTGCACTACCCTCTTTTCTATATATATATATATATGCACACATACACACAACTTTGTGTTATATTTTGACAGCATTTTTTCTTACATATTTTATCAAATAATAAAGACGACTGATGTCAACATATTTCCTTTTTGATCTTTCTCTTATTAGTGTTCGGATTTTGGGCTAGAACTGACTGATGAACTTGCCGTACTGCTTTAGTACACTAGTTCTTTCGGTTCATTCTTGAACCATCTTAAGGTGGGATTGGCTAGGAAGTAAATAACATGTTCTTAAACAGTTTAGTGATGATTGTGGCGGGAACCATTAAGATTAGTTGCAGAAGGAATCGAATAGACTAGGACACCCAACCTGTACGGCAAGTTCATCAGCCAGTTCCAGTATGAAATCTGAACACTAATTAGGGAATTCGAAAGGATCAACAGGAAAATATGCAGACATAAGTCAGGTGTCCTCTCTAATCAAATATATTTTTTTAAAAGCTTTATGTATAGGGAACAAGAAAATAAAGATATAATTTATATCTTTAATATATCTTTAAAATAGAACATATCATGAAGAAAATTGATGCTCGATACACGAGATAGAGCAATTATATAAGAAATTAAAGTATGAGAATAAATACTGTAAATATAAAAAATCCATTACATCTTCAGTTGTTCAAAACAAGGGATTTATTTTTCCTAAAACCATGACTTTTCAAAGAATTGAATTCTTATCATCAGTTCACCGTAAAGGGCGTCATGGAAAATGCAGCAGCCGGTTCAAAGGTGGTAGGTTCTAAAGGCAATTGTCCTATAAATTCAGTGTTTATCGCCGGCTCTGTTTGTATCCTGTAAAACTGTAATATCAGATTCACAAATAACTTTATAAACTTTCTGGCGCGTAACTTCCAAACAACCGGATTTTTGGTTTTGTTGATCTGATTTCTTCAATCCTATTGATTTTAAAATTGTCTTTGGATTTACAACCTTTGAACATGCTGCTGCATTTTCCATGACGTCTTTTACGGTAAACATTTTTTCATATGCATTCAATTTATCATCTTAGCGTTGGACACTCTAAAAAAAATTCCATCCTTAACATTTTTCTCAAATAACATTTTATCTTTTGATGTTTTCAAATTTTGACTTTGATCATTCTCTTACCCACTTATCCATCAGTATTCTTCGGATGATAAGAATTCAATTCTTTGAAAAGCCATGGTTTTAGGAAAAATAAATCCCTTTTTTTAACAACTGAAGATGTAATAGATTTTTTGTTTTAAAAACTTTTATTCTAATCCTTTAATTACTCTCTCTCCCCCCCTCTCTCTCCCTCTCTCTCTCTCTCTCTCTATATATATATATATATGTGTGTGTGTTGTGTGTGTGTGTGTGTGTGTGTGTGTGTGTGTGTGTTATGTCAAAAAATCGTTATCAAACCAATCAACGTTTTCCATTTTCTGTGTTTATTTTTAAATGTCTTTTCGGCTCAGCTGGCGACTTTTCGTGTTTCTGGTTGTACTAATTGATGGGGTATGCATACAAGGTTGTTTTGGGGCAAACACAAGCGCATTCGATCTTCACAATCGTTACCATAAATTAATTTTCATTTGTTCCGTTGTTTTTTGTTGTTCTTCTTCTTCTGGTGGGTTTTTGTTTTGTTTTAGTCTATAGTTTTGGCGGAAGAAGAAAATAAAGTGTAATTTTATCTGTCATTTGTTTAGATTAATTTGTTCTTGTTTATCAATTATTATTATTTTTTAGCTTTAAAAAACGTTTAATGTGTTTGTATTGGTTTTAAATGCGATTCTGTTAGTGCTAGGCTGTTTCTTTTTCTTATGGATTGCTTCGGAGATTTTAATTGTTTTGTGAAGTTGTTATAATCATGACGAGAGACACGAAAGATAGCTCGCAGAGTCGCGATGACAATAAGAAAATGGGAGACTACGTCGTGTTTAACCAAACTTATCTCGATATATATATATATATATATATATATATATATATATATATATATATATATATATATATATATATATATATATATAATTAACTTGTTACAAATATCCAAGGGGTATAAATCCGAAGGAAGTTGAAACCGGGTTCATAAGAGTGCTCAATGAAAATTCAAAGCAAAATATATTTTGTTGATGGTTTTATTCTATTTTGCTACATAATATATTGTGTTACATTAACGTTTAAAATAAACGTCAACTTGTCAGGCATTTTGGAATCCACTGTTCAAATTTCTATAATTCAACAACAACAGGAAATTGGGGATGGATAAGAGGGAGGGGAACGAAGACGAAGTTCGCATATAGCAAAGAAAGGAAAGGGGGAGGGGGGAGATTCTAACGGATGATATTTTAAGAAAATGGGTGGGGTCGTATTTAGTGTCTGGATTATTGTGACCATAATCTTAACTGGAGCTGAGAGTGGGATGGGTTTGAATTTATTCTATATAATAAAAATAAAAATATTGTCGCATATCTTTGGTGGTTATCGTATAAAAAATGTTTGATAATTTTATTTAGGGTATTAAATGCCATACTAGCATTCCATTTCTATATTAATTAGTCGTCATTATCCAATAATATTACTAGTTATGGCTTTTATAATGATATTAATATCAGTAATAGTAGTAATTCTCGTTGTGATAATATTTGTTAATTGTAATTATAGCATACTAATAATGAAATTAATATTAATAAAATTAATATATAAAAAGAAGTTTAGTGGTGATACTACTCTTAGTATTGATACAAATAATAATAATAATAATGCCAATAATACTTACGATAGTCATAATTACAATATTACTACTACTACTACTACTAATAATAATAATAATAATAATAACCCCGCTACTCGCAAGGTCAATGGACATAATAAGTATACAGATGATGGTAAGCTATTATAATTCCACCACTAATAATAAAGACTGAATACAAGTCAATAACTAAATGATCAAGGTGGTAATCAGATGTTGGTATTTCAAAGGATTAAGTAATTGAAATTAGATTAATCTAAGTGATATCAGAGTTTACAGCTATCACGGTTATGAGTTTAAGTGGGAGATAATTTTGATAGAATTGTTTCATGGTGGTAGTATGACAGAGAGGTTTTTAGGGAAGAAAATTATAGGTAATACTAAGAGATTTTATGTTATTGATGGTTCAGTGGGGTGGTTATATATCTATAGATTCGCCAAGACTTGCTGGGGGTTGGGTTGGGTTATAAATTTGAGTGGGTGTGTAAGGGGTCGTAATGTGTTTTGAGGTAGTGTATAATGGGGAGGGGTGAGGTAAATGTGTAGAGAGGTATCTAGGAGAAAGAAATGTAATGGTTCATTTTTATATGTGAGGGGTTGGTGTGGGGTTAAGGTGGATTATGTTAAGGAGGTAGAGTCTACTATGCTTACAGTTAATAGACGTCTCTTGTTTTCTATTTAGGAGTTTATTTCTGTCTTTAAAACGGATAATTTCCAGTTTTTCATTTAGACATAATCTACATAGTGAATTCATTGATTTGCATGTGCTAGATATTTTTAGGATTTTCCACTTTATTATAGGAGTTTCTTTTTTTGTTTTTATTTTGTGGTAGTGTAGTGATAGTCCAGTTTGGCAAGGGTGGTTAGGGTTGTTGAAGGAGAGGTTATGGTTGTATAATCTTTCCTTGAAGTTGTTATCCGCCAAACCAATATAATAATTAGTTTGGGATGGGTTTTCGGTTGAGGAGATAGATGCCTCATCGACCACTTGGGTTGATAGGCACTTTTGGTTTAGGGGGCAGTTTGATTTGTTAGTACAGTTACATGTTCTCCTAGGATTTGAGGTTACTGAGGTGTTTAGTATTTTACTGTTGTGCCTCTTTATGATTAAGGTCACAATAATCCAGACACTAAATACGACCCCACCCAGTTTCTTAAAATATCACCCGTTAGAATCTCCCCCTCCTCCTTTCCTTTCTTTGCTATATGCGAACTTCGTCTTCATCCCCTCCCTCTTATCCATCCTCAATTTCCTGTTGTTGTTGAATTATAGAAATTTGAACAGTGGATTCCAAAATGCCTGACGAGTTGACGTTTATTTTAAACGTTAATGTAACACAATATATTATGTAGCAAAATGGAATAAAACCATCAACAAAATATATATATATACATATATATATATATATATATATACACGTATATACATACATGTATAAATAAACATTAACCTATTATATATATGTATATATACATGTATACATAAACTATAACCTATTATATATATATATATATATATATAATGGTAAACAAACAAAATGGAAAAAGTTTCGTATATCGTCAAAGGTAAAGAGATGAGAATTTTATTTAGCTAATAGAAAAGGTTATTTGTTTACAACTAAAGGTTTGGCGTTCAAGTGCAAATAGAACTTAAATGTCTGCTAAGATTCATCTGTCTATAAAACGTAGTAGTAAAACGTTAGTGACTACACTTTATAGACAGGCGACTCTCGGCAGACTGTTTAGTCTTATTTACGCTCGACTGTCCAACCTTTGTTAAATAAAATTACCCTTTCTATTAGCCAAGCAATTGTTTTTCCATTTTGTCTTTTTGCCATAGAGTTGTCTTTTTTTCAGATCTATTCATTTATATGTCTCATATTTTCTCATACACATCGACAAAAGGAAGATTAATAGTACCAACGCGTTTTTTCTCATTTATTTAATTGGGCGGCATTTCTCGTGAAATTGAGCTGCATTTTTCGTGAAATTGAGCGGCATTTCTCGTGAAATTGAGCGGCTCTCTCGTGAAATTGAGCGGCATTTTTCGTGAAATTGAGCGGCATTTCTCGTGAAATTGAGCAGCATTTCTCATGAAATTGAGCGGCATTTTTCGTGAAATTGAGCGGCATTTCTCGTGAAATTGAGCAGCATTTTTCGTGAAATTGAGCGGCATTTCTCGTGAAATTGAGCGGCTCTCTCGTGAAATTGAGCGGCATTTTTCGTGAAATTGAGCGGCATTTCTCGTGAAATTGAGCAGCATTTCTCATGAAATTGAGCGGCATTTTTCGTGAAATTGAGCGGCATTTCTCGTGAAATTGAGCAGCATTTCTCATGAAATTGAGCGGCATTTTTCGTGAAATTGAGCGGCATTTTTCGTGAAATTGAGCGGCATTTCTCGTGAAAACAAAACACGTGATTTATATAGATAGATTAAAAAAAAGAAAGAAGTTAACTACGAAGTGCTTAAACCCTGAAATGTTTTCGAATATGGTGCAAAGTTAGATGTAAGACGACCATGCCACGTGTACAGGGCAGGATGATGCATTAAACAGAATATTGAGCATCAATCTATAGTACCCCCCCCCCCCCCGTAAAACATTCACAACAAAAACTCGTCTAACTTAATCAATAATTTCCTTTTCTCTTTCTAATTCTCACCCCCCTCTCTCTCTCTCTGTCTAGGACTAAATGAAACTTCCACGAGACAAGTTTCTTCCCTATAACTACCCGTCTGTGGAACACAATATCGCGGGGCTGTTTCCCAGCTGACTACAACATTGTCTTTTTCAAATCCAATGTGAACAAATTCTTGTTATGCCGTCCTCTTAAATAATCAAATTCTGCCCAATCACCATCATCGTTACCAATCATCACGGTGTTGTCTCACCATCCACCTGACAAACTCATTAACCTTTATCTTCGAGTGGCCTTTGGGCTTTGATAAGAGGTTACTCGTTAGTACATACAACATTGTCTTTTTCAAATCCAATGTGAACAAATTCTCTCTGAGTTATTCTCTTAAATAATCAAATTCTGCCCAATCATCACCATCGTTACCAATCCCCAAGGTGTTGTCTCGCTGTCCACCTGACAAACTCATTAACCCTTATCTTCGAGTGGCTTTTGGGCCTTGATAAGTCGTGACTAGTAAAGAAAAGCACGTGACACCAAGGAAAGCCGAGGGCGCCACAGATACAGCGTTCCAAAAATATGCATATATGGGGAAACAAACTCTTAAGCGCTTAGAGCATCTAAAGGGTCCGGCAGTGAGCAGACCTAATATAAATCATACCTGGCACAGCCTGAGTACGTGTTTTTTTCTACCAGTCGAGGATCAGTCAAACAGTAAGTGAACCGTTGTGGTTTCCTCTGTGCCTGTTCTGTCGGGCTATGGTATGGTTCTGTCCAGTCTCAGGATTTCAACCCTCCCAGGCTTTACCTTCTCTCTGAGAAGGGGTTAGTTTATTGCTAATCGCCTGAGGCGTCTTAACCGGGGAATGCCGACGGGGCTGTTCAAGCATTTTTGTAGGCCAAAGCGCGCTAATTCTAGTGCACTGGCTTTTCAAACCCACACCTGACCTTGTGTCTAACCTCCTGGAGATGAGGTAAATAAAACACTATAAAATCAAGCTTTTCTCCTTCACTAGTAAGAAAGCCCCTTTCCTCACTTTGCTCCAATTGAAATGAATGGCCCTCTCTTTAAAGAAGCCCCTGCTTTGATAAGCTCCTTAGACTGACGTTCACGCCAGACTCAAATGGAAGACTCACATTCAAGAAGAGTAGAAAGTGGACGTTGAGTTTACTTTCGGCAGCCTAGTAACTCTCGCTTCCCTTATTTTGTCCTTCAGTCCTCACATTCCATGAGCGATGTTTCTGACAAAAGGGGAAGAATTGCTGTTTTCTGGGTCGGTATCTATCCATCTAACACTTGACTAGTTTTAAACCTTGAAGTAGTATTTTTCCTTAATTCCTTAACACAAGTGGCTGCATGCCTTGTCTGTGGCGATTTCCATTAAAAAAAATATTAGAGAGAGTTTAAATGCCTACTAGACACCATTCTCAAGTGTCTTCGGTCTCTCTTTACAGATGTTTGTCAAGACAATCTGATACTTTGTCTTACAAGTTAACCCTGACCAGATACTAAAAATAACATAGTATTCGAAGCACAAATAAGATCCCTTAAGCATGGATACACACTGGCTAATACAAGGAATGGTTCCTCTTCTAATCGTCATGTTACATCTAGTTACAGCTATAAACTGGATACTCCACCAGACCAGATGAATTCTGGTTCTGGAATCCTGCAAGACCAAGAAAATACCACAATTAAGATAAACTATAAGATAGTTAAGTTGTCAATTGAGGAAAAGAAAACTAATATTCTTCACTGCTTTAATAATAGTCCTCGCATTCCATGAGCGATGTTTCTGACAAAACGGGAGAATTGCTGTTTTGATGTTAACTAGCTTTTGACTTGAAGTTGTATTTTTTTAGCACTTTACATAAAGTTGCTTCATGCCTTGTCTGGAGCGATTTTCATTAAAAAACTAACAAAAAAAACCCATCAAATCCGTTGCTGGAAAAATGTTGGATTATTTTACTGACCCAGAAAGTATCTCACTTCTGACGCAATCTTCTACCTGTATAAGAGCCAAATAAGTCTCAAGATGGGATATTGTTGCAACATCTGGGGAGGTCCATCTAATAACGCTCTTTTCTGCATTGCCAGAGTACAAAACCAACTTCGAAACCTAATGATAGGTGTCCTCTTCCTCACAATATGTGTCCTGTAAGTTACCCAAAACGTACGTTCTGTAAGTTACCCAAAACGTACGTTCTGTAAGTTACCCAAAACGTACGTCCTGTAAGTTACCCAAAACGTACGTCCTGTAAGTTACCCAAAACGTGCGTCCTGTAAGTTACCCAAAACGTGCGTTCTGTAAGTTACCCAAAACGTACGTCCTGTAAGTTACCCAAAACGTACGTCCTGTAAGTTACCCAAAACGTGCGTCCTGTAAGTTACCCAAAACGTGTGTTCTGTAAGTTACCCAAAACGTACGTCCTGTAAGTTACCCAAAACGTACGTCCTGTAAGTTACTCAAAACGTGCGTCCTGTAATTAACCCAAAACGTACGTCCTGTAAGTTACCTAAAACGTACGTTCTGTAAGTTACCCAAAACGTACGTCCTGTATGTTACCCAAAACGTACGTCCTGTAAGTTACCGAAAACGTACGTTCTGTAAGTTACCGAAAACGTACGTCCTGTAAGTTACCCAAAACGTGCGTTCTGTAAGTTACCCAAAACGTGCGTTCTGTAAGTTACCCAAAACGTACGTCCTGTATGTTACCCAAAACGTACGTTCTGTAAGTTACCCAAAACGTACGTCCTGTATGTTACCCAAAACGTACGCACTGTAAGTTACCCAAAACGTACGTTCTGTAAGTTACCCAAAACGTACGTTCTGTAAGTTACCGAAAACGTACGTCCTGTAAGTTACCGAAAACGTACGTCCTGTAAGTTACCCAAAACGTACGTCATGTAAGTTTCCACTACGTACGTTATGTAAGTTATCCAGCACGTGCGTTCTTTAATTCCCGACCACGTAGTTTTTGGAATTTTATCACCACGTGCGTTTTGTCAGTTTCCAAGCACAAACGCTTCGTGCGTTACCTACCACATCAGTACTGTACGTTTCCCACCACATGAGTTCTGTAATCTATCGCCCATGTGCGTTTTGTAAGTTTGCAACCATGTGCATTATGTCAATTACTACCGCGTGTGTTCTATAAGTTTCTCACCACTTACGTTCTGTAGGTTTTCCACCACATGGATTCGGTAATTTACCATAAACGTGCGTTCTGTAAGTTTCTACTATGTGCGTTCTGTAACTTTCCCACCACGTGCGTTTTCTAAGTTTCTGCACCACGTGGGCTCTGTAAGTTTTCAACAACATAGTTTCTGTAAGTTTCCCACCACGCTCCTTCTGTAAATTTCCAACAATGTGCGTTCTCTAAGTAACTACAACGTGCTATCTGTAAGTTTTGACAACGTTTATTCTGTAAGTTTCCTGCCATGTGTGTTCTATTATTTTTTACCAAGTTCATTCTGTAACTAACCAACCACGTTTGTTCTGTACGTTTCCACAAATTACGTTTGATAAGTTACCCAAAACATGTGTTCTGTAAGTTTCCTACAGCATGGGTTCTGTAAACTTTCTAATACATGGTTTCTGAAAGTTTCCCCACTACGTTTGTTCTGTAATTATCTAAGTGCATTCTATAAGTGACTATTAGTAAGTTCCTCACCACGTGCGTTCTGTAAGTTACCCAGCACGTGTGTTCTGTAAAATACCTAACACGTGCGTTCTGTAAGTTATGCACCACGTTTTTTTCTGTAAGTTTCTAACCACGGGCGTTCTGTATCTTTGACACAGCGTGCGCTATGTATGTTTATCACAATTAGTTCGTTCTGTAAGTTCCACACAACTTTGGTGCTGTATGTTACTTACCACGTGCGTTCTATAAGTTTCACACAATACGCTAGTTCTATAAGTTTCAGACCATATTGGTTCTGCATGTTACTTAGCACATGCGTTCTGTAAGTTTCACACAACGTGCGTTCTCTAAATTACCCAGCACGTGTGTTCAGTAAGTTTCCCACTACATGGGTTCTTTAAATTTCTAATACATGGGTTCTGAAACTTTCCCACTGCGTTCGTTCCGTAAATTTCTAACTATGTGCATTCTGTAAGTAACTATTACGTGCGCTCTTTAAGATTCCACCACGTATGTTCTATAAGTTTCCTACCATGTTCGTTCTGTAAATTACCCACGACGTGCGTTCTGTAAGTTTTCACCACGTTTGTTCTGTAAGTTTCTAACCACGTTGGTTCTGTATCTTTCACACCACGCGCGTTCTGTAATTTCACACAATACGTTCGTTCTGTAAGTTTCACACGACGTTGGTTCTGTAAGTTCCACACCACGTGTGTTCTGTAAGTTTCCAACTACATGGGTTCTGTAAGTTCCTCACCACGTTCTTTCTGTAAATTTCTAACTACGTGTGTTCTGTAAGTTTGCTACAACGTTCATTTGTTAAGTTATTTAGCACATGCGTTCTGTAAGTTTCACACAACGTTGGTGCTGTATGTTACTTACAACACGTGTTCTATAAGTTCTACACCACGTGCGTTCTATTAGTTCCACACCACGTGCGTTCTATAAGTTCTACACCACGTTCATTTGTTAAGTTCTACACCACGTGCATTCTATGAGTTCCACACCACGTGCGTTCTATAAGTTCCACAACACGTGCGTTCTATAAGTTCTACCTCACGTACGTTCTATAAGTTCTACACCACGTACGTTCTATAAGTTCTACCTCACGTGCATTCTATAAGTTCTACACTACGTGCGTTCTATAAGTTTTACACAGTACGCTAGTTCTACCAGTTCTACACCACGTGCGTTCTATAAGTTACCGACCACGCGCGTTTTGTAATTTTCCACGAGAACTCGTAATAAAAAAAACTCCATAATTTACATAAAACGCATTAAAAGAAAATTCTCTACCGGCTTTAACGCGTGGAAACGAGTTGTATTTTTTTAAAACAGTAACATACAGAATAATTCACAAATCAAGAAATGTCGGGTAACCGACTTGTTTTAACGCATGAAAACGATTTGTAATATTTTAAACGGTAAATATGATGATTATTTGAACTTTTTATTCTTTCTTTTATATAGAACTCTTCCAATTTTTTTATTTTAAACAATAGATCAAACACATTTCACCTATTCGTATTAAAAAAATTATTAAATAAACACGTAGATAGGTTGATATTCATCGACGAAACACATTCGCCCCATACATTTCTTTTTATGTAGTTTTCATTTCAAGACATGCACACAAAATAAAAAAAGATTCTCTTAAAAGTAACATTCATTATTTTATTCATTCGGCTATTTAGAACTTCGTGATATTTTAACCTGTGTAAACGTACAAAAAGTAACCTCTTAATTTTTTACCCGTAAATAAAAACGTTTCTTCTAATCGTGTTTCGTATTTACCAATAATAAAAATTAACACATGCACATACGTTGACAAGTATCGACTAACAAACACCCGTTGAACACAGTTTTTTTATGTGGTTTTCATTTTGAGACATATGCACAAAAGGAAAGAGTTCGCTTAAAATATATTTTTATATTTTATTTATGCGGCTACATAGTAATATAACCTATTTTCTATTCGACTATATATATATATCTGACATCTAGCAAATATATATATGTATATATAAATATATATATATATATATATATATATATATTATCTGGACCCACTAAACCTTTAGTCTACTTTCGATATGTAGACGATACATTTTGCCTTTTTAATAATAAAACGGAGGCAAATACATTCTTCTCCTTACTCAATAAAATGCATCCTGTATTATGACAATGATATATTAGGTAGAAAATGATGATATTATCACAATTACAATATACTGCTGATCACATAATAATGCAATGACATGATCTATATGATGACATAATGATGTCATGAGAATTACAATATATTGATGATGACATGATGTTATCATTACAAGGACAAGATGATGATGATGAGGATGATGATGATGATGATGATGATGACATGATAATATCATGAAAATAACATGATGTTGTTATGACAATGACAAGATCATGAACATAAAATTATAATATAATAACAATGACATGAATATTGTGATGACATGATGATACAAGACAATTACAATATATAGATGAAATGATGTCAAAACAATGACAAGATAAGATTGTAATGATTGCATGATGATGGTCTTACGGTGACTATATATTTATGATGACATGATGATGTCATTACAATAACACGATCATGATGATTACATGAATATGTTAAGACAATGACATAATCATAATAAATGACATGATGATCATCATAATTTTATGACAATGACAGCGTATTTATGATGACATTATGATGTCATAAAAATGACAAGATCATGATGAACACATGACCAAGTCATGACAATGACATGATCATCATGATGACATGATCATTACATGAAAATGATAAGAATATTATTATTACATGATAATTTTATGAAAAATGACTACATATTTATGATGATGTCATGACAATTACAAAATAATAATGAAAATGATAATGTCATACCAATGACATGAAAATTATGATGACATGATAGATGTGACAATGACAAGATAATGATGATGACATGATCATCTCATGACAATGACACGATCATTATGATGATATGATGATGTCATGACAATAACAATATATTGATGATGACATGATGATGTCATGACAATGACAAATCATGATGATACCATAATAATGTCATGATGATTGCATGATCAATATAATTACATGATGATGTCATAACAATAACAAGATCAAGATACAGACATGATAATTTCATGACAAAAACAAGATAATGATGATGACATGACAATTACAATACATTGATTATAACAGTTAAATGATCATAATGATGACGTGCCCATGATAAGATCCTGATGATGACATTATAATGTTCTGACATAACATGATCATCATAATGACATGATGATGTAATGACAATAACAATATCAGGCACTTCTGCTGTATATGTTTTAGTAGCTGCCGATTTAGAAATCAAAATTGAAGAGTTCCATTTGTTTTCCTCCAAGTACCATTCACCCAGAATTCACCGGAAGCGGGTTACGTGCGTTAAACGAGTTTCGGAAATGAACTTAAATGATATAAATCTTCGAGACATAGGGAATTTACTGAACCAGCCGCAAAAACAGTAGATTTTTTACAGGCACACCACCTGATTTTTAATTCATATAATAAAAAAAAAGTTGTTAACTGTTATATTATAACCAAAAAGAAATCAGCGTTGCCCTTTTTTTATGTTTTAATTTATACAATAAAAAAATTAAAAATTCACTTCCGGTTGAATTATCTCCCCTTATTTTCAGAAAAAGGAAAGAAAATGTGCTGCTAAAACATATACAGCAGAAGTGCCCAATATCATAATATAGTCATGATGATTGCATGATCATTATAATGACATACTGATGTCATGACAATATATTGATAATAACATGCGGATGTAATGACAATCACATGATCATTATGATGACATGATGATGTCATGACAATGAAAATATATCGATGACGTCATGATGATGTCATGATAGTTAAAAGATCATTGAGATTATATTATAATGTTATGACTAAGACATGATAGTATAATTACAATTACATAACTATTACTAGCACATCGTCATGTCATAACATTATGATGTGATCACAATGATTATGTCATAGCTGCTACATGATTAGTATTTCGTAATCTTTTCCCTTTCAGCTCTGTGTAATCCTGCATCATTAGGGACACTGACTTCAACTAGGGTTGCTACTTTCTCCCTTTTGTACCATATCATAATGTCAAGTTTAACAGCTCCGTTTTCTAGATATGTAGCGGTAGGGATTGCATAGTCATAGTAGATGGTGTATAACTTATTTCTAACTGTTCTTCTGGTATATGCTCCCAGGATTTGCTACTGCACTGGATGTGAGGTTGCGTGCATTGAAAAATGATAGAAGTGTAACCCTTTGTGTGTGTGTGTGTGTGTGTGTGTGTGTGTGTGTGTGTGTGTGTATGTGTGTGTGTGTGTGTGTGTGTGTGTGTGTTTAGTAGTAAGCCGACGCTCTGGCATCTCTCGCCCAAAAGCGAGGGTAGCCAAACTGTTCTGTGTTAAGTGTACGAGAGGCGAGAGAAAAAGAGTAAAGAGTAAAAAGAGAGATTTTGTTGCACAATCTGCTTTTATATGTTTGACCAATGGTTTGGCCGATGTAGTTGGGAGCACTCCACGTGACAGCTATTTTTGGCTTTTTGAGCCTTTTTGTTTGACTTTTTGTATGGCCCCAGTTTTAGCTTTTGTTGTTGAAGTGAATGTTGTATTGCTTTCTGTTTTTTCTGTTAACGCCGATATGATACAATATTAGGATGTCAATCCCATAGATGCATTCAGCGATATTAAAGTAAGACAAGATAAACATTACTTATTTTGTGGCATTTTTATTTTTTAAGAGTTTTAAACTTTGTTTTTTTCATGACGGTTTAAAAAACGTGTAAAATCTTAGTCAATAGATGCACAACGTAATAATGAAAAAAATTGTTCTCTTTTAAATCAGAATCAATTTTTCTTTTAGCCATGAGTTACTTGAATTCCTATTTTTATTATTTGCATAAGAAGTGTTCAGTGCACTACTTGTAATCAAGCAATGCGATGTTATTGGGACACGGGCTATAGGTTGATCATCCCTGCCTTATTCAACCGAGTCGTCGTATGTGTTAAATGCGAGTTATTTACACGGCAGATGTTACTATGATTTCAAGTTTAATCAAGGGGGAGTAACTCTAGAGAAAAAAATAATTTCTCGAGAGTTATTTCCCTTGATACGATTCCCAATTAATGGTTTTGTTTATTATTTAACATGTTGCTAAAGCGAGAGGACTGAGAGAGTTCAATCCTCACTGTGTATCCCAAACGCAGAGAGCTCAACATTTTAATTAATATAGATTTTTAAAAGCTAGAATAAACGCAATACTACTGAGACAACTTGAGGCCTTGGACTATTTAATATGAAGAACAGATTTTAAGAAAAGCCATGCCGAAGAAAATGGGTATTCACGCAGTATAGATAAAAGACCAGAAAGCGAATATATACAGGGTGACCCCCCCAAAAAACGGGCCCCAAATCTAATTAGGCCCCGTTTCTTAGTGTTTCGTCCGAATGAAATGAATTTTCGAGCATAACTAGTTTATTATATTCACAACATCATATCAAAACACTAGGGTATTTGGCCTTTTTTTCTCCGTTCTATAGCATGTGTTCTAGATGGACTCCTTTTAGCTCCGTGCATTTCTTGAGGCGTAGAACGAAGTTGTCCATGACGTTCTTACAGACTGAATTGAGAATGGCTCTCATCTCCTCCCTGGCTTCCTTGAGTTCCGTGATGGTTCTGGGGTTCCTTGCGTACATTCTGTCCTTAAGATAGCACCAAAGGAAATAATCTGGGGGGCTTAGGACTGGGCTATAGGGTGGCCACTCAAAATTAGTCTTGAGACTGATTACTCGGCCTCCGAAGTTCTCTTTCAGCCAATCTCAGGACAGGTTTGAGGTGTGAGAACTTGCTCCATCTTGCTGGAACCAGAACTTTGTTTATGAGCGACGGGTAGAGGGTCTGGAGCTCACTCTTGAAGGTTTTGAGGACCTCCACATATCACTCCTTGGTGACTGTCACTGCTGTGCCAGATTCTTCGATGAAGATTGGTCCGATGATGCCTCTGACCGAGATTGCAGCCCACACCGTGCAATTAGGAGAGTGCAGGGGCTTGGTGGCTACTTCATTGGATCTGGAGGACCCCCAGAAGACATTTGTCTTGGAGTTAGCCTTTCCGTCAAGATGGAAGTGGGCTTCATCTGAGGTCCAAAGGAGGTTAAGGAAACCTGGTGTCTCCTCGATCTTATCGAGCATCTTGACTGCCATAGTGCTCCTCTGCTTCTTGTCTGAGGTTGTAAGGGTCTGCAGCGTCTGTATTCTGTATGGGTAAGCCCTGATATCGTTCACCAGTACTTTCCTGCAAGTCTCACGGGAGATACTGCGGGACTGACTTCGCTTACGCACAGAGCGTTTCGGACTCTCCTGGAGAGACTCTCTCACACTTTCGACCAGCTCGACTGTCCGCTTCTTGAAACGTGCCGAGTGGCTTGGACGGTTCTCACTGAAGTTCTCCACGGTCCCATACTTCTCGAAGTGTCCACCCAGTTCTGAATTCTGCTTTTGGGTGGAACCTTTTCACATCCGAACTGATGCATGAAACTGTTCTGGGTTTTCTTAAACGAGCCTGTCTTGTAGTAAAAGTTAACACAGTGTATTCTTTGTCCCAGCTCCCACTGAGGTCTTGGTGTACTCACGGTCGTTGATTCTGCCATGTCCTGTAAAATAAGGGCAATCAGTGAATAAATAAAGGAGATATCACATAAAGTGTACACGGGGCCCGTTTTTTTTTGAGTCACCCTATATATATATATATATATATATATATATATATATATATGAAATACTTGAAACCAAAATTTTAAATAATACACATTTCATTCATAAATTTCTTGTACATACGAGACAAAAACTTTCGTATTTATTCATATAAACATTAACATTTAGGTTGGGGTTTTTTTTTAATGGAAATTGCCCTAGACAAAATATTTGATGTAAGGAGCTAATAAGAACGAAACATGATTATCGCAAAGACAGAAGATGCCTATTGGCCTTAGTCTTGAAAAGACCAAGATTATAAGTAGGAGGAAAACAGTAAGAAGGGATAGAGTTCCACAAACCTGCAGTTCTTGGAAAGAAGCTACTAGAATAGGAAACTGTATTAGAATGAGGTTTCAAAACAGCGAATTGATTGAGACCACTAGACCAACGAGTCAAGCGAGCTGGGGCAAAGGAAGCAGAGAATAGATCAGATAATTTTTAAGAACACATGTAGTATTTATAGAAAAGACTGAGGTTAACAACATCATGTCTGTGAGAGAGAGGGTGCGGGGAAGAAGAAAGGGTGTAGCCAATCAAATTACAGATACGTTTCTGCACCTTATCAAGAACCCTCAAATGGGACAGAGATTCACCAGCCCAAATATTACAACAGTAATCCATATTTTGATACAAATTTATTTATCTTTTAAATAAGACCAGAATAAAGACAATGAGCGATGGTGTGTGTGAGGGATGCTCTTTGTTTTTAACGTACAACTTAAAAACAAATGGCAACTTATTGAAAATCAAGTCAGTCCCCTGAATGTGAAAGAAAACCAGAACAGAGAAAGAAAGCTGTGTGTTTGGGTTTTTATATAACATACAACATTTGGAAGTGAATATTTCTTGTGCTGTGAGTGGTTGCAAGAAACTGCGGATTTGAGCTTTTGTCCAATCGAGAGTCGATACTTAAAAACAATATTCGCTGCTGCTGCTGCTGCTGCTTCTCCCCACACATGCTTTTTTTTAGTGTATTTTAGTTGTATATCAAATCAAACACAGCGAATAAACTATATAAGCATGTTTATTCAAGATGACGCTCACCACAACACACAAACAAGGGAAGCAACCACCGCAGTCATGCATTTTACCTTATACAACGACCCTTTAGGTGGATACCACCAATCACTGGTTCGTTACGAACATGACATAGTTGTTAAGGTATTGCGGCCTAGTGTGCTGCCTGCACGGATATCTGGTCAGAGTCTGATAGGTTCGGTCTACCGTTTATTGACAGAATGGTAGTTACCACTGTGGTTCTTGGATATATACTCCGGTACTGTTGATTGCCCGTTATCGTTCACCATTGAATCAGTGTCTTTGATGTTCGGATTTCTTAAAATCTCATCAGATTATCTGTCCATTACACACTTTCACATGAACTCGTAAGGGGCTACTGAGAAAAAGGGTGAGAGTTTTTTTGGGGTTTTTTTTTTTGCACAATCTCTGGGATCCATTTACTCCCAGGCATTAAAGATACGCGCAAAGATTAAATCCCCTTTCACAAACTCCCTCTAATTTGCATGTTGATCAAGCGGCCTTTCTTTGGCTGCCACTTATTTGTCCTACATGCAATTGTAGATCTGGATGAACTCTACTGAGTCTTGTGGTCAGTTTTCTTTTCATGAGCTGTTCAACCGAATTTATTGCTCACAGAGTTTTGTACAAGTTCTCTAGAATAGATGCTGTATGCTGCTGATTTAGTACTGACTTATCTGTGAATCAATGGAAGGTTTATTGGTTAAGTTAAAAACTTGCAGGAATGCTATGAAAAGTAAAAGTCTGAGAGTGAATGTTACCGAAACCAAAGTGATGATCAGTGGTTTCAGTGAGGGAAATCTCCCCAAAATGGGAAAGTTCCCCTGCTCAGTTTGTGGAAAGGAAGTCAGCTGTAATTCAATCTTTTGTGGTACTTGTAAGCATTGAGTACACAAGAAATGCAGTTGGATTACTGGAAGGTTAAAAGATGATAACCAGTTTGTGTGCAAGTTAAATTACTCGTTTTTGAATTCTGAAAGCAAAAAATATTATCCTTTCGGGTTGGCAGACTATAATAAATGTTTGAAGACAAACTATTCAGGAAAAAAAGGCCCAAAAAGCTAAATTGAAAACTAAAGCCACATTTTTAGAAGAAGAAAAAAGCCCCCAAAAATGCCAAATTAGAAAATAGCCCCTTATTTACAACTATATACTCCACAAGAACGGTTCTAAAATCTATTTTCAATCGATATTTTTTTCATAATTACCGAATTTTACTACTTTAACAAAATTTAACAAATTAATTATATCTAAAGAAAAATTGGCTATATTGAAGATGTTAACTTCCAAATGTCTACATCTTTTTTTCTATTAGTTTCGGATTGTTTTTTTAGCGGTGATGAAGCAAATACGTTCTCATATGAAATTAAAATCGTGGGCTATTTTGAGGAAATTGAAAAAAGAATATTTAGATAAATAAACTTGCATTCTACAGTTTACATATTTTTTAAATCGTACTGAGGGACTTTAAAGACTATTTGAAAATGTTATATTCAAATAATTGGCGATAAATATGTAGATGCGTACCTTCAGATACTCCCCCCCCCCCCCCCCGACACACAAAAAATAAGATTCTCATTGCTTTAAGGTGATTACGTGTTGGGAAAGAAAAACAATTATTTTAGAATATAAAGTGGGGGATCAGTTTGGCATATAAATTTAATGTAAAATAATCACCCATTTCCGGCCCATTGTCTATCTGGATATCATTTTAAGAGCATATAACCAGAATTTATTTTCTAAAGGAGATGAAGTGTGTGTGTGTACGTTATATTTTTTTGTGTGTGTGGGGGGGGGGGTAAAAAGAACTCAATTAACCCTAACCCCCAAAAGAAGAATATGTTACATCTAATATTTAACTAGAACGGTTACATGTCATTCAAATACTATCCTGGTCGGAAAATGGTTGATCATTTTACGATAAATTTATATGCGAAACTGATCCCTCCATCTAAATTCTAAAATAATTCTTGTTTTCCAAGTTTTCAGGGTGTTCATACATAATTGTAAAAAAAAAAAAGGTCTCAGTTTTTGAAGAGGTCCTCAGCTACAATAATACCAAAACTTGAATAATCTGGAAATTTGCACCCACATTAGATTTTAGATTTTATTTTACATGAATTTTGTTTTTTGTTAAACTATTTAAAAATCTCTAAAAATCTGGAAATTTGCACCCACATTAGATTTTAGATTTTATTTTACATGAATTTTGTTTTTTGTTAAACTATTTAAAAATCTCTAAAAATCTGGAAATTTGCACCCACATTAGATTTTAGATTTTATTTTACATGAATTTTGTTTTTTGTTAAACTATTTAAAAATCTCTAAAAATCTGGAAATTTGCACCCACATTAGATTTTAGATTTTATTTTACATGAATTTTGTTTTTTGTTAAACTATTTAAAAATCTCTAAAAATCTGGAAATTTGCACCCACATTAGATTTTAGATTTTATTTTACATGAATTTTGTTTTTTGTTAAACTATTTAAAAATCTCTAAAAATCTGGAAATTTGCACCCACATTAGATTTTAGATTTTATTTTACATGAATTTTGTTTTTTGTTAAACTATTTAAAAATCTCTAAAAATCTGGAAATTTGCACCCACATTAGATTTTAGATTTTATTTTACATGAATTTTGTTTTTTGTTAAACTATTTAAAAATCTCTAAAAATCTGGAAATTTGCACCCACATTAGATTTTAGATTTTATTTTACATGAATTTTGTTTTTTGTTAAACTATTTAAAAATCTCTAAAAATCTGGAAATTTGCACCCACATTAGATTTTAGATTTTATTTTACATGAATTTTGTTTTTTGTTAAACTATTTAAAAATCTCTAAAAATCTGGAAATTTGCACCCACATTAGATTTTAGATTTTATTTTACATGAATTTTGTTTTTTGTTAAACTATTTAAAAATCTCTAAAAATCTGGAAATTTGCACCCACATTAGATTTTAGATTTTATTTTACATGAATTTTGTTTTTTGTTAAACTATTTAAAAATCTCTAAAAAAATAAAAATTTAGATGTAGAATGTTGCTATTTTCACATAATGTTTGTCATTGAATCGTCCAACTTTTTTTTTTGTTAAACTATTTAAAAATCTCTAAAAAATAAAAATTTAGATGTAGAATGTTGTTATTTTCACATAATGTTTGTCTTTGAATCGTCCAACTTTTTTTTTGTTAAACTATTTAAAAATCTCTAAAAAATAAAAATTTAGATGTAGAATGTTGTTATTTTCACATAATGTTTGTCTTTGAATCGTCCAACTTTTTTTTTGTTAAACTATTTAAAAATCTCTAAAAAAATAAAAATTTAGATGTAGAATGTTGTTATTTTCACATAATGTTTGTCTTTGAATCGTCCAACTTTTTTTTTGTTAAACTATTTAAAAATCTCTAAAAAATAAAAATTTAGATGTAGAATGTTGCTATTTTCACATAATGTTTGTCATTGAATCGTCCAACTTTTTTTTGTTACTAAAAAAACAATATAAACAAATAATATTCTTTTCTTTTTTCTTTACAAGTTTTAAGTGAATGTTTTATTTATATCAGAAATGGTTTTGTGTGCATTAAAAAGCAATGAAATATTTTAATATATTTCTCACCGTATTGGTTATGTTGTTCGAAGTAGCAGTGGAGTGAATGTTGTTTTAGGTATCGACTCTTGATTGGACAATAAGCTTAAATCAGCAATTAACACATCACTCAACAAAACCCGGGCCTAACTTATAAAACAACAACTTTTTAGGCAAAATTCGACTTCATTTACCAACTTAGTCTATTTTTAGAGTTAGGCGTTAGGGGTTAGGGTTAAGGTTAGGGTTAGGGATTAGGGATTAGGGGTTAGGGTTAAGGTTAGGGGTTAGGGTGATATACCGATTCTAACGCTTTTCTTATAATTCGATGCTTTTGTTTAGTAGAACGATGTGTTTTTGACCTCAAAATATGGTGCATTGTCTTGGTGAAAGAACACTTTTTTCTTCTTTATTTGTACCAATAATGCTATATGATATTCTTCGTTTTTCAAGCTAATCAATGAACAAAATACCTTGTGCATCTTAAAATGCAGAGGCCAAACCTTTGCCTGCTGATGTTTATGTCTTTGATAGTTTTTCACCTGCTGAGTTTTGGATTCATCTTTCATCCATCGTCTCATATTGATGCAAAACACTCCTTGTTTTCGCATTAAAATAGTTGCAAATAACGTTTTGAATCGTTGACGTTTTTGATCGATTGTGAGCAAACGCGGCACCCACTTTGAACACAGCTTTGTTATTGACAAATGTGCATGCAAAATGGCGATATCAGGCATTTGTGGACTTTTTTATGTTTTCCGACACAGCTGCCGAATTTGGCCGACCTGATGGCTCAGCATCATTTGTGCCAGTACGACCGCGTTTAAAGCCAGCGTACCACCGCTTAACCGTTGTTTCTGACAGAGTATGGTCTAAATAACGTTTATCAAGCCATTGATTTGCTTGAATAGTATATTTCCCATCATAAAGTTGGTTTAGTTTCGAAGTCAATTTCTAAAAGCCGTCCAACACATGCCAGCATGTAAAACGGATGTTAAACCAAATATGATGATGATGATGATGATGATGATGATGATGATGATGATGATGATGATGATGATGATGATGATGATGATGATGATGATGATGATGATGATGAGAAATCAACACAGAATATTAAGATTTTTCCGTTGTTTTACAAACTTGCAACAGCAGCTTCACTTAAATAATTGTAATTTGTAAACTAATAACCCGATTCTTCTTCTTCATCCGATTTATTTTCGAACCTTTGATTAGTCCTCTATAAGAGGATAGGGGCTTGCCTGTTAGTTTTGATCAAAGTCTTCTACTCAAGGCTTGGCGGTCGCGAGGATCTAAGTTTGCAATATCCAGAGCTGCACGGTCATGTTTACACAGCTCATCCCAAGAAAGCCTCGACCTTCCAGTCTGTCGACTTGAGATAATGTTGCAGGTTCGAATACAGGTATCACCTGTTTAAACTTTTAGCTTAGAAATATAGATATGTTTTAACATGAGTCAGATTGTGTGTGTGTGTGTGTGTGTGTGTGTGTGTGTGTGTGTGTGTGTGTGTATGTGTGTGTGTGTATACAATTACCACAGATATAATAAAAAATAATTTTTTTAAAGTTTAGCCCAGATTTTTTTTTCTATTTTTATTGTTAAATAAAAATCCATTACAGATACATCGTTCTAGTTTAACAAATCACAAGTTCATATAATAATTATTTGAATTAAAAAATAATTTCAAGTCAAAAATTACTTAATTATAACGTTATCTTTTATAATTAGTATAAAAACAATATTTTATAAAATAATAGAAATAAAGCCAAAATGAAAATGTTTTTCGCGTGAGGAGGAATTAAGTACACATGTTGGTTTCGGCTAGCACTTTTTACGTTTACGTATAGAAATGAGTATTGATTTACTCCTCTCCAGGAGTTAGGCACAAGGCCAGTTTTTATCTTACTCCCACAAGTAAGATGTGACCCAAGGTCGGGTCAGGAAAGTGGGGTTTAAAAATTGCCTGAGCAGCCATGTTGGCATTCCCCGGTAGAGGCGCCTCAGACAGTAAGCAATAAACTTATTCCTCCCCAAAGAGGGGAGGCAAAGCCTGGGAAGGTGGACCTCCCAGAACTGCACAGGACAGACCCATTGACCGGCGTAAATCAAGACCCGAAGGCCAAGACAACACCAGTATGAGGTGCAGTATCCATCGGAACAGATACTACACTTTGATCTTAGCCAAAAGGCCAAGAAAAGATAAATGAGTAGGCATGAAGATATGCATGTGTGTATTAGTATGCTTTTGTTTTGTTAGGCTTGGATATGATTTGCCAGACGCTGTGTTTAGAAGTCCATGAACGTCTCTCGTTCGTCTGGCGAGGTCTTTTGCCAGGGTCAAGCATTAGCTTTTAAGGACGTACCCATACGTGTCGGGTAGGAAGGAAAGATACTGAAACAAAAAGAGTTTGGTTAACAGTTTGAATATTGCTGCAGGCCAAAGGGGTCACTGCTGCATTGTAACATATACATGTGTGTTTTCTTTGAGAGGAGAACAGGAAAGATGGAGAAAGATGTTGTGTTTAGTTTTTTATATTACACCCTGGATTTCCCTGATTAGTTGAAAGAATCTGCTAACTGGAGATGTTGTCCAATGACGAGCCATTATGTAAATACCACGTGAATACCACATTTATTGTGCTGTTACTGCCAGCAGTTTAAGAAAGCAACGCTTTTGCCTAATAGACATCTGGAGATGTGCATGCATGCCGTAGTCGTGACGAACAGAGAAAGACGAATACAATATACAAATATAGAAGGCACTTATTTTTTCTTACCTGACGACTTTTTAAAAATAAATGATCATTTTCCAACTGTCATTTTTCTCACACTTTTCATGTTGAATTTGTGCATAGCAGACGACATTTTTATTCAATTAGAAAAATCGATTTTTTTATTCAATTTCTTTACACCAAACTGTGTTACAAACGTTTCTTTTGCATGTTTTTTTTCCTGCCCGGCTGCTTTATTAGCTTTTTGTTTTTGTAAATTTTCAGGTTAGGGTTAGTTAGGATGGTTAAGGGCTAGATCTACGGTTAGGTTTGAGGTTAGGGTTAGGGTTAGGAAAAGTACAAATTTAGCCTCATCTGTGCACTGATGAAAAAAATACAGACTAAATTACAGTTGAAAAAAGACAGACTAAAATACGGTCATAGCAAAAATGAGAACACAATTGACATGACAGTTTGCGTGAAAACAACAGAAACCACACGCGCAAAAAACAAACGTTTTCAGTCCAGTTTGCATTACATAAATTGGAAAAATATACACAAACTAACGTTTTTTTACTGATAAACAACCAGAAAGACAACAACAAAAAACAATTCTGAAAACAATTATACATAAAAGCTAAGTTTCTTTCATTACATTTCGTCTTGCAAAAATACAAAAACGAAAAACAATAACCACCAATGGAACATTTAAATCGTTCGCCAGTCTTGAAAGTGTTCGGTGAAACTCGTCATTGATGACGTAAGTACTGATATTTTCTTGGGTGTCCATTAAGCATACTTAATACTTAATTATAACGTTTTCTTTAATAATTAGTATCAGATAGATATTTATGTAAAATAATCGAAAAGCTAAAATAAAAAAGGTCAATGCAATTTTTGAAGTTGAAACGACTTCAAAAATGATTTAATTATAACGTTTTCTTTAATGAATGAATAACCGATAATACCATATCATGCGGTCCCCAGTCAGCATGTGTATCCCGCTTGGGAGAGATGACATACAGCGCCTAGTATTTTCAAATAGTTTTCTTTATATTATTCACTATCAAATAAATATTTATGTAAAATAATCAGAAAAAAAAGCCAAAATTTAAGCCAAATTTAAAATAAAGGCCAAATACCATTTTTGAAAGCCAAGCCGGCTTATGGCCTTGTGAAAGAAAGGGTATGTAAATAAATAAAGACAAATATTTAATAACAATTTCAGCATATGAACTGAATGTATCTCCAACACTAAGTTCCATTGTAAGCATCTTCGAATATAAGATTTTGAATTAGAATTAATAACTGAATAATGTTGTCTTCAAAAAGAGGCAAAAGTAAAGTTGTTTTTTTAATCAAATTTTCCAACAGTTTTCGTCAAATAATGAAGTTATTAAGTTGTTTAATTGAATTTTTAAAAAAGTTCTTTACAAAGAAAAACTTTGATGATGTAAAATTCTGATTTTCTTTACGAAGAAACACTTCGATAATATTAAAATATCAAGAAAAAACACTGGATTTAAACAATTTCTATTTTAAAATGTGAAGTGAAGATTAAGAAAGAAGAGGTCAGTAACTTACAATTGGAAATCGTAAGAAATATACACAAAAATTCGAATAAAAATTATACAAAAAAATCAATGCTGACTGTTTGATAAAAAAAAACCAACAAACTCTTCGTTTTTATAAAGTTTTAAATCACTGTTGACTATTCATCTTATAAAATGTTACATTATTAAATAATTATTTATCCAATTTAAAAAAAATATTTCTTTTTATTGGGAAAATGTTGAAATAAAAATTATCTTTTTTACGTCGAGTAGATAGAAACAAAAAAAATAAGTATTAAAGATTTGTTTATTTTTTCAGTTTCATTATCTTCGTTTAATTATTTCTTTTTTATTGAAAAAATGGTGAAATAAAACTTATCTTTTTCTTAAGTCGTGGCGAAAATCGCCGTATGAATTATTTATTTAATATTTTTTTAAAAGTCAGAAGTTTTAATTATTTCATTTTATTAGGAAAAATGTTAAAAAAAAAACTGGCAGTTAAGTTGACTCGTGAAATCTTCACTGTAACTGTAACAGTTAGGTTAAATAAGCATGAACCGGCAAAATAACAGCCCCATCGTTATTCTGCCGGGACCGGCAAAATAGCCTTGTAGGAGGTACTAACGAATTCTAAACGTTAAACATGAAAGAACGAGTAAAAATACGCCAGTAACCAACACAAAAAGTAAGAAAGCCAGCACTCAAAATTCATATAAACATAACAATTTATTTAACGTGGTTCATTTAAATTGTATAAATTCCTCAATGAAAGTCTGAGTTTTGTGTACAGGAAAATGTCCCTTTTACTGTTTGTATAAAATGTCTCTTTTAAAGTTTGTTCTTGGAAAGCACACGTGTTTTGGTGTGCGCGTATATTAGAGAAAATGAGCCGTCTCTCTACCCTTTTTTTTTGCAGTGTACGAAATGGTAGGAATTTGTGTTGAACGGTACTTAAAACAGAGAAAAGAAAGAAAGGGTTTAAGCTTACTATTTGTCCTGTGTCCGGTGAGGAGGGAGGGGGAGACGGCGTGTAGTAAGTGTAAGACAGTGGCAGGCAGCTTCTTGCCCCCATGCTTTAGGAGTCTGTTGACGGGACCGTCTTCGTCGCTGGTCGTAAGGAAAAGGGATGAAAAAGAGAGGAAGGAGGAGGTGCGTTCTTTCTTTTATATCACTCAAAATATCGCGTGGTTAAGCATGACCTGTTGGTCTTTGATTGGCCGGACCCTCTGACAGCGTGATTTGGCAAGAATAGGCCCTGTCTTCTTCCTTAGAAACGAAGAAGGGCTGAGTTAACAGAGAAAGAAATAATAACATATTAGGATGTTAATCTGATCGCCTATTCGTTAAAAAAAGACAAGTTCGCAAAATTTGGCCTTAAAAAGACCAAACTGGAAACTGTTTTCTGGAGTAGTTTTTTTTTTTTTAGATCACGGGACTTTTCAGTTTTTGAGAAAGAGTTATTCTTATTCGGTTTTTGTTGCCTTTCTCTCTGTTAAAAACAACTTTGAAAGTAGTAAACTTATTTCTGTTACAAATAATCGACATTTTCTTTCTTATGTGAAAGTGTTGGATAATGGCCCTATGAGAATGGACGTATCTGTTGGGAATCGTTGGTTTGACTTGCGCGAATTAACGCGGGTGCAGTCGAGGGCAGATTAGGGCCTGTTCTCACAGTCAGAGTTAACAGACGTGACAAGGTTACCGTGTGACGAGACACCAGATAAAGGATCAGTCTGCACCTGCGAGAGGCTCTGTGACGTCGCGGGCCTTGCGTGGGAAACAGAGGATCCGTGACGTCACTCGTTCTCGTGAGAAGCGAGTTTTGAGAGTCTGATTCGGAAGGCGAACCGAGAGGACGTGCGATTCACGATGTAAAACGAAGGGAAATATTTCCCTTAAGGGAAGACAAGCGCGAGAAATCCTCCCCCCCCTCTATGAATGGTTAAGAAACATTGTTAACTAACTACGATAAAGTAGGATTTGCTCTCTCCCTCTCTCTCTCGACGTGGTGAACGACTCCCAGTTAAAATAACAATTCTTGTAATAAAATGAATTAAATCTAAAAGAAGAGTTTGTTTTCGGAGTGCGTCATGGCTTTTGTTGCAGACAACGGACGGCGTGGTTCACGGCAGAGAAGAAAGAATTCATCCACTAGACGACCCGACCGCCCTCTGCAAGTGAGGGAGAAAAGCAAGGTATGCAACAAAAGTTGTTTTATTCATTTTGGTGCAACTTCAGAAAAACGGATAATAAATATATACCTGTATTATGTATGTGACCGGGACGGAACTCAGAATTACGTAAATTGATCAAGTAGTTTTTTTTTTTATCACAGAAAAATCAAATTTTGTCATTTTTTCCATGCTCGCTTGTCACGACGCCATCTTTGCAAACGGTAGCTAAACATTTTTTGAAGTAGTTTAAGTTAATAGCAGCATTTGTGTGTGTGTGTGGGGGGGGGGGTATTATTAAAAATTAAATTATTTTATTACAATGTTCCTTTGAAAGTAACTTACAATCTTCGAGGCATGACTTTTTATTTAAATTATTTTATGACAATGTTCCTTTGGAAGTTTTCACGTTATTTTAATAATTTTTTTTTTTTTTTGCTTATATCGTTACGTCTTCGTTGTCATTAAGGCCAAACTGCTTTTAAAAAGGCCAAATCCACCAAATTTGGCAATTTTTCTGATAGAGATTTGGCCGGGCTGAATAACGTCCCTTGTTTTTCAAGATAGCTAGCTGGATCAGCGAGCATGAAAAAAAAAATGACAAAATTTGATTATCTGTGATAAAAAAAAAAAACTACTTGATCAATTTACGTACTTTTTCGTGTAAGATGTCTTTGTTCCGTCTCGATCACATACATAATACCAGTATGTCTTCATTTTTATATATTATCGTGTTTCCATATTGAGGCTTTTCCGAAGTTGCACATTTATTTTTATTTAAGTACACGTCATCCTCATTCGAAGTTTTATTTATATATCTTCTCACTCTTGACACAAGATCGGTTCAATGTAGGTGACCCCCCCCCCCCCTGAAGGGGTACACTTTGGATTGTTGGAAAATGTGCCGTTATCGGACTAGGCGGCATTCTACGGTTAAAAAAAACCCTCTTCCTGAAGGAGGAGGGGGTAATGCCTGGGAGAATGGTAGGGACCTCCAATTGGTTGTGAACTATTTACCCCCCCCTATATATAACACGATGTAACTTTAATTTAGATTAAGATTATCAACAAAACTTTTTTACCATTCAAAAGAGGATACATTAAATAAACTGCTGATGATTTTTTAGAATTTTTTCCAGCATACGAAACTCATGAAAATGTGAAGTTAAAATGTTGTGTACTTTTTTTTACGTGATAAACTAACGTTCTTATGTATAAGCATTTATGTGCGCTGTGATAGGCACATTTTTAATAAATCTCGCATAAATCAAGTTATGGCCAGATCTTCACGAAATTTTCAATACTTATTCATTATAGGACTAATTTATCTTTAAAATGCTGTTTTCCTAAAATATATTAGGGAAAATATTTTTTTTACGTGATTCCCCCCCCCCCCTGTTTCATTTTATGAAATATTGAACGAAATATATTGTCATCCGGCGATTTTTTTTTCTTATATAAAACTAAACTCTTTTAAAAAACACATTGGATTAATTTTATTAAATTTTACGTAAACTGTTTTAGTAAACTGGTCCGTAAATGCACAAATAAAAAGTGGAAATAAAAGCAATATTATTATGTTTTGAATTTTTTTTTACCTTTTCTCAATAAAATATACTGCGATTTATTGAAATGCAAAAAAAAAAAAAGTTTTACGAAATAATTTTTATTTTCAGAGACATTTATTCATTTGATCGTATTGATCGAGTTTAGCGGTTTTAAACATCATTTTTGAACATATTCGTGTTCGAAATTTTTCAAAATATTTTAATATAATATAGCCCGAAGTATTATGAATCGTAAAAGACAAAAGTTGTGGCGGATGTCATATTATGTACTTGGAAAAAACTACTTCATTTGCTAGAAGTAAGAAAATATTTTTGCACTAACTGATTTTGCCGCAACTATGGAACGCAATACTAGCCATAATTAACACGTCAATTTTTAAAGTGAAATTGTCCCACGCGCATGCGCATACATTTTTAGAGTAAAATTAGTGCACGCCGCACGCTAATTTGTAAACAGTAACACTAATAAGAAAAAACGTTGACAAAAGTAATTATTATTATTATTATTATTATTATATATTTATAATACTTTTTATCATTTTTCTTTTTTCAAATTAAAATGTTTATCCATTTCGAAATATAAACTTATTTTTACTTTGAATTTTTATTATTCAATTGACGAATAAATGGTTAAAACAAACCGTTAATTTTGTTTACACCATAGTAGTAAAGTAATTTGTTTCACTTCTGTTCATCCGTACATAGATAATATCTTGCCATGTCTCACGCGATGTTTAGTAAACACTACCCCGTGTGTCGTAAAACAAGAAAATTTCGTAGTTTCATCGGACAATGAAGAAGGGTTTCTTTCAGAATTTGATAATGTAACCTTTAACTAAACTATTTTACTTTAAAACAAGTATAACTTTATTTGAGAGAGTTTTTTTTGCAATCGGTAAAGCAAAACGAATGTATGACTTCTTAACGTACACATGAAATAGTGACGTCACCGTTCTTCACATGCAATTGGAGGTCCCTAGAGAATGGCATCTAGTGGTTGCTTGCCACTGCAATAAAATATGCTAAAAGACCGGAAGGTGAAGGAAGACAAGCTACCCCGAGGGGGGGGGGGCACTCTGATAGGGTACAAAAATAGCCGAAAACGAACACGTCGGGTGTTCACAGTAGGCGACCCCCCCCCCATACACAGGTATCGTAGAGGCCGTGCCTCTCTGCGATAAACTAACTCTCCGCAAAGAGATGAGGTAATACCTGGGAAGAGGGCCTCCGGAGACGATACCGAACTATACTCTATTCTGATATAATCCCAAGGGCTTGTGTCCTAATTTTAATTTATTCCACAATAACAACCTGTTGACTCACAAAAACAATACTATTGCCACCTGACTACGCCTCATTCATTGATTTTTTAAAACTTTTTTTTTTTAAAACAAAATTTGTACATTGTTTCGTATTTAACGATAATGACAAGTAAATAAAGATATGATAAAAATAATTGAACTCTGCTTCAACGACTTAATTACGGGTCATTCCGAGTGTACCCGCCACCCGTGTATTCTTTCGTGCTTCCGCAAACAGTAACATCCACGTTGAGGCCGCCTCGCGCACTTGCGTCTATTGTTTTGCGTGTCTTTTGTTATTTAATTTTTCTAATATTTAGATATTGTCATATTAGAGAGCGAACGAGCATTGACATTTAACCAGCAGATCTGTCACCGTCCGACATATCTCTTATGTTTCTTAATATATATATATATATATAGAATTAAGGTAATCTCCTGTTTTTCTTGACTCGACTAGATTACATAACGGGACCCTGGCTTTTTAGCTATCGTCGGCCAGTGAAGGTGAAATCCTTCTGGACTGAGGCAGTTTTAAAAAAAATTTTGTGGGGAGTTGGATTTTCCCCACGTTAAAAACCCGACCTTGTGTCTAACTCTGCTCTCGTGGAGAGGCAAATAAATATATAACTACATAACATTTATTTATATTAACTTACTTATATATATAATGTATATTGTATATATATATAAGTAAATGTTTAAATAACGCGATGACAATGAATGCAACAGACCAAATGGATATTGAAGCTTCTTCGGGCGACAACGAAAACCAAACACTTTCCCCTCGACTACAAAAAAACACAGATTACACGGATTTTACTGCACAGAAAAAAACTGAAGACGTGAATAACTATAAATCGGATCCACCCGGAATAGAGGCGAAAACCCCCCACAAAAATGATGACAATACTAAAACAATTGTTACCAAATACGTCCTGGTGTTAACCTTCTTCTCGGCCATCGGAGGTTTCCTTTTCGGCTATGACACCGGGGTCGTATCCGGGGTCCTCTTGCTCCTCGACAAAAACTTCGAAATGACCACAGTTTCAAAAGAGTTGTTCGTCAGTGTGACCATCTTTTTGGCTTGTCTCTTTTCTCTGGTGGGAGGGGTTTTAAACGATTGCATCGGCCGCAAACCGACGACACTTCTGGCCAGTCTGGTTTTTACAATAGGGGCCATTGTGTTGGGCTTTGCTTACAACCTTGTCATGCTGATTACAGGAAGAGCTATCCTTGGAGTTGGTATAGGTAAGTACATCAAAGAAGGTGCTTGTGTAGAATAGACATCCAAAGAATTTCGGTACTTACGGAGATTCCCGAGTCTTAACGTATGTAGCTACTCGAACGCTCGGCGAATAGATAAACTTTTTTTTCTTCTTTTTTTTGCAAATAATTTATTGTCATTTTCCTTGATTGCTTAGAAGAGGGCAATGTTTTAAATTGCTTTTTTAAATTATTTTATTTAGTTTTTTTTTGGGGGGGGGGGAGACTGCAAATGGAAGACAGAGGCCAATAAATGTATTTATTTATCATTCTGCAGAAGTGCAAAATAGTTAACAGTCGAGAAATCGTAAACAAAAGAAAACAACAAATAACTTCTACCAAACGCAGTGTAATTTGATTATCTACCGACCTGTATACTTTTAACATGCTTAAACTGTTGTGTTTTTTTTTCTTCAAAATTTGATGTCATTCAACGCTGTCTTTGCGACAGACGAAAAAAAGATGGCCGCCTATATTTTCGTTCATGCTGAAAAGAGAGTAAAAAAATTACTTAACCCTACCACTAACCCTAAGTCTGAGGAGGGATTCGAGTGTAGGGTAAGGAAATTTAGAATTTTACTTCTTTTTTTTTTACCTGGAACGTTATTTTTTATTTACATACATATTTTAGAACGAAAATAGTAAAACTTTAAATGTTCTTTTTAGGTTTTTTTTATTTTTTTTTTTTACTAATAATGAAAATATAAAAAACATTTTTTCTTAGAAATGGAAACAAATTCTAGAAATTAATTCCGCTAATCCAATCAACAGATCAGATATGGATAACATCGTTGACGACGTTATTACAGCGGCTGAACTATTATGTTTTAACATAACCTTAAAAGAATTAATAGTCGAAACGACTGATAATTTGAATACCATAAAATGGTTGGCACAACACAGACTAATTAGCAATACGTTAATTGATTGAAAGAACGGTATTTAATTACTTCGCACTGCAGCAATATGTGACACAAGGTCGAAGGTGGGGGAGCATCAAGCCAGCGCCCCTAAACGGGGAGCACCCTAGCCTAGCAAACCCTGTCGGCATTCCCCGGTCAGGGCGTCTTAGGCAATAAGCAATAAACTTACTCCACCTCAAAGGGGGAGGCAAAGCTTAGGAGACTGCACCTCCTAGGACAACCCAGAACCGATTACCTCAGCCCGGCAGATAAAAGGCCAACGAAATGGTCCAGTTCCTGCTGGACTGATTGTCGAGAACGAATCCTCGACTGGTATTACCTTATCCCGTCCCGAAGTCCTCAATCGGCGCTATTTCAAAACAACAGGGAAATGTACGCCCGACTTTAAGTCAATTAATAGTCTACGGAGGGTAGACTATAAATTGACTTAAAGTCGGGCGTACATTTTCCATTTTTTGTTTGTTTGTTTTTTCCATTTTTTTTTCGTATTTCTACCCAGCCTTAGGGTTAGTATCATCAGTGTTAGCACAAAAACAGAAAGCAATACCAAATTCACTTCAACAACAAACGCTCAAACTGGGACCATAAAAACCAGCTCCCAGAGACAGTCTAACAAAAAGGCACAAAAAAGCCAAAAATGTTGATCACGTGGGGTGCTTCCAACTACGTCGGCCAAATCACTGTTGAAACAATATAAAAGCAGACTTTGCGACAAAATCTGCCTCCTCCCTTTTTTCTCTCCACCGCCTCTCGAACACTTAACAGAAGACAATTTTGGCTACTCCCCGCCTTTGGGTGAGGGGGTGCCAGCGTGTCGGCTGACTATTAAACACACACACTCACACACACACAAAGGCTTACACTCCTATCATTCTTCAATTCACGCAACTACACACTGCTGACAAAGACACACACACACACATACAAATGCCTAAACGAATTATCAACTCTCATGCATACACATCCGTACAACCACGAACAAAAGGCGACACGCACATTCACACACTTTGACGCACTAACGCCAAGCTTCACATGGCTACACACACACACACATACAAACATGGTCATACACACGGCTTTCTACTATTCTCGGAATTGACTTCCAACATTTTACCAAGTAAAATTTGTAAATATTTTGTGTTACTTTTGAACTACGTTTTATTTTTCTTTCAACCACATGGATGCATCAGCTTTCAGGCTAAAAAAAGTGTTTTTTTATGACTTTTAAGTTAAAATTAAATTTGATTTTTCTTAGAAAAGATTTCAAAATCAGAGTTTTACCTTATTGGCGAACAATCTATTGTATAGATAAGTTTCCTGATCAATGAAGTAATGAACCACTCATGTCGTATGTCTGTAGATAATTTTCCTAATCAAACTTTAGGTTACCTACAGAATTTGAACCGAACTGGTTTTTTTTTTTAACCCCAACCCTAAACAAACCCTAGTCGGGCAAAGTCGGTTTGGTTCGGTTCAAATTCTGTGGAAGCACCAACTTTAGTAGTAAAAAAAAAAAATGACAACCAATAAAAAAAACACATGCCTTTTCTTACCTCTACCACTAACCCTAAGTCCGGATGGCAATACGAAAAATAAACGTTTGTGTTTTTTTTTGTATTTTTTATTTTTTCTTACATTGTCAGTCAACCATTTTGTTTGGAACTGTGGGGACGTAGTCGCCTTTATGTAGCAGCGTGGACCTTCGCTTAGTAAGATATTGTGTCTTCGAGAATATGCTAAGATCCACTCGTACATTTAGAATAGTTAAAGAAATGTTTAAAAGAGTAAAAACAGATAAAACATGTAAAAACATAAAATGAAGAATAAAACGTAGTTTAAAAGTAACACAAAATATTTATATATTTACAAATTACAGGTGTTCATTTCAAGTGTCCAGTTAGAGAAGCGATAAATGTTCATTGCTTGTGATTTATGAGTGTGTATGTATGTGCATAGTGTAGACATGTGTCTAAGTGTGTGAATGTGTGTGTCGCCTTTTGTTCGTGGTTGTACTATTGTGTGTGCGTGCACGTGAGTTGAGATTTATTTGGTAGGCATTCGTGTGTGCGCCTTTGTCAGCAGTGTGTGTATGCATGCATGAGTGTGTGGTTGCATATGGTAGACAACATGTGTGTGTGACACAGTGCGTGCGAGCGTAGAGCTGATACGTTGTTTAAGCATTTGTATGACACCAGGGTCGTATCCGGGGTCCTCTTGCTCCTCGACAAAAACTTCGAAATGACCACCGTTTCCAAAGAGTTGTTCGTCAGCGTGACCATCTTTTTGGCTTGTCTCTTTTCTCTGGTGAGAGGGGTTTTAAACGATAGTATGTCATTTAGGCATTTGTATGTGTCAGCAGTGTGAGGTTGCGTGCGTTGTAGAATGATAGGAGTCTAAGTGTGTGTGTGTGTGTGTTTAGATAGTCAGCCAATGCACTGGCACCCCCTTGCCTATGGGCGAGGGGTAGCTGAACTTGTATTCTCTGGTAAGCATCAGAGAGGCAGAGAGAAAAAGAGGAAAGAGGCAGATTTTGTTGCGCGGTCTGCTTTTATATTGTTTCACCAGTGGTTTGGCTGACGTAGCTGTGAGCACCCCACATGATCAACTTTTTGTTAGACTGTCTCTGGGAGGTGGTTTTTATGGCCCCAGTTTGAACTTTTGTTGTTGAAGTGAATTTGGTATTGCTTTCTGCTTTTGTGCTTACAGCGATATAAAATACTAGGGTGTCAATCCTTTAGAACCGTTAAAATTTTAAGGACAGCTCAAGCTCAATTTCGCCCCAAACAACTTATGTGTTAAAGCAAGTTGAATCGTATACGTGTAAAACATCTTGTGCACGTCTGTTCGTAATATGCCACAAAGGGAAATAACCTCCTTCCTTAAATGTTTTACAAAAGGGAAAAATAAAATGTGCATTTTTTAGGGTGCAGTGCTGCAAAATCTATAGTTAGTCAAATGTAGTGTTTTATTTTGTAAAATTTAGAGATTTCTGCTGTTACCCACACTCGCAATTTCAGATAACGTATAGCGAAAAACGGAGATACTTCTGTAGTACACCAATACCACCACCGACACCAATACCAACAAATATCTACCAGTAACACATGCCAAACACACGGATACTCCTGTAAGACTGATAATGTTCCTCACGATTTCTCAGAATACTTTTCATTTTTTAATTTTGTTTTATGGAAATCGCTCAGGACAAGGCATGAAGTCACTTGATGTAAGGAACGAACAAAAACGAAATATGATTATCACAAAGACAGGAGATGGCTACTGGCCTTAGTCGTGAAAATACCAAGACTAGGAAGAAAACAATGAGCATGAAGAGTTCCACAAGCCTACAGTTTTTGGAAAGAAGCTACTGGAATAGGAAGCTGTATTACAATGAGGTATCAAAACAGCAAATTGATGGAGACCACTAGACCAACGAATTAAACAAGCTGGAACAAAGGAAGCAGGGGATAGATGAGACAATTCTGAAGAACACGTGCCATCATAGTATTTATAGAAAAGACAGAGACTAGTAATATCACGTCTGTGAGAGAAGGGGGGGGGCAGAGAAGAAGAAAGGGTAGGAACCAATTGAATTACAGATACGTTTCTGCACCTTATCAAGAACCCTCAAATGGGAAAGAAATTCACCAGCCCAAATATGACAACAGTACTCCATACATGGGCTGATAGTAGATTTGTAGAGGTAGAGAATAGCTTCAGGTGTGAGAAAGTGTTTGGAGCGAGAGAGAGAACCGACTTTAGGAGAAGCAGAAAGAGCAATGGATCTTATATATATCTAATTCAAGAGTAAAAATGACTTTATATTTTATACACCCTCAACCTCGCGCTCATCATTTGTAAAAAGAAAAGAATAAATCGTTCATGAATTACAACGCTTGTTTTTTTTTTTTAATTCAATACAAATAATAATTTAAATAATATGAAAAAAATTCAGATCAAAATATGGAATATTATGTATATTAGTAATAATTTTAGATAGGTAGGAAACCTAAATTCACCAACACCACCAAATATCTACGAGTAGCACATCGCAAACACAAGAAGACTGGTTTAAGACTGAAAATCATCCTGACGACTTCAGAATACGTGACTTTTTTTAACGGTAATGATTAATTTATTTGTAAGTGTATGATGAGCACATATAGTGGGTGGTTGGTGTGAGTCGAAGAGTTGCTTGCCGAAGATGGTAGATAGCTATTTTGTTGAGTCTGATTGCGCTGGCTTGAATGGAAGAAGAAACGAAAGTCACCAGGTTCCAAGTAAAATACAAAAATCTTCACTATAATAAAATCCACTTTATTTAATGTTTCATTAACACAGGAACACAAGAAAGCAAGACAAGTTTGTTCGGCAGGCAGACTTAGGCTAGAGACAGAATATTGAGTTCTGGAGTTCCATCTCTTCTTGCCGTTTTCCGACAAAACATGAGAGCATGTTTTAGCATCTTATCACCACAGCATCTCGTTTAGGAACTGAATTGTTTTTCGAATCAACTGGGCGGAAATTACTATTATAGATAAGAGTTAATGAACTGTATTAATATATCGAAGCGCTAGACTGGTGTAAGTTATTATATATGAAATTAGAAAAATAAGTGCGCCGGTTAATCTTATATAAATAAGGATTTTGTACGTCTGTCTGTCCGTCTGTCACACTTTTTTAAACGAAATAAATACATTTTGAAATAATGGAGAATACTGCATTTGGCTAATCTAATATTCCAATCTAATCTAAATATGAATAAATGCGAATCTTTAGTGTATTAACATCAAAATCTTAAACTCTTACTTAAATATAATAATACAGTATATATAGTAATCTCTAAACTCCGTCAAGCAAAACCTACTCTTGAACATATTTTTTTAAGTATCTAATAAATTAATATTCGGTAACATACATTTATAATTGGTATTGTCAAATTTTATTATATATTTATAATATTTTCCTCGATCTTAATATTATTATAATTATTAATGCAATTAATTAGATTTTATATATATATATATAAAATGATAGCGTTTCAAGAGAGATAGTTACGTGAAAACTTCCGGCCATGATCTTAAGAGAATGGATACTACAGGAGCAATAACAAAATTATTCTTTTGTGATTAGACATTTTTAAATGAATGAAAAAAAAAAGTGAAGCACCGAAATGAAACTCGCCCCTACCAGCAAAAATATGCAATCGGAGGGATCATATTTGTTGCTAGTTAACTTAAAAGGGAATTTGGGGAAAGTCTATCTGATAAAATATTTGATAGAAAATCATAGATTCAGATAACATAAATGATGTCATCTGTGTTTCCATTTATTTATACTCTTTCTTTCTTGACTATTTTAGTAATATATCTTATGTAAATAGGGATTTTGTCTGTCTGTCCATATGTCTGTCCGTCTGTCACACTTTTTAAAACGAAATAAATACATTGCGAAATAATGGAGAATACTGCATTTAGCTAATCTAATATTCCAATCTAATCTAAATAAATGTGAATCTTTCCTAAGTTTATTAACATCAAAACTTTAAAACTTAAATATAATGATACAGTATATATAGCAATCTCTAAACTCCGTCATAATAAATTTGCATATTTATTTTCTTTTAAGTTTTTAATAAATTAATATTCTGTAATATATAATTGCTATTGTCAAACTTTATTATATATTTATAATATTTTCCTCGATAGTAATATTATAATTATCAATACAATTAATTAAAACATTTTAAATCTTTCAGTTTCAAGGGAGATAATTACGTGAAAACTTCCGGCGCTGATGTTAAGAGAACAGATACTACGCTTTGAGTTATTTATTTGCAAAAAATATAAAATTAACATTCAATACAAATTAGGAACAAGGCCATCAAAAGTGTGAGAAAATGGGTCTCGTTGGTCACCCTTGGTCTGTAGTTATAAAAGTGTCTATCCTACTCTTGACCTTTTGGCTAAGATCAAAGTGTAGTATCTGTTCCGATGGATACTGCACCCCATACTGGTATTGTCTTGGCCTTCGGGTCTTGATTTACGCTGGTCTACGGGTCTGTCCTGTGCAGTTCTAAGAGGTCCACCCTCCCAGGCTTCGCCTCCCCTCTTTGGGGAGGAGTAAGTTTATTGCTTACTGTCTGAGGCGCCCCTACCGGGGAATGCCGACGGGGCTGCCCAGGCAATTTTTAAACCCCACTTTCCCGACCCGACCTTGGTCACATCTTACTTGTGGGAGTAAGATAAAAACTGGCCTTGTGCCTAACTCCTGGAGAGGAGTAAATCAATACTCTTAACTAGAATCATCTCAGTCACCACAATACCACATTTACACTAGGGGGGGCCGTCCGACGTAAGATAAACCACATTGGTTTGAAATTTTTATTTTTTCATAAATATGTTTATATGTACAAAAATTCATTGGAATAAAACGGGAAGTGGGGAAAGAATAACAAACAAAAAAAAAAATTGGTTAATAAGACCTTGCCAAACCTTTCTAAATATTAGACCTCCCACTGTTTGCCAGTTTCTTCAGAACCGAAAACAAGCAGGTCAATCTCTAAATGGAAGTGGGATCTAAGTGGGAGGGGAAAAACGGGAAGATCAAACGACCTTTGAACCGGCACAACGTGTGGGACGATTACGGTCAAACAAATACGCACACGCACACATTCACACGATGTAAACAAATCAAACTTTTAATATGCAAAGGGAAATAAATCTGTTTGTATTATGCCACAAGGGAGATAATCATGTAGGTAATAAAATTCGAATAAAACGTTTTTATTGTATAATTATTGTAATCAATAGGGAAGCAGTCCCATGGTAATGTGTTCTACAGATAGAAAGCCCTTGCAAAGAAGCTCTGTCCATGAAAATTCTGTCTGACGCTAGGTTCATTGGGGGGGGGGGAATAAATTCATTCTTCATTGTGGTAGAAAACGAGTTCTTGCTGTGAATGTCTTACGAGGAGGAATCAAAAGATTGGAGCTCAATCAAGCATTTTCCATGAAAATAACAATTGAGTAGAGAGAGACTAGCAACGTCTCTTCTGTGTTGTGCAAGACAATGGAGACAGATGAGAAGGTATATTTTGATCGCAAGGCTTTTGATGTTGTCCCGAAGTTTTGTTACCTTGTTGATGCCATTGGGAGGAGATAATGTTGGTGCGATAGCAAGAATTAGGAGTGGATGAAATAAGTTATGGAAACTTCTGCCATTACTAACCAGCAGAGTGTTACCACTGTTGACTAAGGGAAGAGTAATGTGTAGACAATGTGGTGATATATGGAAGTGACACCTGAACAGTGGGGGTTGAGAACATGTTGCATGGTAAGAAATGATATGAGAATGATATGATGGATGTGTAATGTGAGTCTTAAAGACAAGCTTAGATCTGATGACCTCAGAGGAAGATTAAATCTGGACAGTATTGAGGGATGTGATACAGAGCAGGAGACTTTGTTGGTTTGGTCACATTGAAAGAATGGATAAGAGTTCTTTGGTTAGTAGATGGCATAGCATGGTCAGTTGGCATGGGAAGGCCAAGGAAAACATGGGAGGAATTGATACGGATGGACTTGAGAGAAAGAGGGATAATGGCAAAGATGGGTTAGTTCGGAAGTCAATTTCTAAAAGACGTCCAACACATGCTAGCAAAGGGATGTTAAACCGAATGGACACCGGCCCATGGTCAGTTGGTCACTTTGAATAATATGGTCATCATGGCCGGTCAAAGGGATGTTAAACCGAATGGACACCGGCCCATGGTCAGTTGGTTACTTTGAATAATATGGTCATCATGGCCGGTCAAAGGGATGTTAAACCGAATGGACACCGGCCCATGGTCAGTTGGTTACTTTGAATAATATGGTCATCATGGCCGGTCAAAGGGATGTTAAACCGAATGGACACCGGCCCATGGTCAGTTGGTTACTTTGAATAATATGGTCATCATGGCCGGTCAAAGGGATGTTAAACCGAATATGATGATGAAGGGATGAGTATTGCTGGTTCATACCTTTCTCAACAGTATTTAGTGTGTAACTGACCTTGATGGATCTGATAGGATTTGAATTTGATTCCGCAGGTTGCGATCGTATCCATTAGGCCAGCCATGCCCCCCCCCCCCGAACATTCTTTCCAAATTCCGCATTGTCGCGGCACGTATCTTTGTTGCTAGCATTCCGTAAAAATTTATTTTAATATTTACATTTTATGAAATAATCTTGTGATTTCTGCAGGCCTTACATCGACAACGGTTCCTGTGTACATTGCCGAATGTGCACCGGCCCATTTGCGTGGTCAGTTGGTCACTTTGAATAATCTGTTCATCACGGCCGGTCAATTTGTAGCAAGTCTGGTGGACGGAGCGTTCAGCTATGACCAACTCAACGGATGGAGGTAAGTCATCTCTATAAGTCCTTCCCTCTTTCTTTTTCTTTTTTCTTTCTTTTTCTTTCTCTCTTTTTCTTTTTCTCTTTCTTTTTCTTTTTCTCTCTTTTTCTTTCTCTCTCTTTCTTTCTCTCTTTTTCTCTCTCTCTTTCTTTCTCTCTCTCTTTCTTTCTTTCTCTCTTTTTCTCTCTCTCTTTCTTTCTTTCTCTCTTTTTCTCTCTCTCTTTCTTTCTCTCTCTTTCTTTCTCTCTCTTTCTTTCTCTCTCTCTTTCTTTCTCTCTCTCTTTCTTTCTCTCTCTCTCTTTCTTTCTCTCTTTCTTTCTTTCTCTCTCTTTCTTTCTTTCTCTCTCTTTCTTTCTCTCTCTCTTTCTTTCTCTCTCTCTTTCTTTCTCTCTTTTTTTCTCTTTCTTTTTCTTTTTCTCTCTCTTGCTTTCTCTCTCTCTTGCTCTCTCTTAATTACTCTCTCTCTCATTCCCTCTCTCTCTTTATGTCTTGATATCAGGAAGTCCAATTAGCCTTTTTGTAAAAATGAGAGTGTTGCGGAGAATCCTTTATGATTAGTTAAAGTGTTTGTCTGCTTTGGTTAGGGTTATAAAATGAAAGTTCGCAAACTCTCTGCACCAAAATGATATCTTAACAATCACGACTTTAAAGCAAATAAAAATTAATAAAATGGACAATATTTCAAGGTAAAAAAATTTTAAAAATTGATCGATTAAAACAAACAAGATTTATTTACATAATTGCATGAAATTAACGTTTTCATAAAAGTCTGACGTGAAATATAACTGAGTGGAAGAAAAAAGTAGAAAAGAGTTTAATGTTGGCTCAGTTTGTGTAAGACAAAAAGTAATATGTTATGGAATGGACAAAGCTAATTCTCCCGACAGAAATGACAAAAAATAGTCTGTGCCGTGCATGAAAGCTTGGAAGGGAACTCTGCATAGCGTCCAGGTGAACTGATAAAAAGGAAGGATTTGAGAATGAAAATAGAATAAAACTGGAGAGCGGCAGAGACGACATTTTATTGTTAGAAGATGTTTTTGGTTTTGTGCTTTGCTTTCTTACAATATGATGTACAAAAGATTTTTAGTCTGTGAAACAAGAAATAGCTTTTTTCTATGTTCGTTTTTCTTTCAGTAAACGGGGCTAAATGTTAGTAGCAGTAGTTCACACACTGACAATTGTTGCATGCGAGTTTTGTGAATCGTTGAAGTTGATTTTTATTGTTTCTTTTAACTAGCATAATCATGCGTTAAAGTTAAACGCCGTCTAGTTTTTTCGTGGTGTGAGATTGCCGCTTGTTCTTGATAATCAACAACAGCCGGCATTAGCAGTAAACTGTGCAAAGCATTCTCTCAATCCTGACTTTTATAACAAACATCCTAGAAGTTTGAGTTTCGGTGGCCAAAAAATGCAATTTGTTGAATTTTATGCAGGTGTTCGGTTTTATGCCTGCACACTTTGAAAAACATTGGAGATGGCAACTTGTAGATTACATGGAGAAGGAACTCTTGTTCACCTACAAGAACTGGTGCTACCAGATCAGGCTATCTGAAGATACCGGATTCCTGACCAAAACTGCACCAGACATTGATGTTATTGTTTCTTTTCCTTTCCATTTGCACAACCAATCATGTTCTGCAAATCCAAAGATAAAAACAACATTTTTCCTCTACAAAACAACCAAACCAAACGCCATGAATAAATACTTAAACATATTATAGAACTTGAACCATAAAAATCTTTACCAAAATGAACGGATTCGGCATTAAATAACCTGAAAAGGGTTGATATGCCATAAAACAAAACAACAAGCCAACACTTACAAGAAAACTTACCAACTGTTTTCAAGTTAGGTTACAAATACATTTATTTCATATTAGACATGTGACGCTCGTTAAAATTGCAATTAAAACAAAAAAAATTATTTGTATAAACATATAAGATAAACTTATATGAGCGTGTGTGTATATATATATATATATATATATATATATATAGTAAGCTAATGCATTTTAGCCTGAAGATTTCCCCCGGGGATGAAACGCTAGAGCTTCTGTGTAGCTTAATTGCCATAAATATATTTTTATAGCTTACTACCTAGCTCTACTTACATATTGAGCACTGTTGAAGTAAATACTGAAAATTGATACATAAAAAATGATATCTGCTTATAAAATTTTATGTGGATACATGAAATACTAATAAATATATATATATTTATATATATATATATGTATTATGAAAACTTTTAAAAAAACGTCTAACAGAGTTGAAAAGTTTTGACAATCATGTTAATAAGTGCTTTTTTTATGGCTGAGAGAAGGCAGTCGCTAGAATGAATTTAAAAAATGTCTAACAAACGGTGTTTTCTTTCTCAAATGGCAAATCGTTAATATGAGATGTGACTTTTGTCAAGATATTTGCGCCATTATCAATAACGGAATCGGCGACAAACTCTGGCCATGTGACAGCATTAATGGAGAGACGCAAGTGATCAAAATACACCAGTCTTTTCGACAGATTCGTATCTCTTTCTTCTTCTTTCTTTCTCTCCTTTTCTCTTTTTTACTCTTTCTCTTTCTTACTCTCTCTCTTTCTCACTCTCTCTTTCTCCCTCTCTCTTTCTTCCTCTCTCTTTCTTACTCTCTCTTTCTCCATCTCTCTTTCTTACTCTCTCTTTCTCCCTCTCTCTTTCTCTCTCTCTTGCCCTTCTTACTCTCTTTTTCTCTTTCTTACTCTATTTTCTTACCCCCTCTTTCTCTTTCTTACTCCCTCTTTCTCTCTTACTCTTTCTTTTTCTTTCTGTCTCTTCTTTACTCTTTCTTTCTTACTTTCTTTCTCTTTTTCTTACTATGTCTTTCTTGCTTTCTCTTTCTCTCTCTTCCTTACAAGTGATCAAAATATGCCAGTCTTTTCGACAGATTCGTATTCCAACCGATCGCCATAGAGACGAATGGAGTGGTTTGTCTTATCACACGGGATTTCCTCAACCACCTAGCTCTATCAAAGTCGCACCACACCAAAGACCATTGTGAGTTCACTTGGCTCTACAAGCACCTACCCATCACAATTATTTGAGGGAACACTTTGAACCAAGCCAGTACGATGTCCAATCAAACTTTTTGATGTTTCAGAGATATCAACAACGGCTTTTTAAATTCAGCAGTTGAAACATTATTTCGAATAGGACGGCAACAGAGTAAACTTTTTAACGTGTTGAAAATTGGACTTTCATGTCAACTTTTATAAATAATTATTTTATTAAAAGAAAATCTTTGTGCATCCAAGGGATTTGTATGAGGCAAAAAAATTCTAACAATTTTTTTATCGGATGAGGAATGGGGGACTCCAGATCAATAGGTTGCGGTTCAAATCACGTCAAAGTCACCAATTTTATAAGAAGCTAATCTTGACATAAATTATCAGCCCATCTCAAATAATAATCTGCAATAAAAGGATTACCAACGAAAAGAAAACAAGGCTCATCTATAAATAACAAATGATGTATATTTAAGTAACCTACACTGTTGGGTGTAGGTTGCAAGAAGTTTAGACAGTGTCAGAGTGAAGAAAGTCATAATAAAGTATGCCGAAAGTATATCTTCGAGTGAAGAAAGTCATAATAAAGTATGCCGAAAGTATATCTTCAAGTGAAGATAGCCTTGCTCAGTGCTTAGGAAAGAAAGTCAACGTTTTTCTTCGTGAGTGCCTGAACGTTCTTTGCCTGCTCTGCAAATCCCTAAAGGTCTGGATGTAGTCCTTCAAAGGTCCGATTGAAATTAATATGCCCTAGAGACTGATTGGTCATTGTGTGACCAAACAACATCACTAGGGCTGCTCTCCGCAAGAGGAAAGGAATGTGAATGTTTATGACTGCTACATGGGTATGGGGGAACATGTGACTACTTGCGTGGAGGAACACGAGGGATGGGGGAACATGTGACCACTTGCGTGGAGGAACACAAGGGATGGGGGAACATGTGACCATTTGCGTGGAGGAACACGAGGGAAGGGGGAACATGTGACCACTTGCATGGAGGAACACGAGGGATGGGGGAACATGTGAACACTTGCGTGGAGGAACACAAGGGATGGGGGAACATGTGAACACTAGCGTGGAGGATCATAAGGGATGGGGGAAGATGTGACCACTAGCGTGGAGGAACACGAGGGATGGGGGAACATGTGACTACTTGCGTGGAGGAACACGAGGGATGGGGGAACATGTGACCACTTGCGTGGAGGAACACGAGGGATGGGGGAACATGTGACCACTAGCGTGGAGGAACACGAGGGATGGGGGAACATGTGACCACTTGCGTGGAGGAACACGAGGGATGGGGGAACATGTGACCACTAGCGTGGAGGAACACGAGGGATGGGGGAACATGTGACTACTTGCGTGGAGGAACACGAGGGATGGGGGAACATGTGACCACTTACGTGGACGAACACGAGGGATGGGGGAACATGTGACCACTAGCGTGGAGGAACACGAGGGATGGGGGAACATGTGACCACTTGCGTGGAGGAACACGAGGGATGGGGGAACATGTGACCACTAGCGTGGAGGAACACGAGGGATGGGGGAACATGTGACTACTTGCGTGGAGGAACACGAGGGATGGGGGAACATGTGACCACTTACGTGGACGAACACGAGGGATGGGGGAACATGTGACCACTTGCGTGGAGGAACACGAGGGATGGGGGAACATGTGACCACTAGCGTGGAGGAACACGAGGGATGGGGGAACATGTGACTACTTGCGTGGAGGAACACGAGGGATGGGGGAACATGTGACCACTTGCGTGGAGGAACACGAGGGATGGGGGAACATGTGACCACTAGCGTGGAGGAACACGAGGGATGGGGGAACATGTGACCACTTGCGTGGAGGAACACGAGGGATGGGGGAACATGTGACCACTTGCGTGGAGGAACACGAGGGATGGGGGAACATGTGACTACTTGCGTGGAGGAACACGAGGGATGGGGGAACATGTGACCACTTACGTGGACGAACACGAGGGATGGGGGAACATGTGACCACTAGCGTGGAGGAACACGAGGGATGGGGGAACATGTGACCACTTGCGTGGAGGAACACGAGGGATGGGGGAACATGTGACCACTAGCGTGGAGGAACACGAGGGATGGGGGAACATGTGACCACTTGCATGGAGGAACACGAGGGATGGGGGAACATGTGACCACTTACGTGGACGAACACGAGGGATGGGGGAACATGTGACCACTAGCGTGGAGGAACACGAGGGATGGGGGAACATGTGACCACTAGCGTGGAGGAACACGAGGGATGGGGGAACATGTGACTACTTGCGTGGAGGAACACAAGGGATGGGGGAACATGTGACCACTTGCGTGGAGGAACACGAGGGATGAGGGAACATGTGATCACTTACGTGGAGGAACACGAGGGATGGGGGAACATGTGACCACTTGCATGGAGGAACACGAGGGATGGAGGAACATGTGAACACTTGCGTGGAGGAACACAAGGGATGGGGGAACATGTGAACAATTGCGTGGAGGATCATAAGGGATGTGGGAAGATGTGACCACTAGCGTGGAGGAACACGAGGGATGGGGGAACATGTGACCACTTGTATGAAAGATATTCAAAATCAGCAAAAACATTTACATCTATAACTTACTTGTGGTAACCGGAGTATCAGGATAAACAGAGGAAATAATAGGGGAAAACTCCAATAGGACACGCCACGCTTACTTACAAAGATTGGCTCCAAAGACTAAATCTATTCTTACTTGAGGATGCGAGGAGACTTGATTGAAAAACTCCTAAAAAGATAGTCTTAAAACGACCTAGGTAGGAGGAAAACAGTCAACAGGAAGAGAGTTCCACAAGCCTACAGTTATTAGCAAAATTACATTAAGTAAAGTTTCTGACAGGTAGAAGATTTTCTTCATCAGCATATTAAAATTTATCAATTGCAATGTTGATTAATATCATACGAAGCATATGGGTATACCGAAAATCATTAAAAGAATATTCCTAAGTCAGATAAAAACAGATTATTTTCAAAATATGCTTTCTTTAATGAAATCTTTTGGCACTGTACTTTCAAAAGTAAAAGTGTTCGATATATTTTTTCCATCAATAAACACGATAAGCCAAATGAAGTGAATTCAACTTTTAGATTCTTCCTCAATTCTGAGCTGATTTCTGGGGCCAACCGGTAACTCTCCTGACTTGCGAATCAGTGGCGATTTGTAGTCAGAGTTCGCGTTAGCCGACCGTCGGTAATTAGCTTCCTGCACTGAAGATTGCGTAAGCATGAAACATCGATGTCTGTAGGTAATAAATAATTAATATTTATTTATAAATATTATTGTATAGCCCCCTTTACTAAGGCTGGGCACTCTGAGTGAATTTAATAACAAGCAGTACTACTAGCTTCATTGCGAGACCCAACACGATTTGTTGTTGTTCGAATACTCACTTTGTATTTACAAAGTTAAATTTCTCCTAAATTCTGAGCTGATTTCTGGTGGCCAACCGGTAACTCTCCTGGCTTGCGAATCAGTATATATATGTATATATATATATATATATATATATATATATATATATATATATATATATATATATAAATTTGGAGACATGGGGTCAACAGCACATGGTGATTGGCAGTATCTTCTTTTCATTTTAAAATTCTGATTTTAGTTTTCTTGTTGGATCATTTTATGCCGAAAATGTACGTTTTTTTTGTTTGTTTTGATTTGTATAGTGATATGCCTATGAAGATATTTCTGTTACATAAAAAAAAAAATACTTCTCTTTCCAAATGATCACCCATTTAGTACTGGCCAGACTCAATGTCGCTTAACTTCTGTGATCGTAACTGCCTATAGGCATATTTTGGTTCATTACTTAGTAATACAAAAAATCTAATGAGTGTTTTCGTCTGAATTTAGGTCAAATGTTATTTTTTTTATTTGTGTGCTCAAATTCTTTAGTTCAAAACATGTTATTTATAGCGTCTTGGAATCTACCCAAAATTTGTGTTCAAAATGAGTCAATATTTCTTTGTGTCTGGTCTTAAATATTTCCAAGTTTTTTAGACATTTTTACTGGTCAAACCCATTTGAGCTATTTCTAATCTCAAACAATCAAAACGATTTAACACCCGTTTTATATGCTGACATGTGTTGGACGACTTTTAGAAATTGACTTTATTTATCCCTCTTTCGTTTATGTATTTGGTTGTTACACAAGATGGATGGGTGTGTAATGTGAGGGTTGAGAGAAATAATATAAGAATGATGAAGTTGTAATACAACTCTTAGATCTGATGACCTCAGAGGAAGATACAATCTGGACAGTATAGTGAGATGTGAGCAGAACAGGAGACTTCAATGGTATGGCCACGTTGAAAGAATGAATGAAAGTTCTTGGGTTAGTAGATGTAGAACAGTTGAGGTAGCAGGTCCAGTTCATAGGGGAAGGCCAAGGAAAACCTAAGAGGAAGTGATAAAAATTGACATAAACGAAAGAGGGATAAATAAAGACCTGGCCAGAATCAATTTCTAAAAGTCGTCTAACACATGCCAGCATCGAATATGCTACGGAAGCATATGTTTAACTGTGATAGGAGACAGATTTAAAGAGGCAACCTGGGTGGGTAGTTGAGCAGCAAGATGTTGGGCTGAGGTATTATTCTGTTCAATCTCTGAGAAGTTAGGTTATTGCTAATCGCCTGAGGCGCTCCTACTGGGGAATGCTGACTGGGCTGCTAAGGCATTTTTTGTAGGCCAGAGTGAACTTTACTTAGTGTGCTGGATTTTCAAAACTCACCTGACCTGCATGTGTGTCAATTAAACACACTGCAAAATTATAGCTTAATGTTTTTGTATTTATTTGCAAATATGATGATCATATGAAACATTTGAATCATTTGAATGCAAAACGCGATGAATCATAAAGTCGATGGAGTACTGTTGACACATCTGGGGAGGTGCCGCTCAGAGCACTCTTCCTTGCCTTGCCTTAACAATCGACTTCACAATAGAAGAAAAGTGATCTATTCTGTTCTCGAAAGCCCTTTTCTCAAAGAAGAAACGTTGCTAGTCTCTCTCTGCTCTATCGTGATTTTCATGGAAGGTACTAGACTGAACTCTAACTTCTAGCCCCTCCTTATAAGACATTCACAGCGAGAACTCATCTATCAACCAAAACAGAAAAGAACTTTCCTTTCTTCCTCCGTGTGCCTAACATCAAATGGAATTTCAATGAACAGTTTCTTCCCCCAAAATTCTTATCTGTGGAACATGTTACTATGGGATTGCTTCTCTGCGGAATACAACATGATTATCTTCAAATCTAATGTCAATAAATACTCATAAGTAATCAGATTTTGTTCATACCATCTATTATTTTCAATCCTCTCATAATATTCTTGATTGTTTCAACTGACAATCTATCCATCTCATTAACCTTTATCCTTGAGTGACTTTTCGCCTTGATAAGTGGTGACTGTGACGACTATTATACCGAACACAATTTAACATTTATATTTTGCCAGAATTTGGTTCGGGTGTATGTTCCCTAAATTCTGTAACGATGTCTACAGTAAAATTCACGAGATGAGATAATTGGCTAAAGAAATACGAACACATGGATACGTAATAATAAACAATTTAATGCTAAAATGCAACAGGAATAGAATTCAATAAAAAATAAGAATAAAAAATGTTTCTTTTCACTGTGTGCAAACATCGTTTGTAACACATATTTACATTTATCAGCAGTTCAAAGTCAATATTCACTTATCTGTTTGTATATCTTTCAACCGACGGAACATCATATCTGAAGCATATTTTTTCTTCACTGTCTTTTTGTTTTTTATTATTGTATCATCTTTTTTTCTCTCTGACCACTTTACCACGTCATTGCAGTCTCAAAGCTCAAACTCAACTGTTTTTGAATCTCCGTGCGGAAAAAAAAAGTGTCGTCTGCTCCTCCTCCAAGTTCCTTCCTTTCTTTCTTTATTTCCTCTTCACACTCTCACCTTCTCCACCTCCTACTACTGTTCTATTAAGCCAAGCCCCTGGCGAGTGAGAAGGTAAAAGAAAGAAAGAAAACCAGTCAAGCTGTCAGCCACAGCAAAAACCCTTCCCTCTTTTTCTCTTTGCCCAGTGACGTTAAGAAAGACATAGAGAAAGAAGCAGACTGTGTGACACTCTGTTTGTCTTACCTTCCTCCTCTCTCACCCCTGTAAGCCTTGTGACATGCGAGTGTGCACGTTTTTGTTTATATTTAAAGTCCCTTTGTTTTGTTTTTCTCTATTTACTCCGTTTCAAACCCGATCGCTCAATATACTTTATTACTATTATTATTATTACTACTATTATTATTACTATTATTACTTACTCACTAGGAGTTCTCACACAGGTCATCAGTGATTGCTCACCGACAACCGGTGGTATTCCCTGGAGTCTGAGTGACAACAAGTCTCCCCAGATTTCCAGTATTCTCCACCTCTTTTTGATAACCACCGCAAATAAATTTGCAGTATCACAACAGTCGCTTACCATTGATTTCTCGCTGGTTAGGACCATTGGTCTTCTCTGGGATTTGGGTGACAATAAGCCTCCCCGAGGTCCCAGCAGTCTCTTCACTTCCAGTGGAGGTCTGGTTTGTGCTGTCCCTCCTCGGTCTTCTCATCCTTTTTGACCCTATGCAAATATATATATATTTTTTTCCTTCCTTTTTTTTAAATATATATATATATATATATATATATATATATATATATATATATTTAAATTTATTTTTTTTTTTGGGGGGGGGGGCTGATTATTTTTATTTATTCATTTTTTTTGGGGGGGGGTGAGCTGATGGTGTTTCTTGCTATTTCTGTTCATTGGTTCTATTTTTGTGTTGTCAGTTGAGGCCAACTGACACAACACAAAATTACTATTACTATTATTATTACTATTATTATTGTTATTATTATTTACGTAATGACTCGTTAGTAAAAGCAAAAAAGTTTAGAAATTAAATTATAAAAGGATAAAAATGAAAAATCTAGAATTTGGTTCAAAATCTTATTTTAATTGAAATTCAAATAATTAGCCAAATATCAATTATGTTGCATAAAAATAAATTTGGTTTGTGGTCGAATAACGAAATAAAAAAACTTTTGATGAGTAGGTATCTATTTACTTGCCTCCCCATGACGGCAGAGTTAGACACAAGGTCGTTTTTTAATGTGGGAAAAATCTAGTTCTTCAAATAGGAGCACTTTGGATAAGGAGAAAATAAAATTGCCTAAGTCTTGAAGGATTTTCCTTCACTGGTCAGAAAAGATAAAGTCTAGTATCAGAACAGATACTGCACTTTCTTCCTAGACAAAAGGCCAATACAGGGTGACTCAGATTTAACCTTTCTGAAAATTCATTTATTAAAGCCAACCCTTCAATACGAGCCTTGCTATGACATTCAGTATCGCTAGATGCAGGTGTTAACAAGTTTATATCCCAAGGTATTTCAAACAAGGGTCAATGGTCAGTCGCCGGATGACCCCAATCATGGTCTTATATCCATACTTCAATTGTTCTACATCTACTAACCCATCTATTTTATTCATCATCGTATTTTGTTTAACATCCGTTTTAAATACTGGCATGCATTGGACAGCTTTAAGAAATTGACGCCTAAAGTTACCTATCTCTGACCAGCTTTTTATTTATCCGTATTTCTCTCAGGTCACTTCTTCCCATTTTTTTTCCTTGACCTTACCCTGTGACCTAAACCTGCTACCTCAATTATTCTACATCTATTAACCTAAGAACTCACATCTATTCTTTCAACGTGACCATACCATCAAAGTCTCCTGTTCTGCACACATCTCCCTATACTGTCCAGATTTAATCTTCCTCTGAGGCCATCAGATCTAAGCCTGCCTTTAAGACTAACATTATACATCCATCATATCATTCTCATATCATTTCTCTCCATGCAACGCATGTACTCAACCCCCTACTGGCCAGGTTAATAAAGTTCCCTGAACTTACTCCATCCATTCCTAATTCTTGCAATCACACTAACGCATGCTCAATTCTGTGCTCCAATGGTCTGAATTCAAGCTTGGATATAATGCAAGTCTAGCTGCCAATAACACCAAAAAACATTCATAGGATACATCACGACAGCATTGGTTCCCTGAGCTTAAATTTCATAATATTGATATCAATAATAAACCCAGAGGAAGTCCACAACTTATTCTTGACGCTGATGAATTATCAGAAATTTTTTGCAGTATTTCATTTGTAATAGTGAGAACGAATCTTTGACCCGTAACCAAATGACTGGTGTATTATGTGTAGTAGGAGCAAGTATAGGTCGTCTGTGTCTTATTTTGTATGCGTCAACAAAAACAACATTCGCGTTTATGGTGTATCTGGTTTTATTGTTTTCTTTCTTTACATTTCTCTGCAGAGAATTATTGCGATCATTACGTTATGAATTTCTGTAGGGTGAGGAAAGAAGTCCTTCGAAACACGCCTGTCTCTCCTTTTTTTTCTTTTTTTTTTTAACTTAGTTCACCCTAAACAAGGCAAGTTGTTACTGTAGACGTAAGGGCTACTGAGAATTAGGGTGAAATTTTAGGGGGTCATTTTAAATTGGGAGCTGTGTAGCGAGATGCTTGTTCACATTAGTTTTAAATTTTTGCATGTCGGTACAGTCGAGGAAACAGGGATCAGGGAGGAAGTTCTGAAGGCCGGCACCATGAGGAAAGAAGCTATTGGAGTAGAAGGCTCTCCGGCTGATTGTAGGGTTCGTCGAGTGTTTTTATGCGACGGGGCATCAGAGCAGAAAATTGTAGTTAAAGAGGACTGACTACTCTTGTCTTTGTTACATACTTCTTTCTCTGTCGGACATCTATTTTCGATGCCACGTCAGTCCCATTATGTTACAGATTACTAGGGTATTTCATTCGCAAAACATTTTTCACGGTATTTCATTAATAGAACATCTTTGTGATTGATGTTTATATTCGAAAATAGTTTTCATTTCTTTCAAGTCAGTCTTTAAAAAAAGTCCCTGTTATCACGGTGAAAACTTCACTGCTTGTTAATATTTGTTTTAACGTCTATTTTACATGCTGGCATATATTGGATGGCTTTTAGAAATTGACTTCCAAACTAACTTATCTCTGACCAGGTCTTAATCTATCCTTCTTTCTCTCAAATCAATCTTTATCACTTTTTATGTTTTCTTTGCTAACTGACCCTGCTATCTCAGCTGTATTACATCTACTAATGCAAGCATTCGCATCCATTCTTTCAACGTGACCAAACCAACAGCATCTCCTGTTCTGTACATATCTCTCTCTACTGTCTAGATTTAATCTTCCTCTGAAGTCATCAGATCTAAGCCTGTTTTTAAGACTCACATTACACATCTATCGTATCATTCCATATAATTTCTCTCCATGCAGCACATATCTGTAACCCTCACTGGCCAAGTTTCACTTTCATACAGCATCACATGGTAAAAAAAAATTCCGAACAACTTCAAGAACCGTAATATCCAAATATACTTTCTCCACATCTCAATTCTCATCCATCTTCATTGTTTTACACTTTTTGCACACAAACTGGTTGTCTACTTTCAACCTACCATTAATTCCACTTCATCTTTTGTGTACCCAATGCTTACAAAAATACCGTCGTTCCATTTTTAGGTACATGTTGGGTCTAGCAAGCATCCCTGCAATCATTCAACTTATTGGATTCTTCTTCCTTCCGGAAAGCCCTCGATGGTTGATTAGTAAAGGCCATGATCAGAAGGCTCGTACCGTTCTGGCAAGAATCCGAGGAACAACTGAAATCAATGAGGAACTGCTTTTCATCCAAGAGTCGACAAAGCCCGATGCAAATAAAGGTAGACAATTGTAAAAGTTTCCAAACAATATTTCAGTGGCAATATTTCAGTGGCAATATTTCAGTGAGAAATATTTCAGTGGAAATATTTCAGTGGCAATATTTCAGTGGCAATATTTCAGTGAGAAATATTTCAGTGGCAATATTTCAGTGGAAATATTTCACTAATCTATTTCGAAAATATGATTATTTAAATATGAAGATTTTTTAAAAATGTATTTTTGAATAAAATATCATTTATTTTAAATTTGAATTTTCAGCATAAATATTCATAAATAGACATTACCACATCAGGCGGGCTTCTATAACCAAAGACATTTGCCTTTAGTGAAATGAAGTAAAAGGAAGAAAAAAAAAAACATGTCTATTTATGAATAGGGCGTTTTTACGTCGAAATTCAAAATTTAGAATAAATGATATTTTATTTAAAAAAAAAATACATGGTTCTTTTAGCTTCTAAATTCTTAATACTCAAATTTCACAATGTGGCAAAGGAGAGATTACATTCCTATATTAATTTAACTTTTTCACGTTTCGGCCAATGTAACCTCCGACTTACTTCAGGTGCATCTTTTCGAAATCTGAAATCTATACAAAATTTCGAACTAAACCTTTTATTTAATCCATGGGGTAGATTGTTCTTGTTTTGTCAACCATAATCGATTAGAAATGTTGTCAATTTGTATGTAATTCTTAGTTATTATCACGTGATGTGCGGATTGAATCTTCAATAAATTATTGCTCAATAACTAATCTTAACAAATGGCAGGACGCCACTGTAGACGTAAGGGACTACTGAGAATTGGGGAGTAGGTTTAGGGTGTCATTCTAAGTTGGGGGATGTGCAGCAAGATGTCTGTTTATATTAGTTTTAAACCTCTGCATGTCGGTACTGTTGGGGAAACAGGGGACAGGAAGGGAGTTCCAGAGGCCAGCAGCACAAGGAAAGAAGCTATTGGAGTAGAAGGCTCTCCGGCATCTGGGGACCTCCACAGTGAATGGATGGAATTTAGCTGATTGTCAAGTTGGTCTAGTAAATTTACGTCGAGGGGGTACCAAAGTATATATATATATATATATATATATATACTAGCAGGGCTACCCAGCGTTGCCCGGGGCCATAAGTAACAAAATAGAAGAGGTTAAAAAGTGTGTGTAACATCTTTATATTAGAACTCCTATCTCTTTAACTATCTCAATCCGTCTCTCTATCTTTCTCTCTTTCCCCCTTCCCCGTTATTCCACATCCCTCTTCCCACCCCTCTTTTACCTCGGTCCAGCCCATTCCTCTCTCTTGTTTCAATGTATTGAAACTAATAATAATATAAGTCATTCACCTAAGCACTAGAGCACTACTTCAATTATCTTCCCTGGTTAATTTTACATAAGAATACACTTTTAGATTTTATGTAGACTCTCTAAACTTTCTTTCTATAGGACACACACACACACAGACACACATTGAGTTTTATATATATATAGACTAGTAGAAATATGCTCCCTATGGTCGTATATTTTAGCTAGGCTGCCGCGTCTCATTTAATAAATTTAGTCAGTTAGCTCAGATAACAGGCCTCAGATCTGCTGTTTCGATTCTAAATGTCAGCGTTGTTTATTTATTAATGTAAAGTAAGTTTCTTATGTTTAGAAAAATGTTCGTCGACAAACAGAGAAAGGCTACGTTATATGTTGATAGAAAAGCATAATTTATTGTTTTTCGGACAGACAGAGAAGGTGCTCATTATATTATAAGTGAATAGACCTGTAGCGTCTTCAGCACTCGGACTTAGGGTTAGTAGTAGAAAGGGTGCTTGATTTTTTATGATGTAATTTTTAAATGAACGCAGTATTTACAAAGTACCAGTAAATTATTTAAAAATGGAAAAAAAATTATTTTATCAATCTTAAATCTCTTTTCAAAGTACTTCAAATGCCAATACATATAAAAAAGTAAGCTTGTATATCAAATAAAATTAAGAAAAAAAAATCAAATATATTTCGTCAAATTGAATGGAAGAATAATTTATTTTTTAAACGAAGAAATGAATAAAATGTTTTTTTTTAATACTTACAAACATATTTTAAATAAATATTTTTAGATGTGTACAAAAACATTGGATGAATTACTTTGTGACCGTTAGAAATTTGCTGCGGATGTTGCTTGTTTTTTCGTTGTATTGCTTGACCGTTGAATGACATCACAAAAGGATGACGTCACCTGTTAAAACAGAGAGAGGGAGCTGTTAAATCTAGTGATAAAAGACCCACCATTCACCAGTGCATGGAGTATTGACACACTTAGACAGGGTATAAAACAGAATTTTTAACTTAATAAGTCTCGCACTGTCTGTCAAGCTCAATCCCCTGTTGCATCACAGCAGTGTTGCATCTGTGTGCTTGTTTTACAAGTACTTCCACAGAATGTGCTCCGACAAACTTACTGTACTAGTACATCCGAAACAAAAATACTAACGACTAGCAGCAAAATCCCACCTCTTCACTGTAGAGGCCCGTAGACTTTCTACCTTCATAGCTTCTTTCCTCGGACCGCTTTCCTTTGGAATTCCCTCCCTGTTTCTCTGACCATACAAACATTCTAAAATTTAAATGTAATGTGAACAAACATCTTGCTGCCCATCTCCCCATTTAGGTTATACCTCTGTAAATCTGGCTCGTATCGCAGTAGCTACTTACGTGTCAGCGGCAATATGACTTGTTTGGGGTGAATAAAAGTATAAAAATAAAAAATAAAAATAAAAAATAAAAATTAAATTTGTTATTGATTTTTTTTTTTGTTTTTTTTTAATAAATTTCTTTTTATCTTTCCAGAAAGTTTTAATAAGATCTGGAGAATCTTAAATACTCCGCACGTGAGACGTGCACTTGTTGTTGGATGTGCGTTGCAATTTTTCCAACAATTGTGTGGAATAAACAGTGTCATGTAAGTGCTTCTATTTTTCACTTATTGAATCTCTTTTTAATCAACATTGTTCTTGACTGGTGATATTGTCTTCTTAGCATTTACTAATATTGTTGTTTTCACTAGTTAGAAAAACACTTGACAAAAGTTTTGGTGAAGATCAAAGAGATACGAAATGGGAAAGAGGCAGGGACCGGAAATTAATTAAACAGTATAGATTAAAAAATTGGCATATTTTGGTCAGCATCATCATCATCATATTCAGTTTAGCATCAGTTTTACATGCTGGCATGTGTTGGACGGCTTTTAAAAATAGACTTCTAAATTAACTGGCCAGGTCTTTATTTATCCCTCTTTCTCTCAAGTTCATCCTTATCACTTCCCCTGCCAACTGACCTTGCTATCTCAACTGTTCTACATCTATTCACCTAAGAACTTTCATCTGTTCTTTCAATGTGGCCATACCTATAAAGTCTCCTGTTCTGCACACATCTATCTATGCTGTCAAGATTTAATCTTCCTCTGGGGTCATCAGATCTAAGCTTGTCTTTAAAACTCACATTATACATCCATCGTATCATTCTCATATCATTTCTCTCAACGCATCGCATGTCCTTAACCCTCAACAGCCGGTAAAATGTAAATGATTGAATGTATTTTATGTGATTTGAAGAGGGAAGGATGTACAAGAAAAAAGTAATGAAGATCAGCATGAAGAAAATAACAAAAAAACTTTGAAACATTTTTGTTTCTTTACTATTAATTATTTCTATCAGGAAATGCTTTAAATATGGCCCGGCCATATCTGTTTACGTGGTGAAAATTCGTCCGCTGTATTCCAGATGTCTTCTTTGAGCTGTGATCTCTGCCTAAAGAATTTAAGGGCTATGTTAAAAATACCGATTGTAAATTAATTACTGTATAACATTAATTAAACAAAAATTGCGAGTTCATAACAGTTTTTTAGGGTAATAGGATTTGAACTCGGTATGTTTGCTAGTAAATATATTAGCTAGAATATATTGCTGAGGTATACAAACAGAGGGGGGGGACAAGAAAGGTTTTGAACAAGGAGTCATGGAAGGATCAATGAAGCGATCCTGCTGAGTTATAAGAACTGTAAACTGCTGACTGACAGAGAGTGTAACTCTCTATAGTTTGGAAAGAGTATTGATTTACTCCTCTCCAGGAGTTAGGCACAAGGCCAGTTTTTATCTTACTCCCACAAGTAAGATGTGACCCAAGGTCGGGTCGAGAAAGTGGGGTTTAAAAATTGCCTGGGCAGCCCCGTCGGCATTCCCCGGTAGGGGCGCCTCAGGCAGTAAGCAATAAACTTACTCCTCCCCAAAGAGAGGAGGCAAAGCCTGGGAAGGTGGACCTCCCAGAACTGCACAGGACAGACCCATTGACCGGCGTAAATCAAGACCCGAAGGCCAAGACAATACCAGTCTATGGGGTGCAGTATCCATCGGAACAGATACTACACTTTGATCTTAGCCAAAAGGCCAAGAGTAGCTGAACTGAAAAGATAGGTTTAAGATAGTCTAACAAAACATTAGATAATTAAGCAATGAGCTTAAACTAAAAGTAACTCTCTTTCTCGCTACTCCTTTTTGTCTATTCAACAAAAACACCAGTTGCATAAAATCCATCTTTTTAAGAATGTGTTGTTTGAATTAATCATTGAACAATTATATTGTAGGGCAAGTGTCCACAGTTGGCAGGATAAGAACAACACACTGATTTTAAGTTGATTGAAATATTAATGACTGAATTACTTTTGGAACTAAATGGTTGCAAAGGATCATTTTGATGTCTATGTAACATGTAGAACTTCAGGATCATCATCATCATATTTGGTTTGACGTCCGTTTTACATGTTGGCATGCATTGGACAGCTTTTAAAAATTGACTTCCAAACTAACCTATCTCTGGACAAGTCTTTATTTATCCCTCTTTCTCTCAAGTACATAATTATCACTTCCTCCCATGTCTTTCTTGGTCTTTCCCTGTAAACTGGACCTGCTACAACAACTGTTCTACATCTACTAACACAAGAACTCTCCTCCATTCTTTCAACGTGGCCATATCATCGCAGTCTCCTGTTTTGCACTCATCTCCCTATACTGTCCAGATTTAATCTTCCACTACGGTTATAAGATCTAAGTCTGTCTTTAAGACTTACATTACGCATCCATTGTATAATTTTCATATCATTTCTCGCCATGAACACATGTCCTCACTGACCAAGTTTTACTTCCCTACATCATCACACTGTATACACATGCCTGATAGACTCTTCTCTTAGTTGACAGTGATAACACTCTGCTGGTTAGTAATGACAAACGTTTCCTGAACTTACTCCAGCCATACCTCACTCTTTCAATCACACTAGCACCTTCTTTACCCTGTGCTCAAATGGTGTCACAAAGGTAACAAAATATCTGAACCACCTCAACATCCTCGCCATCCAAATATACTTTCTCCACATCTGAGTTCTCATCCGTCTCCATTCTCTGACACTTCTTGCACACAAATTTGTTATCCTCTCTCAACCTACCTTTAATTCCACTGCACTTCTTTACCAATGCTTACAGGTACCCAAAAATTGAATTACACCCAACTCTCTTTCCACAAACTGAGCAGGAGAACTTTCCACTTTTGGGGAGATTTCCCTCACTGAAACCACTGATCATCACTTTGGTTTCGGTAACATTCATTCTCAGACTTTTACTTTTAATAGCATTCCTGCAAATCTTTAACTTAACCAATAAACCTTCCATTCTTGCACAGACCTTTACTCCTTATAGCATTCCTCTAAGTCTTCAACTTAACAAGTAGGTCATCCATTGATTCACAGGCAAGTACTAAATCATCAGCATACAGCATCTCTTCTGGACAACCCGTGCGGAACTTCCTGGACGATGCTTCGAAGACACAAATAAAAAGCAATGGACTCAGTACAAAACCCTGATGTACTCCTACTTCAACATTAAAGCTGTCACTGAATGATGAAGAATATTATGAGAGGATTGAAAATAATGAACGAAATGAATAAAATCTGATTACTTATGATAACAGTTTATCTGTTTGCTCCAATGGTATCACAAAAGTAAGAAAACTCCTGAACAACCTCAATAGCCTCGCCATCCAAATATATTTTCTCCGCATCTGAGTTCTCATCTGTCTCAATTGTCTTACACTTCTTACACAAAAACTGGTTATCCTCTCTCAACCTACCAGTAATTCTACTGCACTTCTTGTGTACCCAATGCTTACAAGTACCACAAAAAAGGGAGTTGCATCTGAGCAGGGGAATTTTACTTTTTCTGAAGGCTTTCAAACACTATAACCACATATCATCATTTTGGTCTTGGCACCATTCACTTTCAGACCTTTACTTTCCATTGCATTCCTCCAAATCTTTAGCTTAACAAATAGGATAATCTTGAAAGTCAGAAAAACCTCAAAAACCTTTTTAGATTCCATCTTTCTATATTTTTCACAGAACTTCTATCGTCTTTTATCGGTTTCTTTTTAGGTACTACAGTGCTTCCATAATAAAAATGGCTGGTATACGGAGCGACACAATGGCGATCTGGCTGTCATCCTTGACGGCTGGAATAAATTTCATCTTCTCACTCGTGGGTGTTTGGTTAGTTGAACGGATTGGCCGACGAAAATTAACTCTTGGCAGCTTAGTCGGTAAGTCTTTCAATTAAATATCACTGTGTACGTGTACTAGTATCAATATTAGTTAAAATATATTTGTGCAGGTGGATCTGGCATGATGTTGTAAACAGGATATGTTCTAGACAGGGGTCATGAAGTGGTTACGAGGTCCACCCTGCCTGGAAATAAGCTAAGAGTTTGTGAGAAAGAAAGTGATAATAATTGGTTGGGAATGATGTAAGATATGCAATTAAGACTGCGTTTTGCATGGGAGCTGGGATCAACGAGACGTATTTCTAAAATAGTCGAAGAAAATATTGAATAATTAAGCATAAGTCTCTCTTTTTCTCTTCCTCTTTGAATCTTTCAGCCACTGGACGATCAATGGTGGTCAATATAAATAAATCATTCACCTTCTGAAAGATCATGTGTTGAATTGGTTAGTTGAATAATTATAATTAATGTGCAGCGTTTATGTCAGCTGACGATATAACTTGGTCCACAAACGAACTACGCTGATGGCATCAGGAATTTTGGAATTTTTAAGATGAGTATTGATAATTTGGATTATGCAGAATTTTGAACAGTCGTGGAGGTTGAAGGTTCAATCCTCAGTGCGGGCGATACTAAGAATACAATCACAAATGACTTTTACCCGGTCATGGCTGATGAAACGAGAGCAAGCTCCCCCCATGGATTAAATAAAGGGTTCTGTTCGAAAGTCTGTACAGATTTATGAGTTTGACAAGACGCACCTGAAGAAGGAGGTTACATCAGCCGAAACGTTGTGAGAATAACATCCAAGATGAAACTGGAGTCTGAATTATCCAACTAATAAAGACAATTGATTGTTTTGTTAAATGAATTTTTATAAGTAAAAGATTGCATAGGGGTCATCAAGGACACAACCTCATTTCACTTTAGGTAATGGTATGAAATGATTAGATTTGTAACATGATCTGTATGTAATTTGTAACAGATATGTAACAGACCCGGTTGTAAAGATTTGTAACAGATCTGTATGTAATGTAACCAATAGCATAACTAATGTCATGTGAGCTGTTGGCGTTACAGCAACGTCATGTCAAGCAAGTGAATTCGTGCTTTTGGTGTTGTGGTTGCGTTCGTTCCTTATGTGCGGTTTATTGGTGTTTGGCGTGCTAATATAACCAGATTATTATCTACAGGACTTATTTATTTCAAGTTCATGAGAGTGTAACAGTGTTGTTCCAATGTTTTCTGAGGAATTCTTATGCTTCTTTCCTTGAGCTGCCAACCTTTGGAACTCCCTTTCTGCTCCCTGCTTCCCCGACTGTATTGACATGCAGAAATTTAAAACTAATGTGAACAAGCATCTCGCTGCACAGCTCCCAATTTAGGATGACCCCCTAAACAGTAGCCCCTTACATCTACAGTGTCAACTTGCTTTGTAAAAAAAAAAGTTGCCACATGTTGGTAACAATTATATTTTTACAGCTGACAATTCATACTTGTTCGTCAGTGATAGAGAGAATTCAAGTTAATGTAGCAGTCCTCGATGAAAAACAAACTCTCGGCTTCCTCTAATTGTTTCTCTTAATTTTTACTTCATACAATACTACTCTACAGCTAGTATATATAGAATATATACTAGCTGTCCCGACCTGGTGTTGACAAAAAGAGCGGCAAGCCGAAATACATGATAAAACTTATTTGAAGAGCCGTTTTAGATCTCGGGGGTTGTTTCTTTTTTGGGGGGGGGGGGGGGGCTTGGATTTTGTCACCATTCTTCATGTGAGTTTTTCTCATCTATTTCGGCTTGCCATTCTTTTTGTCAAGTCTTTTTCTTAAACTTTTCCCATTTTCCGTCCTCCTGTTTTCGAATTAACATATTTTCTTGTTACTTTTAAATTAACTCCTTGCTCGGAGTTAAGCTAAATTCTATGTATTTTCTCTTGACCTTGCTGTGAAACACGCGTAGGAAAATGTTTCAATTTTTGAAAAAAATCAATAAATAAAGGAAAAAATTTTTTTAAATTTAATAAAATAAAGAGTTTCGTTTGTCGGAAGAATTAAGAAATACAGGTATTCGTCAAAATTAGAAAATAAAGGAAATTGAAGTGGATATGAAAATTATGATTTTAGATTGATTTTTCCCGTGGTCATTGAAATGCAACTCTAAAGCATATATGCTCTGAATCTTGTAATTCAACTTCATTGAGCTTGCAAATGGAAATATTTCGGAAATTATAACGAGTATATGCCTAAATATATAGCTCGAGGATGAGGGTTAATGTCAGTTGAATGATGATTACGATGAGATGATTGAAAGTCTCCACCTACTACTTACTCAAAACAACAGCCGACCCAGAAAACAGCAATTTTCCCCACTTTGTCATGGAATGTGAGGACTAAAGGACAAAATAGGGGGAAGCAATAGTTACGAGGCTGCTGAAAGTAAACCGACTTTCGACTCTCATCAGTATGGTTGGCCATTGACTCTTGCAAAGCTTATTTATCATTTAACAACTCGGCTGGCGAGAAATCTTGAATGAGTGGAGATCGGATGGGGAAAGGTCTTGGGTTGAGTAGGGAGGATAGATATCCCCCTCCCCTCATATCTTTGATAGGAATCTGCAGAAAGTCACACACTCACCTCGTTGGACAAGTGAAGGCCTGTCGGATGGAGGTGCCAGTTTCGTCACCGACACCCTGACAATAAATATTAGTAGCAGGTAAGAAAGCAGACCAGACCTGACTACAACAAATCAGACTGGACTTAACAAATTTACAAAGGTTTTTTTTTTTTTTTCATTTTACTTCAGTTGAAGTTCTCAGAAATCAAGGGGTCCCTTCCTGGGGCTAATACTTGATCTCTGTATGAGATACATAGATATTTGAATATTCTATTAAAGTTCTCCTTTATTTCTCAAACGTTGAGTTATTAAAGAAGTGAATAACATTAGGGGTGGGACGTAATGGGTGAAAATTTCAGATTCATGCGAGTAGTATTTTTTTTTGTGTTCATTTATACATAAATAACACTAAACAATCAAACATTTTGAAAATTTTGCAAAATTCAGAAGGTGCAGGCCAAAAATAGCCGTTAGGGCTCAAAATCCATCATTTTTCAGGGAAAAAGTGGTTTCATGCGACATTGCAGGTCCTAAAACATCCTCAAAAGCTATGAATGGATATAGATGGTTAAATCTGATATAGTACTGTAATTTAGGACCATTTTCAGGCTGTAAAAGAGTTTCTATGAATGTAAAATAGCCAAAAACTAGTGGCCTGCACCTTCTGAATTTTGCAAAATTTTCAAAATGTTTGATTGTTTAGTGTTATTTATGTATAAATGAACACAAAAAAATACTACTCGCATGAATCTGAAATTTTCACCCATTACGTCCCACCCCTAATAACATTAATTTTCCTCTCCCTAATTGACCAGTTAACTATGTTATAGTATATCTTTCTTGTGGTTTCTTGGTCTTACCAGATTCCAGGACAAGAATTCATCTAGTCTGGTGGAGTATCCACCTAAGTGTTGTTAGTTGAGGTAACATCACTAGGAGAAGGTGCACCATTCCTCGTATGAGCAAGAGTATAGCCGTGTCAAGGGGATCTTATTTGAGCTTCAGATACTATGTTATTTTTAAGGGTTTACTTGTAAGGGAAGTATCCTCATGTCAGGTTGTCCTGACAAACCTTTGTACAGAGAGACTGAATACACTTGAGGATGGTGTCTAGTAGGTAATTCAAACTCTCTATATATATGTCAAGTGAAACGGCATAATATATATATTGTGTGTATTTAGGCAAGATTTTTTCATTTATGCAAACATTGTTAAAAATAACAGAATTTGTCTGTTTAATTATACCTTTTTTATTTTTTTCAATTTTTCTGATGGTCTTTTTTGTATTAAAATAAAAAAAAAATTAACAAATGTTCCATAAAAACGCAATACTCTAAAATTAATAACATCGCATATGAAACCAGTGGTAACATTTAAAAATGCTTAACGTAATTCGATTTTGTTCTGTGATGCCACTCTGGTGTCACTGAATTTAAATTGTCAACGACTTTCCTGGAACAATGTGAAAAACGTTCTCTGCGTGTTTCTGCGCCATCTTTTAAAAAATTCTCTTCTTTCTCCAGCTTTTTTGTTCATTTCAGATAGTGTCTAGTAGGTAATTCAAACTCCTCTATGCCCGTAAAACAAAATGACCAAAATTGACCAAAATTAACTTTCAAAAAGCGATGCATATTTTTCTGTTTCAGGTATTGTTGCTAGTCTGTCGATTTTGGCCATTGGTTTTAAGGTGATGCACAATAACTCTTTGCCTGTTACACAAATCGAACCAGGGACGAATAACTTCACTTGTAGTAAATACAGGTAAGTACTTCAGGTGATTTTAGAAATCAGTGCAAGAGTTAGGAATGGATGGGGAACTTCTGCAATTACGAACCGACATGAATGCTACCATTGTCGACCAGGAGAAAAGTCTATCAGGCATGTCTATATTATGTCATCTGGATCTCGGAATCCGGGATTTATGATACTTTTCTCTCAGATGGGTTGCTGGATAATCAGTGAAGAATGCTCAAAAATATATTTCTATGTATAGGATCCATTCGCAAACTAATTGACCGATCATTATGAATTTTAAAAGACAGGTGTTAGGGGTTGTAATGTGGGTTATATTTAGTTTAGTCACCAAAGACCAAATTAGTGTATGGAAGAAGGAGGGGGGGGGCGGGTAAAAAAATTACCTTCTTTCATTCTTGCTAATATTTGTTCCAAAAACTACACTGAAACTATGTTAAGCAATTGATGACTTTTTTTTTTTTTGCTTTTTTTTTTAAAGGGAGAGGGGTCAGTCGAGGGGAGGAGTATGCTTAAAAAGTAAGGTAACTGAAGGTGTGTAAAAAGAGAGAGAGAGAGAGAGAGAGAGAAGTTTTAAAAGAAAGATGTTACACACACTTTTAAAAATTCTCCTTTTCCTTAGCTACTACATCAAGATGTAGGGGAGGGCGTCATTCCTTTCCATAAATTGCTGCACTTACTTTGGATTCTCACCTTATAATTCTGAGTTTTTAGTATTTGTTTGAGTCTTTGGTATGATTTGACTGGGGATTGAACCCTGAACTTCTGGTCCATTAGTGAACACTTTAACCATTATCTCTATTTATAATAGGTCAAGTATGTTTATATATTTCTATGTAGAGGATTCATTCCTAAACTAACCGATCAGTATCAATTTTAAAAGACAGCTGATATGTGTAAGGGGTTATAATGTGGGCTATATTTAGTTTAATGCAAAGGGGGAAAGAGAGAATGTAAGCCCTTTGTGAAAATTCAGATACCTTCGATTTTTTTGAAATTTTAACTATATATTAGACATAAATGAATAAATTTTCCCCAAATGTCAGTTTCTTTGGAGTATTTCAAAAGGGTTTTAGGGGGAATATGGGAACAACCTCCGATTTGAAAATTCAAATATTTCAGATTTGCATTGAATTTGATTCATAATCAGTAGAAACAAATTAAGCAAGATTTCCTGAATTTCAACTTCTTAAGATCCCTTAAGCCTTAAATTTTAGACATTTTCTAGAATCAAAATCATGTAATAGATATTGATCCAAATTAGAATAAGGATTCTAGATGTAAGGTTTAGTAGCATTATGTCTTGATTTTAATCTTCATATCGGACATAAAAGTGTTCTGTTCGGGCAATCAATTTTATCTATCCTGGGACGGGTATTCTTCTAGTCCCTGATACTTTTTAATTTATTTTCTAATTTCTTTCCGTTCTTTTCTTTCAGTTCGTGTTATACGTGTACAGGAAACGACGATTGCGGATTCTGTTACAGTCCTGTTGATACCACATCTGATAACAGTAGCTGCGTTCCTGTCAACAAAACCTTTGATGCTTATTCTACGAGCGGACGTTGTTCCTCACCTGGAACTTTAAACAACACCAACTCGGAGTTCCTCTACAACTATTGTCCGACCTCTTATTCTTGGATGGCCATTTTGGGATTAGCTTTGTACCTGATGTTCTTTGCACCAGGTAAACTTCTTTTTATCGTTCAAATCTAAGCCATTTTTTTTTTCAGCTATATTATGGTGAACTGTTGCTACCAGACCAGCTGCTTGACCCAAAATGCACCAAACATTGATGTTTTATCGTTTTTTTCTCTTTGCAAAAGTCAATCATGTTCTGCAAAATCCAAAACAAAAATATAACAATTTCCCTCCTCCCTCTTTCCACCCTCTCCCCCCCTTCACTCAACCAAACATCATGAATAAATATTTGAACATATAAAGAACTTGAAGCATAAAACTTTTACCAAAATGACCAGATTCGGCATTAAATAACTCGAAAAGGGTTGATATGCCATAAAATAACCAAACCAAACCCCACTCTTCATCATATTTGATCTGTCCCACCCAAAAGCTCCCCCCTCCCACACACTCTACATCTAGTTTAAAGCATTTTCGCTTGGATATCCCATGGGAGTGGTGTAGACTGAGGAAGACCTTGCTTGAGTGTGTAAGAAGTGACATGACTGCATGCAACTTGACGAATGTCAACTCTTTTGAATCGGACTGCATGAATAGCAAGCATGAAACATTGCCTGATGTTGCCCACCCTGGAGTCTGATACACTCGAAGCACCCTAAATATCAAAACCAGATGATGATGATGATGATGATGATGATGAGTGACGTGCATTTCTGCACATTGCTTGAACCACTCTTTTGCCACTACTTTATGCAAAGCCCACCAGACATCATCCCTTGGCATTCTGTCAAACGCTTTCTTCAAATCCACAAAAGCAAAATACAGGTTCTTCTTCTTACCAAGATACTTCTCTTGCATTTGTCTCAGGATAAATATAGCATTTGGTTTAATCAGGAATGTGAGTTCTCCATCTTTTACCAATTCAAACAAAGCGGAATCCTGCTTCTTTTTTTAAAATAAAAAACACCAAATTGCTAGAGTTTTACATCCTTATTGACTCGATTGTATTTCCTTTTCTTCCTTTCTCTCGCGTAACCTTTCTTTCTATTTTCCGATATTTTCTCTCTTCCTCTGTTTGTCACGTTTTATCTTTCCTTGCTTCTTCTTCCTTTCTCTTCTCTCTGAAAATATTAATTTTGCCATACTTCAAACGACTCATGGGTAGGTGAGGTAGAAGACTTTTGTTTCATCAATGAATAAGTTCCTGCCTCCTTTAAAACATATCAGTTGATACTTTCAATATGAAAAAAAGCTTTCGAAGATAGCATCTTTCGCTAAATTATCCCCCTCCCCCCCAAAAAAAATCAGATTCTACTTTTTTAGGCAATTATGAGTAAACACCCTGAAACTTGGTGGAATGACGAAAAAAAGAAACAATTATTTTAGAATTTAGAGTTGGTGATCAGTTTTGGCATATGAATTTAATGTGAAATCATCCCTCATTTCTGGGCCATTCTAGCATTTTAGGGCAGTTAGCATTTCTTTTTTTTTTGCTATCGGAGATAAATTCTGTGTATTCTTTTATTTTTCTAATTAAAAGATTACATGCAGTTTTTACAAGGTTTTTTGTTTGGGGAGGGTGATTACCAATCGAACTTAGGGTTAGTGATAGGGTTAAGAAAGGTTTTTATGGGGGGGTGCACTTAGACTTATATTTAGTGGTAGTTTTTTTTTTTTACCAACCTTTCGACATGGAACTCTCCCCCCCCCCCCCCCCAAAAAAAAAGATGCACAGAATTTATCTACCATAGCAAACATTTTTTTTTGGTTAACTGCTCTATAAAGCTAGAATGGGTAGGAAACGGGGATATCATTTTATGTAAAATTTCATATGTGCGGGGGGGGGGGGGGAAGGGGAGCATAACCCTCCCCAGATTGGGAAATTCATCTTGGTTTCAGATTATTTTGCAATTAGCCACTCACATCCCCGTTTAATACATTTTCACTTGGACCAAAGAAAAGAAATTGAGTATGTTTATCATTCATATTTCTTGATTGTCTATTGTTGATATTTTTTTATCAGGAATGGGCCCAATGCCGTGGACGGTGAACTCTGAAATTTATCCGATGTGGGCTAGAGGAACGGCAAATTCTGTGGCCACTGCTGTCAATTGGATTTGTAACTTGTTCGTTTCAATGACTTTTCTCACACTCACACAAGAACTTTCAAGATCAGGTAAGTAAACTCAATCCTTACTATAATCAAGCTTTTGTGTCTGCATATTTTTGTAACCAAAAATCGGAATATTATTTAAAAAGAAACATTTTGTTAAATAACATTGATCATTATATTTAATTACACCAGTAAATAAATATAATAACTAGTTTTATTTATGTTTAAAAATTCTTTAGATGAGTATTGATAATTTCGGATTATTCGGACAACTATTCTCATCTCAGATGTTATTTGATGATAAGCGTAGTCCCAATAATTCAAATAATGACCTGTGTTATTTCATACCATGTTACTTTTAAATAATCGTCTGACCTTTTGTTACAAACATATGCAGACACAAAAGATCCATTATAGTACATTTAATGGAATGTATAGCTTTAGAAGGGCCCATTATCTCCTTTAGAAAGGCCCATTATTTCTTTTAGAAGGGTCAATTATCTCCTTTAGAAGGGTCCATTATCTCTTTTAGAAGGGCCCATTATTTCCTTTAGAAGGGTCCATTATCTCCTTTAGAAGGGTCTATTATCTCCTCCCTTAACCTTTTTCCAAGGTTTAAGAATCAGTTTAATTATAGAACTTAATCAACTTCCTCTAAGAAAGAAAAGCACAAAGAAAACTCCAAAGTTCCTCAACCCAGAATTAGCACCATTCAGATTCCCCAACTTATCTTTTCACCCTAAAAAGAGAGATCAACGCATGCGAAAAAAAAACTAGACTCAGCATTGAACAACACCTGCCGCTTGATCACTGTCTGTCTGAAGCCTACCAATCTGAACAACCTGCATCTCCTCACTAGCATTGCCCCTTCAGATGTGAGATGGGAAGTTGCCAGCCGAGTGAAGATCACAAAGGCTATCAGTGATGAACGCCCATCTCCTTCATGGACGTGAACCACTGGTCCAATGACTGAAGTTAAGCAGAAGCTTCCTCAGCCATGTCAAACTCCTAACAATATCTCAGGAAGAAACCAGACTACAGCTTTGAGCCAGATGGCTAGAGAATGACCTCCCTCATACTGACATAGAAATCTCCCCCTCTGAGGCCCTTCGTCCTGGTTCAGAAGCACCCTGGCTCCAGTGGAAATTACTCAACCGCCTGAGAATGTGAATGGGGCGATCAAAAGTTGCTATGGCCAGATTGGGCTACAAAACTGACCCAACCATCTACGAAGGTGGAGAGGAGGACCATACAATGCAACTGCTTTGCCTGCCCTCTACTGTCCAACCGGTGCAGCTTGAAAGATCTTACAGGGTACAACAATTATGCAAAAAACTGCATAAAAAAGAGGGAAACTGTTGCATGACCACATGCTTCAAAAACACGCAAAGAAGAAGACCCTAAAAAGAACTACGTAATTTTTTTTTTGTACGTATTATTACACAACTGTGTTCGGAGAAATACTTGCTATTGTTCATAGTGAGTTATTACCGGTTTGTGGTTGCTGATTGAACCAACCAATTACCCAAGTCTCCTAAGTTTCATCAACACCAAAAAGGGTTAGGTAGAATGTATGGGTATAGTAGTTTGTTAAACTGGAAAATATGGGAGGTAGCTCCATCATGAAAGGGGAAGTTCAGGGGACAGTCACATAGCAGGCGAAAATAAGGGCGTGGTTCGATATGACTCGTGTCTAGATATATAAAGGGTCGATATGACTTGTGTCTAGATATATAAAGGGTCGATATGACTCGTGTCTAGATATATAAAGGGTCGATATGACTCGTGTCTAGATATATAAAGGGTCGATATGACTCGTGTCTAGATATATAAAGGGTCGATATGACTCGTGTCTAGATATATAAAGGGTCGATATGACTCGTGTCTAGATATATAAAGGGTCGATATGACTTGTGTCTAGATATATAAAGGGTCGATATGACTCGTGTCTAGATATATAAAGGGTCGATATGACTCGTGTCTAGATATATAAAGGGTCGATATGACTCGTGTCTAGATATATAAAGGTTCGATATGACTCGTGTCTAGATATATAAAGGGTCGATATGACTCGTGTCTAGATATATAAAGGGTCGATATGACTCGTGTCTAGATATATAAAGGGTCGATATGACTCGTGTCTAGATATATAAAGGGTCGATATGACTCGTGTCTAGATATATAAAGGGTCGATATGACTCGTGTCTAGATATATAAAGGGTCGATATGACTCGTGTCTAGATATATAAAGGGTCGATATGACTTGTGTCTAGATATATAAAGGGTCGATATGACTCGTGTCTAGATATATAAAGGTTCGATATGACTCGTGTCTAGATATATAAAGGGTCGATATGACTCGTGTCTAGATATATAAAGGGTCGATATGACTCGTGTCTAGATATATAAAGGGTCGATATGACTCGTGTCTAGATATATAAAGGGTCGATATGACTCGTGTCTAGATATATAAAGGGTCGATATGACTCGTGTCTAGATATATAAAGGGTCGATATGACTCGTGTCTAGATATATAAAGGGTCGATATGACTCGTGTCTAGATATATAAAGGGTCGATATGACTCGTGTCTAGATATATAAAGGGTCGATATGACTCGTGTCTAGATATATAAAGGGTCGATATGACTCGTGTCTAGATATATAAAGGGTCGATATGACTCGTGTCTAGATATATAAAGGGTCGATATGACTCGTGTCTAGATATATAAAGGGTCGATATGACTCGTGTCTAGATATATAAAGGGTCGATATGACTCGTGTCTAGATATATAAAGGGTCGATATGACTCGTGTCTAGATATATAAAGGGTCGATATGACTCGTGTCTAGATATATAAAGGGTCGATATGACTCGTGTCTAGATATATAAAGGGTCGATATGACTCGTGTCTAGATATATAAAGGGTCGATATGACTCGTGTCTAGATATATAAAGGGTCGATATGACTCGTGTCTAGATATATAAAGGGTCGATATGACTCGTGTCTAGATATATAAAGGGTCGATATGACTCGTGTCTAGATATATAAAGGGTCGATATGACTCGTGTCTAGATATATAAAGGTCGATATGATTCGTGTCTAGATATATAAAGGGTCGATATGATTCGTGTCTAGATATATAAAGGGTCGATATGATTCATGTCTAGATATATAAAGGGTCGATATGATTCATGTCTAGATATATAAAGTATTTTAGCTGCACTAGATCAGACACAATGATTGGTGCCATTTTGTACAAAGATAAATTAAACAGATATGTCAATGTTTTTGAATTTTTTAGATGAGGATTGATAATATGTATTATTTGGATTTTTCGGACTATTGTTCTCATCTTGGGTGTAAATTCTCACAACGTTTTGGCTGATATAACACTCTTTTTGTTTCAGAAACATATCACACATTTTGAATTATAATGACTATGATGTGTGCAAAGAACCAACAAAAACATTCTTTCCACCATTCACCAATAAGATCCATTGTCAAGATACACCTGTAGAAAGTCGGAGGTTTTATCAGCCGAAACATTGTAAGAATAACCCCCAAGATGAGAACAATAGTCAGAATGATCCGAATAATACAGATATGTCAATGTCTGAAGATTGTTTTGTTTGCATCCGTCTGTCTCAGCAGTCCATGCAGTTCTGTGTCTCGGATTATTCCGTTGCCGAATTGCAGCATCTTCTGTGACTGTGGAAGCCTATCTGGGATCGGCAGACTCTGTTGCTGACAGATGTAGGTGGTGTTTGGTTGCAAAAGCTCTGTTTCAGCCCTCTGCCATCTGTGCTCTCTCCTCTCCCTCCACTGCTGCTCTCTCCTCTCCTCCCTCCACTGCTGCTCTCTCCTCTCCTCCCTCCACTGCTGCTCTCTCCTCTCCCTCCCTCCACTGCTGCTCTCTCCTCTCCCTCCACTGCTGCTCTTTCCTCTCCTCCCTCCACTGCTGCTCTCTCCTCTCCTCCCTCCACTGCTGCTCTCTCCTCTCCCTCCCTCCACTGCTGCTCTCTCCTCTCCCTCCACTGCTGCTCTTTCCTCTCCCTCCACTGCTGCTCTTTCCTCTCCCTCCACTGCTGCTCTCTCCTCTCCCTCCCTCCACTGCTGCTCTCTCCTCTCCCTCCACTGCTGCTCTCTCCTCTCCCTCCCTCCACTGCTGCTCTCTCCTCTCCCTCCACTGCTGCTCTCTCCTCTCCCTCCACTGCTGCTCTCTCTTCTCCTCCCTCCACTGCTGCTCTCTCCTCTCCTCCCTCCACTGCTGCTCTCTCCTCTCCCTCCCTCCACTGCTGCTCTCTCCTCTCCCTCCACTGCTGCTCTTTCCTCTCCCTCCACTGCTGCTCTTTCCTCTCCCTCCACTGCTGCTCTCTCCTCTCCTCCCTCCACTGCTGCTCTCTCCTCTCCTCCCTCCACTGCTGCTCTCTCCTCTCCTCCCTCCACTGCTGCTCTCTCCTCTCCCTCCCTCCACTGCTGCTCTCTCCTCTCCCTCCACTGCTGCTCTTTCCTCTCCCTCCACTGCTGCTCTTTCCTCTCCCTCCACTGCTGCTCTTTCCTCTCCCTCCACTGCTGCTCTCTCCTCTCCCTCCCTCCACTGCTGCTCTCTCCTTTCCCTCCCTCCACTGCTGCTCTCTCCTCTCCCTCCCTCCACTGCTGCTCTCTCCTCTCCCTCCCTCCACTGCTGCTCTCTCCTCTCCCTCCCTCCACTGCTGCTCTCTCCTCTCCCTCCACTGCTGCTCTTTCCTCTCCCTCCACTGCTGCTCTCTCCTCTCCCTCCCTCCACTGCTGCTCTCTCCTCTCCCTCCCTCCACTGCTGCTCTCTCCTCTCCCTCCCTCCACTGCTGCTCTCTCCTCTCCCTCCCTCCACTGCTGCTCTCTCCTCTCCCTCCCTCCACTGCTGCTCTCTCCTCTCCCTCCCTCCACTGCTGCTCTCTCCTCTCCCTCCCTCCACTGCTGCTCTCTCCTCTCCCTCCCTCCACTGCTGCTCTCTCCTCTCCCTCCACTGCTGCTCTCTCCTCTCCCTCCCTCCACTGCTGCTCTCTCCTCTCCCTCCCTCCACTGCTGCTCTCTCCTCTCCCTCCCTCCACTGCTGCTCTTTCCTCTCCCTCCACTGCTGCTCTCTCCTCTCCCTCCCTCCACTGCTGTTCTCTCCTCTCCTCCCTCCACTGCTGCTCTCTCCTCTCCCTCCCTCCACTGCTGCTCTCTCCTCTCCCTCCACTGCTGCTCTTTCCTCTCCCTCCACTGCTGCTCTCTCCTCTCCCTCCCTCCACTGCTGCTCTCTCCTCTCCCTCCCTCCACTGCTGCTCTCTCCTCTCCTTCCCTCCACTGCTGCTCTCTCCTCTCCCTCCCTCCACTGCTGCTCTCTCCTCTCCCTCCACTGCTGCTCTCTCCTCTTCCTCCACTGCTGCTCTCTCCTCTCCCTCCCTCCACTGCTGCTCCCTCCTCTCCCTCCCTCCACTGCTGCTCTCTCCTCTCCCTCCCTCCACTGCTGCTCTCTCCTCTCCCTCCCTCCACTGCTGCTCTCTCCTCTCCCTCCCTCCACTGCTGCTCTCTCCTCTCCCTCCCTCCACTGCTGCTCTCTCCTCTCCCTCCCTCCACTGCTGCTCTCTTCTCTCCCTCCACTGCTGCTCTTTCCTCTCCCTCCACTGCTGCTCTCTCCTCTCCCTCCCTCCACTGCTGCTCTCTCCTCTCCTCTCCCTCCACTGCTGCTCTCTCCTCTCCTCTCCCTCCACTGCTGCTCTCTCCTCTCCTCCCTCCACTGCTGCTCTCTCCTCTCCTCCCTCCACTGCTGCTCTCTCCTCTCCTCCCTCCACTGCTGCTCTCTCCTCTCCCTCCCTCCACTGCTGCTCTTTCCTCTCCCTCCACTGCTGCTCTCTCCTCTCCCTCCCTCCACTGCTGCTCTCTCCTCTCCCTCCACTGCTGCTCTCTCCTCTCTCTCCACTGCTGCTCTCTCCTCTCTCTCCACTGCTGCTCTCTCCTCTCCTTCCACTGCTGCTCTTTCCCTTCCTCCCTCCCCTCGCAGCATGCCTTTACAGCTCTTCTCCAGTAGCTGCGATCTTCAGCCACCGACTCCCAGCCTGTTGGATCGATGTTCCCTCGTGTCTCGTTTGCAGACATCCTTGTAGCGTAGGACAGGTCTTCCTGCTGATCTGAAGCCGGTTGCGAGCTCGCCATAAATATCCTTTGGGATCCTCCCATTTTCCATTCGCCTTGCATGGCCGACCTACCGAAGTTGTCATTGAGTGAGCAGAGCGAACATGCTTGGGATGTCTGCCTGATCAAGGACGTTTTTGTTTGAGACATGGTCCTGCCAGGTGATTCCTGCGATTCTTCTGAGGTTGCGAAAATTGAAGGTGTTGAGTCTGTTCTCCTGGCAGAAATAGAGGGCCCATGATTCACTGTTGTAGAGCAGCATGCTGAGGATGCAGACCCGGTGCACCTTCATCTTAGTATTGGTGGTCAGCTGAAGATTATATTTAGTCGATATCAAGGGTGGTGACTGTCTGTAAAAAAACATTCTTTCACCCTTGTTGAACTTTTGTCACATGGGTACAATTTTTGAGTGCAAGATTACGATTTTTTTTTATGAAAAGATTTGAACTTTGATTCAGTTTTAACAGATACCACAAAATGATTATTGATTTGTTCAAAATGTTATTCTTATCAAAAAATGAGTTTCAAGCAGCCAAGGAAAAATGTAATTTGATGACAAGTTTTTAACTTATGACAAGTTTATTTTATGTACTAACGAGTCACCGTTTATCAAGGCCCAAAGGCCACTCGAGGATAAGCTTTAATGGATTAGTCAGGTGAATGGTGAGACACCACCGTGAGGATTGGTGACGATGGTTGAAACTGGGCAGAATTTGATTATTTAAGAGGACGGATCATCAAGAAGAATTTGTTAACATTGGACTTGGAAGCAGCCCCGTGGTATTGTGTTCCACAGACAGATAGTTCTTGGAAAGAAACTTTGCTCATGGAAGTTTTGTTTAGTTTTAGATACACAGAGGAAGAAAGGGAAATTATTTTCTGTGGTTGTAGCTCAGCGAGTTTTTGTCGTGAATATTTTACATGAGGGGAACCATAAATTGGAGCTCAGTCAATGGATAGATAGAGTAGAAAAAGGGTTGATATACCGTAAACCAAAACAACCAAATCACTTTGGTGATCTAACGGGAATCGGTGTGTCAACATGATCATGCTGTATAACTGATAAAAAAGAAAGGGGGCGGGGGGGGGGGAGGTGAAAGTTCAAATTGGCTGAAAGAGAAATTAAAACTTAAAATTAATAGTGATTAGAGTAGAGAGACAGAGTCAAGTGTTAGATGCAAATGTTTATCCAGTTGCCTTGTACTTTGTACGGCTCTCAAACAAAAATATCAAAAGTACTAAGATACGAAAAGGAATACTATGCACAATTGACGCATTTATTACAGTTGATAAATAAAAAAGACGTAAATGCAACATTATACATAGCATCCATAAAGCACAGTCCGTACTCACATAGTGGTTGCTCTCTACTTTGGGTTGGGGTATTTGTACCTAAATCTGGATAGGATAGGGAAATATGTGCAGAGCAGGAGACTTTGTTGTTTTGGTCACACTAAAAGAACGGATGAGAGTGCTTGAGTTAGTAGATGTAGAACAGTTGAAGTAGCATGGTCAGTTGGCAGTGGAAGGTCAATGGAAACCATGGAAGAAAGTTGTAAGCGAGGATTTGAAAGAAAAACGGATAAATAAAGATCTGGCCAGAGATAGGTCAGTCTGGAAGTCAATTCCTAAAAGCTGGTCAACAAATGTAAAACAGACGTTAAACCGAATCTGATGATAATAATGATATTCTCCATTATGCTGGACGTTAAGTCACAGACATCCGATGCTACTGACATCCTGATTCTCTCTACCCTTTTCTGGGGGACAACGAAGGGTCATAACTTGCTTGTGTCATGTGACCGGTATAATCGGGGATTTGTTTCTTCCTTACACAGAGCTAAGTAAATTTGCTTGCATGGGATAAATTGAGTGAAATAAACTACCGAAGTCCAGAGATGAAAACTCTTTTGGATTGAACAGCCTAAAACTGGTTCCCCAACATTTTTTTGCAATGATGACTCTTTCTTTTCAACAGCACCATATTTTTTACAACCCTAAAATGAGACCAGATTCTTAAACTAAAAGAGAGCAACTTAAATGAAATAATATGAAATAAACTTAAATGAAATATGAAAAATGTTGTAAATAAGAAAAACTGAAATAAATTATGTTGAAAAAAAAAACAGAAAAAAAAACTTTCAAACTCGACAGACCTGAGAAAGGAAAATAACCCAATTATGTACTTTCATTTTAAGTGATTCTTTACCCAGGGTGACCCAAAATAAAAGCCACTCATGAAATCATTCATAAAATTCACAATTCTTTCTGAAATCCAACCATATTTGGTAAAAATCAACTTCCGTCTATGTCTGACTTGTCCACCAAGTTTCAATCATGGCTGTCCAACAGTCTTTGTTTTATCACCGTTCAATGATTAAGTGTGTCAGAGTTATTGACAATTTTGCACGTCATATCGAAGTGTGCTTATCATTGAACGGTGATAAAACAAAGACTGTTGGATATTCATGATTGAAACTTGGTGGACAAGTCACGCATAGACTGAATGCAGAAAGAATCATAAATTTTATGAACGATTCCATGTGTGGCATTTTGTGAGTAGTCACCCTGTACATCCTCTGATAAGAATGGATCATCCTCTTTCTGGCTTTGCGACACCAAGAAAATCGTTTGCCAGCCCCAAGGTTGGGACCCTCAGGTCTAAAAGACAGCTAAGACACAAATAACATTTTATTCAGGGGTGAAAGTTGCAAAACTGCAGTTGTAATGGGGGGTCCACCAAATCAATCATGTGGATCACATGGCGTGAAGTTGTCTGGCTGGATTTAAAACTACATTCGACCAGAGTATTGCTTGGCAAGACAAATAACTTTAAAAATCCTTCCTATCCATTGTTTCCAACCCTCTCATAGTATTGTTCAGCATCCAACTGACAACATCATTAAGCCTTATCCTCGAGTGGCTTTTGGCCTTGGTGTAAACATGAGCAAAGCAGCACGTTTAGTGGGGTGTATAGATGCATGCCATAGACGACAGACTTGCAATGGGAGAAGTATTTAGCTAAAAGAAAAAGAGACTACTTTGATGTCTCTACTTGTAAAGCTTATTGCCTCTTCAAATGGGATTTCATGCTGAGAAATCACACCATTTAAAGTTCTTGAAAAAGTAATGTCCCTTTAGATATGAGGTTCAATGCTGTTATTATGATCCACTCGAGATTTTCCAAAATGTATTTCTGGTGCTACCAGATCAGGCTGCCTGAAGATATCGGCTTCCTGACCCAAAATACACCAAACATTGATGTTTTATTGTTTCTTTTTCTCTTTGCAAAACTCAATTATGTTCAGCATAATCCAATACAGACAACAACTTCCCTCTCCTCTCTTTCCCCTCCCCCCTTTCACTCAACCAAACACTATGAATAAATACTTAAACAAATAAAGAACTTGAAGCATAAAAACTTTCACCAAATAACCGGATTCGACATTAAATGATGCAAAAACGGTTGATATGCCGTAAAACAAAACAATCAAACCAAAATTTATGTCCATACCAGATGGTTGTCTTCATGGTCAGTCAGTTTTTATGTCCATATGTAAACTTGTCTTTGGATCTCTATGCTGTTAGCATTTAAAGATTGAGATGAACACATTTTAATATTTCACTCTTTTTGAAAACTCCACTCACTAAACATCAATTATCACACTAACTTCTTGGACTAATGCACTGCTTCTTGGACTCATGACTTCTCATTGAAAGCTCATTGGTCCCATCAGTGGCCATTACTGAACACCACAGGGCTATGAGAAGCGTCTTTGCGGTGTTCAATAATAGCCACATCCACATTAAACTCGATCATATGTCACATCTAGCTCTCATGCAGAGGCCGATAGTCTCAAGTGGTCTCTCTCTGTTGTTGTCCAGATCATATCAATATATATTTCGGCAGAGGGCCAGAGGAATTTCAGTTAGGTTAGTGTGCTTCTCAAAGACAGATGGTCCGTTGGGCATTAAACTAATAGATTATGTTCAGTTGAAGGATGTTTTGGTCTGTTGTTTGGTGGAGAAGAAGCATTGTAACCTCAAAAAAAAGTGTTGTTATTTGGTTTAAACTAGAGTTATGCTTTTGTTTGAAGGAAGAATTCTTTTGTTGCAGTAGTGTCAGCGATCACATGATTGCCACTGCGACTGGTGTCAGAATCGAGCACTGGATTTGGACGAAGACAACACATAGACGATCATGGCCTGTGCAGTAAACACACACAGTGAATGCACGTTGAATGCACAGTGAATGCACACAGGCCCTAGTTCACATCCGTAAATAGCGACTCTCAACTAGAAAAAAGAAGGGATACAAGCAAGAAAATGAAAAAGATGAACATGATGGAGGCATAAAGTTTGCCTTTGAATAAAAAATTATTATATTTTGTTTTGCTATGCATAGTTTTATTATTTGGTATTAAACATTGCCAATTTTTTTATTTGCATTTTTTTTTTGCAGGAACATTTTTGCTGTTTGCCATCATTGCTATCCTGGGGCTGATCCTATTGGCTATGTGTCTACCAGAAACGAAAGGTCTGCAACTTGAAGAAGTCGAAACTCTCTTCCAAAACCGTTCCCTTTGTTCTTTTTATCGAACAAAAAAATACAAAAATTTAGTTCATGAAACCATGTAACGCCATCTGCGGATTCTCCATTTTTTTTAATCATAGAAATTATCATATTTAATGTACAGATTTTATAAATCATTCAACTTGAAACATTGAACAAAAATATATCTAATATATAAAGCAAAGCCAGTCTCTTTGTCGTTTTGTGCATTATCATCTACCGCATACAGATTCAATATTTAATCCTGTATTGCCAGAATGAAGCAGATTGGGACCTGTTCTAAATATGTACAATTGATTTTATCGAATACATGCTTATATATATCATACAATTATGTGCAGATTAGCCATCAGTACTGGTGGTTTCTGGGACAATAGGTAAATCAAACTTATTGGTCTAAATACAACCACTTGATAAGTTTAGGCCAGCCACTGAAAGGGTGGTATCCAAACCCATGAATTTTATTTCCTGATTGCCCCTGAAACCGCTGGTATAAAAAAATGGTTAATCAGCACACTTGTATGATATTATAAATAAACATATTCTGCTCTTACTAAAGCAGTAGTTGTGCACTGTCATTATTTCTTCATATACATCATACTATATATACTAGAAGAATACCCATCCCAGGAAAGGTATATTTAATTCCCCTAAACAAAAGTTTTGCACCACTTTTATGTCCCCTTACGAAGATTAAAGACAATGCTTCTAAATCTTATATCCAAAATACCTATTCAAATTTTGATCAAAATCCATTACATTATTCGATTCTAGAAAATGTATAAAATGTCTCAACTTTAAGGGGTCTTAAGAAGATATTGAAATTCAGGGAAACTTGCTTAATTCGTTTTTAATGCAAATCTGATATAATTGAATTTTCAAATGAAAGGTTTCTCCCCTATTATGCCCCATAAAAACCCTTTATAAATACTCAAAAGAAACTGAGATTTGGGGAATATTTATTAATTGTTGTCCAATACCTATTGTTAAAATTTCATTAAAGTCAGAGGTATCTGAATTTTCACAAAGAGCTTTCACTCCATCCCCTTTACAAAACTTAAACTAAATATAGCTTACATTATGACACCTTACACATGTTCCAAAGTTCATTGGAGCACAGTGGAGCAAGTGCTAGTGTTATTGCAAGAGTTATGAGTGGATGGAATACGTTCAGTGAACTTGTGTCATTACTAGCCAGCAGAGTGTTACCACTGTCAATCAAGTGGAAAGTCTATCAGGATGTATAATGTGAGTGTCAAAGACAGGTTTAGATCTGATGACTTCAGAGGAAGATTGAATGTGGACAGTATAGGGAGATGTGTGCAGGAGAGTAGACTTTGATCGTATGGCCAGCGTTGAAAGAATAGATGAAAGTTCAATAGATGTAGAACAGTCAAGGTGGTAGGTCTAGTTCACAGGGAAATGCCAAAGAAAACATGGGAGGAAGAGATAGGCTAGTTTGGAAGTCAATTTCTTAAAGCCATCCGACACATGTCAGCATGTAAAGTGGATGTTAAATCAAATATGATGATGAACTAGTGCCTGGTGACCCCTCGACGTAAATTCACTAGACCAACTCGACAATCAACTAAATCCCATTCATTCACTGTGGAGGTCCCCAGATGCCGGAGAGCCTTCTACTCAAATAGCTTCTTTCCTCGTGCTGCTGGCCTCTGGAACTCCCTCCCTGCCCCCTGTTTTCCCAACAGTACCGACATGCAGAGGTTTAAAACTAATGTAAACAGACATCTCGCTACACAGCTCCCAACTTAGGATGACACCCAACACCTACACCCTAATTCTCAGTAACCCCTTACGTCTACAGTGGTGGCCTGCCTTGTTTAAGGTGAAATATGTTAAAAAAAAAAAACAGTATAAACAAGAGTTTTTATTTGGAAATGCGTTTTTCATATGTTCATTCAGCTGTATAAGCACCCAATTTTAAATCCATAAAGAGACATATTCGTTTTATTTATTTAAATAATATTTAACCGACAATGATAATTATGTTTATGGAAGAAGGACGTCATTTATTTCTTAATAGCAGGGCTACCTGACGTTGCTCGGGAAAAAAGTGTAACATATTTATATTAAAACTTTTACCTCTCTCTCTCTCTTTTCCCTTACTCCGTTTAACTAAATCCCATCCATTCATTGTGGAGGTCCCCAGATGCCGGAGAACCTTCTACTCAAATAGCTTCTTTCCTCGTGCTGCTGGCCTCTGGAACTCCCTCCCTGCCCCCTGTTTCCCCGACAGTACTGACATGCAGAGATTTAAAACTAATGTAAACAGACATCTCGCTGCGCAGATCCCAATTTAGGTTGACCTCCCCCCCCCAACCTTCTCTCTTTTTTTTTTTTTTAAAATTCAAAGCTTTTCGACAAGTTGGATTGAGCAGATAATTATTTTATTTAATCGTTCAGGCAAAGGGTTTTCAGATTGTCTTTGACTAGATCCTCAAAACGGCATCATCCTATTGCCGCTGGTTCTCATTGAGCCTGGTCGGTACCAGGTAGGTGACCATTTGAGAATATCAAATACTGTAGGTGAAAGGATGACGACACCTCTCGGCATATTAGGAGAGTAGAAAGTAAACTTTTGGCAGCCTCGTACCTCTCGCCTCCCTTATTTTGTCTTTTAGTCTTCACATTCCATGAGCGATGTTTCTGACAAAGGGTGAAGAATTGCTGTTTTCTGGGACTACTTGTGAATTTATTATTCTCTAGAAACTTCCGAAAGAGCAATCTGGCTCAAGTCGACCAAGTATCATCAAAAGGTCTCTTTGATACACACGCACACAATTGAGTTTGAATTATCTACTAGACACCATCCTCGAGTGTCTTCGGTTTCTCTGTGCAAGAGTTTGTCAGGACAACTTGGCATGAGGATACTTCACCCGACAAGTAAACCGTGACCAAATATTAAAAATAACATAGTATTCAAAGCCCAAATAAGATCTCCTCGGTTTGGCTATGCACCAGCTTATAGAGATATGGTGCACCTTCTCCTAGTGATGTTACCTCAAGTAACAACACTTAGCTGGATACTCCACCAGACTAGATGAATTCTTGTCCTGAAATCCAGTAAGACCAAGAAGCCAAAAGAAATATATACTATAATTTAATCAACTGGTTAATTGGTGAGAGGAAAATTAATGTTCTTAACTTCTTTATGAACTCACCTTTGACCGGTAAAGAGAACTTTAATGGAATATTCGAATATCTAATTATCTCATAGAGAGGTCAAGTGTTAGCCCGATTAAGTGGCCTCTTGATTTTTGAGAACTTCGACTGAAGTAAAATGAAACACACGCAATGGTTGATAAGAACATTCATGTCACACTCCATGTGATTTCTTATGTCACATGATGCATGAGTGTTTGTTAATAAATGTTCTATATATGAGTAGATTCAATTTAAGAATTTCAGAAACACCAACGTACATAAATAAAGAACCATGAACATCATATTTAAATACAGAAAACAATACATGAACTCTACACCTGAAGAAGGCACATCGACCAAAATGTAGAATAAATATCAACATTGTTTAGGGAAATAGTCCAAAGAGAAAATTGAAAAAGAAACAACATCAAAAACGCAACCTCCGCTTGATAATAAAGACCAATCTGTATTTATTTGTATATTTGGTGCTTGTGCTGTTCAGCGGCCGTATGAAAAAATTATTTTTTTATAAAAACAATATTATATACTTATTAAGCATTATATTCTTATTCACTGTACAAAAAAGTAGAAAATATTTTCTACTAGAACTTTAATTACAAGTATTTTTCCATTCTGCGTATCATAACAGCGATTCGTTCACTAAGCCTCCATCTTCTTTCTTAAGAAGATTTCGAATTATCTGCCCTTGAAACAGCACAAGCACCGTATATTTTTATATTAATATATATATATCCGTCCTGTCACAAAAGTCAGTGAGTAAAAAAAAAATGTGCCTTTTTCTAGCTTCCAGACAAAACCCTTTCAAGTGGTGAGGGGAAACGAGAAAGCAAATAGCAAGTCAGACAACTCCCACCATTTGAAATGAATTTAGAAAGAAATCCTTCATTCTAAATAAAAAGTCAATAATCAGAAATGATCATAATTTATGCATAAAAAATAAATTACTCACATAATTCTATGATTTTATTTCGTTAGTGCGTACACTGGAGGAGCAAATTTTTTTTTTTCTCAGTCATTTTTGAGGGAGAGTGTACACTAGTGTAAATAATAAATGTTCACTTTAGAAAATTTTAATTTTCACCCGGTGAAAATGTTATTTTGTACTTTCTTATATCAAGTGATATCCCCCCCCCACCCCCGCCCTAAAAAACAAAAAAAAATTCAAATATATATCAGATTTGCATTGAATTTGATCCATAGTCATTGAACACTAATTAAGCAAGATTCCCTGAATTTGAATTTATTCTTGAGACCTTAAGCTTAAGCCTTGAATTTCAGACATTTTCTAGAATCTAAATCATGTAATGGACGTTGATCAAAATTAGAATAAGGATTGTAGACATAAGGTTTAGTATAATTATATCTTGATTTTAATCTTTGTAAGGGGACGTTAAAAATTCATATTTTTTTTGGGGGGGGAGAGGGAGAATTAATTTTTCCCTTTCCTGGGACGGGTATTCTTCCAGTGCTCCTGCATTTTGTAAAAAGAACAAAGTATTTGAATTGCATTTGGTCTGGCAGAAAGTTCTCTACATTTTTTAGGATTCAAGCAACATTAAATTTTCATTATCATTCTGATCTACCATCTGCCAATGAGGGCTGAACGTGATAAAAGATTTGTTAGGGGAATTAAGCCCCCTCCTCCTCCCCCCCCCCCCCCCCAAAAAAAGGGGAACTCTGGATTTGGACAAAAGTAAGAGTCAAGAGTGGATGAAGTGAGTTCAGTGAACTTCTGCCATCAGAAACACCGTTGGTTCCAGAGTTCGCAATAATGCACCTGAAGAAAATCGGAGGTTACATCGGCTGAAACGTTGTGAAAATAACAACCAAATTGAGAATAGTAGTTCAATTAATCCAACTAAATCGATAGTAAAAGTATCAAAGCAATCAGCTGACGAACGAACAAATAATAGAATTGTGCTTATTCAAAGAATAAGGGAAGAGAAAAAGGTTTGATGTGATATAAAAAAAAAATTACCGCCATTTTGAAATCAGCTAATTTTAAGCTAAATCAAGTGAAAGAGGAAACGTCATAGAAATTATGTTAAAAATGCTTCCACAATTAAACATTCTGCCATCATAAATTATTTCATACAAATTAAATTGACTCAGGTTTGTTAAAATGTTTGTTTGTTTTTAAACTTCTGGTAAAAATCCAGATTTTGTTTATGAAAACGTTCTTGATTGTACATTTAAAATTATTTTAATCTAAAATAATAAATTACTGAATAATTTAAAATGTTTTTGTTTTATTTTCTTATTTGTAAACTGGATTTATTTTCAATCTTGCGATATCAACTTGTTCATTGGGAAATGGTAGTGGTAGTGGTAAAGTGGCTACCAAAGTGACTTGGCATACCACGGTTAAATCAAGTCGGATCCAGAGCACCACTTTCACTGTGGATGTTGGCAACCTTCATATGGTCCCTCCTGTGAGTAACCGATTCTAAAAAGAAATTGGAGAGAACCAATGCCAACAACAGAATTAAGCAGCTTAAAAAATTAACACGCTGATTCATACGAAAAGAAAAAAGAAATATCCGATCAACGACAAACACCCCCCCCCATCTCTTTATTAATAAAACTATAAACCAAGATCACGTGTGTATGTGTCTTTCTCATCTAAACGTAACTTTGATAACTACACATTGAATTATTATTTTTCGTGTTTATAATATTTTAATTATTGGTTTACTTGAACTCACATTTGAACTTAATTCACGAATCATAGACATGCTTACTTTATTACATGTCGGTAACCTTAATGTGGTCCTTCCTGTGAGTGTTGGATTATGAGGGGCCTGTATTTCTGAAAACATGTAAGTTAGCTAGTATGAATTATGACCTGGCTGAAATCGTTGGATTGAGTGTAGAGTTAGACTGACATATATTTTGGATAAATAAATCTGTTCCCACGAGGGATTCATTCCCCATGGGGCGACGGATCGGACAGGGGGAGGTCAAAGATCAAAAGGTTAGGCACAAAGTGATTGGATGACGGAACAAAGGGACTGTGACATCACTTGTTGTTGACGAGAATCGAGATCAGTCACCGATGATACTCGAAGCGAGTGGATGTCCAAAGATAATGGTCTAAAACTTTAAGTTTGGGTCTCGAATGAGACAAGAATGAGCCACTCCATCCATCTCTCCTCTCATTTAGTCAGAAGGATACTTAAGTCAGAACCGAGAAGCAAATCAACTGGAAAACAGCGGCTCTCTCCCAGGCATTATCAGGAAAGAATGGATCAATAAATAACTTTTCATAACCCTCCCAACGGCTGCTTTCTGAATTCTTTCTTTGTCGTGTAAGGGAGTTGTATTCCCAGAAAGCAGATGCACCACAGAAGACGATGAAGAAATCTACACTGCGAAGAAGAGGGTAAGAAAATCTTTAAAAAATCCACGGTAACATTAGACAACCACGAAGAGAGTAAAATTTGATGAAAAAAAAAAGAACTGACAGTTTAAAGGCTTCGAAATGCTTAAAGAAAAAGTTTAAAAACGTTTCAGAATCAGCTTTTGATTTTGAGAAATGTTGATTTAAGGATTTTTCGTAACGCTCATTTTCATCGATAACGTAACATGAGTATCTGATTCTAAAAAGGAATCTGGGACACCAATGCCAGCAACAACAGAATCAAACGGGTTAAAAAACAACGTAACATGCTGATTTTTACGAAACAAAGAAGAACATACTCATTAAATTGATTGATGCAATTTCTAACTATGGTTGACTTTTTAAAAATAGTTCTCCGTAATCATCATCATAGTCGGTTTAATGTCTGTTTTAAAACATGCTGGCATGTGTTGGACGGCTTTTAGAAAATTAATTAAAAACTTACCTATCTCTGACTAGGTATTTATTTATTTCTCTTTTTCACAAATCCATCCTTATCACTTCCATATTTTCCTGGGCCTTCTATTGCTAACTGACCCTGCTACCTCAACTGCTCCTATATCTATTAACCCAAACACTCGCACCTATCTTTCAATGGAATTAAACCAACAAAGTTTCCTGTTCTGCACACATCTTATACTTTCCAGATTTAGCCTTCCTCTGAGGTCATCAGATCTAAACCCATCTTTAAAACTCACATTAGACATCCATCATATCAATCTCATATCATTTCTTTCCATGCAACACATATCCTCAACTCTCACTGGCCAGACTCAATTTCTATACGTCATCACACTGCATACACATGCCTGATAGACTCTTCCCTTATTCGACAGTGGTAACACTCTGCTGGTTAGTAATGACAAAAGTTCTCTGAACTTACTCCAGCCACTTCTGATTCTTGCAATCATACTAGCACCTGCTCCTCCCTGTGTTCCAATGATATCACCACGGTAACAAAACATCTAAACAACCTCAATAGCTTTGCTATTTAAATATACTTTTTCCACATCTGAGTTTTCATCTATCTCCATTGTCTTACACTTCTTGCACACAAACTGGTTATCCTCTCTCAACCGACCAATAATCTTCTTGTGTAATCAATGCTGACAAGTACCACAAAAAAAGGAGTTGCACCTGACTCCCTTTCCACAAACCGAGCAGGGGAACTTTCCACTAAAGACCCTTGATTCATTTGTTCCAAAAATGTGACATCTGTCATTTTTCACGGAGCAGATACCCCAGTATATAAATGTAAATAATTGGTTCTAAATCTGTGATGTTCCCTAACTTTTGGCACCCTAGGCAACTATCTATTTTGTCAAATAGTCAGTACCGCCCCTTATGGGATAGAGGTGGGAGGGTATAAATAATTAAAAAATAAATAAATAAAATAAAACAAACAAAAACAACAATGAAACACTAATTTTAAAAAAAATATTTTGTATTTGTCGGCACAAAGAATGAAAAGAATAAGAAATGTGAGGGTTCATTTGTGAAAACCTGTGAACTTCCATTGGCGTTTGAGGGTTGCCCCACATCCGGAAACTTCCTGTTTGAAAAGTGATGGCAACCTCTCGAGCAATTCCTCTATTTCGTTTGCACACACGGCTACCTGCATTTGTTTCAGGTATGACGAGATGTAGTCAGGACTTGCTCCCGTCGGGTGCACATTCAAGAAGCAACTGACCAAACCTGAACATCACAAAAAAACATAATATATAGGTAAGATTACACAGAAAGAAAAAGAAACCAATATCTTTTGCGGCACACCAACGCAATAGGTGATTTGTTTTTTCTGTTATACAATGTATTTATAGAATAGATATTTAATAAGTTCTCAGTTTGTGGTTTAACTTCCTGGTTTAGGTTGACGTTATAAAACTATTTAAAAAAAAAAGAAGACCTGTTGGGTCACTCATTCAGTTGTTTGAATCAGAAAAAAGTGAGTTTGCAAAGCCAGTTAAACATGAAAAACTAAAAAGACAAAATCCAAAATTAGTCACTTTCTGCTTGCTAAATTTCCTCTAATAACTATAACATAGACTTGTAAATTGGCAGACAGAACTCTGAAAATAATTTATACAGATAATTCCAGATCTTTTTAACTGTTTCCCTTTTTTTTTCTGACCAGATTTGACACAAATGCGACCATATTTTTGAATTATGTCAAAACTATTTTCACCTTTTATAGCTAACTAGACCACCCGTGACCCGTTGGGTCAGTTTGTTATATTAGCTATGGAATTCATGTATGAGCGTGACACTTGTGGCATAAAGAAAATAGTTTTTTTTTACATAACAGAAGCATTTCTATGAAAGTATATTAAAATGAAAAAAGAATATAGATAGATTTCTATGAGTCGTTCTGTTTATTATAATTGTTTTTTTTTTAAATTACAGTTACTGAATTATAAGTGGTTGGTTAGGGCGATTTGAGAAAGGAAGGGGGTACAGCAGGCTTTCTCGCGTACGTAACGAAAACAGAGGGAGTAGGAGTGGTGAAATCTATGAGAGGGAAAGTGGGAGGTGGTTTCGTTCACCAACCGCTAGTATGGCTGATATTAATAATGAGTGTTGTTTTTTTTGTTTGTTTGTTTTTGTTTTTTAAAAGGGAGGAGTTTTTTTGAAACTGCGACAGACTTTACGAAGTCCTCCCGTTGAATGTTTTTAGCCGTGAAGAAAACAAATAAACTATTTGATGAAATTAAATGAAATTGTTTAAAAATTTCCAGAATGAAAAATTTCATGCGTTCGTTAATCATAATAGAGAATAACGGAATTGGAATAACAGATTGAAGACGATGCTATTTACGCATGCACAACCAGATGTTGAAAACCGGAAAGCTGAAAGCTGATTGCAAACATACAAGAGCAATAGACTTTTAGTATTATATAGATTTATCTTCTATATAATAATACTTCCTCGCTTAGCTAGCACGATCAGAACGCTGTCAAAATGCATGCGTGAAATCAAAGGATGTAATTCACCCAAACTCAATACACTAGTAATAGCAATACAATTTTCTTTGTATGTCATTTAAACAAAAAAGCAGATGACAACTGATTATTTTTCAAGTTAATTACAAAAATTTTATCTAAGAAACTTATTAACCAAAATTTGTGGAAGAAGAAAAATGTGTAAAAATGATAATAGAACACAAAAGCAGAAAAAAGTGAAAATATGTTATCTATTTGTGAATTACAAAATGGTCTTTCTTGGCTTTGGCTAGGAGCAAAGTGTAGTATCTGTTCTGATACTATACTTCATCTTTTCTTTCTATCCTCGGTCAATGAAGGAGAAATCTTTCTAGACTAATGCAATTTTTATTTGTGTCCCAATCCAGAGTGCCCTTTTTTGGGTAAGTGGATTTTGCTGACATTAAAGACCAACTATGTATCTAACTCTTCCCTTGTGGGAAAGCAAATAGAGACAATCTCCTTGACGTTTTGGCTAAGATCAAAGTGTAGTATCTGTTCTGATACTGCATTTCATCTTTTCTGTTCTCGGTCAGTAAAGGAGAAATCCTTTTAGACTGAGGCAATTTTTATTTTTGTCTTAATCCAGAGTGCCTCATTTTGGAGAGTTGGATTTTCCCCATATTATAGATTGACCTTATGTCTAACTCTGCCCTTGTGGGGAGGAAAGTAAATAGGGACAAGCAAATGGAGTCATTTTCTTCTGCGCTTATCCTGTGCAGCATGGTCTGCACCGGATTTCTCCCTCCACCGTACATGGTTAAAGGCTTGGTCAGGATGAAGTCCAGCTGTCTTTAGATCTTGGTGTAGGGCATCCAACCCCTTTTGTTACGGTTGATTTTTCGGCCTTTTCCACAGCAGTCTCCATATTGATTCCCACTTTGCGGCAGTGTTGTTATTTGCATTTAATACAAGCCTGTCCTAACACAGACATTTTCTCTCATTTTGTCTGAGATTGGCGTAATATCGTAACGGTTGGGAATATCGACATTCCTCGCATTGTCAATATTCATTAGTCTATATTATAAGCATGCATTTTTTATCTGTAACTTATAGGTTACAAAACTACTCAACAGAATGGCACCAAATTCGACATGAAGCACCCTTCACATGCCAGATGTGTCATAGAATATTCTTATACTACTATTTTTACCATTATGATGGATAATACTAATCATCATATAAAATATGGATTAAATACTATTGGTCAAAATTCTACCGTATTTGCATGAAGCATCCTTGGCATAAAAGATGTATCATAGTCTAGATGTGATTACTAAACATATCTGTAATTTGATTGGCTCCACCCTTTAATCTTCTCTGCACCCACTCACTCACAGACGTGATGTTGCTAGTCTCAGTCTTTTCTATAAATACTATTATGGCATGTGTTCTTCAGAATTGTCTGATCTATTTCCAGCTTCCTTTGTTCCAGCTCGTTTGACTCGTTGGTTTAGTGGTCTTCATAAATTTGCTGTTCAGATACTTCGTTATAATACATCTTCCTATTCCAGTAGCTTAACTTGACAAGAACTGCAGACTTGTAGAACACTCTTCCTGCTGACTGTTTTCCTCCTATCCTAAGGTCAATAGGCATCTCCCGTCTTTGCGCTAATCATTTTTCATTCTTTTTAGCTCCTTACATCAAGTGGCTTCATGTCTTGTCTGGAGCGACTTCCATGAAATAAATTTTTTTTTAAATGAAAAAAAATCTACATCAGTGCAGATCTGATCAGTCTAGCGCTTTGGACCCTACTATAGGGTCTTTTATGAGAAAATTCTTCTTTGACGGCTTGGTATACATTGCTTTCAGGACCTTTTTCTGACGTGACCAAACCAAAAAGAAAAACCGTGATACTGTTTATATCCTGTGCATGAAATACTGTATTTTAGTGAAGGTGATTTAATAGCAACAACAGAATTTGTCGAGTTTGCAGGCGACGCTCGTACCTACGACACCATCGTCACTTTTACTATAAAGTCTACGTTGATTTAGTGCATGCGTATTGGAAGCACGACTATTATATTTACAATGCTGGTATACTTAACACATACTAAAATAGTGTATCTTATTTTGCCCGATGGTTCTTCTTATGGTGATTATTTTTGCAGACTTTTGCATTTTTGTCTAACCGTATTTGCTTCCTGAATTTGAATAAAACAAAACAAAAAAGAAAAAGCAAAGAAAACATCATTTGTGAACGTACCGATAAGTTTAAGTTGGTTTTGTGAGATGCTTAAGTTATTTCCGCTGCTTATTTGAGAAGTGGACACAACTGAAACTGATGTGGGATGTTCCGTAGAATTGGCAATCTTATGAGTTGAGACATCTTCGGAAGTGGAATCAAGGATCTAGACAAAAATAGAATTCAGAAGAGACTTCATTAACATTTTTCTTCCTCTGAATGGTTAAATTGGTCAATATTAGAGATAAATATTATATATTTATATAAGACTAGAACACCTGTCCCAGGATGGGTAAAATTAATTCCTTGAACAAAAGAGTTTTGTACCACTTTTATGTCCCTTGTGAACATTAAAATCAAGATATAATAATATTAAACCTTATGTCTAGAATCCTTATATCAATTTAGATCAAAATCCATGACATGATTTTGATTCTAGAAAATCTCAAATTTAAGGGGGTCATAAGAAGAAATTTAAATTCAGGAAATCTGGCTTAATTTTTGTCTAATAATGACTATGATCAAATTTAATGCAAATCTGAAATATTTGAATTTACAAATAGGAGGTTGTGCCCATATTATGACCCCTAAAAATCCTTTCAGATACTCCAAAGAAACTGAAAATTTGGGAAATATTTATTAGTTGTTGTATATACCTATTGTTAAAATTTCACAAAAATTGGATGTATCTGAATTTTCACACACGGCTTCCACCCCTACTGCATAAAACTAAATTAAACTAAATATAGTCCACATTTGGACCCTTTAAGCCATGCAGTTGTGTTCCAAAATTCATAATAATCAATTAATTAGTTTACGAGTGAATGCTTTACACATATATATACAATATTTAATTGCTGCACATTTGAAGATATATTTCGTCCAGAGACATGGATAGCGAGACCTCTTTGGGCCAACAGCTTTTTCTTTATGGCTGCATTAGGCATATATATATATATATATATATATATATATATATATATATTTAGTTCAACCCATGGATCTACATAAGCTCAATTACAAATAATGAACACTCTTCCCAATAAAAATACTGTAAATCTTTCTTATTATATAAACAATATATTGTTTAAATAATTATATTGCAGTTTGTATTTGGATCAATAATTGCCCAAATACTGACTCACGAGATTTTAAAAACAAAACAGTATTTTATCTCATGGCTTCCCAGCAGAGTTTATCAGACCCCACTTCCCTTAAAAAACAAGAAACAAAAACAAGAATATATATATATAATATTACTGAAAATGTAATAATCCCTCAGCAGTAATAGCGAATGGTTGCTACAAACCCTCTTACCTTTTCAGTTTGTCCAATTCCCTGAAGAGCCAATTGTAACATTTCAATTTCTTGCTCTTTCTCTTTCAATCGCTGTTCAAGATTCGAGTCTTTTTCATTTATTTCTCCCTTCCAAACAAAAAAAAACATTTTTTTTATTATTCATCTCTATAATAATAAGCTAAGGCACTTCATGTCCATACGTATATTATCACGTATATTATATTATATAATTAATAAGTAGTTATACGACACATCTACACAATTAATAAGTAGTTATACTAACTTAATAAGTAGTTATACTAACTTAATAAGTAGTTATACTAACTTAATAAGTAGTTATACTACACATCTACACAATTAATAAGTAGTTATACTAACTTAATAAGTAGTTATACTACACATCTACACAATAAGTAGTTATACTAACTTAATAAGTAGTTATACTACACATCTACACAATTAATAAGTAGTTATACTAACTTAATAAGTAGTTATACCACACATCTACACAATTAATAAGTAGTTATACTAACTTAATAAGTAGTTATACTAACTTAATAAGTAGTTATACTAACTTAATAAGTAGTTATACTACACATCTACACAATTAATAAGTAGTTATACTAACTTAATAAGTAGTTATACTACACATCTACACAATTAATAAGTAGTTATACTAACTTAATAAGTAGTTATACCACACATCTACACAATTAATAAGTATTTATACTAACTTAATAAGTAGTTATACCACACATCTACACAATTAATAAGTAGTTATACTAACTTAATAAGTAGTTATACTACACATCTACACAATTAATAAGTAGTTATACTAACTTAATAAGTAGTTATACTACACATCTACACAATTAATAAGTAGTTATACTAACTTAATAAGTAGTTATACCACACATCTACACAATTAATAAGTATTTATACTAACTTAATAAGTAGTTATACCACACATCTACACAATTAATAAGTAGTTATACTAACTTAATAAGTAGTTATACTACACATCTACACAATTAATAAGTAGTTATACTAACTTAATAAGTAGTTATACTACACATCTACACAATTAATAAGTAGTTATACTAACTTAATAAGTAGTTATACCACACATCTACACAATTAATAAGAAGTTATACTAACTTAATAAGTAGTTATACTACACATCTACACAAGATTAGGTTGAAGGCTCCCAAAATTCATTCTAGAATTGTTCACGTGGTGTGATAAAAAGAGAACTTCTCTCTCCTTCTATGCTTCGGAAGTGAATTACTTCCCTTGATCACTCTTTCTTTTTTAGTAAGCCATTGTTTCTCATAGAGGCTAGACCCCTGCGTAGATCTTTGTCGAATAAAGCTTCTTCAAGCAAACTCAGTCTTCTTAAACTCATTCTATTCTATACTGTGGTTAAGTGCCATTGGAGTTATCCCCCCTTTTGCAAATTGGCTGTTTGGAGTCTCTAACCGCTGGATGGCTCTGGTGGGGAGTCAATTTGCATAGGGGTGGATTTAACAGTATAAAAACTGTACTCTTGATTGAAGAATTGTGGTTGCTTAGTGAGCAAAGTGAAGTGGAGAGAGAAAGAGGTGCAGTCGGCAGTCGGTGGAGAATACATAAATTTGATTTTTCAAGAACTTTTCTTTTACGAATAGACCAGAAGCTATTTTGGCCAAAATGGGCGAACGAGTGAAATTAAGCAGTGACATTTTAATACCATGGTCAGGGAAGGTTGAAGGAATTCTGCCACTCATGGCAGTGGTTCAGCCTACTAAGAGGACAGTCAGGCCAGTATTGGACTTTCGAGAGTTGGACAAGCACGTGGCCTGCCACACTAAAGATGGAATCGATGTATGTGAAGAAGTCATGAGGGAGTGGAGGAAAATAGAGTGAGCAACCAAAAATCATGGACTTAAAAATCGGCCTACCTTCAAATCCATGTGGACAAGAAGCTATGGCGGTATCAATTACTCGAATATAAAGGTCAGATCTATTGCTTGACCAGACTAGGATTTGGACTGAATTCTGCACCGAAAATTATGACGGCAGTGCTTAAGACCGTGTTGTCCAAAGACGATGCAGTGAAAAGAGCCAGCTGTTCTTATATCGATGATGTACTGGTTGACGAGACAGAGGTTACTGCGGAAAAGGTGAGAGACCATGTCAAAACATATGGACTGACAGCTAAGCCATCGGAGTCAATAGAAAATGGAATGGCTCTTGGATTAAAATTACAGCAGAATAAGGCAGGAACGTTGACGTTTGGAAGAGGGAACAAAGTCCCTGAAGTCAAGGACGGCCTAACCAAGCGAGAACTTTTCTCGGTGTGCGGGAAGTTGGTTGGTCATTATCCCATAGTCGGATGGCTGCGGACTGCATGCAGCTTTATTAAAAGGCAGACCGGTATGGACCGATGGGAGAATGAAATTGCACATGATAAAGGTAGTGATCGAGGAAGTAAAAAAGGTGGACCCTGTAAAGGGAGAATGGCATGTAAAAAGGAGCCCGGAAGGGGTGATCTGGAGCGATGCTAGCAGCCTGGCATTAGTAGCATTGTTGGAAATAGGTGTAACTGTTGAAGATGCTGTCTGGCTACGAAAGAAGAATGATAGCGCCCACATCAATGTTGCGGAGCTTGAAGCTACACTGAAGGGCATCAACCTGGCTTTGAAATGGGGTCTACAAACAGTGGACATTAGAACAGACTCGGTAACAGTGGCATCATGGATTAAGTCTGAAGTGTTGGGAGATAAACGGATCAGGACCAAAGGAGCAGCTGAGATGTATATCAAGCGTCGACTCGGGGCACTTGGAGACTTGATCAGAGAATTCAAACTGAGAGTAACTGTCACGTTGGTTCCATCACAGAAAAATCAGGCAGACGTGCTGACCAGAGTGAAGAAGGCTTGGTTACGAGAGAAGAAAGATGTGGCTCCAGTGTGCTGTATCGTAGATGAAATAAAGCCCCTGCATAATAGGCATCATTTTGGTAAGGAAAGGACGTTATATCTGGCAAGAAAAGTGAATCCAAACATCGCAATGGAAGATGTTCAGGATGTAGTTAAACACTGTAGGTAGTGTCAGTCCATTGACCCTGCGCCATCCAGGGATGAAAAAGGAGAGCTGCATGTAACAGACAATTGGAGGCGACTGACCATTAATATCACGCATTATAGCCATGAACTGTATTTTACTATGATTGACTGTGGACCTGGGAGAGTAGCAATATGGCGAAAAATTAGAACAGAAACAGCAGAAGATATAAAGAGAGTTGTTGAGGAGGTGTTTATGGAGAGGGGGCCAGGAGAAGAGGTCCTAATGGACAACGGGATGTCCTTCCGCTCAGAGGTCTTTAGAGAGCTATGTGATAAGTGGGGTGTTAGGCAATATTTTAGAGCAGTGTACCGCCCAAGCAGCAATGGAATCATAGAGAGACACCATCGAACTATAAAAGCTATGGCAGCAAGAAGCCAAATTTCGCCCCAAGAAGCGGTCTTTTGGTATAACATGGCACCGAAGGCTGGCCAAGACGAAACGTCAGTGCCACATCGATCTGTCTTCACGTATGAATGGCGAAATCCACTGGCAATGGCGGAGAGAGTTGAACAGGGGCAAGCGAAAATCACTGTGGGTGAAACCACCCAACGTCAGATGTACAACCCGTTGGGGAAGAGAAACAGTAACTGATGTACTATCTGAAAACAATGTGTCAGTTAACGGAAGGCCTCGTTACATATTAGATATACGGAGAGTTACATTACCATCAGATGAAGAGGTTGAAGAAGTCCCCCAAGAAGAACCCGTACGAAGGTTGCAACGTGAACGAAGACGGCCGATATGGATGGCGGATTATGAAACCAATTATTGATCTTGAAGATCAAGGGGGGGGGGGGCGTGTGGCTAAGTGCCATTTGAGTTGTCCCCCTTTGCAAATTGGCTGTTTGGAGTCTCTAACCGCTGGATGGCTCTGGTGGGGAGTCAATTTGCATAGGGGTGGATTTAACAGTATAAAAACTGTACTCTTGATTGAAGAGTTGTTGTTGCTCAGTGAGCAAAGTGAAGTGGAGAGAGAAAGAGGTGCAAAAGGCAGTTGGCAGTCGGTGAAGAATACATAAATTTGATTTTTCAAGAACTTTCTTTTTACGGATAGACCAGATATCCTTTTGACTAACTCATTACACGTGGCATAACAGGTAATAAAGTTGGTTAATAAGTTCTAAGTGATAGTCTTCTGGAGGTTGAAGGTTCAATCCTTACTACAGGTGATAATAACTAAGAATAACAAATTAACATTTCTATGGCTGATGGAATGAGAACAATCTAGCCCTGTGGATTAAATACAGGGTTCAGTTCGAAATTCCGTCCAGGTTCTTAAGCTCGAAAAGATAAACTTGAAGAAGGTTATAGGTTACATCGGCTGAAACGTTGTGAAAATAACAACCAAGATGAGAATAGTAATTTGAATAATCCAAATTATGTATCCATTTTGTTTCAAGTGCCTTATTGTTGTCGTCATTATCATCTTTTTACATCAGATTGTTTACAAAAATATATAGTAATTCGATCGTAATAAGTAGAAATACTACACATCTAGACAAGATTAGGTTGAAGGCCCCTCAAATTAATAATAGAATTGTTCATATGGACCCATGGCACAACGGATAATAGTGTTGGTTAACAATCATTTCTAAGTCACAGTTTTCTGGAGGTGGAAGGTTCAATCCTTACTACAGGCGATGGGGACATTCTGATTGAACGTGGGGATCTTTATGTCGAACTCTAGAACCTGAACAGAATTTTGAACTGGACCCTTTATTTAATTTGTGGGGAGTTAAATTGTTGTCATTCTGTCATTCATGACTGGCTAAAAGCATATCTAAAAAGTTACTTACCGTAGATTCGTTCGCAGAAAATGATGTGGCAGAAGATGACGTGGCAGAATTTTTTGATAGTTGATGGGAAGCAATCAATTGCTGGGAAAATAAAAATAAAAATAATTATATGAAAGGGAAAAAAGGTAAAACAAGAGATTTGAGGGGTTTAGGTGTTTGTACTTGGAGTATAATGATCAGTAAGGGGTAACTAACCCTAACCCTAACCCTAACTAACCCTAACCCCACATTCCCCAAATTTGGGTGGTAAGAAGACAGAATATTTATTGTTTTAAAAAGAATTAAGAATTTGTTTTATTTATTTAAAGAATATTTAACCAACAATGACAATTATGTTTATCGAAGAAGAATGAGTCATTTATTTCTTAATAGTATCGGCTCTAACAGACATTTATAACCTATTCAAAAATAATAACATTATTATTAAGAGTAAATTATACAGATTGATGTCGAAATCACAGTAGAATTTCCAAGGGGTCTTGCTAGTTACTAGGAATATAATAAAGTAAAAGATTGCAGTTCCAGAAAGAGATTGGAAAAAAAGGATTAACTATTTGATTAGAAAAGAATTAGCTTCAATTGAAACATTCAAAATTTTGGAAATTCTATGGTGGACATTATTTTATCTTTTGCCTCGATCTGGATATTTACTGTTGAGACAGATTTTGGAAACAATTGGATTTAGAACAAGTCGTGGGATCAGATTGTAAAAACAATAGTGTAGAAAATGTTAATTTAAAACTATGTGGACTACTATTTATAATGTTCTCGCTTGTCAATTGTTATGTGAATCTATTAATATTCAGCTCGCGACATAATAGACACTTATACATACAATGCGAAGCGAGAACGTAGAATGAATAAGAAAGAGAGACATGGTTTGATGTTTACGCTTCCGTGACCTTCTTCTAAAGAGAGTGATCTTCGTCAGCATTCGTTTATATATGCAAGAGAAATATACAAAGGGAGATAATTATACAATGTAAGTGAGGTAACTATGATACACGTTGTTGTTTCTAAATGTAAGATGCTACACTATTCTCATCTTGGTTGTTTTAGCCACAAGATTTTGGTTGATTTAAGCTCCGACCTTCTTCAGGCGCATCTTTTCAAACCTGGGAATCTTTTATTTAATCATTTGTTGAGATTAAGGATATCGCTCATCGTTTAGCTCGTTTCAAAGTGTTTCGTAGAATTTGCAGGTAATAGTAGGCATTACTTGACAGGAATCGCAATGTGAACGCTTCTGCCTTCAGTGATGAATGCCATCTCTTTCATGGATGTGAACCAACGGTCCAACGTCTGGGGTCAAGGAGAAGCTTCCTCAGCCATGTCGAACCCCTAGGAATATCTCAGGAAGAGACCAGACAACAGCTATGGACCAGATGGCTAGAAAATGGCCCCTTTCTACTGACATGGGAATCCCCCCTTCTGACGCACTCCCTCCCGGTTGAGAAGCACCCTGGCTCAAGTGGAAAACACTCAACTGCCTGAGAACGGGAATGGGGCAATCAAAAGTTGCTATGAATAGATGGAGTTACAAAACTGACCCAACCATCTGTGAATGTGGAGAGGAGGACCATACGATGTAACATTGTCTTATCTGCCTTCCTTCTACTGCCCAACCAGTGCAGCTTGAAAGATCTTGTAGAGTACAACAATAATGCAAAGGACTGTGTAAAAAAGTGTGAAACTGTTGTATGACGACCACGTGACACTTCAAAAATACGCACAGAAGCAGAATTTAACCGATGACAGTAGATTGTAACAAAAGAAAAAGAAGTAATTGAAGTAATAACGAAGGTCCAACAAAACGCAAATCACTCTGGAGTAAAAAACGAAGGTCCAAAGAAACATAAATCACTCTGTCCGTAGATCACAACGTCCTCTGTCAACTTCCAAAGCAGATCTCTACGTTCGTCACACGTGCACTTACTTCGCACCGTTTCGTTTCAAGACGGAAAGAGACCCGCTTTTATTATACGGCACACCTAATTTGCATGCGTGCAATGTGACTTCGTGAGACTCTGCGTGAACCGTACGTAATAAAGGTTCATGGACGCCATATTGAATTCTTTTCCTTCATCCGCAGCGCACAGGACAGACAAACATGAGGACGTTTCACAGGTAAGCCCCCTTCACGTTCCTCACACTCCCCCCCTGATCTCATGATCACAGAGATGGCAGGGAGGCATCGATCGCCTTCGCCGGTTGCTTCTTCGGAGGGGGGACAACGCAAGTCTCATCTTCGCTTGTGCTCTCGTCCGCGGTCTGAGGGTCGAGAAACATCGTGTCCGCTGGGATACTGCTGATATCCGAGTCACTGTCCGATGAGGCTGCTGCAAGCCAGAGCGATGCCTCACTGCTCTCTGACTCCGACTCGCTCTTGTCGTCCAGTGATGGTTGCGTTGCTAACCGTAGGTCTCTAATGTGACGGGGCATACCGTCGACCCGCACTGCCTGTGGGCTGATTACCTCAGTGACGCATCCAACTCTGTATTTCGTCGTACACTTGCCGCGCGGGTTCTTAATCCAGACGACATCCCCTTTTTTCGGTTTCTCTCTGATTACTTCCAGTTCGGGCAGCGGGTTAGTCTCTATGCCTTTCACCCTGACGTGATACCTGTGCAAGGTGTCAGCCGGCGCTGTAGAGGGTGAAACATTATCCTTTGGGGTTATGTTATACAGGTAGACTGCCTCAAATACCGTGCAGCCCGTCCTGGCCGCGATGGTTTTGACGGTTCTGTGATTCCGCTCGATGACCCCATTTCCACTCGGTACGTGGGCGCATCGAAACCTCAGGTGTACTCCCCAGCCATCAGCAAACTTTCTGAACTGCTCACTGGTGAATGCAGCGCCATTGTCGGTTAATATCTCCGTTGGGGGGCTACGTTCAAGAAAAATGCTGTTTAATTGACTGACGATGATGGCTGCATCTTGCCGGCGCAGCATGCGCCATATCGCAAACCTGGATGGACCGCAATCAATGAGAGTCAGGAAATCCTCGCCGTTGTGGTGAGTAATATCCATCGCCAGCTGGCTCCAATGGCTTTTCACTTCCAGCTTTCCTTTCTCCCAGCGAACGGGTGCTGGATCAATGGTGCTGGATCAATGGATTGGCATGCTACACAGTCTTTGACTACTTTCCTGACGTCTGCCTTCTGTACTCCTGGTTCAACCAACTTAGCGAAATATAGGGTCCGCTTGACCCCAGGGTGCCCGGTTTGTTGGTGGACTTCTTTGATGTGATTAGATCGAACGGGGCTCACGGAAGCGGCGCAGGCGAGCTGCATGGGTTCAATAGTCTTTCTTATGGCATCAAGTCATCTTTGAGGTACTCTCGTCAAACAATCTGCTTTGTTCAGGCTGGATTTGACCAGGGACACCTCTATTGATAGCGCGTATTCGTTCACCAGCTTCATGATCATGTCGAGCCGCCGTCGGATGAGCATCTCGCTCGTGGCTTTGGTTCGTACTCTGGCCCTCCCGGTGAGAGTATCTGAAATCCACTTATGGACGCAAGCAGAATCTGTGAATAGTCACAGGGTGGTCGTCTTCCAAAGGATTGCAAAGTTTATCTCCTTGATAACTGCATCAAGTTCTGCCAGGTTTATGTGCTGGGAGTCCTTTTCTGGGCGTAACCAGCAAGCGTCTTCCACCACCGTTCCATCATGGACCACCGATACGCCAATGGCGAGAGAGCTTGCATCAACCCACACACTAAGGTTCTGGCTGTCGACGCACCATCTGCCCCGCGCTGGGTCTTCCTTGTGCACCCTGGTGAGGACCTCTTTGAGCATTGTATTGAGAGGGACGTCATGAGATTTGTCATCCCATCCAGTGGTGACGTCGGAGGCTCTCTGCTTGATAAACGTAACCGCAACACGAAACCAGCCGCCCACAGGAAGGTGTCCAACTAACTTTCCGCACAAGGAAAATACGTTTCGTCGTGTGACAACACAAGACATGTCCGGGGTTTCATTTCCTCGTTTCCAATACAGAACGTCATCTTCCTCCCAGACCTGCAAACCAAGTACCCGTGCGCCGTCCCGTAGCCTTTCCGGTTCCTTGCTGAGAAGGATAAAGTTGTAGAGATGCTCCCTCACGCGCGCCGCAGATACAATTTTCTCGTCCACGTACACGTCATGAATATATGCAGATGTTGCCCGCTGAATGCGCTCATCCTTAGTCAGAATCGCGTCAACAATCATTTGCATAATTGATGGCGCCACATTAAGTCCAAATCTCATGCGGGTTAGGCAATACCTTTTCCCCTTGATGAGCACCGTTTGATAGGGCCATAGTGATCTGTGTACACGCACTTGAAGGTATGCTTTGTGAAGATCCAGTACAGATACATTAGATCCTGCTTGCCGCCATTCCCTCAACTTTTCAGTGCATACGTCCGCGCGAGCTGTAAAAGGGTCCACGTGCTCATTCAATTCTCGATAGTCGAGCACCGGCCTCACCTTCTGCTTATTCTGTTGGATAACCACCATTAACAGGATCAGGGACTTCGGAGGACCCAATTCCTTCTCTGAATAAGGAACTAGCAATCCATTATTAATCCAAGTTTGTAGTTCCTTGTCGTATTCTGCACCTCTGGGGGGAATTTTGTATTCTAGCACCTTATTGCATAATTTCTCGGGTGGCTGCTCCTCCGACCACTTCCAGGAGGCTGTCCAGGACTTTGTTCGCTGGTCGAATTCCGCACAAAAATCAGGCTGTTCCAGCTTCATAGCTGCACTCAGAGCAAGGCCCGCTTTTGCGAAATGCGCCCTACCCTCACCATCAATGCATACACCACCCAATTCCTTGATGACATTCATTCCCAGGAGCAGGTCGTAACCGAGCAGGTCACCGTTTACAACCAAGGCTCGTACGGTTACTGTGGGCCCATTGCCGACATCTGCGCGAATGATGCTAATGCCACAAGAGGCAATCGAGCCACCGCCAACCGTCAATACCGGGACCCTTTCCTTATCCCATGCGTGGATCCAGTGTCTACGAGCACGAAGCGCTCATGCCCGTTTACGCGCACGCACACTGCGGGTAGCGCCTTATGTGGTGACGATCTGGGGAGAAGACTGGTGCTATAGCTTACTCCCCTTGCCCGTTTCTCGGACAACCTCTTGCCACGTGACCCAGCTTGTTGCACCGGTAACAACGCACGCGTTTTAACGTTCCTCGATCGGGCGCGTCCTTTGCACCGCTTCGGCTTTGGCAGTCTTTTGAAAAATAGTTCAGCCCGCCACATTTGTAGCACCTCACATCTTCTGTTGGTGGTGAAGACACTTCCGCAGCTGCCGAAACCGGCTCTGTGTCCTCTTTCAAAATGTTTCGGGTTCTGGCCAACAACTCGTCAAGCCCAATCTCACTGAGTCTGGACGAGGCTCGCAGCAGTCTGCTGGCGCTGTCTGGGAGTCCAGTCAGAAAAGCGCATCCCAGTATTCGCTCGCTTGTTCCACCGAACGGCGCGGCTAGCCTCCTCAAATCGGCCAGGTAGACGTCCACAGTCTCATCTAGCCCAAGCCGCCGTTCGGTGAACTGCCTCCAGGCGACGAAAGGGTCCACAGCAAAGGCTGTGTATAGCGCCTGCCTAACTTCCTCCAGGCCTGGTTCGTCTCCGAGCTGCTGATACACCGAATATGCCCCTTTGGTCAGCCTCAGCGGGATGACCAGTGCAGGATCCTTTATCTTGCAAAGTCTGCAGACGCACTCGGCTTTCTCCCACCACTCGACTACAAAGGGTCCGAAGGGGGAGCCGTCGAACTCGGGTATTTTTTTTTTTTTTTTTTTTTTTAACATAGTTCGCCCCAAACAAGGCAGGCCGCCACTGTAGACGTAAGGGACTACTGAGAAAAAGAAAAGGGGAGAAGGTAGGGGGTGGTCAATCTAGATTGGGATCAGCGCAGCGAGGTGTCTGTTTACATTAGTTTTAAACTTCTGCATGTCTGTACTGTCGGGGAAACAGGGGGCAGGGAGGGAGTTCCAGAGGCTAGCAGTACGAGGAAAGAAGCTATTTGAGTAGAAGGCTCTCCGACATCTGGGGACCTCCACAGTGAATGAATGAGATTTAGTTGATTGTCGGGTTAGTCTAGTGAATTTCCGTCGAGGGGGCACCAGAGTAGCCAATTCATCGGAGCATAATCCATTGAAGTATTTGTAAAACAAGCACAAGGATGCTACATTGCGGCGATGGGACAGGGGCTGGAGCTTGGCTGACAGTGAGGGACCTATTAGGTTGGCGATTCTTTTTTGGACTTTGTCAAGGAGGGAAAGACTAGTAGATGATGCACCAGCCCAGATGTGACAACAATACTCCATGCATGGGCGGATGGTGGCTTTGTAGAGATACAGGATAATGTCAGGTGTGAGGAGTTTACTAGCACGGTAGAGGGAGCCAACCTTCTTTGCGGCAGCCTTGGCAATGTCTTCAATGTATTTGTTCCAATTCATGTTACCTGTGAAAGTTAGGCCGAGGAGTTTGAATGATGAATTCTCAGGTAGGGTGTTATTTGCCATGACAATCGGTGGTTGAAAAGGTTCCTTGTAGTTATTGAAGGAAAGGAGTTTTGTCTTTGCGGCATTAAAAGTTACCAACCATTTATGACCCCAATCCACTACAGCCTGGAGGTCATTTTCTAAAGATTCAGCCATTGCATCGGATATAATTGCGTCGGTTTTGCCAACATGGCAAGAGTAAAGGGTGGTGTCATCAGCAAATAAACCAATCTCAGACTCTATGCCATCAGGGAGATCGTTTATATAGATCAGGAACAACAAGGGTCCAAGGATAGAGCCCTGGGGTACACCAGCATTTATGTCATGTTGCTTAGATGAACGGCCATCGAGGACAACCTGGATTTTTCTTTTGGCTAGGAAGGATCTAATTATATTAAGTAATTGCCCAGTAATAGCGTATGATCGTATTTTCAGGAGGAGTCCTTTATGCCATACCTTGTCAAAGGCCTTGGATATATCAAGCGCTACTGCCCTAGCTTCACCTGCCTTGTCGAGTGTATGATACATGCGTTCAGAGATGACCGTTAGAATGTCTGCAGTAGATCGTGATTGTCTAAATCCATACTGGCGGTCAGAAAGAAGTTTAGCATTAACTAAGTGTCGTACTATTGCTAGATTGATTAAGGATTCAAAGATTTTAGCAAAGATCGGAAGCAGACTGATTGGGCGATAGTTCTGGGGATCGGTTCTATTTCCAGAATTCTTGTAGACTGGTACCACAGAGGCAATTTTCCAGCTATCGGGGAAGCAAGATTCAGCTAGACACTTATTGTAGAGTTTGGAGAGAACAGGGGCCAGTTCAGCAGAGCATTTCTTTATTACTATTGTGGGTATAAGATCAGGCCCACAAGCTTTGGAGGTGTCAAGGTTTTTTATGATGTCTCTAACCTGGGATGGGGTGATGACCAGGTTATCAAGTGTGGCTTCGGTCAGCAAAGGGAATTCGGGGAGGGGGTGGTTATCTGAGTCTAAAGTAGAGTTAGAAGTGAAGCGCTGGGCAAGTAGTTCAGCCTTATCAGTGGCCGTGCAAGCGACATCATTGTGGTTTGATAGTGGGGGAATCGTTGATTGATCATTATTCACTACACTATTGTAGATTTTCCAGAAATCACGAGTACCTAATTTCTGTGTCTGGATGCGTTTTTCTGTTAACTCATTAAACCTTCTCTTCGCTTCACCTATCACGGCCTTGCAATTATTTCTTGACTCTATAAATTTATTTCTATTAGTAGCTGACTTATGTCGGCAAAGTTTACGGAATGCTTGTTGTCTCTCAGAAATGGCAGCTGCACATTCCGAGGTGAACCATTGAGGAGAGTGAGGCTTGCTAAAGTATTTTCGCATGGGGACATAGGCTTCAATGCCTGCTTTGACCCATTCAGTTAATTCGTTTGCACACTGATTGGCAGGGAGTGAGAAGGTTTCCCTCCATGGGGCATCACTGATGTGATCTCTGATTGACTCAAAATCAGCCCGCTCGTAGTATCTTATTGTTTTGAGCAACGGTTCGTCAGCTTTTGGACGACTTCTTAGGGTGATATGTATCATTAGCACAATGTGATCAGCATTCCCGAGTGGGCTATGAGCTTTCGTCACACAAGCCTCGGGCATTGAGGTCAAGAAAAGGTCTAGAAGTGAGGCTTGTTGATCTATTCGATCGGGGATGCGGGTCGGAAAATCGACAGTCTGAGAGAGGGAGTGAGCTAAGGAGAAATTATACGTAGAGTTGCCGGCTGCGTCAGTAAGGCTGGAGAATCCCAACCAGACACGGTGGTGGGCATTAAAATCACCAAATACATGTATGTGGGCATTCGAGTCAATTAAGAGTGCTCTATCTATGCTTTCAGAGACAGAGTTTAACAGAGTACAGTCCTGGGTCGACGGGGAGCGGTATAAGAAATATAAGTAACTGATACTGTGATGTAAAGTCAATCTAAAGCACATGTAGTCGTGGTCATCTGATTCAAACCTATGTTCTCTAGTCAGGGGGAGGGTGTTCCGAACATAAACTCCTAGCCCGTGCATATGTTTGTCAGAGTCTTTACGGTAGAGTGGGAGGTAGTCAGTCATGTCAAAGTGGTGAGAGGAGATTGAGGATTGGAGGTTAGTTTCACTTAGAGCTAGGATATCCGGGGAGTTTGTCAGGAGAAAGGATTCTACGTCGTTGATATTGGTTCTAAGTCCCCGGATATTTGTGAATGCGAGCCTCAAGGGCGGAGGCGAAAGTGTTTTTTGTTGGGTGTCTGGTTTAGGTTTGCTTTTATTTTTTTGTAATGACATGTTTGTTTTGATTATAGAGTGGGTTGGTCAAAGTGGGTACTTGTTTGGTGCCAATAAGCTCACACAACCAGTCCATTAGTCTGAACCTGGTCCATGGGGGTTGTGGCCTCGGGAAAGCCCACCGGAGATAATTGCAGGGTCCCTTTCCATGCGCGACATGGCACATACAACTACCCACGGTATTATGCAACTGATGATGGAGCAGCCGTTCTTGGCGCTACCCAAGAGTTTGGGCTCCTGTCCTGTCAGTCGGAAACAGCAGCCAGACAAGCTGTCTAACCTGTACCCTCAACCTGTTGGAACAAGAGAGACCCAGACTGGCCATGTAAGACTTAATGACGAAAAAAATTTTTCCCCAAGTTGCCCAAATAGAGAGAAAGAGAACGGCGTTCATTGACCTAGTAAGGAAACAAGGCTAGGCACTGGGTGTTTAGAGGCGTCCCAGCACTGTTACCTCTGCGCCTGACTAATAGACAAGGAAGGAGTGCTAGGGCCGGCGATAGGCAGAACCTATCTACTCCTTAAGCAATTGTAGGTTTGCAAACCGGATATTTTGTTCGAGATTCCAACTCTAGGAAGGTTGTCGATCAGGACTAAGGAGGCCTCCCTCCCCAACGGTTTACTGCCACGACGTAAGTAGCAAGGTTTTTTGTCAGAGGTTTCCTTCTCTTAGATGGATAGCCTTACAAGGTCTAACGGGTCCAACACTCCGAGAAGGGTGTAAATATCCTGCGCCCGATTACTAGTCGGGTATTTACTGTCCCCCGCAGGTGTAAAAAAAAAAAAAAATCCAATATTACGTATGTATATATATGTACATATGTAGATAGAATAAGTTCATTGTATACTAAAAAGAGAACAGAGAGTTAAAAATAGGTTTCCCTCCCGCAAGTAGGTATAAATAAGAGGAATAAGAATCGAGTACTAAGGAACGGTCGAGGGAGTTAAGACAGTGAGGAAATTTTAGACTTAGCTGTTTTTTTTTTCCTTTCTTAAACCCGGTCTGCAAGCTACATTTGAGTTAGGGATATTCATCTCTCGACGGACGCTGATATAAATGGACTAATCTCAAGTCGAATTTGTCCATCGCCGAAATAGCTTGAAGTAATAACGAAGGTCCAACAAAACGCAAATCACTCTGGAGTAAAAAACGAAGGTCCAAAGAAACGCAAATAACTCTGTCCATAGATCACAACGTCCTCTGTCAACTTCCAAAGCAGATCTCTACGTTCGTCACACATGCACTTACTTCGCACCGTTTCATTTCAAGACGGTAAGAGACCCGCTTTTATTATACTGAGGCACACCTAATTTGCATGCGTGCAATGTGACTTCGCGAGACTCCGCGTCAACTGTACGTAATAAATGTTCATGGACGCCATGTTGAATTCTTTTCCTTCATCCGCAGCGCACAGGACAGACAAACACGAGGACGTTTCACAGGGAAGCCCCCTTCACGTTCCCCACCGTAATTAGTAACAATACACATCGAGACAAAATGAGGCTTCTAAAATTTATTCTAGAATTGTCCACATGGACCCATGGCATAATGGTTAATAGCATTGGTTAACAATCAATTCTACAGGCGATAATAGCTGAGAAACAAATAAATTAATTTCGAACTTGGGAATCTTCATCTTCGTGGATTAAATACAGGGTTCAGTTCGAAATTCAGTCCAGGTTCCAGAGTTCGGCTATGAGGTACGTAAGTTCGAAAAGATAAACTTGAAGGTACCTAAGTTCGAAAAGATAAATTTGAAGGTACCTAAGTTCGAAAAGATAAACTTGAAGGTACCTAAGTTCGAAAAGATAAACTTGAAGGTACCTAAGTTCGAAAAGATAAACTTGAAGGTACCTAAGTTCGAAAAGATAAACTTGAAGGTACCTAAGTTCGAAAAGATAAACTCGAAGGTACCTAAGTTCGAAAAGATAAACTTGAAGGTACCTAAGTTCGAAAAGATAAACTTGAAGGTACCTAAGTTCGAAAAGATAAACTTGAAGGTACCTAAGTTCGAAAAGATAAACTTGAAGGTACCTAAGTTCGAAAAGATAAACTTGAAGGTACCTAAGTTCGAAAAGATAAACTCGAAGGTACCTAAGTTCGAAAAGATAAACTTGAAGGTACCTAAGTTCGAAAAGATAAACTTGAAGGTACCTAAGTTCGAAAAGATAAACTTGAAGGTACCTAAGTTCGAAAAGATAAACTCGAAGGTACCTAAGTTCGAAAAGATAAACTTGAAGGTACCTAAGTTCGAAAAGATAAACTTGAAGGTACCTAAGTTCGAAAAGATAAACTTGAAGGTACCTAAGTTCGAAAAGATAAACTTGAAGAATGTTATAGGTTACATCGGCTGAAACATCGTGAAAATAACAACCAAGATGAGAATAGTAGTCCGAATAATCCAAATTATGTATCCATTTTGTTTCAAGTGCATTATTGTCGTCGTCATTATCATCATCGGTTAACGTCTTTTTACACCAGATTGTTTAAAAAAATATATAGTAATTCGATCGTAATAAGTAGAAATACTACACATCTAGACAAGATTAGGTTGAAGGCCCCTAAAATTGATATGGACCCATGACACAACGGATAAAAGTGTTGGTTAACAATCATTTCTAAGTCACAGTTTTCTGGAGGTGGAAGGTTCAATCATTACTACAGGCGATGGGGACATTCTGATTGAACGTGGGGATCTTTATGTCGAACTCTAGAACCTGAACAGAATTTTGAACTGGACTCTTTATTTAATTTGTGGGGAGTTAAATTGTTTTCATTCCGTCATCCATGACTGGGTAAAAACATTTCTAAAAAGTTACTTACCGTAGATTCGTTCGCAGAAGATGATGTGGCAGAATTGTTTGATAGTCGACGGGAAGCAATCAACTGCTTGAAAAAGAAAACAATAAAAATAGTAGAAAAAAAATATATATATAAAAAAGATAAAAAGTAAAACTACAGTTTCGTGGGGTCCCATTGAAGAGGGGAGGGGGGAGCGATGAGGACGAAGGAAACAAAGTTAGAGTGACTTTTTGTTAAGTCTGTAATAAAACGATAATCTAAAATATTGTCTTGAAGGCTTTGACAATGCATGCTAAACGCTAAATAAAAGAACATATATAAAAGATTTATAAAATCGGGGACCTATGTTTTGAGGCATTTCCCTCCGTCCGTCTGTCTGTCCGTCCGTCCGGATTTTTCTCCGCAACCATCCATTGAATTTCTCTGAAATTTTGCATGAAGTTGTAACTTTTGTCAGGTTAGAAAGTGACATTCTCCGATTTTTGAAAAAAAATCTGGTTAGCCCCCCAGGGGTCAAAAGACCCTGAAATGGCAAAAAATGACATTTTTTGCCCCATAACTTTTCATCCATCCATTCAATTTCTCTGAAAATTGGCCAAAATGTGGAAGCAATTGTTCCTAATAGAAAATAAGTATCGCTGACCTTAGAAAAAATCTGGTTCGCGCCCCCAGGGGGTAAAAAGCCCCCAAAATTGCAACAAATGACCCTTTTCTCCCATAACGTTTGATCCATCCATTCAATTTTTTTGAAACTTGGCCAAAATATAGAGGCAATTGTTCTGGATATAATATGAGCATCCTTGACCTCAGAAAAATTCTGGTTCGTACCCCCAGGGGGGTCAAAGGGGGGGGGGTCAAAAATGCCCCAAATTGCCCAAATTTATTGCATTTTACACTCGCCATATCGAGTCACATACAGAGGGGGACCACGCATGCGCGGCTTGTTATATTTGTTGTAATCTTGAAGGGCCGATAATCGTCGAGATATATTTTGTAAATAAATAATTTGCAAATAGATTCTATTCAATCAATATATGGACTTTGGCGTGTATTCCTACACTAGATTAGAGTAAATCTGAAAGTGTTGTGACCTTGAAAGGCTGATAATAAATAAGACAACACGGTGGTATATTTACAAGAGTGCATTTACAGAAGTACAGAATAGTATGTTACAGAAAGCCTGCGCCTGATACTTTGGCTATGACTGCCGCCAATGACTGTCGCCGTGACAGTATTTACTTCCTTCCCACTGCAGAAAGATGTGACACAAGACCGGAAGTTGATAGTATGGCCATGTTTAACGAATGGACGAGAATTCTTTGATTAGTAGATGTAGAACAGTTGAGGTAGCAGGGTCAGTTGGCAGGGGAAAGCTAAGTGGAAACATGGGAGGAAGTGAAAGAATTGATTTGAAGGAGAGAAGGATAAATAAAGACCTGGTCAGAGATAGGTTAGTTTGGAAGTCAGCTTCTAAAAGCCGCCCTAAGCATGTAAAACGGATGTTAAATTGAATATGATGATGAAGTACACAGGGACGGTTTGAAATACGAAAAAAATTGAACATCAAACAGTTCTATTCGATAACTTTCTAGAAGATTCTAATTTTCAAATGCAAATACGGGTCAGTATTATAATTATGTTATCCACCGTACATATATAGATATATATATCTATATATATATTTTTCATGGTAAACAACTGATGATCCCTTAAAATAGTGTTAGAAATAAACTAATATAATAACTGTAAAAAATAAATTGACTTACATGAGTGATTTTCCACTGGAAGACTTGGGACTATAAGTTTTTTTTGTTGTTTTTTTTAATATAGTTTTAATGGTTGAGAAACTTCCGAGACTATATATATATATATATATATATATATATATATATATATATATATATATATATTAATCCAGGTAAAGTAAACATCCACATTTATTTAAACAAACATACATAACACTCTAAGCAAATAACGCGTCCAAAAGAGAGTGACACATGACTTCACATTTCCGAAACAGATGACAACAGAAGCTGAAGAGAGTCGGATGGCTAAGTCCTTCTGCGCTTGAAACCGACGATACGAATGTTGTACTAATTTTTCTGTACCAAAATAAATAAATATATATATATATATATATATATATATATATATATATATATATATTAATCCAGGTAAAGTAAACATCCACAGGATAGAAATCCACAAAATTTCAACTGGGCTTATAAAAAGTGCTCAATATCAAATAGATTATTTTTATTCATACAGACATGTACAAAATCTGCGACACTGGCATGTCGATGTTATCGATCAACAGCTGTTAGAAACTGAGATCTCATCAGGCAGAATTAAAATCCGATCCTTACATCAGATCATATTTGAAATTTCTCAAATATGATCTGAGGTAAGGAAGGATCGGATTTTAATTCTGTGTAATGAGATCTTAGTTTCTAACAGCTGTTGATCGATAACATCGACATGCCAGTGTCGCAGATTTTGTACATGTCTGTAGGAATAAAAATAATCATATGTATATATATATATATGTTAAATGTTAGCCACAGTATTATGTTAATTAAATAAAGGGGGGGGGGATTCTCACATTTTCTAACATAACTTACTTTTTGCATTCCCTGCAGAGCGAGTTGCAATCCTTTTATTTCTTTGTTTTTCATTTGCAAAGAATTTAACGATTCTTGTTTGGCCATGTCGATTTCATTCTTGTAAGCTTCCAACTGACACTTCAAGGCGCCATTCTCGTATCGCATATCGACATCTACGAAACAAAAAAAGAAAAAGTTTCAAAGACAAGAGTTACTTTTTTTCTTATTTGGCAAAGAAGAAAAATATGAATTAGAGATTTTTTTTCCTCATTGTGAGCGTTGGGTAATTTGAATTTGTAAGTTTAGAAGCCAAAACAATGCATATATATATATACAGGGTGGGCCAAAATAAGGGTCCTATCTTTAAATTTGAATAACTTGAATTTGAATGACTTCCACAAAATAAAAGTTAAACTCACCAAACTTTATGTGTGTGTAGACTGACCCTTCCGAGATTTTTTGAAATAAACAAAACAAATTTTAGCCGAAAAACACTTCTTAAAACTTACAAAAACTAAAGTATTGTTTTTTACACTGTTTTGAGTTTTTTAAGCAAAAATAATGTTTTCTAAATGAGGGTACGTTCCTTAGGGCTAATACGGCTCATGCTTGCTTCGGAAGGGGTCCTTTACTTATTCTAAAAAAAATTTTTTTTTAAAATCAATAAATAAAAAAGTTATGAATTTTTAAAAATAGGACCCTTATTTTTGCCCACCCTGTATATATATATATATAGATAGATAGATAGATAGATAGAAGGATGAAAAGGAATTAGAAAAGCGACGGAGGCAGATCTTTTTTCAATTCAGTTGCTCAATGCAAGGTATCTTCCGCAAACAAGCAATTTATTAAATTAATTTTTTCCTTAAGCCAGGCTTTTCAAAGATCAAAATCTTATCATCAGAGGAAATTGCTATCTATCTATCTGCTCTATCCGATATATTGAGCTGTATACTTTTCACAATAGGTTTTACCTTTCCTAAAAGTTCGTTTTTAGTTCTCTACTTTATATATATATATATATATATATATATATATATATATATATATAATAATAATCCAGGTAAAACATCCACAGGGTAGTAATCCAAAGAATTTCAACCGGGTTTATAAAAAGTGCTCAATATCAAATAGAGCTTTTATATCCTAAATGATCTTATTTTATCCCGTACCATTTTATTTTATTTCATTTTATCTCTATCTATCTATCTATCTATCTATCTATCTATCTATCTATCTATCTATCTATCTATCTATCTATCTATTCATATATTTCCCTTTTTTATTATTTCTCTCTCTTTTCACTTTATTTTATTTTATTTCATTTTATATATTATATTTTATATTAATATTTTGTTTTTTTGTCGACATTTTTATTTTTTATTTTTTGATTTTGATTTTGATTCATAACGTTCCCAACCACGTGACTTTCCAAAATTTAAATTTTAAATTTCTTTTCTTTTTTCTCCATTTCATTCTTTCCAAATATGATCTACGGTTAAGATAGGATTCTAACTCTGGCTGATGAGATCTCAGTTTATAATAGCTGTTGATCGATAACATCGACATGCCAGTGTCGCAGATTTTGTACATGTCTGTGTAAATAAAAATAATTATATATATTTTTTTTTTTTTTTCTAATAAATATTTAATTCACATCTAGCGATTTAAGCGGAAATCTGCTTTTTTCCGGATTAAAAACAAAACGGATTTCCGCTAAAAAGCAGAGAACTCACATTCTTGAACGACCATATGCAAATTAGCCAATTTTGAAAACAAATAAAATGACGTTTTTTTATATTTCCGCAAGATACGGTAAGAGTTGTTTTTTTTTATTTTCTATTTTTTTTATTTCAATTCTTAGAAAGAAAACCAAAGACTTATCTCACCAATCTCTGATTTCTTCCTCTTTGGCGGTGGTTCAACCGATGTTCCCGGCTCACCATCTTCAACCGATGTCCCCGGCTCATCATCTTCAACCAGTATCACCGACTCACCATCTTCAACCAGTATCACCGGCTCACCATCTTCAACCGATGTCCCCGGCTCAGCATCTTCAACCAGTAGCACCGACTCACCATCTTCCCCATCAGACATTTCCATGGAATCATCTTGGTATTCGTTAAAGAATTCTTCCTGCTGAGACATTCTGGTTTCCTGTTTGAATCAGAATCGCAGACATGCGTTAGATTCATGTTTTGCTTGGTTTGTTTTATGGCATATCAACCCCTTTTTTGTGTTACTTAATGTCAACACAGTACCTTTCCAGGAGCAAACCCTTCAAGGCTCTGAATGTTGGCAACAGAGAATGGTTGAGTTTTGGACCCATTCAATAGAATTGTGTGAACAAGGGTCTCATATATGAGGGACGTCAGTAATCAATGGCAAAGAAAAAGCTGAATTTCACAACCTGGGGGTCATGAACCCCCCACCCCCTGTGTGTGTATGGGTAACAGGCAGTGCAAAAAAAAAAACCCAGCAAAAACCAACTTGGATGATAAGTAGTAAAAACACATTTTAAATACTTAAAATAATGTTTAATTATGGAGATATTAAAAAAAAAAAACGGGCAAATTTACAAATAAGTGAAACATCAGATTAATTGAGCTGATAGATCAGTTTCAACTAAGAAAATCAAAATTAAGAGAAAGACACTGAGTGTGCATGTGGGGGGGGAGACAGGAAGTCATTCTTTGAACAAAAAGTCATCTAACTCCCCTACCCCCATCAATCGTTTGAAGTCTTAACCTTCAAGGCAAGAGAAAGAGAGAAAGAGGAAGAGATAAAAAACAGGAAAAAAGAAAGAAAGATAAACTGAAAGAGAGTAAGAAAGAAAACGAGAAAAATAAAATCTAACCAAATAGCGACAAAAAAATAAGGAGGTAAAGCTCTAGCGATTTGGCAGAAATCAGCTTTTTCTTATCTTAAAAAAAAAGCGGATTTCAACCCTAATAGCAGAGAATTCACATCCATTAGTGTTTACTAAAATGTATCGTATAGAGCAATCATAATAATATTCATGTCAAAGGAAAAATTCAAGAGGTATAGCGATTCTAAGAACTACAAAGAATTCGTTTCGGCCAATGTAACCTCCAATCTTTCTTTCGGTGTATCTTCTCCAACTTGGGAATCTTTTATTCAAACTTTGAAATCTTTATGTCAAACATGGGAAAAAAAATCATCAGTGCTTGAATCAGCAGGCGACATTCAAGCACTGATGATTTTTTTTTTCTCTCTCTCTTTTTCTTCTTCAGTAGTGTTCGACAGTCAAATGTCGATTTTACGCTTTCTTACTTTTGCTCTCGCTTCTTCTTCTTCTTTTTCTTCTTCTTCAACTGATGTTCTAAAAACACTGGTTGATTAGTCTCTCTTTCTTCTTCCTCGTCTTCATCTTCTTTTTCTTTCTCTTTTTATAACATTCCTCGCGTCCCTACTCCCTTCTTGTTGTTCTCTGCACGTGACATTTTCTTCCAATCGCATTCTTTGTATAATTTGTATAAATTTGAAAACTTTTCCGTTTTGAAATAAAGTTTACCAACCGACTGAAAATGGCCGCATTTTAACGACCAAAATATCTCGGCAGAACTTTACAACATGAGTTTTTGAGTTTATTTTTGTTAGTTGTTGAATTGCTTATCCTTTATTCCATTTTTATTTTTACATATTGTCTGAAACATTGTTTCTTTTTTCTCATATATATATATATATATATATATATATATATATATATATATAAGATAGATGAAAGAAGAGGGATACACATGCACGAATGACAAATTTATCGCAGTGGAAAAGCCAAAATTCAAAATTTGAAAAAATATTAAGTAATTGCCAACTTATCTATCTATGTAATTTCTCTGATAATAAGATTTTAATCTTTGAAAAGCCTTGGCTTAAGGAAAGAATAATAAACATGTTTTTACTGAGTACACCTTGCATTGAAAAATCGAAGTTGAAATAAATTTGTCATTCGTACATGTTTATCTCTCTTCTTTCATCTATCTTTATAATTGCTCTATCTCGTATATTGAGCTTAAACCATTTCACTATAGGTTCTATCTACTAAAAGTATACTTTTAGTTTCATATTTTTTATACATATATATATATATATATATATATATATATATATATATATACTAACAAAAACTATGCGACCGGAGAAGCGGGGGGGGGGGGGAGGGCATAATATTAGTAGTAAAACATCAAGAGAAGATTAGGTTTAAGACTCCAAAAATTTACATCGATCCATGGCCTAATGGTTAAAAGTTTTGGTTGACAATTAGTTCAAAATTGCCTCGATCTGAAAATTTATTGTCGAGGAAACGCAATCTCGTAAAATCATCAAATCTTTCTTGGAGTTCATACACTAGATCCATTGCTCTTACTGCTTTCAATCGTAAATGTGTCCCTTTTCTTCCTGAGATTCTCATGGATGGCTCTGCTCTTGAGGAGAAATCAACTTTGAAACTTCTTGGTCTTTCTCTCTCATCAAATCTTTGTTGGAGTTCATACATTAGATCCATTGCTCTTTCTGCTTCTCATAAAGTCGGTTCTCTTTATCGCTTCAAACACTTTCTCACACCTGAAGCTATTCTCTACAAATCCACAATCAGACCATGTATTGAGTACTGTTGTCATATTTGGGATGGGGAATCTCTGTCCCATTTGAGGGTTCTTGATAAGGTGCAGAAACGTATCTGTAATTTGATTCACCCTCACCCTTTCTTCTTCTCTACATCCTTTTTCTCACAGATGTGATGTTGCTAGTCTTAGTCGTTTCTATAAATACTATTATGGCATGTGTTCTTTGGAATTGTGTGATATATTCCCTGCTTCTTTTGTTCCAGCTCGTTTGACTCGTTGGTCTAGTGGTCTGCATCATTCACTGTTTTGATACATCATTGTCATACAGCTTCCTATTCTAGTAGCTTCTTTCCAAGAACTGCAGGTTTGTGGAACTCTCTTCCTGCTGGCTGTTTTCCTCCTACCTATAACTTTGGTCTTTTCAAGACTAAGGCCAATAGGCATCTTCTGTCTTTGCGATAATCATATTTCGTTCTTGTTACCTCCTTGCATCAAGTGGCTTCATGCCTTGTCTGGAGCGATTTCTATTAAAAAAATAAGTTGAGGGAGCAGATTAAAAAGAAATAGTGTAGAAAATTTGAATTATGTGAACGACTATCCTCATCTTGGTTGTTATATTCACAACATTTTGGTCGATGAAAGCTCCGACTTTCTTCGGGTGCATCTTTTCGCACTTGGGAATCTTTATTTCGAATGTGAGAAGCTGGATGAAATTTTGAACTGGATTCTTTATTTAATCTGCGGGGATAGATTGTTAATAAAAAAAATAACAATTCTATGATAATAAATAGTACAATACACATGTAGACAAAATTAGGTTGAATGCGTCCAAAATTCATACTAGAATTGTCCACATGGGCCCATGGCGTAACGGTTAATAGTTAACAATCCGTGCTAAGTGAAAGTCTTCTGGAGGTTGAAGGTTCAATTCTTATCACAGTCGAAAATTACTTAAGACTACCCGGTCATAGCTGACAGAATGAGAGCAAGTGAACCTCGTGGATTAAATAAAGCGTTCCGTTAAAAATTCCGTACAGATTCCCAAGTTCAACAGAAAAATTCCCGAGTTCAAGAAGAAGAAGCTAAAAAAGGTCGGAGGTTACATCGGCTGAAACGTTGTGAGAATAATAACCAAGATGAGAACAGTAGTCTGGATAATCCAAATACAAATTATCAATCCTCATCTAAAAAGTACCGAGACATAATCTTTTTCTGTTCTCTACAGCCCCTTTCTCACAGAAGAAACATTGCTAGTCTTTCTCTACTCTATCGCTATTCTCATGAAAGGTGCTCGACTGAGCTCCAATCTCTGGTTCCTCCTTGTAAGACATTCACAGCAAGAAAACAACTAAACACTTTTCTTTCTTCTTCAACGTCGTCTAACATCAAATAGAATTTCCATGAACAGAGTTTCTTTCCAAAAAAATTACCATCTATGGAACACATTACCATGGGACTGCTTCCCTGCAGACTACAACATGGTTGTCTTAAAACCCAATTTTTACAAATATTTTTTATAAAACGTTCTCAATCAAATTTTATCCATTCCAATCTTCTCATGATATTCTTCATAATTCAACCCACCATTCATCCATCTCATTAAACCCTATCCTTAAGTGGCTTTTGGCCTTGATAAGAGGTTACTTATTAGTAAGAAAGAAAGGAAAAAAAAACAAAGAAGACTTATTTTTTATATGGCTGTACAAAGTGGTTGCATTATACACAAAAATGTCATTCATTCTGGTTTATTTTTAGCTTCAGAAACAAGGGATTATATCATGAAATTATGGTAAGCAAAAATACGGGGAAAAAAAAGGGAAGAAGAAAGACAAAAAGAAAAGGAAAAAAAAAGAAAAAGGAAAAAAGAAAAAAAAGAAAAAGAAAAAAGGAAAAAGAGAAAAAATGGAAAAAAGGAAAAAAAAAAGGAAAAAAAAAGGAAAAAAGAAAAAAAAGAAAAAAGGAAAAGGAAAAAAGGAAAAAATGGAAAAAAGGAAAAAAAAAAGAAAAAAGGGAAAAAAGAAAATGGAAAAAAGGAACAAGGAAAAAAAGAAAAAGAAAAAAGAGAAAAAATGGAAAAAAGGAAAAAAAAAGAAAAAAGGAAAGAAAAAAAGGAAAGAAGGAAAAAGATGGAAAAAAGGAAAAAAAAGAAAAAAGGGAAAAAAGAAAATGGGAAAAAGGAAAAAGGAAAAAAAGGAAAGAAAAAAAATAAGAAAAAAAAGGAAATAAAAATACCGACCTGAATTTGCTTTGACCAAAAGTCAATATTCTTGCGTTGAGCCTTCGTAAAATGGTCCCAGGATTTTTGCTTGCCAGCAGTTTTGAATACTTTCTCAACATGTTCGACTTCAAGAAATGGAATGATGAGAATATGAGAAATCTATAGAAACCAATCAGGGAAGAAATATGCAATCTTCAGGAAAAAAAATATGCAGTCGAGTTTGTTGCGATACCCGATTTCTGTAACTTTCAAACAATACTAATAGAAAAACAACGATTGTCAATACTACTTTTGAAACAAGGGACAAAAAATCGTATAACAACACGACCGTGGCCTTTTGGTTAGGAGCAAAGTGTAGTATCTGTTCTGATACTACACTTAATCTTTTTTTGTCCTCGGTCAGTGAAGAAGAAATCCTTCTAGACTGAGGCTACTTTTATTTTTGTTCCAATCCAGATTGCCCCTTTTTGGGGAGCTGGATTTTACCCACAATAAAAACCAACCTTGTGTTTAACTCTGCACTCGTCGGGAGGTCAGTAGATAGGAACACGGCTGGTAAATACTGGCAATCCAACCATATTTAGTACAAATAATCTTCAATCTATGCCTGACTTGTCCACAAAGTTACTGTAATGAATCTCCAACAGTCTTTGTTTAATCAGCATTCAATTATGGGGGGGGGCACTTTGTCTCATCAGTAAGAGATTTTTTTTATCTGTGGGGTTATCTCAGATAACGTCTATCAAAACAATCTTCACCAACTGAAGAGGTCAATCACAGAGCAAATCAGCGCAGTGCTAAAAGAGGAGCGTACTAGAGTTGTTGACGATTTTGCATGCCGTATCTAAATGTGCTTACCATTGAATGGCTATAAAACAAAGACTGTTGGACATTCATGATTGAAACTTGGTGGACAAGACAGATATAGACTGAAGTTTATTTGTATCAAATATGGTTGGACTGCAGTGAGGACTCTGAATTTTATTAACAGTTTAATGAGAGCTTTTTTTTAGGGGGGCGGGGTCACCCCGTATAACTATTAAAATTAGAAAATTTACTTCAATGTATTTAATCGTGGGGACCAGTAGCTAGAAATCGGAATCGAAATATTTTCAAATTGGAAGTCGTACAAATAAAATTGACTAAATTAATTAAAAGAATAAGGGATCGCAATTATAAAATCTTCAATTATAAATATCTTCACTGGACAATTTGTAAAAAGTTGAATATCCAATGTAGCATTAAGTCCTGGGAGCATATACCAGAAAGAACAGTTGGAAATAATTTATACACCATCCACTATGACTATGCAATCCCTACAGCTACATATCTAGAAAATGGAGCTGTTAAACCTGACATCGTAATATGGGACAAAAGGGAGAAAGTAGCAACCCTAATTGAAGTCAGTGTCCCTAATGATGCAGGATTGAACAGAGCTGAAACGGAAAAGATTACGAAATACCAAGGTTTTATGTACGACATGAAAAGAAACTGTAATCTTAGGAAGATCTCCATCATCCCAGTAATTATAGGAGCAACAGGACTAATGAAAAAGAATTACAAATGCTATCTGGGGAGTATACCCGGTGAACCGAGTGCAAAAGAAATACAAACAATTGCACTTAAAGAGACGGTTATAATCTTAAAAAGATCTCTAGGCTGGAGTGTCTGAAATAGCTGGTCAATGTCTGGCATTCGGTAGGATGCCCGATCTCCAGCAAAAACGGAAAGATAAGAAAAAAAAAAAAAAATCTAGGCTGACATCTTTAGGTTTAACTACTTTACTAGAGAAACCAAATGATAGGTGATTAATTGAGACGTTTAAAATAATTCATTGGATTTGAAAATATGAACCGCCTTTTTTTTAATATCTCTCTTCACACTGGTAATTTACTGGCAAATAAAATTTTTATAAAATAAATCTATCAAAAAATTATTTTGGAATAAATTGCCTAATCAGGTTAAAATGGATCTGATATAAATCATTTTAAGAATAAATAAGAGGAATTTAGAAATGAATTGACAGGGACATTTTTGGGGACTATCTGATGAAATATTTAGGACAAATTTATCTGTATATTCATATATATTTTGTGAGATGTTTGTCTTTTAAAGTTGACATGAGGTTACAGATTAAAAGAAAAGATGTTCAAAAATGAACAATAAATAAATAAGCAAAAAAATGATGAATAAAAAGTGCTTTTATTTTCTTTTAAAGCTGGCATGTCTTTATTTATTTATTTATTTGTTTGTTTATTTATTTATTTGTTTGTGATGCCTTCTTGAACATCTCCCCTTTAACTATCGTCTCAATTCAACTGTTAAAAAAAAAATAATTAAACTCTTAGTACAGTATCGATATCCAGATCAAATTCTGTTAAATATTTCATTCGATAACTCCCAAAAGTGCCCCCTCAATTTCTCCCTCCTACCACTTTCTCTGAATTCATCCAACCTCATCTTAAACTGATCCACGCTATTGCTGTTCTTAATCTGATCTGGCAACTTATTCCAAAAACATATTACTCTGTGAGCAAAAAAACTTAACTAGTTAACAGATCTAGTTTTTGAAAACTGCCTTGACAATAACCTTCCAGATCTAGGAGAAATACTAAAGAAATACCCACCATAGTTAGAAATGCCATTTATTATCTTGAAAGTCTCAATCATATCACCTCTCATTCTTCTCTCCAGCAAAGTAGTCAATCTCAATTTGTCCAATCTCTCCCTGTAACTGCACTCCTTTACTTTACTTATTAGTTTTGTCACCCTTCTTTGTACGCCTTCCAGTTTCAATATTACATTCCAATTTCCATATCTAGTTGCTGAAGCCCAGGCCTGGGTGCAGTATTCTGTATGAGGTCTTATTAGAGCTTTATATATACTTAACACAACATTTGTCTCCCTCGAAATAATATTCCTAACCATCCACCCGATCATTCTATTTGCACTCGATATAATGGTCAAAATATGATTATTTGCCTTAAATGTATTATCAAACCCCACTCCCAAATCGCACTCTCCATCTACTTCTTTGATTTCTCTGTTGTTCAGTACATATTCAACTCCAATATTCCTGGATCCTACACGTAGTACTTTATATTTGTCTAGGTTAAATCGCAATTTCCAAATGTCCTCCTAATATGATAATTCATTTAAATCCATCTGTGTTATTTCCTTTGATAAAGGTCTTGAACAGCTTTTAGAAATTGACTTCTAAAAATAAACTCTCTTTTCCCAAGTCTTTATTTATCGCCTTTTATCTTAAATCTATTCTTATCACTTCCGCTCATGTTTTCCTTGGCCTTTTCCTGCAAACTGACCCTGCTACACCAACTGCTCTACATCTACTAACCCAAGCACTTGCATTCAATCTTTCAATGTTACCAAACCAACAAAGCTTTGTGCTCTGCACATATCTCCCTATACTGTCCAGATTTAATCTTCCTCTGAGGTTATCAGATCTAAGCCTGTCTTTACGACTCACATCCATGATGATGATGATGATGATCTTTAGAGAATATCTTAGATGTTTGCAAACAAACACGAGCTAAAACTTCTTACAGATTCAGAAACTAACATCTTATATCTTGTAAAATCGTATATGAACAAATTATTTAGAGCTGAAAGAACACACACAACGCCAGCTCTCAGTATTTAAGCTCTTCCTTCACCAACAACAGTCACGAAGTTCGCCCTTAATCTCAGCAGCAGTAGCAGTTCTCCCTTTCACGACCCTCGCCTCATAATTAAACGATTCTAGGTTCACGCCCACGTGCGGCCGCAGTTTCCTTGCAGCGGGCGCATATCCCTCGGCCTCTCCGCACCATCACCACATTCAAAAACTAACATCTTGTCAAACGTATATCAACAGAGTCTCCAAAACAAATCGGAGTGAAACAATTTTGATAATTTTTGTCACATCACCAGTTTTTTGGTTTATTAACTTTCTTTCACAGAAGATAAAACAAATATACAATAATTCTGTCCGTCTCCATGTGGAACCTAGTTGCATGGCTGCCAGGTTTGTTATAGGGATTGCCTTGATCAATGGTAAACAGACATTTTTCCGGTTCTTATACAAATGAAAATCGCATTCCAAGTAAAATCTCTTTAGTATAGTTACGTATCAGGCAAAAATAAGTATCGTCACCCAAAATTAGGGGAAATCATCGAGTAGAAATTTAATTAAAAGTAAAAATCAATTTTATCATATTTTGCAAGAGTCACCATGATTTACTAAAACAGGGGAGGTAAGTCTCCTTTGAGGTCGTAAAACCAGATAACGTAACCCTCCCTCCTCTTTTTTTCCTATGTTAAGAATGGCTTTAGAAATGATACATAATACGATAAAACTGCAATTTACGATAAAATTGATTTTTACGTTTAATTCCTCGACGTAAGTTCACTAGACCAACTCGACAATCGACTAAATCCCATCCATTCACTGTGGAGGTCCCCAGATGCCGGAGAGCTTTCTACTCAAATAGCTTCTTTCCTTGTGCTGCTGGCCTCTGGAACCCCCTCCCTGCCCCCTGTTTCCCCGACGGTACTGACATGCAGAAGTTTAAAATTAATGTAAACAGACATCTCGCTGCGCAGATCCCAATTTGGGTTGACCCCCTCAACTTTCTCCCTTTTCTTTCTTCTTAGTAGCCCCTTATGTCTACAGTGGCGGTCTGCCTTGTCTGGGGTGAACTATGTTAAAAAAAAAAAAAAAACTTCTACTAGATCATTTTTCCTAATTTTTGGTGAGGATACTTATTTTTGTCTGATACGTAAATATATCAAAGAGTTTTTACTTGGAATGCAATTTTCATATGTGTCTTTATATGTATAAGAACCAAAAGAAAAGTTTAAAAAATAATCCATCAATCTGATGTTGCTAACACTCAAAGGAAACGTAAGATTGATGGTTAAAACTGTTAAGGGGAAGTAACTCTTAAATGATTTCCTCAATTATCTCCCTTGAATTATTTCATTATTTTCCACACGAGACAAACATTGCGGCCTTCGGGGTGGAATCAAAGTCTGCTATCTTTTCTATCCTCAGTCGGTGAAGGAGAGATCCTTCTAGACTAAGGCAATTTTAGTTTTTGATTCAATCTATTAGGCCCCTTTTTGGGGAGCTGGTGCCTTCATAAGGAGACTCTTTAACATGGCATATGGGAGGTGACAATGGTTAAGTGGATATCGACACGGACTGAAGACCTGGGTGTTCCAAGTTCGAATCCAGTCGGTTCTACAGTATCACTTTCACTTAGGGATGTTGGCAACCTTCTCGTGGTCCTTCCCATAAGTACCCGATGTCTTTCCAGAAAGATTTCTAACTAGAAAAACATCAGAGAAACTAATGCCAACACCAGAATCATCTGATTCACACGAAAGAAGAAGATGGCATATAAATCCACCCGTTTCATATGTGTCTTTATCTGTATAAGAACCTTTTATAAATCCACCCGTTTCATATGTGTCTTTATCTGTATAAGAACCTTTTATAAATCCACCCGTTTCATATGTCTTTATCTGTATAAGAACCTTTTATAAATCCACCCGTTTCATATGTGTCTTTATCTGTATAAGAACCTTTTATAAATCCACCCGTTTCATATGTGTCTTTATCTGTATAAGAACCTTTTATAAATCCACCCGTTTCATGTGTGTCTTTATCTGTATAAGAACCTTTTATAAATCCACCCGTTTCATGTGTGTCTTTATCTGTATAAGAACCTTTTATAAATCCACCCGTTTCATGTGTGTCTTTATCTGTATAAGAACCTTTTATAAATCCACCCGTTTCATGTGTGTCTTTATCTGTATAAGAACCTTTTATAAATCCACCCGTTTCATGTGTGTCTTTATCTGTATAAGAACCTTTTATAAATCCACCCGTTTCATGTGTGTCTTTATCTGTATAAGAACCTTTTATAAATCCACCCGTTTCATGTGTGTCTTTATCTGTATAAGAACCTTTTATAAATCCACCCGTTTCATATGTGTCTTTATCTGTATAAGAACCTTTTATAAATCCACCCGTTTCATGTGTGTCTTTATCTGTATAAGAACCTTTTATAAATCCACCCGTTTCATGTGTGTCTTTATCTGTATAAGAACCTTTTATAAATCCACCCGTTTCATGTGTGTCTTTATCTGTATAAGAACCTTTTATAAATCCACCCGTTTCATGTGTGTCTTTATCTGTATAAGAACCTTTTATAAATCCACCCGTTTCATGTGTGTCTTTATCTGTATAAGAACCTTTTATAAATCCACCCGTTTCATGTGTGTCTTTATCTGTATAAGAACCTTTTATAAATCCACCCGTTTCATGTGTGTCTTTATCTGTATAAGAACCTTTTATAAATCCACCCGTTTCATGTGTGTCTTTATCTGTATAAGAACCTTTTATAAATCCACCCGTTTCATATGTGTCTTTATCTGTATAAGAACCTTTTATAAATCCACCCGTTTCATATGTGTCTTTATCTGTATAAGAACCTTTTATAAATCCACCCGTTTCATATGTGTCTTTATCTGTATAAGAACCTTTTATAAATCCACCCGTTTCATGTGTGTCTTTATCTGTATAAGAACCTTTTATAAATCCACCCGTTTCATGTGTGTCTTTATCTGTATAAGAACCTTTTATAAATCCACCCGTTTCATGTGTGTCTTTATCTGTATAAGAACCTTTTATAAATCCACCCGTTTCATGTGTGTCTTTATCTGTATAAGAACCTTTTATAAATCCACCCGTTTCATGTGTGTCTTTATCTGTATAAGAACCTTTTATAAATCCACCCGTTTCATGTGTGTCTTTATCTGTATAAGAACCTTTTATAAATCCACCCGTTTCATGTGTGTCTTTATCTGTATAAGAACCTTTTATAAATCCACCCGTTTCATGTGTGTCTTTATCTGTATAAGAACCTTTTATAAATCCACCCGTTTCATGTGTGTCTTTATCTGTATAAGAACCTTTTATAAATCCACCCGTTTCATGTGTGTCTTTATCTGTATAAGAACCTTTTATAAATCCACCCGTTTCATGTGTGTCTTTATCTGTATAAGAACCTTTTATAAATCCACCCGTTTCATGTGTGTCTTTATCTGTATAAGAACCTTTTATAAATCCACCCGTTTCATGTGTGTCTTTATCTGTATAAGAACCTTTTATAAATCCACCCGTTTCATGTGTGTCTTTATCTGTATAAGAACCTTTTATAAATCCACCCGTTTCATGTGTGTCTTTATCTGTATAAGAACCTTTTATAAATCCACCCGTTTCATGTGTGTCTTTATCTGTATAAGAACCTTTTATAAATCCACCCGTTTCATGTGTGTCTTTATCTGTATAAGAACCTTTTATAAATCCACCCGTTTCATGTGTGTCTTTATCTGTATAAGAACCTTTTATAAATCCACCCGTTTCATGTGTGTCTTTATCTGTATAAGAACCTTTTATAAATCCACCCGTTTCATGTGTGTCTTTATCTGTATAAGAACCTTTTATAAATCCACCCGTTTCATGTGTGTCTTTATCTGTATAAGAACCTTTTATAAATCCACCCGTTTCATGTGTGTCTTTATCTGTATAAGAACCTTTTATAAATCCACCCGTTTCATGTGTGTCTTTATCTGTATAAGAACCTTTTATAAATCCACCCGTTTCATGTGTGTCTTTATCTGTATAAGAACCTTTTATAAATCCACCCGTTTCATGTGTGTCTTTATCTGTATAAGAACCTTTTATAAATCCACCCGTTTCATGTGTGTCTTTATCTGTATAAGAACCTTTTATAAATCCACCCGTTTCATGTGTGTCTTTATCTGTATAAGAACCTTTTATAAATCCACCCGTTTCATGTGTGTCTTTATCTGTATAAGAACCTTTTATAAATCCACCCGTTTCATGTGTGTCTTTATCTGTATAAGAACCTTTTATAAATCCACCCGTTTCATGTGTGTCTTTATCTGTATAAGAACCTTTTATAAATCCACCCGTTTCATGTGTGTCTTTATCTGTATAAGAACCTTTTATAAATCCACCCGTTTCATGTGTGTCTTTATCTGTATAAGAACCTTTTATAAATCCACCCGTTTCATGTGTGTCTTTATCTGTATAAGAACCTTTTATAAATCCACCCGTTTCATGTGTGTCTTTATCTGTATAAGAACCTTTTATAAATCCACCCGTTTCATATGTGTCTTTATCTGTATAAGAACCTTTTATAAATCCACCCGTTTCATATGTGTCTTTATCTGTATAAGAACCTTTTATAAATCCACCCGTTTCATATGTGTCTTTATCTGTATAAGAACCTTTTATAAATCCACCCGTTTCATATGTGTCTTTATCTGTATAAGAACCTTTTATAAATCCACCCGTTTCATATGTGTCTTTATCTGTATAAGAACCTTTTATAAATCCACCCGTTTCATATGTGTCTTTATCTGTATAAGAACCTTTTATAAATCCACCCGTTTCATATGTGTCTTTATCTGTATAAGAACCTTTTATAAATCCACCCGTTTCATATGTGTCTTTATCTGTATAAGAACCTTTTATAAATCCACCCGTTTCATATGTGTCTTTATCTGTATAAGAACCTTTTATAAATCCACCCGTTTCATATGTGTCTTTATCTGTATAAGAACCTTTTATAAATCCACCCGTTTCATATGTGTCTTTATCTGTATAAGAACCTTTTATAAATCCACCCGTTTCATATGTGTCTTTATCTGTATAAGAACCTTTTATAAATCCACCCGTTTCATATGTGTCTTTATCTGTATAAGAACCTTTTATAAATCCACCCGTTTCATATGTGTCTTTATCTGTATAAGAACCTTTTATAAATCCACCCGTTTCATATGTGTCTTTATCTGTATAAGAACCTTTTATAAATCCACCCGTTTCATATGTGTCTTTATCTGTATAAGAACCTTTTATAAATCCACCCGTTTCATATGTGTCTTTATCTGTATAAGAACCTTTTATAAATCCACCCGTTTCATATGTGTCTTTATCTGTATAAGAACCTTTTATAAATCCACCCGTTTCATATGTGTCTTTATCTGTATAAGAACCTTTTATAAATCCACCCGTTTCATATGTGTCTTTATCTGTATAAGAACCTTTTATAAATCCACCCGTTTCATATGTGTCTTTATCTGTATAAGAACCTTTTATAAATCCACCCGTTTCATATGTGTCTTTATCTGTATAAGAACCTTTTATAAATCCACCCGTTTCATATGTGTCTTTATCTGTATAAGAACCTTTTATAAATCCACCCGTTTCATATGTGTCTTTATCTGTATAAGAACCTTTTATAAATCCACCCGTTTCATATGTGTCTTTATCTGTATAAGAACCTTTTATAAATCCACCCGTTTCATATGTGTCTTTATCTGTATAAGAACCTTTTATAAATCCACCCGTTTCATATGTGTCTTTATCTGTATAAGAACCTTTTATAAATCCACCCGTTTCATATGTGTCTTTATCTGTATAAGAACCTTTTATAAATCCACCCGTTTCATATGTGTCTTTATCTGTATAAGAACCTTTTATAAATCCACCCGTTTCATATGTGTCTTTATCTGTATAAGAACCTTTTATAAATCCACCCGTTTCATATGTGTCTTTATCTGTATAAGAACCTTTTATAAATCCACCCGTTTCATATGTGTCTTTATCTGTATAAGAACCTTTTATAAATCCACCCGTTTCATATGTGTCTTTATCTGTATAAGAACCTTTTATAAATCCACCCGTTTCATATGTGTCTTTATCTGTATAAGAACCTTTTATAAATCCACCCGTTTCATATGTGTCTTTATCTGTATAAGAACCTTTTATAAATCCACCCGTTTCATATGTGTCTTTATCTGTATAAGAACCTTTTATAAATCCACCCGTTTCATATGTGTCTTTATCTGTATAAGAACCTTTTATAAATCCACCCGTTTCATATGTGTCTTTATCTGTATAAGAACCTTTTATAAATCCACCCGTTTCATATGTGTCTTTATCTGTATAAGAACCTTTTATAAATCCACCCGTTTCATATGTGTCTTTATCTGTATAAGAACCTTTTATAAATCCACCCGTTTCATATGTGTCTTTATCTGTATAAGAACCTTTTATAAATCCACCCGTTTCATATGTGTCTTTATCTGTATAAGAACCTTTTATAAATCCACCCGTTTCATATGTGTCTTTATCTGTATAAGAACCTTTTATAAATCCACCCGTTTCATATGTGTCTTTATCTGTATAAGAACCTTTTATAAATCCACCCGTTTCATATGTGTCTTTATCTGTATAAGAACCTTTTATAAATCCACCCGTTTCATATGTGTCTTTATCTGTATAAGAACCTTTTATAAATCCACCCGTTTCATATGTGTCTTTATCTGTATAAGAACCTTTTATAAATCCACCCGTTTCATATGTGTCTTTATCTGTATAAGAACCTTTTATAAATCCACCCGTTTCATATGTGTCTTTATCTGTATAAGAACCTTTTATAAATCCACCCGTTTCATATGTGTCTTTATCTGTATAAGAACCTTTTATAAATCCACCCGTTTCATATGTGTCTTTATCTGTATAAGAACCTTTTATAAATCCACCCGTTTCATATGTGTCTTTATCTGTATAAGAACCTTTTATAAATCCACCCGTTTCATATGTGTCTTTATCTGTATAAGAACCTTTTATAAATCCACCCGTTTCATATGTGTCTTTATCTGTATAAGAACCTTTTATAAATCCACCCGTTTCATATGTGTCTTTATCTGTATAAGAACCTTTTATAAATCCACCCGTTTCATATGTGTCTTTATCTGTATAAGAACCTTTTATAAATCCACCCGTTTCATATGTGTCTTTATCTGTATAAGAACCTTTTATAAATCCACCCGTTTCATATGTGTCTTTATCTGTATAAGAACCTTTTATAAATCCACCCGTTTCATATGTGTCTTTATCTGTATAAGAACCTTTTATAAATCCACCCGTTTCATATGTGTCTTTATCTGTATAAGAACCTTTTATAAATCCACCCGTTTCATATGTGTCTTTATCTGTATAAGAACCTTTTATAAATCCACCCGTTTCATATGTGTCTTTATCTGTATAAGAACCTTTTATAAATCCACCCGTTTCATATGTGTCTTTATCTGTATAAGAACCTTTTATAAATCCACCCGTTTCATATGTGTCTTTATCTGTATAAGAACCTTTTATAAATCCACCCGTTTCATATGTGTCTTTATCTGTATAAGAACCTTTTATAAATCCACCCGTTTCATATGTGTCTTTATCTGTATAAGAACCTTTTATAAATCCACCCGTTTCATATGTGTCTTTATCTGTATAAGAACCTTTTATAAATCCACCCGTTTCATATGTGTCTTTATCTGTATAAGAACCTTTTATAAATCCACCCGTTTCATATGTGTCTTTATCTGTATAAGAACCTTTTATAAATCCACCCGTTTCATATGTGTCTTTATCTGTATAAGAACCTTTTATAAATCCACCCGTTTCATATGTGTCTTTATCTGTATAAGAACCTTTTATAAATCCACCCGTTTCATATGTGTCTTTATCTGTATAAGAACCTTTTATAAATCCACCCGTTTCATATGTGTCTTTATCTGTATAAGAACCTTTTATAAATCCACCCGTTTCATATGTGTCTTTATCTGTATAAGAACCTTTTATAAATCCACCCGTTTCATATGTGTCTTTATCTGTATAAGAACCTTTTATAAATCCACCCGTTTCATATGTGTCTTTATCTGTATAAGAACCTTTTATAAATCCACCCGTTTCATATGTGTCTTTATCTGTATAAGAACCTTTTATAAATCCACCCGTTTCATATGTGTCTTTATCTGTATAAGAACCTTTTATAAATCCACCCGTTTCATATGTGTCTTTATCTGTATAAGAACCTTTTATAAATCCACCCGTTTCATATGTGTCTTTATCTGTATAAGAACCTTTTATAAATCCACCCGTTTCATATGTGTCTTTATCTGTATAAGAACCTTTTATAAATCCACCCGTTTCATATGTGTCTTTATCTGTATAAGAACCTTTTATAAATCCACCCGTTTCATATGTGTCTTTATCTGTATAAGAACCTTTTATAAATCCACCCGTTTCATATGTGTCTTTATCTGTATAAGAACCTTTTATAAATCCACCCGTTTCATATGTGTCTTTATCTGTATAAGAACCTTTTATAAATCCACCCGTTTCATATGTGTCTTTATCTGTATAAGAACCTTTTATAAATCCACCCGTTTCATATGTGTCTTTATCTGTATAAGAACCTTTTATAAATCCACCCGTTTCATATGTGTCTTTATCTGTATAAGAACCTTTTATAAATCCACCCGTTTCATATGTGTCTTTATCTGTATAAGAACCTTTTATAAATCCACCCGTTTCATATGTGTCTTTATCTGTATAAGAACCTTTTATAAATCCACCCGTTTCATATGTGTCTTTATCTGTATAAGAACCTTTTATAAATCCACCCGTTTCATATGTGTCTTTATCTGTATAAGAACCTTTTATAAATCCACCCGTTTCATATGTGTCTTTATCTGTATAAGAACCTTTTATAAATCCACCCGTTTCATATGTGTCTTTATCTGTATAAGAACCTTTTTTCCTCTTCATGTAAACGCATCTCTATTAATATTGCCCCCTCCATTTCCATGTAGAAATTTTTAAAAAAACTTACATTGGGTGAGGATCTTTGAAAACTTATTGCGGAAACTTTCTTGCAGTTTCCGGATTTCTTCTTCTTGCGCTTCTTTCTCGGACATAAGTCGCCTGACGTTAGAGTTGATCGTCTGCAGCAAGCCATAGAAAACGTTGACAGTTTTTCTAGTGCAGTCGCCTCGCTCCAGCCAAGTGATGAGGATGTCCATAGCCCTACTCATCGTATCATCCTCTATTAAGGAAAAAGGGAATCTGATGGTAAGTATTTTGCATTACTCAGTTTTTTACTTAGTTATTTTACATGATATTTAAATTAAAATTTAAAATACGGGAAAGAAAGAGGAAAAATAATTACATTTTTAAAATACAAAAAAGTTTTTAAAAATGTTGGATTTAAAAAAAATATGGGAAAGTAAGAAAAGAACATGTATTTAGAAATACAAGAAAGTTAAAAAAAAAAATATGTTGAATTTTAAAAATATGGGAAAGTAAAAAAATATGTTGGATTTAAAAAATACGAGAAAGTAAAAAAATGTTGGATTTCAAAAATATGGAGGAAAAATATGTTGGATTTAAAAAATATGTAAAAGTAAAAATAATATGTTGGATTTAAAAAATATGTAAAAGTAAAAATAATATGTTGGATTTAAAAAATATGAGAAAGTAAAAAAATGTTGGATTTAAATAATATAGGAAAATAAAAAAAATATGTTAGATTTAAAAAATATGTTAAAATAAAAAAAATTAATTGGATTTAAAAAATACAAGAAAGTAAAAAAATGTTGGATTTTAAAAAATATGTTAAAGTAAAAAAATATGTTGGGTTTAAAAAGTATGTTATAAAATTTAAAAAATATGTTGGATTTAAAAAATATGGGAAAATAAAAAAATATGTTGGATTTAAATAATACGAAAAAATAAAAAATATGTTGGATTTAAATAATATGAGAAAATAAAAAAAATATGTTGGATTAAAAAATACGAGAAAGTACAAAAATATGTTGGATTTAAAAAATATGTTAAAGTAAAAAAATATGTTTGATTTAAAAAATACAAGGAAGTAAAAAAAATATGTTAGATTTAAAAAATATGGGAAAATAAAAAAAATATGTTAAAGTAAAAAAAATATGTTTGATTTAAAAAATACAAGAAAGTAAAAAAAATATGTTAGATTAAAAAAATATGTTAGAATAAAAAAATATATGTTAGATTTAAAAAATACGAGAAAGTAAAAAAAATGTTGGATCTTTAAGATATGGAAAGCAAAAAATTATTTTATGAATGAAAAATAATGAATAATTTACTTTTCAGCTTTTCATGAATGTCAGAGGCTTCATTTTCATTATAAATCACAGGCTTTGGTGGACTTGGTGGACTTTGTGGACTTTGTGGACTTATGGGCCTTGGTGGCCGCTGTTCCTCTTCACATTTCCGTCTGTGTTTCATCTCTTCTGCCAATTTGTTCTGCTCACATTCATACTCACTCTGGTCTTCGCGGGCACATGAATAGTCCACATGCAAACGGCCACAGTTTGGTGGGTCATCTCTGTTAGCTATTTTCATATAATAACCTACGGAAAGAAACCATACACATATTTAAGCAATACTTTACAATCATAACGCCATTGAAGAAGGGCTTCATTATTTTGAGCAGGAGTATTCTAATATGCATGAACTCTTAGAATGTATCTGGTCATTTCGTTAATAAGGTGCTGGTGTGATTGCAAGAGTTAGGAGTGGATGGAGTAAGATTTACTTCTTAAGTTATAGACTTGGAGGAATGTTATGGAAAGTAAAGGTCTGAGAGTGAATATTACCGAGACCAAAGTGATGATCAGTGGTTGTAGTGTTGGAAAGCTCCCAAAAAGATGAAAATTACCCTGCTCAGTTTGTGGAAAGGGAGGCAGGAGCAATTCAATGTTTTGTGGAACTTGTGAGCATTGGGTACACAAGAAGTGCAGTGGAATTACTGCTAGGTTGGGAGATGATGACCAATTTGTGTGCAAGAAGTGTAAGACAATGAAGATAGATGTGGAGAAAGTATATGGCAAAGCTATTGAGGTTGTCGAGAAGTTTTGTTACCTTGGTGATAACATTGGAGCACAGGATCCATCCAGGTTCTAGTGTGATTGCAAGAATTTGGAGTGGATGAAGTAAGTTCAGAGAACTTCTATCATTACTAACCAGCAGAGCGTTACCACTGTCGACCAAGAGAAAGAGTCTATCAGGCATGTGTATGCCGTGTGATGATGTATTGAAGTAAGGTAAGATATTGCTTAATGGCATATCAACCCTAAGGGTCAGTTCATGCCATGAATGTAGAAGGAAATATCCTTCATTTGAGTCTTAAGTCAGTGGGTCATTTATAGTCATTAGTTAAGAGCTTTGGTATTTTGAATTGTTGTCATTTTGGTGAAGGTTTTTATGCTTCAAGTTCTTTATATCTTAAAATGTTTGATCATGGTTTTTGTTTGGTTATTTTGTTTTACGACATATCAACCATTTTCGGGTAATTTAATGCTGAATCTTGTCATTTTGGTGAAGGTTTTTATGCTTCAAGTTCTTTATATCTTCAAATGTTTACTCATGGTTTTTGGTTTGGTTGTTTTGTTTTACGACATATCAACCTTTTTCGGGTTATTTAATGCTGAATCTTGTCATTTTGGTGAAGGTTTTTATGCTTCAAGTTCTTTATATCTACAAATGTTTAATCATGGTTTTTGGTTTGGTTGTTTTGTTTTACGGCATATCAACCCTTTTCAGGTCATCTAATGCTAAATCCGGTTATTTTGGTGAAGGTTTTTCTGCTTCAAGATCTTTATATCTTAAAATGTTTGATCATGGTTTTTGGTTTGGTTGTTTTGTTTTAATGCATATCAACTCTTTTCGGGTCATCTAATGCTAAATCCGGTGATTTTGGTGAAGGTTTTTCTGCTTCAAGTTCTTTATATCTTAAAATGTTTGATCATGGTTTTTGGTTTGGTTGTTTTGTTTTACGGCATATCAACCCTTTTCAGGTCATCTAATGCTAAATCCGGTTATTTTGGTGAAGGTTTTTATGCTTCAAGTTCTTTATATCTTAAAATGTTTGATCATGGTTTTTGGTTTGGTTGTTTTGTTTTAATGCATATCAACCCTTTTCAGGTCATCTAATGCTAAATCCGGTTATTTTGGTGAAGGTTTTTCTGCTTCAAGTTCTTTATATCTTAAAATGTTTGATCATGGTTTTTGGTTTGGTTGTTTTGTTTTATGGCATATCAACCCTTTTCAGGTCATCTAATACTAAATCCGGTTATTTTGGTGAAGGTTTTTCTGCTTCAAGTTCTTTATATCTACAAATGTTTAATCATGGTTTTTGGTTTGGTTGTTTTGTTTTATGGCATATCAACCCTTTTCAGGTCATCTAATACTAAATCCGGTTATTTTGGTGAAGGTTTTTCTTCTTCAAGTTCTTTATATCTTAAAATGTTTGATCATGGTTTTTGGTTTGGTTGTTTTGTTTTAATGCATATCAACTCTTTTCGGGTCATCTAATGCTAAATCCGGTTATTTTGGTGAAGGTTTTTCTGCTTCAAGTTCTTTATATCTACAAATGTTTAATCATGGTTTTTGGTTTGGTTGTTTTGTTTTACGGCATATCAACCCTTTTCAGGTCATCTAATGCTAAATCCGGTCATTTTGGTGAAGGTTTTTCTGCTTCAAGTTCTTTATATCTTAAAATGTTTGATCATGGTTTTTGGTTTGGTTGTTTTGTTTTACGGCATATCAACCCTTTTCAGGTCATCTAATGCTAAATCCGGTTATTTTGGTGAAGGTTTTTCTGCTTCAAGTTCTTTATATCTTAAAATGTTTGATCATGGTTTTTGGTTTGGTTGTTTTGTTTTAATGCATATCAACTCTTTTCGGGTCATCTAATGCTAAATCCGGTCATTTTGGTGAAGGTTTTTCTGCTTCAAGTTCTTTATATCTACAAATGTTTAATCATGGTTTTTGGTTTGGTTGTTTTGTTTTACGGCATATCAACCCTTTTCAGGTCATCTAATGCTAAATCTGGTCATTTTGGTGAAGGTTTTTCTGCTTCAAGTTCTTTATATCTTAAAATGTTTGATCATGGTTTTTGGTTTGGTTGTTTTGTTTTAATGCATATCAACTCTTTTCGGGTCATCTAATGCTAAATCCGGTCATTTTGGTGAAGGTTTTTCTGCTTCAAGTTCTTTATATCTTAAAATGTTTGATCATGGTTTTTGGTTTGGTTGTTTTGTTTCACGGCACATCAACCCTTTTCAGGTTATTTAATGCTGCAAGTTCTTTACATGTTTAAGTATGTACTCATGGTGTGTGGTTGAGTGAAAGGGGAAGAGAGAGGGAAGAAGAGGGGAGAGAAAGGAGGAGGGATGGAAATTGTCGTTTTTTGTTTTGGATTTTGCAGAACATGATTTGAGTTTTGCAAAGGAAAAAAAAACAATAAAACATCAATGTTTGATGCATTTTGGGTCAGGAAGTCAATAACTTCAGACAGCCTGATCTGGTAATGCCAGTATAATGTATGGAAGTAAAAACCCTGGCAGTGAGGGTTGAGGACATGCGTTGCACGGAGAGAAATTTTTATTATTACACAATTCTTCTAAATGAATGGATGTAAAAGTTGGGTCCATTTTTTGTCATACTAACGGTAGAATCAAGTATTTCAAGTTTATTCAACTTTACCCAATAGACGCATCATCTTTTTTATATAATCCTTATGTGATTTCACTTGTAAGACCAACCAATTTGCATATTGGTTTTGAAAAAGGTCATTTTATTAATTAACTATTATGTGTTATTATTATTTTAACTAAATGATGTTTTTCTTTATTTTAATATAAAAAATAGTTCTGTTTCGCAATATTGTTTTATTTTCCTGGACAAATATTTAGCATTTGTATTCAAATGTTCATTTATTCAGATGGACCGATTTGATTTTCAACAAGTTGTGATCTATTTCTAAATTGCAAGTAAAAAAGCAAATAAATTTTTTCTTTCTTTTCCTTTCTTTATGATCACATTTAAAGATAAATAAATTTGTATCAGAATTACCAAAATGTTAATGTGTATCTATATGAAAAAATGAAAAGGATTTTGTATCGTGTTTACAACAAAGTTATGAATGATGGCGACAAGTGTGTAGAGGATGAGGAGGAGAGACTCACCAGAGATGTAGAGGGCTCGTTCCACACTTGCACGGAACATAAAACGAATATGCGCAAAATTCAGTTTGCTTAGTCGGATCAAACCGATTTCTCCTGAACGCTCAAAGATTTCCTTTAAATGTGCCTCTGTAATATTTTTGGGAAGGCCGCCAACGAATATAGTCTTACATCCAGGGGGACGGTCCCGTGTAGATGGCAGTTTGGAATCTGAAATGAAATAGAAAAATTAATTTTAAAAAAAGCACCACCATATCTTGTTTGAAATCTTGTTTTCTACTGCAACAGACAAAGACTTTCCTTTCTTTCTTCATGTGTCTAGAGTCAGGCAGAATTTCAATGGACACAGCTTCTTTGCTAGGGTTTCCCCGTCTGTGTAACACATCACCATGGGACTGCTTCCCTGCAGGCTACAACATAGTCATCTTCAAATAAAATGTCAACAAATACTTGTCATAAACCGCCCCTTATGTAATCAAATCTAGTTCATTCCACTGATTTTTTCTTTTTGAAATGTATTTATTCGACGCGAAGACTAAATCATACTTATATACCATAAAGAGAAGAAAACAAACAAACAATAAGGCTTGAAACAATTGTCAGAGAAAGAAAGAGAGAGTCAACAGATGACGATTAGAACGGAAGTGACGCCGCCGTTACTGACATAGCGTTGCCACGAACGATAGCCAGGGAGCCACTGATTGTTCATCTTCCGACTGACAATTGCGGCTTTTGACCTCACCTTCAACTAGCTTGTAACAAATTATCAGCCGTTGCAAATAAAACGGAAATTTACCTCTCGTTAATGTCGGGGTGTAATTAGACTGATCATTTCTGATAATAAAACCCTTCTTTGGTACCGACCCCTTTGGCATAGGGGTTCGAGTGTTCGCTAATGGGCCGGCAGACCGGGGTTCAATCCTTGGTCGAGTCATACCAAAGACTTAAAAAATCATACCTTTATGCTCTCTTGTTAAACACTGTTTCCAGATAAGCATCTATTTCTATTGTTTTCCTTTAATAGATTGCACATTTCATTCGTAAAGGTGCAGCTTTCAAGCTCATAAATCGATTTTCCATTTTTCACACATTGAGAGAAAGAGGGATAAATAAAAACCTGGCTAGAGATAGGTTAATTTGGAACTCGATTTCTTAAAGCCGTCCAACACATGTCAGCATGTAAAACAGATGTTAAACCGATGATGATGATGATGATGATGATGATGATGATGATGATGATTAAGTATTTATATTTTGCCTTAGTGTTAGGGTTAATGAAAGTTGTATCAAGTGCGATTTTCTATTTAAATGTTTAAAATAATGTTATTGAAAAGCATTTTTTTGTGGTTTTACAAGTATCATTAGCTACGCTACACCAGGGACAATAATGTATAAATGATTATCAAATTTCTCGCGGTCACAGGGGAATCAATATGGTGTTTTCAAAATGAGCTTAGATATCACAGCGGTAAAAAATTAAATAACTAGCAAAAGCAAAAATTGTGGTACTGCGCCAGATTAGGACCCAAGCTAAAATCGACTTGGCATTGGTAGTCTCCGGATGTTTACGTAGCCGTTCAGAAAAAGACTAATGAAAAGTCGGTTGCCTGCATCGAAAAAATCTAAAACGAGGCTGGATGTACAATTGGAAAAATATTTTTTTTTACATATAAAATTTTTTTGTGAAGAAAAATATCATTGAACAAGTGTTAAAACAATGTTAGCGTTAGGGTTATAATACCCAACTAGTACACAGGTGCAGGCTATTTCCTCTCGGTATGTTGGACCCGTAGACCTTGTCAGGTCATCTATCTAGGAGAAGGTAAACTCTGATGATAAAACCTTGCTGCTAACCACTTACGTCTTGGCAGCAAACCGTTAGGGAGGGAGGCCTCCTTAGTCTTGACCGACAACCTTCCTAGAGCTGGAATCTTGAACAAAGTATCCAGTTTGCAAACCTATAATTGCTTAAGGAGTAGATGGGCTCTGCCTATCGCCTGGCCTTCACACTCCTTCTCTGTCTATTAGCCAGGCGCAGAGGTACCAGCGCTAGGACACCTCTAAAGACACCCAGTGCCTGACTTTGTTTCCTGACTAGGACAATGAACGCTGTCTTTCTTTCTCTCTATCTGGGCAACTTGGGGAAAGTTTTTCGTCACTAAATCCTACATGACGGGCAAAATTAGTTACCTAAACAGAACAGTTTCGCACCATTTTTATGTCCCTTTATGAAGATTAAAATTAAAATATAACAAACATTATGTCTAGAATCCTTCTTCCAATTTTGATCAAAATCCATTACATGATTTTCATTCCTGAAAATGTCTAAAATTTAAGGGGTCTTAACAAATTGAAATTGAAGGAATCTTGCTTAATTAATATCTGGACTACATTTAATGCAAATCTGAAATATAGAATTTTCAAATGGGAGGTTGTGCCCATACTATGCCCCCTAAAAAACCCTTTAAAATACTCCGAAGAAACTGAAATTTGGGGAATATTCATTAATTGATGTCTAATATTTATTGTTAACATTTTTTAAAAGTTGGAGAAGTTTCCTTAAGAACTTCCACCCCCACTTTGCCCCCTTCACATAAAGCTAAATTAAACTAAATATAACCCACATTCCCCATCCTTACGTCTAACAGCTTAAGTCCTTTTTTGAAGATGTGAAGCAGCATGACATGACCTTTACTGGAAACACACCAAAAGACCATCACAGTTTGAGGGGATTTGATCTTCAGGAAGCGTAGTTCATGTGAGGATGCCCTGATTCTTCTCATCTGAGAATCCCCAGCTCGATTGGGTGATTGATCTTGTTGAGGAGTTCCTTGGCTTTCGCAAGGCAGTAAGGAGTAGTTGGCCCCTATGACTCTTGTATGAGGAGTAGCGAAGTTCTTCATTCAAAGCTTTCTCCATAGTCGTCACTTCAACGCCCATCTCTTTCTCCAAGAACCGCATTGCCGTGCCTGGATTTTGCTGCACCTTTCTTTGCAGCTTCTTAATGAATTCTGTTGTGCAAGCACAGTCAGAATTCCTGCTCTGATCCTTCCTGCTAGCCACTGCTTCCACATCTCCACTGCAATTCTCTAGCTCACAGCATTGAAGGTATTCAAAGAGTATTTAGTTAGAGTTAAAATTTTCCGAATTTTTTAATCTGGTGCAAATCATTATCATGCAGGTAACTCTTAATATTCCGGTTGTTTCCAGTCATCCATTGAATATTCCGGTTGTTTCCAGTCATCCATGGTCTCCAGTTCTCAAACCAACCAATGTAAACAGTAACAGATATCCGTTGTTCTTTACTGCTATTAAATATTTCAAATTGTTCTGAAATGAACGAATAACCTTTATCCTCGAGTGGCCTTTGGGCCTTGATAAATGGTGACTCCTAGTAAAAAAAAAAAAAATCAAATTTATCCCGAACACACTATATTTGTTGCCATTGGATTTGAAGACCACTATGTTGTAGTCTGCATGGAAGCAGTTCTGTGGTAATGTGTTCCAGAGATAGGAAATTCTTGGAAATGATCTCTGTTCATGGAAATTTTGTTTGATGCTAGGTCCATGGAGGAAAAAAGTGAAGTTCTTTGCAGTTGTAACAGCATTCACCCGGGGTGGGTTGAGCCGGCTTCTAATGAGTTCACAGCATCTTACGTCAAGGTGGTTCATGTCCGCCGATCTGCAGCTGAATCTTTGGCATACTTAAGCCATTCCTGGTTCCAGCGTCGAACATCAAAAAATGCGGGGGGCAGCCATCAGCTCCATGTCTTTCCTCACTGTTCCTATCCAAGTCTTCAGCTGGCCGCTTCTGCGGGTGCGATTGGGGCTACCAACTTGCAGATAAATTCTTTCTCAAGGAGTCGAAGAATGTGATTAAACCAGCAAAGTCTCCTTTTAAGAAGAGTCTCTGTGAAACGGGTGGTGTTGCATCTTGCATGGATGGTGCGGTTTGGGATTTGGTCGGAGAGACGGATGCATAGGATGCGCTGAAGGCAGTACATGTTGAAAACCTCGAGTGTGTGAAGATCTCTGAAGGGCAAGAGCAAGGTCTAGCAACCGTACAGCAGTATTGTGCGTATCAGTACTTGGAATATTTTCAACTTTGTTGAGAGTTTTATTTCTTGTCGAGACCACAATCTACTGTGGAGATGGCAGTTGTGGCAATAAGACGAGTTCTTTCTCTGAATGTCTTACAAGGAGGAACCTGAGATTGGAACTCATAGTGCTAACGGTAGAGCAGAGAAAGACTAGCAACGTCTCTTCTGTGAGAAAGAGGCTGCAGAGGATAGAAGCAATCGTACAGGTCTTAGTGATCATCGAGTTATGGTTAGGGTTGGTGGCCACTGGTTCATTAAGGTTATTGTCAGAGATGTACTTACCAGGTGGAGGAGGGTAGAGTACAGACGATGGGAAGGTCAGCACCTCTTTCTGGACTCCTGTCGTCGGTTGTGGACCTGGCATCCTCTCCATCGGATTCTTGTTCCAAAACTTTGTTATAATAAAAAAAAAACAGAAATATAAAATTATAGCTTATCCAATTGTCATTTACGCTTAACCTCACTTTCAAAAATATTTTTTATTGATCCGTTACTGTTGGCTAGTGTCTGGTCGGGGTAGATCATAATGAATGGCTCAGGACAGATGGTCTTGGCCCAGCCCCATTTAATTTTGTCTCACATCTCATCGCAGTGAATCATGCTATTGTGTTGCCAATCAACCAAATGGGTGTTTGAAGGAATAAAAAAAAAAAATTTTTTAAAGGAGGGAAAGATGGTCTCTGTTGATGAAAACAATGTGATTGCCACTGGAACTTTGTTATGTGGTATACTTTTCTCCGGTGATACCGTATTCAATGATACGTTTTTCACTAGATCTTTATCATGTAGTAGACTTTTCTCCAACAACACTGTTTTCAACACTGATCTCAGAAAAAATGTGCTTGACACTGGAACTTTGTTATGTGGTATACTTTTCTCCAACAACACTGTTTTCAACACTGATCTCAGAAAAAATGTGCTTGACACTGGAACTTTGTTATGTGGTATACTTTTCTCCAACAACACTGTTTTCAACACTGATCTCAGAAAAAATGTGCTTGACACTGGAACTTTGTTATGTGGTATACTTTTCTCCAACAACACTGTTTTCAACACTGATCTCAGAAAAAATGTGCTTGACACTGGAACTTTGTTATGTGGTATACTTTTCTCCAACAACACTGTTTTCAACACTGATCTCAGAAAAAATGTGCTTGACACTGGAACTTTGTTATGTGGTATACTTTTCTCCAACAACACTGTTTTCAACACTGATCTCAGAAAAAATGTGCTTGACACTGGAACTTTGTTATGTGGTATACTTTTCTCCAACAACACTGTTTTCAACACTGATCTCAGAAAAAATGTGCTTGACACTGGAACTTTGTTATGTGGTATACTTTTCTCCAACAACACTGTTTTCAACACTGATCTCAGAAAAAATGTGCTTGACACTGGAACTTTGTTATGTGGTATACTTTTCTCCAACAACACTGTTTTCAACACTGATCTCAGAAAAAATGTGCTTGACACTGGAACTTTGTTATGTGGTATACTTTTCTCCAACAACACTGTTTTCAACACTGATCTCAGAAAAAATGTGCTTGACACTGGAACTTTGTTATGTGGTATACTTTTCTCCAACAACACTGTTTTCAACACTGATCTCAGAAAAAATGTGCTTGACACTGGAACTTTGTTATGTGGTATACTTTTCTCCAACAACACTGTTTTCAACACTGATCTCAGAAAAAATGTGCTTGACACTGGAACTTTGTTACGTACGTTGCTTTTCTCCAACAACGCCAATTTCAATACTGATCTCTATCGCTCAATAATCTTAGTACTTTCAGCGCTAAAACGTATTATGCCAACTTCCATTAAGCCAGTCTTTTATGGATGGCAAAGCACGCCAGTCACATGCGGTTTATACGTATAAATATTTTGTTCAAATGTGTACCTGTTCTTTCTCACATCAAGGTTCTACACACTAGGCAAATGTGGGTTCTTTCATGGTGGCGATAAGGTATGAAGACAATTTGCACCACTCGATCCAGGATCTGGCTAATCACATTTGCCGCAGCACTTGATATTGATCGGCAACCACTCAGTCGTCCATCTTTCATGCAAGGTGGCTGGCCGATTTCTTCTTCAACTTGTCGGCTGAATCAACTATTTGTTGCTGACTTGGTTGGCCCAGTGATGTCCGCTACTGCCAGTAGTGTGGCGATAGTCGGCCAGGTCTCTGATTCATAGAGCAGAGCCAGCAGCACGCGTTGCTGTTGAACGGGATGATATTCGGGTCTAAAAATATATTAATTAAATAACAGCGCCCCTACCCATACCAATCTCTTAAATGATTGCTTTGTCGTTTGGAAAAACTCTTTGGATTAAAATCTATTAAACAACGCATTTTCAGATTATAAAAAGTTTTTCTTAAAACTAAATTGGTCAACTTTTAGCAGGAGGGGGGGGGGTTCAATTCGCTATGCAAGTTTAACATAAACTGATCCCCCTGGTGTTGATATAAGTAAACCAGCCTAGAGATAAGTGTGCAAAAATGGGTAAATATAGTGAAGTACCCTTCAATTTCAACTTGTGATAACTCATTTATTTTGGGGGTTATTTTGATAAAATTTGGATGTAAATAAAATTAAATCTTTTCTTTATTAATGTACAATTATTTCTTTTGTGTGATTAATAGTTTTTGTTTTTTTCAGGTTAATTCAAGTTTAATTACTATTTTCAATAATCGAGAATTTCTTTTTTAATGTTGACGTTTTTCAACTTAATGTGTACGATATTCTGAGTCTATATGTATATAGCTAAATCTTAAGCACAAAGGGCCACTTGTCAATATGGTGGGCTTAATATAGAGTTTTAAGCTGTCTCTTTTACAAAAAAACGCCTAAGCCAAAAACTTTAGTGAATAAAATTTTTTGCAATATTATCAAATTGTTTCCATTTGTTTTACATGTATCAATCCGAGTTTTTTTTATTGATTTACTATTAAAAGAAAAAGCTAGCTTGATCTCTACTGTGTTATGAATCATATTACAAAGATTCAAGGTGTTAACTGTTGAAATAAATCTTATATGAACATTCAAGGTTGTGCTTCCATTTCATTTTTGTACATTTTTTTAGAAAGTTAATGGGATTTTGCCCAATATTTAGGCTGGCTTGATCTAATAATTATTGCTTCCATTATGATTAATTTTCATTTACTACAAGATGACATTACATTTGTAAGGATTTTTCAATTGTTCAAAGCTTGCATTTTTAATGATACATTGTGAAATTTGGCTTCTAGACCAATAGCGCACCAAACGGCAAACTTTAGAATTTCCAACAAACTATAAACGATCATAAATTGGTGGCTAATTGTGCTACCAAAATTTGGTACCATTGTTTGATTTGCAAAGCCCACATTAAAAGTTTTTAGATATGACGAAAATAGAATTTTCGTTTGGGTTACCTAATATAAGAGCCTCTTTGTCAGTCTAAAAAAGTTTCTTAATTGAACACAGATTAAGTTTGCGACTGTTTCTGCTTGAATTTATTAATTTTATTTTAAAATATATCATTTCAATAAAAATAACCTATGGCCGGGGTTGGTTCTTGGACAAAGGGTTAAACCCATGTGGGGTCCCCCGACCAAAGGTTGTGGGAAAGATGCCTTTATAGCGGCATGTCATTCCCACTGTTCTAAGTGGCCCGACCACGTGTGGATAAAATTAACAGAATAAAACAAACAAAGGGAAGAAAGAAAACATCATTATTATTATTTGAAATTATATTAGAAAGAAAGCGAAGGAATAATAAAGCTACACAGAAGAATAGTATTTTGTAAAATCAACAATTAGAATAAAACATTTATATTAAACAAAACAATTTATTTGACTAAGATATTTTGTAGAGCAATCAGTTACAGAGTTCATTTTTAAGGAGTGAAAAGTTCTGTTTGTACGAACGTGTACGAGTGAAATGTTCGGTTTGTTTAAGTTCATGTTTGTATGAATGTGTATATGCGAGCGTGTTTGATGTATTTTTGTGGCAATTGTAATATGTTTGGGCTTGAAAGAATAGTTCGTTATTCGTGGTAGGAATTAAAAGAGATTACCTACTTTTTGACTTTTGCCTCCCCCACCTCCTCGGTCGAGCCGGTAAGGGGGAGGAGGGTGTCGACGATCTCCTCTATGTGTGTTCGACCGGAAAGCGGAAGAAAAAAGAGCGAAAAGAGAGTGTGTGACTTTTTGTGTCTTCCTTTATAGGGAGTGAAATCACGTGTGGTCAAGCTGACCTGTTGGTCCCTGATTGGCCGGAATCTTCGGCCAACGTGCTTTCACAAGATCACCTCTTCTTCTCTATCTCAGAGACGAAGAAGGGTTGAGCAAACAGAGAAAGAAAAGAAGTTGAAACAAATATCCCCTGGCCGGTAGTAGCGTCTGCTACAAACCTAACAAAAACAACGCTGTTCTGTCAATTTAAATAATTCGAGATTATCAAACCTGTTTTGGAATTTTTTAGATCAGGATTGATAATTTGGATTATTCGGACTACTATTCTCATCAATCCTTACTACGAGTGATAATAACTAAGAATAATATAATACTTTTACCCGGTTATGGCTAATGGAACAAGAACACTCCACCCCATGGATTAAATAAATGGTTAAGTTCAGAATTCTGTATAGGTTCCGAGTTTGATGAAGATTCCTAAGTTTGAAAAAAAAATGCACCTAAAAAAAGTTTTTTTACTCTGGTAGCTTTTTTTTTTGGACCATTTGCCGTCGCAATTACTTTTCTGCTGTTTCCCCAACAGTACTAACAAGCAGAAATTTAAATGTAATGTGAACAAACCTCTTGCTGACCAACTCCCCACCGAGGTTGCCCCCTTATAAATCTGGCCTTACCACAGTAACTCTTTACACTTCAGTGGAAATATACCTTGTTTGGAGTGAATAAAAATAAACCATTGCCTCCTTGATATCAGAAATTATTAAACATTAAAAAAAAAAAAAAAAAAAAAATCCCATAAAGATACTCACCGGGTTAAATCCAACGTCATCCATCATTTTGGGTGGGTCCATCATATTCATGGGGCCCCAAGAGAAGCACGTTTGAGAGTTATTTGGAAATGAGGGTCTGTTTCCCATCATGTAGCCATGGGGAGGCATTTGCGGTGCGGCAAAAGAGTTTGTACCGGAACGAAATTCTGCGAAAGACAAAATCAGAAGTGGAGATGTCGTGCGAGATTAATGGTTGGAAAAAAACCCCCAAACATCTTCAAGGTGATATTTACCTCCCTCCCATCGTGGGAAGATGTGACACCGTCGGAAGGTGGGGAATGAAAAGCCAACGCATAAAAGGGTATGTATTCTAGCCCGCAAAAAATGCATGAGCAGCCCTGTCAGCATTCCCTGGCAATTAGCAATAAACTCTTTCTCAAAGTGAGAAGGTAACGCATGGGAGGATGGATCTTCTAGATCTGCACAAACCCATATGAATAGAAGCAAAGCACACAAGACAACCATTCTTGGCACTCTGTCAAAAGCTTTCTCCAGATCCACAAAAGCAAACTACAAGGTCAATCATGTTAATTATTTAGAGTGAAGTGCATTTTGGCATTCCTCCCAAACAATTTATTTTACTTAAAATCACGTTTTAATATACAAAAAATAAAATAATAAATAAAATTGATTGGTTCATGCGAAACAGCAACTGGTCATATTCGAAAAATCCTATATGAAGCTGTTAAATTTTGCAAGGGAGACAAAGATAAAATAATTTTAACAAAGGGAGGTAACCTAACTACAGATCCTTTATTTACTATTTTTTTTTTTATACATGATGCGAGTGGGGTTACATCCCTTTGTTAGCGTTCCGATTCATTTATTTGTAGATACATGGCGTTCATGTGAAAGTTATAGTTTCAGAAACAGGAAATATTCAGTTATGTCGTTTTTTGTCGTACTTCGGTTTTTAAATCACTCAGAGATAACTGTATAACATTTTCTGTTTCTGAAACTAGAACTTTGACATGGACGCTATTTTTCTACAAGTAACTGATAATTTAACGTGTCATGCAGATGAGTCAATAAGCTACAAATTACGGTTTTTAATTGAATATTTTTGTTAAAACACTGTTATACCTGACAGTAAGTGGTTTGAGAATCGTAGCGAAATCCTGCCGAAACGCATTTTGCTCAAAATAATTTACACGACTTAAACATGAATTTACTATTTTTTAATAGTAACAATACGTAACATAAGAAATACATAAATGATGATTTTATTTTTTGAATTAGTTGTTTTGGGGTAAAGTACAGAATAGTTAACAGTTGAAAAGTTGTAAACAAAAAAATAAAAACAACAAATAATTTATATCAAACACAGTAGAATTAAATTCTCTACCGACCTGTATACTTTTGACATGTGGAAACTGTTTATAAGATTTTCTTTATTTTCGAATAGACACACAAACACAACAGGGGGCGGCTGAGATTATCACTTAACTTTGCTAAACTTAGGCGATCACGTGTTACGAGGGTTTGCTGCGTTATTTTTGAGGGAAGGGGGATGTGTCTTGCCACTTGACCTTTGTTAGTGAATTAAAAAAAAACAACATTTTTCTTTACTATCTTTTCAGAATAAAATTAAGTTATCACTTATGGACCAATTTTTTATTCTTTTTCTGTGTACACTTCCCGATCACGTTGCTAGCGAATTCGTTTTTTTTTAGGGGGGGGGGGGGGTTCCAAAATATTTTAGATTTTTAGAGTGGGGGATCACTTTCCTACATAAATTTAACGTAAAATGATCACCCACTTTCTGACCATCATCGATTTGACCAATTTTTTTTTGTGTATACTTACTGAGTATGTCACTAGAGAATTCTTTCTTTTTTAAGCCAATATTTTAGATTTTATAGCAGGGGATCACACTTCTATATAAATTTAATGTAAATGATCACGGATTTTGTGACTACCAACAATTTCCGGACAGAGTAGCGCGCAAGTGATAATAACATTAGTTTTAATGTTATTATGTATTTTTGAGGACTTGTGCAGAATAGAATGCAATTTCTGTTGCATGGGCAGCTTAGTGCATTCAGAGTTCCTTTGGGCATCGTTTCTGGCAGTGATCGAACATGGAGGACAAAGGGCATGGCCAGAGTGCATACATTAAGAAGAAAAGGGGTTCTAAATCACAAAGAAAAAAACAGAAAAAAATTGGGTATTTTTTTACTATCTTACCCGGCTCAGTTTACCTCCTAAAAAAAGTTAAAATTCTACTTTTTTGTGCAAATACATTTAAACAGCCTAAAAAAACTATCCGCAAAGAAGGAATTAAAAAAATTAAAAAAAAGATTTTAGAGCGGGGGACCACTTTTCTTTATAAGTTTAACGTAAAATGAGCACCCATTTCCTGCCCACTTAGCGTAAAACGAGAATGTAACCGACTTGAGTTTTTAATTTTGTGGGTGGGTTTAAAAAAAACAAAAAAACACGTAAATATTTAGCCAATTTAATTTTTTTGCGTGGTTAGGTTTAGGGTTTAGGGTTAGGTTTAGGGATAGGTTTAGGGTTTAGGGTTAGCGGTAGCGGTTAGGGTTTATTAAATAAGTAACCCCCCAAATAATAAATTGGCTAAATTTCTACGTATTTTTATTAAGTAAAAAAAAAAAATCCCCTCACAAAATCTAAATTGCTTAAATCTCTATGTTTTAATGAAATAAATACCCCCCCCCCCCAAAAAAAAAAACGAGTTTTTATTACCCCTCCCCCCCCACACACACACAAAAGTCGGTTATATTTCTCATTTTACGCTATGTGGCCAGGAAATGGGTGCTCATTTTACGTTAAATTTATAAAGGAAAGTGATCCCGCACTCTAAAATCTTAAATATTTAATTTTTTTTTAATTCCTTCTTTGTGGATATTTTTTTAGGCTGTTTAAATATATTTGAACAAAAAAGTAGAATTTGAACTTTTTAGGGGGTAAACTGCGCCGTGTAAGATAGTAAAAATTTACCAAAAATTGTTTTAATATTATGTAGTGAATTTGCTACTTTCTGGTATTTGTCGAGCCAAATACAAAAGCTAAGTATATAACTTGTGCACTGTTCTGCACAAGTACTTTGGAATTGTAGAAAAAAAAAAACAGAAAAGAAAAAAGAAAAAAAAAATTGTTCGGTAAAAAACGACCCCCACCACAAAAAAAAACCCATTAAGTTTCCAGAAATTGGTGATGGCCAAGAAATAGGTAATCATTTTACATTAAATTCATATAAGAAAGTGATCCCCCAACGTAAAATCTAAAATAATAATTTGGTGCTTTTTCATTATTTACCACCACCACTACTTGTTTTCACCTTTTTTAAGGACCAATTTTTTCTTTGTTCTTCGCTAGAGAATTCTTTTTTAAAGAAAACATATTTTAGATTTTAGAGTGGGGGATTACTTTCCCATGTACATTAAATGTAAAATGATCAATCATTTTTTGGCTATCACCAATTTTCAGCAACTTAATGTAGATAAAAAAAGTGCAACCATTTTTTCTATAGTGGTATAATTAGTTTTTGGCTCAACAATTTCTGCAAAGTAGAGAATTCACTACATAACATTAAAACAATTTTTTTTATAGTGATATAATTAGTTTTTGGCTCAACAATTCCGCAAAGTAGAGAATTCACTACATAACATTAAAACAATTTTTTTTATAGTGATATAATTAGTTTTTGGCTCAACAATTTCCGCAAAGTAGAGAATTCAATACATAACATTAAAACAATTTTTTTTATAGTGATATAATTAGTTTTTGGCTCAACAATTTCCGCAAAGTAGAGAATTCACTACATAACATTAAAACAATTTTTTTTGTGATTTGGAAACAATCGTCTTCTGAATGGATGCTTTTGATCCCACATTCGAACACCAGCAGAAACGATGCCCAAATGAACCCCGAATGCACTAGTTTGCCCATGCAATAGAAACTGCCAAATGAGCGCAGATCGCTAATCCCCCCTCAGTGGAAAAGTACAAGGGCAAAGTTAATCTTGATTTTATTTTAGAGGCGTGGCTTTGAAGAAGGTGTATGAGTTCATAATGTTTGTAAACATTGGGAGCAGTGAACGGATATCGCGACAATTTCAATAAATGATAAAATATTAGGATGGCAATTTGACATAAGTATGACGTGGCACAAGGCCGGAAGCTGGGGAGTACAAGATAGTGCCCCTAAAGAAGGGACACTCTGGGCTCTTAAAAATTGCCTGGGCATCACCTGGTTAGGTCGCCTTAGACAGTTAGTAAAAACTAACTCTTCCCGCAAGAGGGTGAACCTCATAGGACTAACCTCAGCCCGACAGATGAAAGGACACATAAATGGGCCAGTTCTTCGCCTCAATCTGAACTATTTATTTATCTACCTCCCACAGCGGTAAGATGTGACACAAGGTCGGAAAGTGGGATTTGAAAAGCCAGCGCCCGAGAAGGTGAGCACTCTGCCTACAAAAAATGCCTGGGCAGCCCCGTCGGCATTTACCGGTAGGAGCGCCTCAGGCAGGGGTACATAATAATATTCGCTTTTTATAGCTTTCCTAATGTAGCCTCATCCAATCAAAATCCGAAGTAAACCAATATGCAAAATAGTTACAGATTTGAATGCATTTCTTTTCCAACTTGAGCGACGCCACACCGAATTCGATCTCCCTTCCACATCGAGTTATGGAAAACAAAATTCCCACAATATAGAGATAAATGTACGAAATTAAATAATGACGTATGTAACTGAATCAAAATAAAAATAAACACCGGTCCTGAAGTTTATTTGTTAAAATATTGAGTTGTAAATTCTTTTACATACCTTGTGAAGCTGACATTATGTGTCTTTTAATAAATAAAAAGTTGTAAGCAATGTTCCGTTTTTTTATTAATGGCATTCAAGTTAATACAAACTTATTTTTATTTAATTAATCGTAGAAAATAGCAAAGTCGTCCGGATTTTATTGTCGATACTCTCTAAAGAGACGCCATTACCGGTGTTAATTAAGAAGAGTTCCTTATGTAGTGTTGCCAACAGTAACTGAGATTTTCAAACCCTTCTAGATCGGAATAAAAAAAAAATCCAGAAAACCAACTAGATTTTAACTTTTCGTACCCTATATAAAAATATTACGAGTATACATAATATTCTATACGCATTTATTTTTAATTTCAATGTTATTTAAATTGCCATTTTTAAAATTTAATATTTAGTTTAAATGTAGAAAAACAAGGGACGTAATTCATGAACGTTTTGTGTGTCTAACCGTGGCCACCGAGAGTTACTACAGGCCGGTTAGCTAGAAAATGACGTCACTGACTTCCGTGTCAAAACAAGGACCGTAGTAATAACAATAAGAAGGCATTTCGACTTCTCCATTCACTAAATAATCCATCAAAATTCAGGAAATCAACCAATTTTAATGAAATTTTCAGGATTTATTAATTAATGATCACGGAATATAATAAATCCATTACTTTATTATAAAGCTTGGTGCAAATGTATTATTTCTTGTAAACAAAAAACACCTTTACTAAAGTTATTCAAAATATCAAAACATGTTGACTATACGATATTGTAAATATTTAAAACAAAGCATTAGAAAACTTTAAAAATTGCATGTAAAAAAAGAAAAGAAAAGAAAAGAACCCGATTCGATTCATCTTGAAACTGATCTTTATCCAATATAAATTTAAAGAAAATAATAATTCACGATCAAATACTTCAAAAAACTGAATTATGAATTACCATTATTTAAACATCTAACCCAATCAACCGTAAGTAATTCAGACCTTGAAATTTGTTTAAAAATTATACAAAAAAAAGTTCAATGTTAACTGTCTGTTTAATAATGGAATCACCAACTCCTATCTTGCTATTAAGAGATAGGTACGTGCAAAATCAAAGGCCGATCCCCAAAATGTAAAAACATTTTGACCCTCCCTTCACTTAAAAATTCACCAAAATTCAGGAAATCAACCAATTTTAATGAAATCTTCAATATTTATTAATAAACAAGCACAGGAGATATAGTGAAACATTTTTTAAAAATCTTAGTGAAAATGTATTATTTTTTAAAAAATAAAATACACCTTTACTAAACGTATATTTTTATATATATAAAAAAAATCCATGATTTTTTAAAAATGAAAATAAGATCTGTATATGTTTTAAATATTTTTTTTTTTTAAACTATTTCGTATATATTACGGAAAATGCCCCTACACTCTTGTTAATAAAATCAGTATAATTCGAAGAATTAACGATATTATCATTGAATAAAGCATTGTTTAATTAATATTTTTTGTGAAAATTTTGATTAAATATGATGTTATTATTTCATTTATTTAATCTACAAAAGTAGAGAAAAGATAAACTATGCTACACTTAAGACATCGAAAAAAAGTAATAAAAAAAAATGGAACACTACTTTTTTTATCAAATAATGAATAAGTAATTCAGACTTGATTTTTTATATAATTAAAACAAAATTCAAACTTACTACACTATATTTAGTCGGTGTAAACATTATTACGTGTATCCATATTTGCAGTAATTATTTCTCTTTTGGAAATCCAAACATATGCAGTAGGCATTTTAACTTTGTGAATTATGAAATAAAATTTTAAAAAGCGCGAAATTATTTTTAAATTGGTTGATTTCCTGAATTTTGATTCCATTATTAAACAAACAGTTAACATTGAAATTTTTTTTTGTATAATCTTTAAACAAATTTCAAAGTCTGAATTACTTACGGTTGATTGGGTTAGAAGTTTAAATAATGGTAATTCATAATTCAGTTTTTTGCAGTATTTGATCGTGAATTATTATTTTCTTTAAATTTATATTGAATAAAGATCAGTTTCAAGATGAATCGAATCGTGTTCTTTTCTTTTCTTTTTTACATGCAATTTTTAAAGTTGTCTAATGCTTTGTTTTAAATATTTACAATATCGTATGGTCAACATGTTTTGATATTTTGAATAACTTTAGTAAAGGTGTTTTTTGTTTACAAGAAATAATACATTTGCACCAAGCTTTATAATAAAGTAATGGATTTATTATATTCCGTGATCATTAATTAATAAATCCTGAAAATTTCATTAAAATTGGTTGATTTCCTGAATTTTGATGGATTATTTAGTGAATGGAGAAGTCGAAATGCCTTCTTATCGTTATTACTACGGTCCTTGTTTTGACACGGAAGTCAGTGACGTCAGAGGGGGGCAGGAAGTTAGTTGCTTGGCCTGTAGTAACTCTCGGTGGCCACGGTCTAACTCGCCGAGAAATTCAAAGTTAAAAAAGTAAAAAGAAAACCTAGTTTGGAAGTAAAAAAAATAGGTGGTTTTGCTGTGTCTCCCCGACATTAAAATATTTAAAGAAATGTATTAACTTTGTTATGTTCTTACGTTTTAGCTTAAAATAATATTGGACAGAAAAAATTACGCAAATTCATCCAGTATTTATTAAATTATAAGAAGAAAAAAAATACGATCTGAAGTATCATTAAACATTTTCACTTATGAAATAGGCAAGGGAGATAACTCAAATTTGGTTTACTGGTTCAACAAAAATGGCTACCGAATATAAAATCGTTTTTATTTTTAATTCAATAAATTCACTAGACTAACTCGACAATCAACTAAATCTCATTCATTCACTGTGGAGGTCCCCAGATGTCGGAGAGCCTTCTACTCAAATAGCTTCTTTCCTCGTACTGCTGGCCTCTGGAACTCCCTCCCTGCCCCCTGTTTCCCCAACAGTACAGACATACAGAAATTTAAAACTAGTGTAAACAGACACCTCGCTGCGCAGATCCCAATCTAGGTTGACCGCCCTCTACCTTCTCCCCTTTTCTTTTTTCTCAGTAGCCCCTTACGTCTACAGTGGCGGCCTGCCTTGTGTGGGGTGAACTATGTTAAAAAAAATAAAAATACTTGATAAATTTGCGTAATTTTTGGTGTACAGTCTTCTTTTAAGCTACCACGTAAGTACATAACAAAGTTTATGCATTTCTTTAGCTATTTTTTTAAAAGAGAGCCCTAACATGTCGGGGCGAAACAGCAGAAGTACCAAAAAATCTCCAGAAAACAGTGCATTTGCAAAATGCGACACTAGTGTGCGGGGGACAACTTCATTTTATTTTTTCATAAAACTTGACAAAAAAGCAATTTTAATTTTGATAAACATCTTTATTTGTTTTCCAGTAGAAAAATAAAACCCTAAAAAACTGAAGAAATAATAATAAATAAAATACATTTTTTTAACATTTTTTAGTTTGTTTATCAAACGGATTAAAAAAAGAAAAGAAAAAAGGAATTCAACCGTAACCCTAAAAAGGTGAGAGGGATACATGGTTTGAAAGAATTTCCGATATAGAGTTAACAATGAATGCTTACTCGGGTAATTTTATTTCATTTTATTCTAATATATTTTATTTTATTTTATTTCATTATTTTATTTTATAAATTTTTGTCATTTTGTATAAAAAAAGTCACTGATGCAAGGGAAATAACTCGGTTTGACTGCGAGATTCATTTTTTATTAAAAAATTATTTTTTTTAGAAGTGAATTATTGACGCTGAAACCAACGTAACTTAGAGGAATTATACTTTTTACAAAAAAGGGCATATCTGTGGTATATATGAAGCAGCAAATTTTCTGTCTTTCTACTGAAAATAAAGGGAGGTAATTCAACCGGAAGTGATTTTTTTACAACATAAAAAAAATGCAAGACTGATTTGTTTTTGGGTAACAATTAACAATTTCTTTTTTTTATTATATGAAGTAAAAAAAAATTAAATAAAAAACCATAACCCTAACCCTAAACCTAAACCCTAACCCTAAACCTAACCCTAAGAAATCAGGCGGTGTGCCTGTAAAAAATCTATTGTTTTTTGCGGCTGGTTCATTAAATTATCAATGTCTCGAAGATTAATCTCATTTAACTCCATTTTCTAAATACTAAATTCAACTTCCGGTGAATTCTGAATGAATGGTACTTGGAGAAAAAAAACCCCGGAACTCTTCAATTTCGATTTCTTAATCGGCAGCTGCTTCATATATACTACAGAAGTGCCAAAAAATGTTACGGTCTTTAAAATTAAAAAAAAAAAAAAATGAAAATGCGACGATAGTTGCAGAGGAATTGGAATTTTGGCGCTTGTTCGTAATACACCACGACCCTTTTTTAAGGACCAATTTTAAAAATTATTTTAACTGTATCATGTCGCTAGAGAATTTCGTGTTTGTGGGAAATATTTTTCAAATATTTTTATTTTAGCGGGGGAACCAGTTTCTGATATATGTTTAACGTAAGATCGATCACCCAGATTTTGACTGTTTCGTTTTTGCCTTTAGTGCATAGAAAAGGCAATTGTGAAATATGGCAATTAAAAATAAAATGACAGCAAAACTCTATGAAGTACTTACTTGGTATTCAAAAATATTACCGTACAGTGAAAATTATAGAAAAACAAGCAATTATTTTCATTTTTGCTCGTTTTCCGTAATTTTATGTGTACCGAATATTTTTCAATACCAAGTAAGTACTTCGTAGAGTTTTGCTGTCATTTTATTTATAACTATCATGTTTCATAAGTGCCTTTACATGTACAAGAGACACCCCCCCTCGGTCAAAAGGTTGGTGATCAGTTTGCGTTAAATTTATATAGGAAACTGACCCCCTCCGCTAAAATCTAAAATATTTGAAAAAAAATCTCTCTAGCGACATGATAGGTAATTGTACACAGAAAAATAAAAAGAAAAAAAATTGGTCCGTAAAAATACAAACAAGCTTTAAAACAAAATTGCAATCACTGTTTTTTTTTTGTATTTGTTTTTTTTTTAATGTAACAAAGTTTATAACATATTAATATAAAAAAAATTGTTAAGGTCTTTAACATTAAAAAAGAAAAGAAAAGAAAACTGCATTTACATTCTTTTTTTATGATAAATACCGTAACATTTTTTGTAAATAAAAGTACAATTCTTCTAAGTTGCGTTGGTTTTAGCGTACCAAATTATAACTCTCTTAGTCAAACAGAGTTATTTCCCTTGCATCGGTAACCGTTTATACTTTTGTATAAAAAGTTATCGCTTATAAACAATTATTACATTTATAATATTTGTTGTATTTATTATTATTATTTTAACCAACTATTTTTAACCATCTATAGAGACTAATCGAAATAACCAGTTTAAATTCATAAACGACTTTAAAATTCTGAATTGCCTCCCTTTAGCTATTGACAGTGGAATGGTTTTATTTGAAAATATTTTTTTTATGGACATCGCTCCAGACAAGGCATGGAACCACTTGATGTAATAAGCTAACAAGAACAAATAGTATTATCGCAAAGACAGGAGATGCTTATTGGCCTTAATCTCTAAAAGACCAAGGCTATAGGTAGGAGGAAAACAGTCAACAGGAAGAGAGTTCTTGGAAAGAAGCTACTGGAATAGGAAGCTGTATTACAATGAGGTATCAAAACAGCGAATTTATGGAGACCACTAGACCAACCAGTCAAACGAGCTGAAACAAAGGAAGCAGGGAATAGGTCACAGACCTCTGAAGAACACATGACATAATAGTATTTATAGAAAAGACTGAGACTAGCAACATCACGTTTGTGAGAGAGAGGGTGCAGAGAAGAAAAATGGTGGGGCAAATTAAATTGCAGTTACATTTCTGCACCTTATCAAGAACCATCAAATGGGACAAAGATTCATCAGCCCAAATATGGCAACAGTACTCCATACATGGTCTGATAGTGGATTTGTGGAGATCGAGAAACACCTCAGAAAGTTTTTGGAGCGATAGATGAGAACCGACTTTACGAGAAGCAGAAAGAGCAATGGATCTAATGTATGAACTCCAAGAAAGATTTGATGAGAGAGAAAGACCAAGAAGTTTCTGAGTCGATTTCTCCTCAAGAGCAGAACCATCCATGAGAATCTCAGGAAAAAAAAAAGAAACACACATTTGAAATACACAAACTGAGTCTTAACCCGTGCAGGCGAAGTGAAAATTAATAGCCCAGATTTACGAAGATTTGTTGGAGGCCTGCTGCACCGATTAAGGACTTCACCTGAAGATGTGAGAGATGCTATTGACGACGGGTGGGGAGGTGGGATTTTTCTTCTCCCTCTCCCACTAAAGAAATTTCCCATTCATTAATTCTTCCATAAACCTTTTTTGAGGCCCTCAACAGTAAGACGCCCACTAATTTAAGTATTGAAAAAAAAAAATGTGAACCCTCTCTTATAAAGACTAGTTACTTCCTCCAAAAACAAATATGGCTGAAGATAGCTAGGACGACTTGTTTATTATAACAAGAAACAAACTCGCTATTAGTTTTCGAGAAGGAGAGGGGGGAGCTCTAGGCTTGAAATCACTGGTTATATATATAAATTGGAACATCGGTTTCACTACCACAACACTTTCCTGAAGACTCACCTTACATCTTTCTGACACCACTAGCTCAATTTGCCAACACCTAAAAAAAGATGACTGCCTCTCTTCTCAATATAGACACATCATAGTTAATAATACTAAAATAATACACCATGATACTAACATCAAAAGATTACAAATTTTTGAAGTCCTTTCATAAAAACTAAACATCCCACAATCAATAATGTGAATTACAAAACTAGTCACAATATTTTAAAGCATCTAGCATAGTAATTAACGTTACCAAATTCTTAGCCGTTAAGCAATCATACTTTTGAATCTTGCACACGCTTAGATTTATTAGATCTGTTTTCATAGGATATTAAATATCTATTTTTAGATATTAAAAATAGATATTAGATAATCGATGTTACGTGTATCGAATGATAATCGATGTTACGTCCATACGATTTCTTAGGAAATATTAGATAAAAATAGATATTAGATAATTAGATACTATATTATAGATATTTTTAGATATTCAAAAATAGATTTAGATATTAGATATAAATTAGATATTAAATATCTAATTTATTAGATCTGTTTTCAAATAATCTTGCACGCGCTTAGCACATAATCATGTTCGCATGCCACATCTCAATATTATAGATGCTCATTTTAAAGTCGTGTATTACTAGCCATTACAAAAACGAAACAGTAAAGACATAGTTGTAAAGACACCAAGATTAACACCGCCTGATGATGATTTGATGAACCAAATCGAAAGTAGCTGTGAAAAAGTAAAAAGTAAAGGAAACAAGAAAACCACAGAACTTACACCAATTTGACCGAAATACTAAATGGACTATTTGGAAAATTCAAAAAATAAAAGAAGTTTTATTAAGCAAAAACACTCCATGCTATTCAATAATGTTTGCCTATATATATATATATATATATATATATATATATATATATATATATATATATATATATACAGGGCTTTACGCGCTCCACTACTTTTGGAGCTGCTCCCGCCCAAAATTGGAGCTGGCTCCTCTCACGCTCCCCATTTCCAAAAAGATGCCGCTCCTGCTCCAACTTCTATAAAAAAGGAGTGGCTCTTTTTCAGCGCTCCATAATGAAAATGTACTCTCTTTCATAAACGTTCTATTCTGCCAATGAATGGTCGAAAGATAGGGGTGGACGTCAAAAGATCTCATTGATATGGGTTGGGATGTCACTTTAAGTGTAAGACCGTAAGATAATATTTGACAAAATCTCGCTAATATTTTGAGAGTTATAGGATAACATGTCGGACGAAGTATAGGATTATACGTAAATTTTCGTTTCCTGAGGTATAAAATAGAAATAGAAAAATTCCTAAAGTATTTGAAAAAATTTTTTAATTTTTATTACATTAACAACCTATTTTTTCAGGAAAGGAAAATTCGACCCGATATTTTTTCTATTTATTTTGGAAGTTTTACTTTTAAACATTATTAGTGATTATTTTCTTTTTAAAGAAAACATTTCTCTGGAAGAGGAGAGACAGCCAGGGCAACATTACTCGTCGTGTTGTTGTTTAATATTTGTTTGTTTTACGAACGTAACTATATTGTATAATGTATATTATCATTTATAACAAAGAAACGCGCAAGTACTTTCAAACAAATCGATTTATCCATTTTTTTCTATAGTACAATTTGGGGCGAAAAAAAACCCAATGAAGTTTATTTTTTAAAGATTGAATAAAAAAAATATTTTTCAGAAGTTGCCCAAAAGTATTAATAAATTGTCAATAAACAATTCAGAGATCCATTTAATGTCTTAAAATTTCATACAAAATATCTGGCCTAGATCTTGGGAGTTGAAAAAATATCGGGTCAAATTAGGATAAAACTGATTGCTGGTCTTAATTGTATTTTTGGTCTTGAAATAAAATTCTCATTTACTTTTTAAAGTGTTTAGAATCTAACTTTAATTCCAGATTTTAATCGCTGGCGGCCATGTTGGTTTTTATTGTTTATTTTCATTGGACTAAATATATTTTTTCCTTGGACTAAAGATATTTTTACTGCTTTAGCATTTTATTACACACAAAAAAACTTTGAACATTCTATTTACAAAAGCAAGTTTTAACGGAATTAACGAATTTAAAACCAAACATGAAAAGGTTAAAACATACTAGTTGTGAATTTAAGAATAACAAAAAAATGTTGCCGAAAAAATGATGGGTAAAAATGTGGCATAAAAGTTCAATTTGATATATGCTAAAAAATAAATTAGAATTTTTTGTCAGGACAAAATGTACCATTTCAACCCAAAAATCGATTTTATCGAACATTTGGGTGAATACCGAGCGAAATGGGCGAGAAAATCAAACGGCCCCTATAGCATAATTGAACCTAAAATTCTTTATTTAAAAATACGAATTAAAAGAAAAAGTGGCTTATTTATTCAATCACAATAAACATCCTATCATAAATACAAAAAAGTTCAAATCTATAAGAAAATAACTTCAAAGACATCTATAGACTCACTGGCTCATTTAAAGACATTTGGTGCCAAATTGTCTGTCTTCTGCTTTAAGAAAACTGTCTCATCAAAAATTTAACACATAAATGTAAAAACCTGAGAACTTCAAATGTTCTTCTTTCTCCCTGTCTCTCCCCCCCCCTCTCTCTCTCTCTCTCTCTCTCTCCCTATCTCATATACATTCACCAGATATAAATTTAAAAAATAACTCAGAGTAAACTCTGAGACTTTCTTTTCTTTTCCTTTTTATTGCTGAATGTTTAAAAGAAAAAAAAATCAAATAATTTTGGAGTGAGGAATGCGGAACGATAAAACCACCGCTCTTTAGTCCCAAATGGAGTTGCTTCCGCTCCACTCCCGCTGAATATAAAATGAGCCCTCCTCTCCTTCGCTCCAGCAAAAAGGAGCGTGCTCCTGGAGCGTGCTCCTTTTTAGAGGGCTCCGTAACGCCCTATATATATATATATATATATATATATATATATATATATATCTAGGCAGCATCTTCTCTTGCAGGCAAGTATTGTTGAATATAAGATGAGCCCTCCTCTCCTTCGCTCCAGCAAAAAGGAGCGTGCTCCTGGAGCGCGCTCCTTTTTAGAGGGCTCCATAACGCCCTATATATATATATATATATATATATATATATATATATATCTAGGCAGCATCTTCTCTTGCAGGCAAGTATTGTAGAATATAAGAGACAACTCATGTCTAAATATCCTTTAGTCGATCCTTTCAAAAGTACGAATCAGGATCTTATTTTCAGAGGGGAATTGGCTGATGAATTTATCATAGTTTAGATTTGTCTCCCAAGTACTTTCAGACCCATCCGGATCCATCTTCAGGGGGAATGAGGTTAACTTTCAGTTTAAATAACGAAATGTATCAGTAGGTTGATGGGGTGGCGATGGACAGTCACTTGTGTACGATTTTAGCGAATATTTTCATGAGTTTTCAGGAATCTTTGCTGTTTAATTGTGTTCTCAGATCTTTTTGTTATTGGCACTGTGTTGACGATACTTTTGTCATCTTTAAGTCTTGACACCAGGCAAGAGACTTTTTTCTGAAGTTGAATACGCTCCACCCAGCACTAGAGTTCACTATAGGGGAAGAGCAGAATGTTTTTTTTACCCTTTTTAGACGTTTTGGTTGAAAGGCCAGGGAATAACGTTACCACTACCATATCCAGGAAACCAAAGTTTATGGGCTTGTATATTAGTTGAGATTCCTTTGTCCGAATGAGCAGAAAAATCAGTTTAATCAAGACCCTTGTTCATCGTGCTCTAATGATTTGCACTGAGAGCAAACTTGCGGTTGAAATATAAAGATCAATGAAATTCTTATTAATAATGGTTTCCTCAAAGACAAAGTTTCTAATTACCGCTGGAAAAATGGTTGGATCATTCTACCGCTCCAGAAGGTATCTCACGCCCAACACCATCCTCTATCTGTACAAGAGTCAAATACGTCCTAAGATGGAGTAGTGCTGCCACATCTGGGGAGGTGCTGCTCACAGCACCCTTTCCTGCCTTGACAGAGTCCAAAACCGACTTCGAAATCTAGTGGGGGATTTCCTCTTCTCTTCCCTACAGTCACTCTCTCACAGAAGAGATGTTGCTAGTCTTTCTTTGCTCTAGCGTTATTTTCATGGTAGGTGCTCGACTGAGCTCATATCTATGGTCCCCCCTTGTAAAAGATTCACAACTAGAACCCGCCTAGCTACTACCATTGTCAATGATTTCCCTTTCTCCCTCTGCATGCTCAAGACGAAACGAAACTTCCATGGGAAGAGCTTCTTTCCTAGAACTGCCCGTCTGTGGAACACAGTGCTGCGAGCTTGCTTTCGATCTGACTAAAATATGGTTGTCTTCAAGTCTAATGTAAATAACATGTTCTTGTTGAACCGTCTCCACAAATAATCAATTTCTTCCCTGCTACAACCATCGTGCCCGGATCGCGATGTTGTCTCATCATCCACCAAACAAACACTTTAATCCTTATCCTCGAGTGGTCTTTGGGCCTTGATAAGCGGTGACCTTCATTGTAAAAAACAAAGAAACAAAAACAAAAAAACAAAAACAAAAACAAAAAAAAAACATTCATCAAAAAATTACGAAGTTTGATACTAATACATTTTTTTGATCCACCAAAGTGTTCGGTTTATCTGATTGCCTCTTGGTGCAATCAGTCTCAGTTTTAGCTGACAGAATTTCGTCTGCAGTATCTCGCTCTTTTTTATGTGGTACAGCCCCGTGTTAGGGTTCAGCACCAGAACCGCTTTCGCTTCCTTTCACAAAGATGTACTTTCGACACTACAAAAGAGTTTAGTTATATATAAATTCAAATTTCAGTGTAAGGCTGACTATGTGGCTCATACTTTTCAGTGTATTATGTAGAAACCCAGTCTTAAAATGAGGAGATAGTTATTTACCTCCCTCCCACCGCGCGGAGATGTAACACAAGCTCGGAAAGTAAGGAATTGAAAAGCCAGTGCACAAGAGGCATGCGTGTGCACTCTGGCCCACAAAAAATCTCTGAGCAGTCTTATCGGCATCTCTTGGTAGGGGCGCCTAAGGCGATTAGCAATAAACTAACCTTTTTTCAATGCAAAATTGTAAAGTCTGGGAGGGTGGACCTCCTAGAACTGCATAAGATCTAACATCAGTCTAACAGAAGCAAGGTGATCACCTACTAACCCTAACCCTAACCCAGACTCTGTTGGTGTGACAATAAAAACAAAAACTTACCAGCTGAAAAGAAAATGAGGCGCTTTGCGTGTCATACATACTAGAGGAAAAAAGAACATCTATTCATAATTGTAGATTTTTATAGTTGGGACTGATTTCGTTATAACTAATGTGCATGTCTGGAGACCAATTGACTTAAATAAAAGGAGAGATTGAAAGCAGCGAGTGAGCTTTTAGAGAGCAGAGTGAAACTGTCATTTCAGCATTTGAGGAATAGGAATTCTTTTGAAGTTTGGATTGCCATTGTAACCATTACTTTTCCTTACAGCAGTTACAAGCTATTTCGGCCTAAAATGGACAGCCGTTTAGACTTAAAGATCATTGCTGAGTTTGATGGGACGAGAGCAGTCGTTAAATGGATTGAGAAATTGACATTAGTGTGTGACTTATCTAGAATGAAGCAGCTTGATCATGTCATCCTACTTCGGCTAATTAAGGGAGTATTCGCAGTTTACCAACTAAAGGAGAGAAATCAGATACAGCACAAATTAAAAAACACTATTTACTGCCTTTGCCGATGACATATTTATGGAATATGAGAAGTTTGAGGTATGCGTGTTCAGTCCGGGTGAAACCGTAGATGTGTATTTGATGGATTTGCGGAAGCTGTCAGTCCTATTTGGAGGACTACCAGATCATGTGATGGTTTGCGTGTTTGGGCGTCGGTTTCCTGACCTTGTGAAAAGGCTGTTGCGGTCCTCCTTCAGGGTAGATGAGTTGATCTTAGAAGAGCTGTTGGCTTGAGCTTAAGCGTTGATGAAAGACAATGCTGAAGTGGAGGAACTAGCCTGCCTGCATCACTCAACCCCCTGTGAACATGGGCTGATCTGATTATAAGTGTTATAAATGCACTGGATCTAATCATTTCATAAGAGACTGCATACGGAGAATGCAGACCACTCGTCATCTGTGCAGCACTACCCATCATTGCCGTCTATGTTGATGATGCACCATGCTTGTCTCTCCTCGACACTGGGTGCTCTTGTTTTATTTTGAGGACAAAGATATTGTCTAAGTAAGGGTTCGGCTATAATGTGCGACCTCTGGTAATGTGGGCTGTGCTTGAGGCTGTGCTTGAGGCTGTGGTAACCCAGGATGAGAAAAATAGAGAGCAATGTCAGGGTATATCAATGACATATATATTAATGAGGATGTGGCGTTGGCAGAATCCATGAGGAAGCATCTGGACCTGTACGGATTCGGAAAAGCTGCAAAACAGTGTAAGGATTCTGGAATTAGAAGTTTTGGTGAAGCATGTTGACTACGATGGCGGTGAGGAAGCAGTACTGTGGATAGTTCTATAACAATTACACAGAGATATATCTTCTCCGTCTGGCAAACAGATGGACTACTTTCCCATGTGTGGATGGCTTCAAGTGGCGAGAGGCTTTATCAAATATTGTGCTACAACTGTCATGCAAGATTGGGAGAAAAAGGTTAGCGATGCTCCTCTAGAGTGTATGATAGCAGACACACTTGCCAAGGTACAGCAATCAGATCCTGTCTAAAGAAAATGGTGTGTGTGTGTGCACGAAAGAACTGGATGTGTGGGTGGATACAAGTTCGCTAGCTGTGAGCATGGCTCTTGACGCTGATGGAGCCATCATCGAGAATGCATGCTGGTTGCGATACGGGATACCCACCGTATAAACATTGTAGAGCTGAATGCCGTGCTAAAAGGATTAAACCTCGCACTTAAATAGAAGGCCAATGTGTTACACATAAAAACAGACTCCTTTTATGTGTACCACTGGGTGACCAATACCCTCATGGGAAAGTCCTGGTTGAGTCCGGCTTGGTGCTAGAAGATATACTCACCCAAACATTACCTTCTCCTTTGAGAGGGGGGTATTTCTGGGACCCTCTACCATAAAATGTGCCTTTTCGAAAAGGGATGAGAGATGAACACCCCTTGAATCAGATTCAGATGTTGTTGTTGTTATTGTTCATCCAGTTGTCATAGCATGACCGTCTGAGATTGTTAGTTCCCTGCGCTGATGAGAGCCATAAGCTGGAAACGACGTCGTACGTAAGTAAAATATTGAAAAATATAATTGAATATTATTATAAAACCCTTTCAAGTAAAATTGAAAGTAGAGCACTGTCGGAAAGATTAAAAGTAAACATTCACCTAAAAGCCTCAGTGCAATGCTCCGACTCTGTTGTTGAGTACTATAGAATGTTTTGATATCTATGCTCACTGCTTTCAGTGTAAATATCACTTAATTTCTCCATTATCACATGACAATCCCTCGTGGCTTAATGGGACTGGGTGAACGCTTACAGATTCAAGGTGTCTCTGTGAACCCGGTTCGCGCCCTATGACAGTCTGAGATTGTTATTTCCTTGCGCTGACGAGAGCCATAACCTCGAAACGACGTCGTACATACGTAAAAATATTAAAAATAATTTAATATTATATATATATATATATATATATATATATAGTAAGCTATGAAAATATATTTAAATATATATATTAAAATCTTACGGCTTCCTTCATATGCACGCTTGAACTTGAGTTGAACACAGTTCTGAAGAAATGAAGAGTTCCCGATAATTAAAAAAAAAAAATATTATATCATACGGAATTTCCACCAGACCATCTTGATACAGGTATTACATAACATTGTAACATTGTGTAGATAGACAGATATATATGTGTTGTGAAAGGGAAAAAAACAACAAAACAAAAAAAAAAATTTTTTTTTTAAATATATATGTGTATGTACACATTGTATTAAGGGTGAAACTATTTCATTTTTTCTACCATTATATGTCTTATTTGCTCCAACCTGTGTCTATCCGTCACACCTCTGCATTGTATTGCCTTCTAAATATCACATTTCTATATACAAGCAAACAATGCTTCAAGCAAACTACATAAACCTCTTATATTTATGGTAATTAAGCTACACAAAGGCTCCCGCGTTTCATCCCCTGGAGGAATCTTCAGGCTAAAATGATGAAGATTCCCTCCGGGGATGAAACGCGGGAGCCTTTGTGTAGCTTAATTGCCATAAATATATTTTCATAGCTTACTATCTAGCTCTACTTACGTATCGAGCACTGTTCAAGTAAATACTGAAAATTGATACATAAAAAATTATATTTCCTTATAAAATTTTCTGTGGATACATGAAATAGTAATATTATATATATATATATATATATATATATATATATATTGTGTGTGTATTTAGACATCATTTCTTCATTTAAGCAAATATTATTAAAAATAAAAGAATTCTTCTGCTTAATTAGACTTTTTTTATTTTTTCATTTTTTCTTATGCTCTATTTTATTAATTAATGTATGTTCCATATGTATCACGAACGTTTTGATTCTTCATTGAATCATCTTCAGGTGACAACAAAAATAAACAAAAAAAGCTAGAAAAAAGAAGAGAATTGCAAAAGGCAGCAAAAACGCATACATGAAGTCAGTTAGATGCCAAAAGAATGGACTCGCAATTTTACAGGAAAGATGTTAAGAATTTAAATTTTGGGAAGCCAAACTTAGCGTCACTGGATAAAATTGCATTATGTTGAGCATTTAAAAACGTTGTTACGGGTTTCATACATAATGTTATTAATTGCGGGATTCTAGGTTTTAATAAAGAATGCTTCGAGTATTTTTTATTTAAAAAAATTAGTTTCGGAATGTATAATAATAATAAAGCTAATAGCTACATTGGTTTTACAACCACTACCCTATCCCACCGCCTTACCGTGCATTTTGTAAACTTTAGCTCAATTAACCAACATCTACAAAAACATACCTAATCCCCTTTTATTTAAGACAAATTTTTTAGTTAATAACTGGAAAATAATACATTTCGAAACCAATTTAAAAAAAAATACTCGAAGCCATCTTTATTAAAACCCAGCAACCCACAATTAATAAGATTACGTATGAAAGCAGTAACAACATTTTAAAATGCTTAACGTAATACACTTTTATCTTATGACGCTAATTAAATTTTAAAGTCTTTCCTGGAAAATTGCGAGTCCGTTTTTTGGCGTCTAACCGACTTCACACGTACATTCTTGCTGCCTTTTGAAATTCTTTTCTTTTTTATGAAGAATCGAAAACGTTCGTGATACATTATTTTTTTTTATTTTAACACAGAAAAGATCATAAAAAAATAGAAAATATAAAAAAAGCTATAATAAAGCAAAGAATTCTGTTATTTTTCCTTATGTGTGCTTAAAAATAGAGAGAGATAGATATTAGTATGAACAATAATGGAAAGTAATTACACAGAAATGTTAATGTTTCATTTCCAAGGAAAATCTTCAGACTAATGCCATGAATTTATGGCTAATGGTTGCTTTTATGTCAAACTAGTGATTACCCTAGCTACAAACTAATCCGATTCGTTGGTTTTATTATGCCATCCCTTCTCGGGCGCTGGCTTTTCAAGTCCCACTTTCCCGACCCGACCTTGGGTCACATCTTACCTTGTGGGAGTAAGATAAAACTGGGGAAGTAAATAAATTATCCCACTCCTACCTATTTATTTTAATACACGGCTTTGCGCTCCTTACTTTTAAATGGATCAAAGTAAAAAAAGATGACCTTACTCTGACATGTGGGAACTAAAATAATTTATCTGTCCTTTTTTTTTGTTACCTATCGCCATCTTAGATTTATTTTGGAGTTATAATGTTTGTATGTTTGATCTATACTAAAACAATTTTTTAGTAGTTTCCCAAAGTCACGTTTTTTCTGTCTACAGTTTTGTTCCTCCGATTTAGTAATTTTTTGGCATCTTTGGCAGATTGATGGGTTGAACATTGGATTAACGTATATTGGGTTAGCATTATCTTTTAAAAACTGTTCGTATGTATTTTTAACATAAGTTGAAAGTGGCATCTAAAAAGTTAGGTATTTTTATGTTAGCTAATAATTCAACTCTTACACCTAATTTTTTTCATTTCAATATATATTATTTGTTTAAAGTTTTCACGTTTGACCTTGTTATTGTCCTTTATGATAGGCAATTCGTCATCTCTATATAAAACGATTATTAAATATATTTGATGCCATTACAGAGTCACTCCATTGCCAAATCAAAGGAAGTCATCATTCTAGTCATTCTAGTCTTTACGATTTTTGTTATGTATTTTCTACAAAAGGATCATATATATATATATATATATATATATATATATATATATATATATAATTATTTATAAATAATATTTTTCAAATTAACCCATATACACATGTGTTTCATGCCAAACCTGCAATCATCAGCTGGTCACATGGCTCGAACCCGATACGAAAGTCATATTTTTAACTCAGTAGTCGGAGCGTGCACCAGAGTGCCCATATATGTATATATATATATATATATATATATATATATATATATATATATATATATTTTTAAATAAAATATTAAAGTGTTTTATACCTACAGACGACGTCGTTTCGGGCTTACACCTCATAGTGCAGGAGTGGTGGTTGCAGGCGGTCGCATTGGCTCGAGCGCAGTTCGTAGATTCAGCCTAGAATTACGAGTCTGACGCCCAGACCGACACGATCGCGATAAATTACCACATACAGTAATTGAAATTAAGATACACTTACCCAGGAGGCGGGGACAAGTGTCATATATATATATATATATATATATATATATATATATATATATATATATATATATATATATAAAAGAAAAAAATCGTAGTTTGCTTGAAGCATTGCTGGGAATTGTAATAAAGTTATCAAGAAGGCTAAAGGAAATGCGGACAGTCTGATTGATGAGAAGCTGGAAAGAACAAATATAAACAATCGAAAGTGATAAATTACAATTATCTATTCATTTTTATTTTCAATCTTACATAATAAACAGAATGTATGGTATTAACTGTGTGTGATGTCCGGATACTTAATATTTCGAGAGACGCTTCCCCTTGTTAAAAATGGACACAAAGTCCGACCGTGTGGAATTCAGCAAGATTATACATATATATATATATATATATATATATATATTGTTTATACAAGCTTCATTGAAGATAACGGAGCTCTCTTTTTTCACAATTATTGGTGTCAATCTCTTGACGTGGCAAGCAATTCTGTGGTTCTCAGGTGTTAACCGATAGAATACGGCACCTAACGTTCTTGAGCGTCTTCAGGAGGCTGTATCTTATCGTTACGAAGAGCCGTTATTTATAGTTTTATTATTGATTATATATCTCTTTATTTACACACACACACACACACACACACACACACACACACACACACACACACACACACACACACACACACACACACACACACACACACACACCCCACACACACATATATATATATCTTTATCTATTCATTTATTTATTAATCGTTTATTTATGATTTTTTAAAAAGTTTTATTATTATTATTATTATTATTATTATTATTATTATTATTATTATTATTATTATTATTATTATTATTATTATTATTATTATATATTAATTGTTAAAGACTGATAGGGAGTTAGTACCGGTGGTGAATGCTATTTTATTAATTGTGGGTTGTAATTTTTTTATGTGTAGGGCTTCGAAGATTTTTAGTTTGTTGGTGCAGTTGTTTTTATGTATGATCTTAGTGTTAGTTGTTAATATTTGTCTTAGTTCGGTTGATTTTAAGCTTTTTTGTGTGTGGTGATGTGTCGCTGGATGGCACTATTGTCCTTTAAGTGATGCGTAAGGCGTCGGGAGAGGGTTGTAGTCGTATGGCCAATATAAGTACTGTGTTTGTCTGTTTGGGTCTTGGGCAAACATTCCTCGAATGGGCATTGGAACAAATATAGTACGTTTGTTTGGTTTAGGGGCGAGTTAGTAGTGTTATTATTTTTGATTATTAAGTTAGAAGTTTTGAATTTAGTGTAGTAAATTATTAGTTTTATTTTTTGTTGTTGGTCGGTGGGTTTAGTGTGTCGGTTTATTATGTTAGTTATAGCTTTTTCGTCGAGTTTGTAGTTAGAATGTATTTGGTTTTTATAGTACAAGGAAAGAGTGTCATTTTTGTTGTGTTTTTTGTCTGATTCTTTTGGTGTAGGGAGGTTAGATATAGTTTTATTTGTTGGTCAACAATTCTCTCTCTCTCTCTCTCTCTCTCTCTCTCTCTATATATATATATATATATATACTATAAATATTTTTTAATTATATATTAAAGTGCTTAATACCTACGGACGATATCGTTTCCGGCTTTTTGCTCTCATCAGCGCAGGAGTGGTGGTTGCAGGCAGTCACATTGGATTGAAAGCTGTTTGTAGATTCAGTATAATCCATGTATTAAGGAAAAGGAAAAAGTGTTTTATATTACCCTTGTTGGAACAATTGACGATTTAATAAATATTGCATTTTATCGAAATTTTATTTTCGTCACTTATCTATCTATCTATCTATCTATCTATCTATCTATCTATCTATCTATCTATCTATCTATCTATCTATCTCTCTTTCTCTCTCTCTCTCTCTCTCTCTCTCTCTCTCTCTCTCTCTCTATATATATATATATATATATATATATATATATATATATATATATATATATCTGGTTGAATAGGAGTGCCAACTTCTGTTTGTTCCTTTTTTTATCCAATCTTTCTATTCGTTGGACGACGACCAATGATGGTCGAAAACGTTCGCGTTAAATATGGAGATTTCTTACACTCCATTATTAAAAGCACAAGATCCATCGTCCGACGAATAGAAAGATTGGATAAAAAAAGGAACAAACAGAAGTTGGCACTCCTGTTCAACCAGATATGTATAAAAGAAGGAATGTTGCCTAACTATACAATATATATATATATATATATATATATATATATATATATATATATATATATATATGTAAAAATAAAAATGGAATAAAGAATAAGCAATTCAACAACTAACAAAAATAAACTCAAAAACTCATGTTGTAAAGTTCCACCGAGATATTTCGGCCGTAGATACGACCATTTTCGATCAGTTAATAAACTTTATTTCAAAACGGAAAAGTTTTCAAATTAACTGATCGAAAATGGGCGTATCTACGGCCGAAATATCTCGGTGGAACTTTACAACATGAGTTTTTGAGTTTATTTTTGTTAGTTGTTGAATTGCTTATTCTTTATTCCATTTTTATTTTTACATATTGTCTGAAACATTGTTTCTTTTTTCCCATATATATATATATATATATATATATATATATATATATATATATATATATATATATATATAATTATTACTATTTCATGTATCCACATAAAATTTTATAAGGTGATATAATTTTTTATGTATCAATTTTCAGTATTTACTTCAACAGTGCTCGATACGTAAGTAGAGCTAGGTATATATATATAATTTAATTATATAGTAATAATTTTTTCAGTATTTACTTCGATACGTAAATGGTAAATACGTAAATGGTAGAGCTAATTATATATATATAAATGGTAGAGCAAGGTATATATTGTGGAAATTTCGGTATATTTTCTAGTAAGTCATGGGTTGCTTCCCTTTGTTTGAAACCGTTGAGGGTGAAGGCTTTCGGTTTTTTGCTTACGTGCCAGGGTGAAGGTCACATGGATTATTTTGCGTAGGAGTTGGGTTTGTTTGAAGCCATTTTGTGTCACGTGGTTTCTATTTTTAGAAATGATGCATTGGTTCTGTCTCGATTTGATATCGGCGCGAAGTTTAACCAGAACAGACTTGGGCGCCTGACAGTCGACACCTGTAAAAGCTGTTACTCTGTCCATATGTGGGACGTTAAATTTTGAGACGAATTTCTACTTGAAGAAATTTAAGAGATAGAGTATCTCTTGGCAAGAATTGCCTTTTATGTATGAAATATTCTTCCTTCGGTCAACGAATATTTCCCTTTGAAGATGTTTCAAGTCAGAGACTTGAAATGAAGAATTATGGAGAATTTGAACGAGATAAAAATATCTCAGGGCACGAAATTGCCTATATTGAAGAGCTTAGCTCCCGTGAACTGAAATACTTTGCTGTTGAGAAGATTCTAAATCAGAGATTAAGAATCGTAAGGTGTGATCGTCCTTGCAACACAGATCGATTTGAAAGAGATAACTTTGAAAATTGGATCCTCACATGATCGCGCGTGATGCTATTTGGGACAAACTGTGAAAAAATCAAGTATTATGTTTATTTGAAATTTGGACTGTTCTAGTGACGTATTTCTTACGTTGGATTTGCTATAAGAAAATTATTGAAGAAAAGGAGAGAAAAAAGGAACTTTGTGACAGACGTTTGATAAAATAAAAAAGGGTTATTTTTACCATGAAAATTATGTCGGAATTCAGCACGGTTTGTCAATTTTATTACTTTTGATTGTAACTTTGGTGTAAAGAAAAAAAGAGACTATTTGATTGATTTTGTAAGAATACTGCCTTTATAGTAAGTTCATGTTTTAAAAGGATTTATTCCTTTGCTTAGATTGTGTCAATTTTTGTTGTATCTAACTTTAATGTTAACAAATCCTGATGTTGTATTTTTTTGATTTTTATTTTTTTGTACGTTATCTAGGAATAATTTATTTATTCCAGCTCTGGAAAAAAAGCAGTCCAAGCTACCTTTTTTTTGTAAATAAAACTTTGTTTTAACTTTTATGAACATCTTGTACTCGTCCATTCCTTCTCTCTTGTTATAATTTTTTTTGTGATAATTGTCCTAGGTAACATGACTTTTGTTTAGAGCGGTTTTCGTTAACACCCACGAAAAATCCGACAATATATATATAATTTAATAAATGTTCCGAATTTGTTTTAAAAAA